>OU343223.1:55939358-56107773 GCA_910596185.1 Chrysanthemum makinoi | reverse complement strand
GAAGCAAGTCGCTACGAAGAAAGAGATCCGTATATCAAGTCGCTACGAAGAAAAACCACATAAACATCACTTTTCAATCCAAAAACAACCCAACCAAGATGATTCAAGCTTACCAAATGAAAACCTAAACACTTGTGATGATTCTAAACATAAAAGTACTAACAAAATCCAAGCTTTAACACAAGAAATCAACCAAATGATGCACAAACCACTAAACTTTTTCAAACTCAAAAACCACCTAAAAACCACTAGAAATCCAAAGATGTGCAAGATATGATCTAACCATGGCTCTTGATACCAATTGTAGGATATTGGATTTCACTTACACATCAAACCATAACACAAAGTGGGCGTATAAGTGGAATTCTAGAGAGAGAAAGTTAGAGGTTTAGGGAACTTAGTGAGAGAAAGTGAAAGATATTATTATGAGCTCCAACTCTCTACCTTGGGAGGTAGAGAGTATTTATAGTCTTACATAAAACGCCACACAACGGGCTGTGGATCAGGCATACAGTGGGTAAAGACCCGTCCGTCATCCACGGTGTTACTTAACAAAATACTACTTAACTAAATATAACTATGACTACGAGCATTCTAACGATTACATATACTTGAGGTGACTGACTCTTTAATACCGGGAATTTCTAATTCCTAACAGCCAATCACTTGTTCTCCAACACAGTGGAAGCATACGACCGAGATGCATTGTATGGGATTCATCACTGGCCAGAACGCCGACGAATCTACTACAGAAGTTGTCAGGTTCAGAAGTCTCAACATGCTGTGTATAGTTCTAAGGATATCGTTGCCATCATACACGTTGACCTTTCGTCTAAGTAGGACTACACATTCCTAAAGAAGATCGTAGTCAAACGACAAGATGAACGGGACTATGCTTTCTCTGAGGCTGACTTTGAGAATTTGTCTCTCAATGACATCGAAGACATGTACCTTGCCAAGGTACAGGGTCGCATGAGACAATTCTCAACTGCAGTACAACGCTAATTTATCAAGTCACTTCTCATCTTCATAAGACGCATTGTCATCAAGGAAATTGTAGAAGATCTCCAAATTGGCTGTTGAATCTTATCAGACGCGTGTCAACTTCACTCCTCCAAAGCTTGATCTTCCCGACATCAACCAGCTATCTCAATATACACTCATCGGCAAACCTTTCGGCGTTGTTTACCGTAGTGAACTTCAAAGAAACTGTTTAATGGTGTGTAGCGAACTCCACAAGTTCGGGGATCATACTTTGAAGCCGGTTAGGGATGGAATGGCATACAGGTTGAAGGATATACGCCAGAAAATTGGGTCTCCTTAGCGCTGGAATTCTCGTGAAAGGAAGGATGTGAGACGGATCATCACAATGATTGATGAACGGTTGTTTCAAGGGATCGTTGACGATTGGAGAGTTATGTCGGTGGTCGACCCAGGATTAACATAACCGGCTTTCAACACCCTGTGCACACTCCTAGGAACATCACTGCACTTCTTGGTACCCCTTGAATTGCTTCCTTCATATAATTTTGGATGTTTGATTGATTATGTTTATGGCTTGTGCACACATTTCAGTGTACAACCCGTACTTGTAAATAAAGGACCCTGTGGTACGCTTCAGTGCCACAATCCTTATAAAAGGAGCGAAAGCTTCTTACTTTTGAGTAAAACCTATCAAACCTTTCTTTTTCAAGGTTTTGCTCAAAAGAACAAGTACTTTCCCTTATGATTTTCAAAACCTCAACCGTTTATATCACTCGTTGAGGGGGAGTACTTGAATCAACACTTTGTTCAAAAATTGTTCACAGTGGTCATTCTTCCCGCAACACTCGAAATGGTCATATTTATTCTCAACTTTTCAAAAATAACATCACATATGCCATTTTTGAGGGGAGAAAATACGTGATAAGAAATATGTTGTGTAAATGTAAATGAATCGTTGTGCTATAGACTTAACCCATGAATTGACGAGATCTTAACTGTTAGTAACTCGAAAAGACTTGTCCGGGACGGGTAATAATTTCAAACTAGTTCGCTGGTGATGTAAACGTGTCTCGCAAAGGACTTGTCTGAGTAGAATGTACCATTCGAGAAACTCTTGGTAGACATGAACTCTGACGGGTTTGACAACCTTTCGAGGATTGTCTATACCTTCAAGGTAGTTATTAGAGCCAGTTGTCACCTAAAAACTGACAATGCAACTCTTTAACTATGCCACGTAACCATGTCTCGCGGGGGAATGTGTATCTTGAGTGAATCAATTCAAAATGTGCTCGCTCTTTCCTCACTGTGCATTTTAACCATTAAAACTCTTAAGCACATGTGGAGGGGGAGTATTTATGCAAAATCTTATCTCAACAGTGGTACTAAAATGTTTTTCATTCACAAACACTTTGAGAGATTTTTCACAACAATGGTTTTAATGGCAACATAGGTTAGTCATGGAGTTATAAGGTGACTAAGGTTAGGAATAACCGTCCTATGATCCGCCAGAGCCGGAGGGATCTACCCCAGAACACCACAAATAGTTAGTATTTAAAAGTCCTTAGGTATGATTGTAAAAAGGAGAAAATGAGAATCGGAGAAAGAAGGAGTTGAAGAATCAAAAAGAAATGCAAAGAAAAGGGTGAAAAGAAATAGCCCTCCAGATTATTCAACTTAGGGCAGACACCGGGTTCAATTCATATGCTACTGGTTGTCACTTAGTGACGCCGGTATTGAAGATTAAAAGTCGTCATGGACCCAGTGACGCATGCACTAAACCTTCTTATCCACTCAAGTTTCTCTCAACAGAAGCTTGTTTCATTCTCACAGGGAACCCTAAGTAAACTATCGGCTTTCTCTTAGAGATCGCTGGTATTGAAGAAGGAGACCCTCTCCCTAGTCTCCGCTCAGGAAAACCAAAACGCACTATTGAGTCTAGAGCCACGAGATTTATCAAAAGATCTCTTAGGTACACTTGACATTTCATCACTTGATATTCAACAATAAGAATTTCAGTGGTACATTATCGAGTCCTTCACAGATCTTAGCAATCTGTCGAGAACATTTATGAGAAGTTCACATTTGTGATCCTCAGTGATTGAATGGAAACTCCTGCCAGGGTCAACATCAAACAGCCCTGACAACAGGTCGCTTCGGCAACTCCCAGTGGATTGCGCTTAGTGGTCTCAAACGGTCTACAGTCGTGAGGTGATGCTTCGGTGTACCCTCAGCACTCATCTGAATCGTAAGTGTACTTCGGTACATCGTGTTATCTCACTTGTGGGACTCCGATTCAGGAACGGCCTTTGTAAGAATTAGAGTTGTGTTTTCACACTATGCTGTTAACACTCTTGAAGTTCAAACTTGTAAGTGCCGGAATCCGCTTATTACTAACCGTTTAAATGTTTTCTTCTTATGGAAGCTCTGGAGCGGAATGATCGTGCAGATTCTTCTCATGCTCACGCCAACATCATCACTAATGGAAGTTCTATCCAAAAGCAACACAACAGTCAGAATGATTCTTCGTCAATACAGAGAATCTACAAAGTTAAAGACTTAAAGAACTCCATCAGTACTAAATTCCAACGTCAAAAGAGCGTGTGAGCATGTTGAAGAATGACGTGGAGACACTAGAGCAACGAAGCAGACCTGAGGCAGACATGATGCAGACAACAACATACTATCACTTTCATCACAAAGAACAATGATCAAAGAACAAAGTTAAAGATGATGTCAAAGCATAACTGTTCAATGTAAACTATCTCTCTACACTGGGGAGATTGTTCAAATCAAGGCAATTCTTCTCACAAGAAAGAAGAATGTCAAAAGACGTCAAAGCTACTATTACATCAACGCCTTCACCGTTTTTCATCACCAACACTTGAGTGTTTGTTACTCATATGTAATAACACTTAAGGGAGAGATTGTTGGAATCACTCCTAAACCTTATTCAAGTGTTAGTTACTCATATGTAATAGTTAGCTTATTATGGCCTTTATGTTTGTTATTAGCCTTAAGCTTATGTAGAAGGCCCATGAGCTTAGGCCCAAGCCCATAGGAGAAAGGGAAGGAGTAGGAGTGTTGCCCTAGCTCCTTGCCTATAAATACTTTGTAATAACCTTCATTTGAAGGTTGGTTGTTCAAGTTTTCTTTTCACATACACTCTACGCATAACCGGTTTTATATTATCGTGTGTGTGTGTTTGGTTCTTGTTCAATCGCCTCTCTATCTCTCATATAAGCTTGTGTGGTAAACCTTGTGACCTAGCGCTACCATTCACTATCAGTAATCTTAAAATTCCCGCTTTAGCTAATTTGGGGGCTGGGGTAAACCTTATTTCTACCTCATTGTTTGATAAAATAAAACTTACCAATTTAAAAGAAACAACAATGATGATTGAAATGGCTGATTCCTCTAAAGTTGTACCTAGAGGAGTGGTTAACAATGTCCTCCTTAAAATTGGGAAGTTCCTTTTTCCTACTGATTTTGTGGTTATTAACATGGGGAAACGGGAGACTTACAACTTAATTGTTGGAAGACCTTTTCTGGCCACTTGTCGAGCACATATAAAGGTCTTTGAAAATCAAATTTCTTTGGGAACTGAAAAGGAACGAATCACTTTCAGCATGAAGGAGCAATTGAATCCAAGATTAGAAATTTCAAATAAAGTTGATGTTGTCAATATTTCGTCGCTCGACCCACCTTTGTGTTATAATCTTAGAACTAATAATCGTGGGGAGAATTTTGATAGTTGTGAACAGGAACAGGGAAAGATTATCCCGATTGAGGGTATTAAAGAAGCTCTGGATGCAAACAAGCATTACTGCATCCCTATAATGATGGAGCATGACGAATCAATGAAAGCATGGCCCTCGTGTAACCCTTTTCGTGAATTTTGTGATGGAAATATAAGGGTGGATGAATGGACGTGCCCTCACGAGATTGAGAGACAATATAAAATTTGGGAATTTATCCTTTGAAGATTGGTTCAAGGTGAGATTTGGAGACTCGAACATCAATACGAGATTAATGAAACAACTAAAACACAATTACGATAACTATCACCTTATTAATAAAATGACCAATGATGAAAGAGCAAACATATGTGCAACAATTGATCCTATAGCAGAAGGTGGCGACTACGAAAAGTCGTGTTTATCATTCGATGAGTGGCTCTCGCAAAAATTTGGTACATGTAGCATCGGCAACACAACCAGGAGAAGAGTTTTTATCGAATGGATAAATGATTGCCGCCAAGTAATGGAGGAAGTTTGCCAAGTCCAAAGGCCACCATAAAGCCCCGAGGCTCTGAGTCTAACTTAAAGACTCGTAAATAAAGAAAAGTGCTCTTTCGGGAGACAACCCGAATTATCCCTTTCATTTGTTTTATTTCCTTTTCTGTTGGGTTTTGTGTTTTTAACCATTTTTGCAGGATTTCGGGAAAAGTTGCTGCAACATGCTGAACGGGGACCTGATCTGTCCATAGTTACGGTGTAACTCATTCTTATGGTTACGCCGTAACATAATTTTTTGCAGCAGTCCTTCTCAGAGCATCACCAATTACGGCGTATACCCATACAATGGTTACACTGTAGCTACACTCTTGTAGCGTCTGCCAGGTTTTGCTTAATTACGGCGTAACCCCTTATAGGGGTTACGACATAACTTTCCTCTGTAACACTTCTTTCTTTTTAAACACAATAACCTTGTATTAGTTTTCAAATAAACTTTGTGGGTATGTTCCCTGTAAGCCCTCACGAGACTACACTCGTCCACTTGAGACACCGAGTGGTTTAAAAGGCTTGTTACATACGCTAAATGCAACCGTGATTTCTACGAAAGTGAGTTAGTTTTCTTTTTCATTTTTATTTTTTAGAATTATGCTTGTCGGTAGTGTGATTTCAGGGATTGAAGTTTGCTCATGGATGCTTATGTGAAGGCACGACTCTTTTCTTGGGCCTTCTTTCTTTTTGGAGCAAATTTCAGGGAAGTTCTCGCTCTAATTCTACTTTTCTCTTCACCTTTATTTAACGCTTAGTACAAAAGGGACTTTGTACATTTCAAGTGGGGGGACGGGAGTAGAATTGCCTATTGAACTTTATTTTGCCCTCGTTTTTCTAGTTTATTTTGAAAAATGATGTCATTTTTAAAATTTTGACATGTTTTTCTTAACCTAACTAGATTAGACCTTAGCCGAGCACATTATAACCCTTGATATTATATGGTAAGATTAGCCTTATGCGTTTCCAAATTTTTACCCCAAATCCACCAAATTATGAGTGTGTCGGTAGCTTGTAAACTTTAGAACTTGGCCTTTACATCATTTCGAGACCATAAATGAGGTATATTGAGTTAGCTCGATGTATTTGGACTTTTTAGTTTAAGAAGGCAGTATTATAGGATTATCACCCAAATAGCCTACCATTGTGTGTCTATCGATTAGTCACCTCGACTTCTCGACCCCCATGTTATACCCTTTGTTGCACTCACCTTTAGTGCAAGATACCCCTAGATAGCCATTCCTTTCATTTTGTTCACCCAACATATTGTTTCGTTACACCATTACACCTTAGCCTACCCTGTAGTCTTTATTTGTAATTGGGAAGTCATTATTTGCCTAAGTTCAAGGTTCAAGTGGAAAGGTTCGGGAATCACGCTTTCGTCGACGACATATCCTTAAAGATCATTGAAGACCCCCCAAATTCTCATATTGTTCATCTCAAGTGGGAGGATGTTATGTTTAGTTATTATGTTATGTTGAAAAAAAAATGTGATTCGAAAATATATATAAATATATATATATATATATATATATATATATATATATATATATATATATATATATATATATATATATATACTAGTGGTCAGCCCAATGGGCGGGCATGTCTTATATTTATCGTTGACATAATTTGCTATAGCGAAAGAAGGAGGGTAATCGTAATGAAGGAATGCAACTAAGGTGGAACTTTTTGAACTTGATGTGTGGGTCTTGAGAGGCAAGAAGATTCATGACATATTGTCTGAATCTCTTAGACCGCTCTTAAGACCGTTTTTGACGTGGATATAATTTGTCATCAAAGTCAAGATTGGTGATTGAGGCCCGGAAAGGCTTTAATCTATACCTCTTTATATGGGCCAGTGAGAATTACCTTGTGGCGCCACTTAGACCAAGAGGAATCATGTAGATGGTTGAGCATGGAATTTACATGTAAACCGTTTTCTTATCTTATGAATGATCAAACTGAAATTGAAGGACGCCTGACCACTCCACATCATCATCATAATCATCGTCGTTGTCATGGTATTATGACTGTTTATTTCTTAGCATGTTCACCTCGTCAACAAATTATCGTAGCATCTGGTGGTTCAATGACACATAGTCTCAGCATACATAAAAAAACAAAACAGTAAGTGATCATTGTGGATATTTTAATATAACTTGTAAGGTATAACCTACAAAAATTACTTTATGTTTACCTGTATGTATTTGTAAATGGCATACCTAAATTGACATGATGCGAGGCTAATGAACAATAATCTAATATTAATAATGATCCGTGGTTGTTGTTCAATGCCATATCCATATCGAAGCACCACAAATTGAATCTAGAATGTGATACTTAACTCTGTGTGAGAAAGAAAAACAAAATATTACTCAACGTGTAAGAAAAGAATCAAAGTTTTTATGATTGAAAATAATAGCGTGATAAGGATCTAATTGAGAAAAAAAATATTATTTGAGAAAAAAGAAAAAAGTAATGTTTTGAATGGGATAGTTGGGATGTTTTGTGAATAAAGATACTTATTGAGTGACTGTGGATCCATTTGACATGTTTAACTCGTTACCTTTCGGCTAAGTTTTATTTACATGTTTGTACTAATAGAGAACACACGTAACCATAATTGACACATTCATAAGTGAATGAGTAGAAATTGGCATCTATAATATACTGTAATAGATTAGAAGTTTAGCACTTACCCCCCATTTCAATTCATCTTCCTTGGAAACAATTTTTTCTATTTTTGCCCTTAACGGTATATGAGGAACAGAAACTTCTTCACTGTATAAAATCCTTTGAAGAACTTTCGCATCCACTTCTCTTAACCTGTCCATCTTTTCTATTGCTTGTTTTACAATACCTCCAACTAAACTGGTTGCAATATCAGCATCAAAAAGTGATTCACTTCCAACTGCTTTCTCTCTCTTGCATAAAATAAATGTAACCTTCTCAAGACCATTCATTGCAGCCGTACGAATCCATGAGCCTACATCACCTCTATTGCCAGTGTTGATCCTGTTCTCACAGCTACATTTGCATTAGTCAGCTGCTCAAGGTATTTTAGGGTAATATCATAAATCCCTTTCTCATCTATCTTTGCAAAGTAAGTTGGAAAAAAATATTTAAAAGCTTGATTGGCAGCATGCTGTACAGAAAATCATGAAGAATATTATGATTGAGATTGTAAAGAGTAGTGGAAAAAATTGGAAGACAGAATGTACCTGTATTATGAACGGCTAGTTGCATAGCCATAATCACATTTGGTCCCTACGTTGAGGGTTGGGTTAGATTTAACTAAGGCATGTTATAATTGTGAATAGTCTATTATACCCTTGATGTACAAACAAAAAAGTAACGTTAACTTTGGAAATCTTGGTCAAGGGACTTGTTTTGCCTATAAAACGCATACTTTGAACTACCGACGATGAAAATGCCAAGTTTTGATTCAACGTGATGTTTCTTGACAAGATTAAAGACCAACAGTGTATTTTAGTCTATATATAATAAATCATCAATAATGGAGACGTTTTATTCATCATAATATTCGTTATCGATGGCATAATATTCGTTATCAGTGGAGACGTTGTCTTCATATAGAGACACATAATAGGAAAAGATAGCTGTTATTTTTGTGTGAAGTTCTTTTTCACAAATAAGTCGATTAACACTTTTTGTTGTTGATCTTATTGTGTTTTGAAAATACGATTAGCTTTTCAAATAAACTTAATCCAAACATCCCCTTGTTACTCTTCTATAAAGGGGAGTTAAATTATAATACAACGGAACCTTTTTCAAATAAAACCATTACCAGAATCCCATGGGTTCCTTTTTTACCTACATGATGTCCATGTGGCCTTACAATTGCAAAGTCAGAATTAAGTTCCCCTTTTGGAACTTGCTCAACAACCTGTTGTAGATATCAAAGGATATATCATAGTATCAACTGTCAAATTAATGATATATGTGATACTCAACTCAAGCGCGGAGAAAGCTTGGCTTCAAAATAATGAACCAAAGCCTTGGCAAGCATTTGCTGATAAAGTTCTTTAAGACACATTAGTTTAATGCGGCTAAGATTTATTCAATCATAAGTAACAAAATTAACCAACCTGCAAGTCTGATAACAATATAGTTTTACTTGCAGGTGTAAAACACATGACCAATAATTGCAAACCTTGCTTCTTCTGGTGTTTCACTCATCATACCAAAATCAAGAAAAGCAAGCTTTCCATCAGGCGTATCTAACAGGTTGCCGGGGTGGGGGTCTGCATGGAAGTAACCATACTCGAGTAGTTGCCTAAGACTGCACTGAATCCCTGTGTTGACCAGATCCAAGACTTTTAACCATTGACCTTCAATTATTGCCTGCTCGTTGAGTTTGACCCCCTCCACCCAATCCATTGTTAAGACCTTCCCACTGGTGTAATCCCAGAAGATGTCGGGAATAAGTACGTCTTCTATGTCCGCATATAGTTTTTTTAATTGTTCTAGCATTCTGCCCCTCCTGCACACACCTGTCAAAATTAACATTCTAACCCACAGGAAACTCTAACGGGTTACCATACACGTATTATTTCCTATTATGTCCACATGACAGACAATATTCAGTTATTAGTGTTCAGATAAAAAATATATTGTTTTTTTAAACCTAATTATCTGATTACTGAGACGACCGACATGTATTTTTACTATAATTAGTTTAATGCTCAGAGAAGTCATATTCTGTTATTGTCTATTTTAAGAGTCAAATAACCAATCTCAAATGATTTCGTAATTACAACAAATATGGTTTTCAAAAGGTAATAAAACCGGCCAATGTCCCTTCCTTTAACGTGGTTTGAGAGATATTTACTTCCATCTCATTAGATGCATCTCTTACTTTACAAAAAATTGTCATTTACGACTATTTAAGTATTAATTTCTATGAAATCAGGAATTTGTCAAAAGCTAAATATTACAACTTCAAACAGCAAAAGAACATCCAAACACAATCTCCTATCCCTATTTTATTACAGCTGATGAGTTAAATCACACTTCAACTTTTTCATGCAAACACCCCTAAAGTCAGCAACTGTAGTTCCAAACACCGTCAAACTAGCTATTAAAATCAGTCACAGATACCTTGAATTCTATAATTCGAACAACCCCAAACACCACTGAATGTAGCTATTATGACAGTTCGAAAAACCCTTTAGTATACCACATTCATGATTCACTCCCACATTCATGACTCGGTTTCAAAATTATTTATGGTTGGTCATTCCCATACACCACGCGCAACATACAAAATCCCATATCCTAACTTCCATCCAACCATCGTCTCTGTTTTCTGGAACTCTCTTATCTCTGTATAAATAAATCGGGCCTGGGGCTCTAAGATAAATAATTGTGGTTTCGTTGTTATTCTTGTTGAGTAGATCCCGTGATTTCACTGGACACTTGAGTCCCTCGTTGTTTTCTGGAAGTTGGAACACAAGATAACATGCATAGGCTGTATTTGGGGACAACATTTTGGTTTCAATATTGCAGTTGATACTAAATGCTTGGTGGTGTTGAAGCTCGATGACCTTTTCAAATCTGCAGTTATACATAATATCTTCAGGTTAATAAAGCTTGTTGAAACATATATGTGTATATGTGTGTGCGCGCGCGCGTGCAAGCCTGTACACTTTATAACTTATACTAATATTAAACTACAAAACGAACCTACACGTTGCTGAAGGTTGGCATTTGGAATATTTTGCATTTAACGATTTGTTTATTACTGCCTTTGCTGGTAGCATATGACATTTCTTGCTGTTCATTTTGCTTAGCGAAAAGAGTTGTTTATTGTAAAGTAGCAAATCCGTTAATACCTAAATAACCACAGGGACTAACAATTATAAAAAATGAATAGAAGATGAAATCTGGAAAAGAAAAACCTTTTCCCCATCGTCAATAAGGACTCCAGTTGAGAGAACCTTGTCAAGCTCTTGGTGGGTCATAGTTAGCACATCATACTGCGACCTCTTCATTATCTCTTGAAAATCGCTCGACGATTGTTGGTCCCAGTTAATGCTTGAATCTGCATTTATTGATCTATCCACACTTTTTTATGCTCCACCTGTAAAATCAGATGAGAATGTCTGCTTAATTCTTTTCGTATTGTGGAACTGTTATCCAAAAGCTTGTCAAACATAAGCCCAAAACCAGATAAGCCATAAGCTGGCTATATAAGCCGAAACAAACACCCCCTAAATGTATCATTTTTGTAGCGAGCTAATTTGATTTGCATGTCTAACTCATACGTGTAAGAAACAGATAAAGACACATGACAAGATCAAAAGTAAATATGAGAAAAGAGAGATTGACTAAGTTATGTGTCAAACATTGAACTTAACCGAGCTTATAATTTGGGATATGAACTATCTTAAGTATGTTGTTTGGGCTTACGTTATCAATGGGAAGAAACTCGATGCCATCAATAAAGATGGAACCATTACCACAAGGATGTCCACAAAAGCTCTTCAGTTGAACCTCAAAATCAATAATTTGATCATGATTCCTAAAGCGGCACAATTCAATAATCATCCGGTCACCATCCGTCCGCTCTGCAATATATGAATTTAACTTTCCACTCGTTGTTTTGTGTGTTAAGTCCACGTATGGTTCACTTGAAACCAATTTTGGATCACAAAATTTAAACACCAGGTAAGCTCCATATATGATCCCCAAAGATAAAAACTGGGTTTTTATTTCAATTTGGATTTTGAGATTTTGAGTATTTGATATCTTTGCAATTGTTCCAAACCTGTACATATTTTTAATATATTAGCTGGTAAATAATATATTTGATCACAATACTGTCTGTAAATAAGGATGAGAACCGTGTAAAATTTCACAGAAATTGTAAAAATGATTTCTGATGAATAAAAAAAATTGTTGAAAAAATGTGAAAAAAGTTTAAAAAAAATGGAGGTTGAATGGAAGAAATCTGTGGAGTTTGTTAGAAATCCTTTAGATCGTTTTGAGCCTTAGGGTTTAACAATAACAATGACAATACGCAGCGGATAAATCAAAACATAATTGTTATTGACACAAGGTTTTCAATCACTAACACTAACAAATCTTAGACGTTTATAGGAACACGTCTACTAACTAAACTAATAACCTAGGTGTTTACAATAAGCTACACGCCCTAGGTTACACACACACACACCTTTAGTCGACTACATTATTGAAGACATGTATTAAAACCTACACATGTGTCCTCTTTATATACTAGAGGATAAGGACTAATAAATAAAACTTCTTTTGCAAGCAAGTCCTTCCATCTTTTTATAGGTTTCCTTCTTGTCATATTAAGTCCCTCTTATTTCATTCTTTTTGTCTTATCAACTCAAACATATAATTCCCAACAATCTTCCCCTAGTTGATAATGACAAAACCATTCTTGAACGAACTTCCCTAGACGAAGTAGAGAAATTGAGATCAGGGGTCTCACCATGAATGAAACAAGTACGTCTTCCTTTGTCTTCCCCTTAATCCATGTCATGCCACTCAAACATCTCTTCTCCTTTTTGTTATTATCCAAATAGGGAACGTATGCAAATAATGATCTTGACCACCACAAACCAATATCATACTTCCAATCTAAGACTTCCAATGTTTAAAATCGCCCACCATTACGCACCATAAGAAAAATGGATTCAAAACAGCAGAAACTCCAACTAGCAATAGGAATAATGATCAACAGTAGTAAAAATCAAACACTTCCCCTTGAGTGATGCATGTAGATGATTAAACATTTAACAATAAGCTTCCCCTGAAACCCATATGTTAACCATCTTCTTGATTCTTCAAATCTGTAGGCTCCATGTAATGATCACAAATGAAGAAAACTAAGTATAACCAACTTGATGAAGAAGTAAAATAACCCAAACTTGTATCTTATATCTTGCACTATAGATGACATTGAACGTATACCTATGTATAGGGAGACCTCAATCTCTTGAGGATAATCACTGAGCACAATAACGTCACTCCTTTAAGTGTTATGTCAATTCTTTGTCATAATCATTGAAGCACGAACAAGTTACCTCCTGCTAAAAGGTATGATAAAACACGTATCCAAGTAATTCCACTTCACCTTCAAATAAGTGATAAATAATCCTCTTCGTAATTAATTCTTCAATAAAATCAACTTCGAGCTTTTTAAAATCTTTTAAGAACAAAAATCAAACTCCTGTGTGTGTGAACAATAACCTGTGTGTGTGTCGTCAAAAAAATCCATAACAAATATCATGCTTGACTTCCCCTCAAATCTGAATATCTTCGTTTAGCAGTATTGTTGAATAAGCAGCAGTACTTTGAATGAGAAGCAGTACTTTCGTCCAAGAGCAGTACTTTCGTCAAGCAGCAGTACTTTGTGAAAGGGTAACAGTACTTTGAAACCTCCAAGCAGTACTTTAAACTTAGAGCAGTACTTTCACATAATAGCTCAGATCAAAGATCCCTTCGGTAGAAAGTTAGATGAGTATATAGAGAACATCCACCAAATATTTCGTCACGATCCAACGGTTAACGAAAAAGTTATGATCGTTTTAAAACAGTGTTGTAGTAACCTTACGAATTTTTTTCAGTTTCAGCAGCAGACTTCGACAGCTTATAACTTTTGATTGAGAGCTCAGATCAACAATCCCTTCAGTGATATTAAAGATAGATATACCAAGAAGCTCCAGTTCGAATTTTAGCCCGATCCAACGGTTCATTAAAAAGTTATACCCTCTTGAAAATTGTGCTGCAGAAAGTTGCGAATTTTGCAAAAAATCGATTTTCTTCATTCTTTTTCGCCAAGAAACCTTGTGAATCCCTAGGTAACGAGCTCCCCGAGCTCTGATACCAATTGTGGAGTTTGTTAGAACTCCTTTAGATCGTTTTGAGCCTTAGGGTTTAACAATAACAATGACAATATGCAGCGGATAAATCAAAACATAATTGTTATTGACACAAGGTTTTCAATCACTAACACTAACTAATCTTAAACGTTTATAGGAACATGTCTACCAACTAAACTAATAACCTAGGCGTTTACAATAAGCTACACGCCCTAGGTTACACACACACACACCTTTAGTCGACTACATTATGGAAGACATGTATTAAAACCTACACCTATGTCCTCTTTATATACTAGAGGATAAGGACTAATAAATAAAACTTCTTTTGCAAGCAAGTCCTTCCATCTTTTTGTAGGTTTCCTTCTTGTCATATTAATTCCCTCTTGTTTCATTCTTTTTGTCTTATCAACTCAAACATATAATTCCCAACAAAATCGCTCGAAAAAATTTGATCAAAAAATGACAGAGAAGATGACCTAGAGTTATCTAAAACTTTCCACTTAGAAGACCAACACTTCTCGTAAGAGAACATTGTTGCTGATATCATTTCTTTCGCTTTTCCATCCTTGTTTAATGATAACCACTGTAAGTTTAAAATTTAAAGCAAAATTAGATGAACAGTTATGAAGGATTCCTGAAGAGAAAATGGGATAGAGATCCTTCTTTGTGATTTCTTCGGACTTCCGATGTTCTATCATCTTCGTAATATTCTCATTATCTTTAGGCATCTTTTGCTCAAATTCCCAGTCTACCTGTGTGTGTATTAAGAATAACATTTACATTAGTTCAGTTAACTTTGAAACTTTAGAAATATAAGCTATATAAGCTTGTTTTCTACTTCTGTAATGCAGTACAAAACTTCTGCCCAGAATGCAGGACCAAATGTATACACCTAAAATATTGTAATATTACTAAAGGTAAAACTAATGTCCTACACTAACTGATTGTACATATATGAAAATGAAAACGTAATCTGAAAAGGGTATAACCAGATCAACCAAATCAACCAAATCATCAGTAAATCGGATGCAGGCATAAGCTAACAATAATGCTTTATATACCTCAAGAAAAAAGGGCTCATCAGTACGGTCCCAACACCGTATTGACCGATCATGCGACCCTGTAAAATAGGGTTTTGGAAAAGAACATGTGGAAAGTCGTTTTTAGGTTAACAAATATGTACCCTTTGATGTTTCCAAACCATGCTACAAAACACATGTATCATGTATGTTCTATACCTTTGCAATGCTGATTCCCTGAACTCCGTGATCACCAAGACCCAATATCCTGCTTCCATCTGTAACAACACCTCTAAAATCACATAAAATCAATCTATCAAACACGATTAGAATTGATATATTGTTACTGAATGAAGAGGGATGTATAGGCGTATTAATTAGAGAATGAATAGGCGTACTAATTCCATTTGTTTACAACAATAATACATTTTGGATAACCTATTCAAACACCTGTCGTTTGCTTGTTTTCATGAAAAACACTTTTATCACTTAGGTGTTGCTACAAGAATAAAGCAATAAGAAGGTTGTAAAGGACTACTGATGTCTTTTAAACAATTCCAGACATGTGGCTTGCTTTCAACTATAAATTTTGATTTTATCTATTTGACCTGTTATGCCAGTGACCCATCTTTACATTTGAAGTTATTAGGTCTTTTAAACTGTTTATATGTCTAGGCATATATGTGAATCTACTACTTCATGCAGCTATGCAACTTATACGCTCAGGATAATGATTATGTATGAAGCTTAATCACAACTCTATGGTTTGTTGTAACAAAAACCCTTGTTTTAAAGCCTTACCTTCTTTAGATATTTTACTTCTAATCTCTGCAGATCTGTACCTTTTACCAATGTGTGCTTGATTTACTCTAGATATGGTTTAAGAAATATATAATTAATAAATTAAGAAAAAATATATATTTAAGGAAAATATATGTATAATAAGTTTTTAAAAAGATAATTATTTAATATAATTTTTGTAGAAAAACTGTATTTAGTATAGGATTCCAATATAATTATAGGCATTTATAGATTATAATATGCAACATAATTATCAAAATAACTTGTTGCCTAAGTGGTAAACACACAAGTTATTTATCCAAATAGCCAAGGTTCAATCCTTGCAAGCATCATTTTTTATAAATAATTTTCAAAACCATTGCATAAACATCCGAAATTTATAAAAATAAATATTAGAAATTAGAAATTTAAAATTATTGCTTAGGTGGATAAAAATATTGCTTAGTTGGACAACAAATGATTATGTGGCATGAAATTGGATTATTTGGCATTGAGGTGGCATTAATGCCAAATGTCTCCTGTTATATAATATATATATATATATATATATATATATATATATATATATATATATATATATATATATATATATATATATATATATATATATATATATATATATATATATATATATATATAATAGGGGAGGGTTAATGTGAGATCAAGCTTAAAGTAGTAAAAATAAGATCATGTCTAAAAAGCCACTAAAATATTTATAAATAACAATTTTAGCAATAATACACAAAAAATTAATATTTTAATACAAATTAACATTTTAGCAACTAATAACCAAATGATACATGAGTTTGGATTAGTGATACACCTGATACACATTACACTAATAAATATTTCAAAACCTGATACACATACAAAAACCTTATACACATTACGCTTCTAATCAAAGTGTATCACCTAGGTTTCGTAAATTTTAAATAGAAAGCTATCGAAACTTTAAAAATTTTAGTTGTAGCTAATAAAAAAATTATGTTTGTTGTAAGGAGAGTGTCACTTGTCAAATTTTAGTTGGATCTCATTTTAACAACTTTAAGTTTGATCTTATTTGATCTAGATTATATATATATATATATATATATATATATATATATATATATATATATATATATATATATATTTATTGTTATTCATTTGGTTGTAAAGTGCGATGTTATAAGCACTATTGTTATGAGCTTACTATAGATTTAGTATCGAGAAGGCCACCTTGGTCACATTTGAATAATGAAGTTGGAAGTGTGCCCATCATGATGTCCTCTAATGGCACATCTACCTGGTAATATCATGATCCGGTTTCTTAACTTCGAAACTTGAACTTTGGACGAACGGTAAGTGGTAATGACTTGGTTATAGATTTAGACTATCTGCTTGATTTTATTTTATACCAATTTTATCCCATGTCTTATCCTACCCTTAGTCATGAAGCGTGTCTAGCTGATGCACCGAGCAATCTTTGGTGTCTTGGCCATGGATTTGGTCATGTATCATTGATTTTGTCCACTTCGCCATGACATGTTAGTAATGACAAATCACCCTTAACCTTTGTCGTGTCTACCCATATTGCCTTCAAGAATTGTTTAGTCCTTAACTCTAGTGGTGGAGATTTGTGTAACCACCAAGCTTATGATAGAATACATGCTATGACTGTGCAATGAGTGATCACCCTGAAATTGACACTTAGAATAGTTGAGAGATTTGAGTGTTTTGTTCCCATTTAGTGAGGTGTTCGGCTTTGTTTTATTCTAGCATAAGGGATTTGTAAACTTATATTTTCCAGGTAATGGGAGATATCTTTTTAGGAATCTATCTAATAAGGTCTACTTGAGGGCAAGTAGCGTTCAAGTGGGGGGATATTTGATAACATCAAATATTCTTGAATATTAAGTGTCAATTTCCCCCGATAATGCTCGTATTTTATATCATTTATTTGGATTTACGCTTGTTTTCCTCTATATTTCACTTTCAGGTAAATTACGAGCATTGGAGCTAAAGAGACGCGGATTTGGAGAGTTTATTGAAGATATATCATAGTATGCTCATTTTGAAGATGTTACGGCGTAACTCCTCTCTTACATTACGCCGTAACAGAAGCGTGGCTCAGAAAACCAACTCAACTGAAGATTACGGCGTAACTCCTTCCAAAAATTACGACGTAACTAACTAGGTCAAATGAGGTTTCGCGCCGCTGCAAATTACGCCGTAACTATTGTCTCAACTACGGCGTAACCAGGATTTATTGAAGATACGGCGTAACTCCTTCCAGATGTTACGCCGTAACCAGCATTTTCAGTGCAAAATACGAAGAATTGGATGTTACGGCGTAACTCTCAACTTTAGTTACGCCGTAACCATATTTGGCCTATAAATACCACTCGATTTCCAGCATTTCAAATCATCCCATTTCACACACAACATCTGTGAACGTGAGTAGAAGGTTGAAGGCAGATCTTAGGGAGCATACGGAGCCATCTCCAAGGGAGAAATCACTCCCCTATGATAAGCTTTAGCATTTTATCTTTTCTTTACTTTCAATTCATGTATTTCGTAATGTTAAACATTGAATCGATTGTTTTAGTTAACATGAGCGGCTAAGCACCTCTGGTGCTAGCCTAGTTATGATTCTTTAATTGCTTTGTTTATGTTTACATTGCTTCCGCATAATTATTTTTAGTGTATCCTTGCATAGTTTGTTGGTAGCTACCCTTGTTTCGGTAGTTTTGAATGGCGGTAGTGGCTAGTTACTTAGGAGATATGACCAACTGACCCTAAGTAAGTAGACTGAGTGGGAAGGGTAAGATATGACCAACTGGCGACCATTTTTGCTTGTGCGATTTGACCAACTGATCACCTACCGTTTGGATGAACTTAAGAAGTCAGGTATGAGTGTTTAAGATGTTAGCGCCCGGGCACTCATTGTTACAAATCTTGCATGTAGCGGTACTTAATGACTTGGCTTAGGGGACTAAGAACAACTGGACTTTCGACGGGTCACCTGACATCTCCAGTGGAACCCTTTGTTGATAGGTTAGGACGAACTGACCAAATGATGTCCTAGCGACTTTGACCTCACTTGAAGTAATTGAAAGTAATTAAACATGAACTTAGCTTGATAGGATGAATAACTATGTTAGCACACTTCTCCCTTACTGATCACAACTCTCGCCTCTATTTGCTTTCTTTATTCCCTTGTTTTAGTAGTTAATCATTTCCACCTTAAAATCTATTAAAATCTGTGACACCTAGACTTAATTTAAATCCGCACACATAGCTCTTGGGACGACCTCAGTTTTACCGAATACTACACTACACACAACCGGGTACACTGCCCGTTAGTGCATTAGGGTAGACCATAGGTATAACGAGAACTTATAAATATTAAAACCTGGTCTGTAAAACCTGCATCATAGCCACCTACATATTTCTGGATACTTCTCTATTGCTCTCATTAATTCCAGAAAATAAGAGAAGTATATGTGTGCGTCGTGACATGAAAATGGAAGGAAAAATAATGGTAAGGTTGATGATCAAATTGGGATGGGATTAGTGTTCCCAATCAAGTAATAAGTTAGTATCTATCATCCTTGTGCAAGTAAGTATCCCGAATTGTGTTTACTTATAATTTGGAGAGTTAGGGTTCTTGTATTAAAGTTGGGGGTTTTGGGTAATATTGGTTTTAAACTCCAATTAAGATGTTATAGAGTAATAGGGTTGATACGCTTACGCAGCGCGTTCGGGGTCAAAGGAACTTTCTTTTCTTCGAGCAAGTTTTATAACACCCTAGGCAGTGAACCTAATCGTTGTAGTGTAGTATTAGGGTAAGCCACGGGTATTGATATCGTTCTCTAGGGGAATAGGAATGCTAGTGAGGAGTTACTACGCTAAGGTTGGGGTTGAGGAAGATTATTTTTTTTATCTTCTTTATATTTTTTAGAAAAGGTACGAATCTCGGGGTTTGGATTTGGGGGTTGGTATTTCTACCGATTACTCTACTTATCTAATTATCTAATCTAATGGTGTATGTAGTCTATGTCTAATTATTGTGTGCTCGTATGATGGTTAAAAGATGTGTTTACTTAGGTTTTATTACTCCTTAATTATCTCCTATTGATGGTTGAATTGTCACGTCCTTATTCTTAATCGCGTTGTGTGTCTAAAGTCGTAGGGTATGCGTTTGTCCCTAACTCTTTGAAACTACCAAAGGGTCTCGTCTACAAAATCTCTAGGAATTATAGACTCTAACTCTAAGATACTCTTTGGATGGTTTAGCCTACAACTACTCTAGGCGTTATAGTCTAAGGTTCACAAAGATTAATCAAGCATTAACTACACAACGAATGACCTATCGCATTACTAGATCATTAACAATTAAGATAAGAGACAACCAATCAATATTCAATAATTAAGTTTCATATTCCCTAAGCAAACACACAAGTAAATTAGCCGGACATGGAGAACATGCAAGCATACACACAAATAATTGAAGACATAATTGAATTAATGAAGTAAAATACTTATTTTGATGTAAGATAGGGTTTGGAACCCTAAAATACTGTACAAGACAGCCTTGGTTCGGTTTAGGTTTTTACTCCAAAATACTACACACTGAAAACTAAAAAATTCGGATTCTATATATAAGATTACAATTGCGACGGCGTCACCTTATGAATTGTGACGCCGTCGGGTCGCCGTCGGGTCGCCGTCATTAGGGTTTCGTCTTGGCCACGTTAGTCTTGCGACGGCGTCACCTTATGCATGTGACGCCGTCCCCTTGAGTCTCGGCGCCGTTGGATCAAATCTAGGTCGTCGAGTTGCGACGACCTACTCTTTTAAAGCCTGACACCGTCACTTGAAAATAAGCAATTTGGCTCTTGGCCGTCACAAAAGTGATGCGACGGCGTCACAGATAACACCTGACGCCGTCCCTTTGTATTTCAGCAGCTTGAGTGTCTCGATTCTTGACTTTGGCCATTTTCTTCGTATATCCGCGTCTTTTCGTCCAAATAAGTGCCATTCCAGCAATTTGCCTTCAAGAGACCTAAGAAGTGAAAAGGAACGATATTAAGTAATAACGGATACAAAAGTGATCAAATAAGGGCTTAAACGACCCCTCAAAAAGGTACATTTTAAAACCTTATCAAATATCCCTACACTTGGTATTTGCTTGTCCTCAAGCAAATGTGCTTTTAGCCAATTAATTTATAAGTTAGGGGTCATGAAGCATAGGTTTAAAAAAATCCACAACACATATAAGCCCCGCAAAAGTCATAACAAGCACGGAAATTACATACTAGCACCTCACATGGGGTGTTTGGATACTCACATCTCTCGGGTGTATATGAAATATATCAAAGTGGAAATAGTAGATAAACACTCATTAACCGGTCCTAGTACATAGATTACCATAGGCTTGAGACTAGATCAAACCTCCATCTCTTTGGCGTAAGCACCTAGGAAAGACTATCAAAGAGGTCTTTTAAAGGGTTGTAATGTTAGGCTTACGGTAGGGAAACAAAGGGTTTGGTGGGATAGGCTATTTAGTGGTGGTAAGTCAAAAATCTTTATGTTACAAGCATACGAAGAATGGCATTGCTAAGCCAAGACTCGACACTCTAAACTCTAGATAACTGAAACACACAAACATAAATTTAAATGATAGATGTAGGATGGTAGCCCGTATGTTTTTTTTTTAACACTGTTTTTTTTCTTTTCTCTTTTTCTATTTTTTTCGATTTTTTTTTTCATACACTTTTACTCTACCGTCCTCTACGGTAACATCAAAATGATAGGGATTTATAGGCACATCCCTACACTTGAGTTTTTTATTACTCTAACACTAATTTGACCCGAATTGAAAAGATCAAAACACTTGGAGTACATTATTATGCAAATAAAGGGAATTTGAATTTAACGTTCCCTTCCCGTCATTTCATAAACTTTAACTTTTCTCATGAGTCCCAATCGTCCCAAAACTGTGTACAAAGGATATGACTCGACTTAGCAACTCATGCAAGCAACTAGATAATTGAACTAAGGGTTTAGGGTGATAACAATAATGCACTAAAAGTGAGTGCATACAAGGTAGGCTAAGGCGATTTGGGTGTACATTTGGGGGTGGGGTGTAAACAATGCTCTTCATTGATATTCCGGAAAACTGTAAAATCAAGAGAACCGCGAAAAGGATAGGCTCAGAGGGGTTAACTAGGGGTATCGTGTACTAAAAGTGAGTACAACGCAAAGGTGTGGGGGAATTACTCAACCGAGGTGGAAGAAGTAATTATATTACAGGTATCCAACAAGGGTTATCCTAATGCCTCTTATCATTTAGTTATTCCTAACTACACAAGTGTAGTCTTACTAGCGATCTCGGAATGCATCACAAAACAAGTTCTAGAATCTAATATACTACCGGTTCACACACTAAGCATTAAAGATGAATGCTTTAATTCCTACTAATCTAAGGGAGATCCTCACATTTTGGGTGGAATTTAAGTGGTAAAGGGTTTTTGTGCTAGTCATGCAACTTCCTATCCGTGAGACGTTTTATTAAGACTAATGGCCCACTCCTATATGTCATGAAAAATTAAAAATTTGGTGCCAAAATTACCCTAACCGACATTTTCTCATGGTTTATTACACAAATACAATTGGACAAAGCAAATAATCAAGGATAAGCATAGTTTCAAAGTTCCCGTTTTATTTTCTCTCCCTACACTTAAACTGAACATTGTCCCCAATGTTCCCCGAAAGTATCAAACTTATGATAATAGAAGGTAATTAAAAACGAAAGAAACTAGTACTCCCCTGATTAGCTCGGTAGGATCCATGTGTGAATTAGTGGTTAAATCCTTTCCAAGAAGAATGTATGCGTGAAAAGCTCCTTCCAATCTTATGTATCTTCTTCTTAGTAAATTAAAGCTGCACACTCGAAGAAAACAAACGAAACCTTTGCGTAAAATCGGCGGTAATAATATATATAAGACTCTATTAAACTAGGATATAATGCTTGTGGAATGGATGTTTACAGAATTTCTGGAAAATTAAGACCTGGAAAATTCCAAAAATTTATAAGTAGCTCAGAAAACGAGAAAAAAGTAATCCGTTGTTTTTACTCCTTCGGCCGTCAGTTGCGATCTGACGCCGTCAGTTATCCTAACAAAAGCGGTCTGCGATTTTCGGAAAAATTCGGAAAATTTACATCTTTAGAATCTGGAAAAATTTCTGCAAAACATCCATTATGACTCGATACAAGCATTTGACTCGAACAAACACACATATATATCTTTTAATTAATTGAAATTCTCATGTTTACGTTTCTTTTGAAAACGTGTGTAATCCTCCCTACACTTATTCTTTATGTAAAATACCTTTATATGTAATTAAGACGAGGTTAAAAACAAAATAAAGCATTTTTACAAATTTAAACATGAGAATAAACAATCAATAAAAGATATATGACACAAACAAGCAAACAATTAAGCATGGGTTGCCTCCCACGAAGCGCTTTTCTTTATTTATGAGTCTTGTAGCTAGACTCATAGTCGTGCTCTTACGTACCGATATAAGTAAGCCTATCCTTAACAATGTCATAAGGATCAAACTTATCATTTAAGTTCCTAGTAGTACGTTTGGTTTGATATGCCTTTTCAAACTTCTCTCCATCGGGATTATAGATTGTTATCCTAATGTGCCACTCTCCATTACCATCACTAGGCGGTCTATCCCAATCCCATTTATGTTTATGCTTCTCAACTTTCCACTTATTCATGACAAGGTTGACGGGCAAGCTTCCTAGGAACTCGGTCATCTTCCTAAATACTAAGGCGTCCTCGAACGGGTTCACTTCCATATCCCTAACCATTTCTTTTTCATGGAAAGTTGCTTTACTAGCAAAGGCTTCATCTAAGTAAAAAGGTCGTTGGGGACCTATGAGGTTCTTATCTATCCAAGGTCCATATCTAGAAGGCGTTCTATCCAACCTAATCCCATGTGGGATTTCCTCTTCTTTGTAGTACGTATGCTTTTTGACATCGTAAATTGACCTAGCACTCCCCTCTCCTACCACTATCTTGGACATCTTACAATCGATGATGGCACTAGCGGTAGCTAAGAATCCTCTTCCTACTAGTAGTGGGCATGTCGGGTCCTTATTCATGTCTAGCACATGGAAGTCGGCTAAAAGAGTCAATTCTCCTACGTGTACTACCATGTCTTTTATTATCCCTACCGGATATGCAACACTACCATCCGCTAGACCTAAGATGGTTTCCGTTGGTTCTATCTTACCTAAGTTAAGGCTTCTATGGAGGGACAACGGAACAAGATTGATGCATGATCCTAAGTCGGCTAGAGCATCGAGAGGTTTGGAAGTTCCAAGCCTACACGGAAGAGTAAATAGCCCGGGATCATCTAACTTCTTAGGTATATTATTTCGCACAAAGGCGGACCCATGTTTTCCAAGTTTAAGTTCTAACTCATATTTTTCTTTTAAAGCATTATAATAAGGTGCATGAGCTAAGACTTCAAGAACCGGTTTTTCTTGATGGAGTTCCTTGTACTCCTCCTCTAGATTAGCTTTGGGTTCTTGGTTGACGAGTTTCTCAAGAGCAGGTTCTACCAATGGTGCAGGGCCTTGGTATCTCATTTTGGATTGCTTGGAACCCTTGTTGATAGCATTTACCGAGTGAACCGTTGGGTGTGAGGGACATGGATGTGCACTCTTCCATGGTGAACAAGAACATGAAGTCGACGAAATCTAATTCACTTTTGGGTTCTTTATAGTATCACTTGGGAGTGCTCCAATTTCCCGGTCATTGAAGGCTTTTAAGAGGGCATCAAGCTTGTTTGTCATCTCGCCTTGTCTTTGCTTAAAATCGGCTTCAAGCTTAGTCAATCGAGTCTCTTGAGATGACATGAATCAAGATGCAATTGCCTCAAGACTAGTGGGGTTCCCGGTGTTTAGAGAATTGAATCAATTAGGTGGACTAGATGAGCTTTGGGGTGTGCTTGAGTTTTGGTTCCACTTAAGGTTAGGGTGATTTCTCCATGAGGGATTGTAAGAGTTTCCTAAGTTGTTTTGTTCGGGCTTGAAAGTGTACCACTTCTCTCCCGTTCCGTCGGTACGCGTGGAGGCGTAGTCCGCAAAAGCTTGTTCGGGGAGTCTTGTGCAATCACGAGTGTCATGGGGACCACCACATAACTCACAAGGTAGAGTGATTTTATTCACTTGATGTGAAGACTTAGGATTTTCATAGGAGCTCATTAGGAATTTTACTTGATCTTCAAGCTCGAGCATCCTACGGTCAGAAGATTGTGAGTCAAGGGAAGGCAAGGAGATTGCCTTAACGGTTTTGGGCAACTCACGGGGGTCATTCCAACTTTCGTTGTCATAGAGAGCAAGGTCCTCTATTATACCCCATGATTCTTCCGCGGTGAGATCACTAAGTTTTCCACCGGCCGCTTGGTCAATGGATCGCTTGGTGGGGAAGTTGACATGATCATAGAAAAGTTGGACTTGAAGCCAAAGATCAATGCCGTGATGAGGGACTTTATGAAGTCCTTGAATCGAGTCCATGCTTCGTAGAGAGATTCACCTTGACGTTGTTGGAACATCAAGATGTCATTCCTAAGCTTAGTGGTTCTCCCCGGTGGGAAAAATTGAGCAAGGAAGCGAGAGGTGAGATCATCCCAACTTGAGATGGAGCCGGCGAGAAGTCGCTCAAGCCAATTACTAGCTTGGTCCGTAGAGAGAATTGGAAGAGACAGGCGTGGTCTCCCGAGTAGTAGCATCAAGGTCGATGGAATCGACAATTTTAAAGAAATCCTTAAGATGTTGATTAGGATCTTCGGAACGAAGTCCATGGAATGCACATCCGTTTTGCACCAACCGGATGGTGTCGGATCGCAGGGTCGTAGTTTAGGCTTGGTCGGGAAGCTCAATGGTGTTCCTATAGCCTAGGTGTCTTGGTCTCGAGTTTTCACCAAGAGTACGGGCTCTTGGCGGGTCATTTGGTGGTAGGTTGATGAATGGTGGTTGGTTATCACCTTCCATGATGAAAAGTGATGGGGTTACGAACAAAGGTCACGAAGAAGGGGGATAGACTACGAGAAAGCTAAAAAATGAGAAAAAATTTACTTGATAGGAATCAAGCAAAGAAACCTAAACGAGGTGGACTACTAACTAGCTATTCTATTCCCCGGCAGCGGCGCCAAAAACTTGATACGCTCGCGGCGTTCGGGTCAAAGGAACTTCCTTTTCTTCGAGCAAGTTTTATAACACCCTAGGCAGTGAACCTAATCGTTGTAGTGTAGTATTAGGGTAAGCCACGGGTATTGATATCGTTCTCTAGGGGAATAGGAATGCTAGTGAGGAGTTACTACGCTAAGGTTGGGGTTGAGGAAGATTATTTTTTTTATCTTTTTTATATTTTTTAGAAAAGGAAAGGTACGAATCTCGGGGTTTGGATTTGGGGGTTGGTATTTCTACCGATTACTCTACTTATCTAATTATCTAATCTAATGGTGTATGTAGTCTATGTCTAATTATTGTGTGCTCGTATGATGGTTAAAAGATGTGTTTACTTAGGTTTTATTACTCCTTAATTATCTCCTATTGATGGTTGAATTGTCACGTCCTTATTCTTAATCGCGTTGTGTGTCTAAATTCATTGGGTATGCGTTTGTCCCTAACTCTTTGAAACTACCAAAGGGTCTCGTCTACAAAATCTCTAGGAATTATAGACTATAACTCTAAGATACTCTTTGGATGGTTTAGCCTACAACTACTCTAGGCGTTATAGTCTAAGGTTCACAAAGATTAATCAAGCATTAACTACATAACGAATGACCTATCGCATTACTAGATCATTAAATATTAAGATAAGAGACAACCAATCAATATTCAATAATTAAGTTTCATATTCCCTAAGCAAACACATAAGTAAATTAGCCAGACATAGAGAACATGCAAGCATACACACAAATAATTGAAGACATAATTGAATTAATGAAGTAAAACACTTATCTTGATGTAAGATAGGGTTTGGAACCCTAAAATACTGTACAAGACAGCCTTGGTTCGGTTTAGGTTTTTACTCCAAAAGACTACACACTGAAAACTAAAAAATTCAGATTATATATATAAGATTACAATTGCGACGGCGCCACCTTATGAATTGTGACGCCGTCGGGTCGCCGTCATTAGGGTTTCGTCTTGGCCACGTTAGTCTTGCGACGGCGTCACCTTATGCTTGTGACACCGTCCCCTTGAGTCTTTCGGCGTCGTCTCGGATCAAATCTAGGCCGTCTGAGTTGCGACGACCTACTCTTTTAAAGCCTGACACCGTCACTTGAAAAATAAGCAATTTGGCTCTTGGCGGAGTCACAAAGTGATAATGACGGCGTCACAGATAACACATGACGCCTTCCCTTTGTATTTCAGCAGCTTGAGTGTCTCGATTCTTGACTTTGGCCATTTTCTTTGTATATTCGCGCCTTTTCGTCCAAATAAGTGCCATTCCAGAAATTTGCCTTCAAGAGACCTAAAAAGTGAAAAGGAACGATATTAAGTAATAACGGATACAAAAGTGATCAAATAAGGGCTTAAACGACCCCTCAAAAAGGTACATTTTAAAACCTTATCAAGGGTGAACCCCGTTTGATGGAATTGAAGTAAAATGGGCAATTTGGGATATGATCATGTTATGACCATTGGAGTGATTGATTAAAAGAGTTATAGTAAATATGGGATGTTTTATTATGGGTAAAAGTTGAGGGATATATGGGTTGGATCATCACATAATCAATATTTGATTATATGATGAATTAGAAGATGTTTATGTGAGCCAATTGGTTGTGTAAACCATGACTATAGTTTATTTTTTATGTTTTAAAATGTATTTTATATTATGTTTAAGGATGTTAACTTGGATGATGGTGATTGATTATGGCTAATGAAAGATATGAAAGATGATGGTAATTGTGTATGGCTTAGCATGGATTACTAAGGTAAGTAATCTGGTTACTACATGATTAATGTGGAAATTATTATATGATGTGTATATGATTGTTATAGTAAAGATTGGTTATAGTTAAGTTAAGAGATTATTGGACCTATATGGAAATTGATGATGATTATAGAGTTAATTGCTTAATGAAGTATTAAAGTAGGTGTTATTGCCCTATGTGCTAATTGTGCTATGGTTCGTGTTTTAGCAATGCTTATGTGAATTATATGATGATAGAATCATTACCATGTTTTAGCCGATTACTTACTAAACGTTATTGCTTACATGTTATAGTTGTCAATGTTCTTGTAGGTTCATGTGTTTGAAGTATCATGGCTTAGATTCGGATCATTGGTTGGCTATGTGGATGAATGTATGTGAAGGAAATAAGAGTTAGGTAAATGCCGAGCTCCATGTGAATTTGTGCCCCTGTTGATTTGTAAACAATTATAAAAAAAAAATCCGTATGTCAAAACGTAGGTTTTAATGGTTATAGTTGTTATGGTATTGAGTCGAGAAGTCTTTTTAAAGTTGTAAGGGTCAAATGAACAATTGAGTCGAAGTGGGCTGATTTGGTAAATGCAGTTTTGCTGTCAAAAATGTGCAGGTCATAGGCCTGACGACATCACAGTTTTGTGGGTGACGTCGTATGGCTCAAAGGCGACGGCGTCGGGCCCAAATCCCCTGACTCGTCGCTTGTTAAAATTGAACTGTTTGGTTTTTCCATTAAAGGTTGACGCCGTCGGGTTTAAAACCCTCTGAAACATCACGTGTATTTTTTAAATGTGTTTTTGGGTCCCAGTTAAATAGTGATGGCGTCGCAGCTTAAATGTTGACGCCGTCAGACTAGTATAAAGCATGGTTTGTTATAGTTCGACTTGTATGCTTTCGTATAGTAAATAAATATATGTTATAATTAAGTTGTCAAAGGTCAAATGTTATAGTTTTTGTCGTATATTGAAGTGTCTAGTGAGAATAAGTTATAGTCAATCGTTTCCGCGTCAAAAGCTTTCAAAATCGAGTAATTTCCGGTCAAACCGGAAACGGGGCGTAACACGTGCATTGTAACGGTCGATATTTTTGTCCCTATAAATACCAGCCCACTTCACAGTTTGTGGGCATCCTTTTTCACACAAAACTTTATGAGTTTAATTCTCCTAACGCACGCATACTCCTTTGATCATTAAGATAGTTTTCTTTTGTTTTAGAGTGATCCTTTCTTCCAACCAAATGATCACCTTCATTCCTCTCCTAGTGCAAGAGAAGAAGACTTTGTATCAAAAAGATACTTAGTGTTGTAGTCATAGTAGTGTGCACTTGTAACACTTGTTGTATCTTGATATACATCAAGTAGTCTAGAGTCTTGTTTAGATAACTTGTGTGGATCATTGTGATCTTGTTGAGATCTTGGAGATCTCTTGTTGTTTGTGAGTTAGTGTGTTGATCGAGTGGATTAAGTCTAGATCGTGGTGATCTAGTAGTTTGTGTGATTAGAAAGGATTGGGTAGATCGTGAGTGAGATTGGTACTAGCTAGATTAGTACTCGACATTTAGCTTAGTGTCGAAAATTGTGATAAGTGATGTTGTACGGTTTTCTCCGCCTCAAGGGAGTTTGTTGACATAGTGCTTAGAACTCTCGAGTTGGGTACTCGGGGAGTGGATTAGGGCGAAGAAGATCTTTGTGACCGAACCACTATAAATCTCGTTGTCTCAGTTTGATCTTTCCATCTCTTACTCTTTACTTTCATTACTTACTTTCAATTGTTGTAGTGTATTTATTATAGTCTTATAAAGTAAGATTCATATTATTGTGGTTTGATTTCACAAAGGATTCAATCGAAGTTTTTCACAAGTAAACTTTGATAACTAAATTAAAAAGCGGTAAACTATTCAAACCCCCCCCCCCCCTTTCTAGTTTCCCACATTCTATTAAGTCTTCTAGGATCTACAAGCCGCAATTCACGCAATATACAACAAGAAAAACCACCAGTGCACTCTAGGGTTATGTTTAATAAGATGGACAAGCTAGTTACACATAAGAATTAAGCTAGTTTTCTTGCCTTAACTCGAGGCAACCAATTAAACAGAGACGGCAATCAACAATTAATAACTAGGTTTCATTAGATCTAAGCAAACACTAATAAATCTGGCCTAGCATGTTAAAGTGAAGAAAAAAAATCATATAATCAAACAACACATAGACATATTGAATGATTAAAGAGGGATTACTTAACTTCAATTAAACATGAGCCAAAGTGGCTGAAAAACCTTCACAAAACCTGTGAAATTCGTTCTAGGGTTTGCCTCTCCAAAGTGTTACACACCATAATGAATAACATGCGAAAATATATATAGTATTACAACTGTGACGGCGTCACTTTATGACTTTGATGCCTTCAGCTCGCCGCCATTAGCGTTTCGTCCTTTGCAAGTTGTTGTTGTGATGTCGTCGCCTTGAGTCTCTAACACCGTCTGACGTTGCTTATTAAAAGATATGAGCCGCCATGTATAAGTTTTACTCTGAATTATGGTCTTCAAATACAAGTGATGCCATCAGGTTTTAAGGTCTTCAAAAGTTCTGAGTCGTCACTTGTAAAATCTGGTCTGAATCTTCATGGTAAATAACAAGTGACGACGTCACTTTATAGTTGTGACGGCGTCACTTTATAATTGTTTTACTCTGAATTATGGTCTTCAAATACAAGTGACGTCATCACGTATTAAGGTCTTCAAAAATTTTTAGCCATCGCTTGTAAAATTCGGGCTGAATTTTCTTGACTTGGTCGTTTTCTTCACTTCTTGTTCATTTTAGCCCAAAATACGCTGGTTTTTATCTTTTGCTTCCCAAGTACCTAAAATGTCAAAAGGAACAATTTAGGGTAATAATTTATCACAAATGTACGATTTTAGAGCTTAAATGACCCCCTAAAAACGCATGTTTTAAATCTTTATCATTTACACAAAAGGGTTGCAAGAAAACTAGGGTTTGGTTTTGAAACTAGGGTTTTTTAAGGATTCTTGGTTAGTTCTTGTGCACTTATTGACCTCCAATCACACAACCATTCTTGTAAGTGTCTCATGATACTCTATTTTACTCATATTGAACATATGATGCATCATTTCATATCACCTTTATAGATTTGTAGTGTCGAAAGTTGATTTAAATTTGTTTGCGGATACACTAAAACTAGGAAGAAACATAGGTCGACTTGCTAGCTAGTTTTAACCACTTTAAAAACACTTATGTTAAATTTCTTCTCATCTCAGTATACTACTAGGTCTTAGGTATATTCCACCCCAAATTTATAAATTATGGAACTTTATTACTGTTTTTAAACATTTTCACCAAAGAAGTTGTCCAAAAGCTCAAGCTGCTGGAATCCGTGTAGTATAGTCAACTTTTGGATGACTTAAACTTGGAATATAGGAATGTAATTATAGTGGTTGGAAAGACATATACCTAACTCCTGGAAGTGGAATTTTGAAAATTTATTGAGAAACGAGGAAGTTATAGCCTTGCGAAGTCTGGTAAAGTTTCTGAATAAAACTGTCATTTGAGGTCCGTGTCTTATGAGGTACTTTAGGGTGACTAAAACTTAATTTCACTCAAAGAGGCCATGTTTTCTTGAAAGTATGCACATAAACCTACGTCCTAGGCTTTAAATGACCAAAATTGGCCAAGAAACTAGTGAGTTATAGCCGTTTGAAGTCGGGAAACCCTCCTAACAGCCGCCTTTTGAAACTTTAGTATAAAAGGAAATAGTTACTTTGTTTTATACGGGTAATAAAACTTTCTAGAACTCATATGCATATCGAACATATCGTATCATTCCTAAGACGTCTTACTGAATTAGGTCGCGGTTCGGATATTTTGTTTCATTCAAGCTTGCGTACTTATTCTCGTTATCATTACTTTGTGGAGCTGAGTTTCAGCCCCACTATTACTTGTTTACTACTCATTTTGAACTACTTTGGGGTGAGAATACATGCTCGTTTATTTATTACATGCTCAATTACTTTCTTTCGGACACAAGTACTCAAAACATTTACGGATTTCCTAAGTTAACATACTATCTCGTTAAGTCCCCACAATAATGAACCATTAATTATATAGTAGCGCGAATGTTGTGAATAGATCTATTAGGCCTGTCGCGTGTTGGTAGCTCTCACTTGACTAGGTAGGTCAAACGGACGCATTTCATTTTAGGAGTACTAGATGTCTTGGGATGGACTCCTACTGGGGCAACAAACATACATACATAATATTTAAGGCTTCAGTTTCATAAGCTTAGTGCAATATTAATAATTTTCATGATATTGTATGTGTTGCAATAGTCACTAAACTATTTCATGATATTGTATGAGTTACAATAGTCACAAAAATCTTGTAGTCAATACTACTTTTACTTAACATTAAACATTGATCTCACCAACTTTATGTTGACATTTTAGCATGTATTTCTCAGGTCCTTAATTCCATTAGCTTGGATTGCATGGAGCATCACATTAGAGTTGCATTTTATGGTTTCTTCATGACGAAGACTTGTTGCATGACTTACGTTCGATTGTGAAACAAAAACTTCGTTATATTTTGTAAACACTTTGGTTATGACTTAGTAAACTTTATCTCTTTGATCGAACGAGTATTTTTCAAACGACTCATGTAGAGGTCATTCTTTATATCTTGTATCTTTGTGCTATAAAGTTATGCCCCGGTTATCTTCCGATGCGATATTTTGGGGGTGTGACACCACACATCCACCGGCCATGGCACGTTGGAATTTTCCGCAAGCAACTTCACGTTTTCACCTGGGGTTCTCACAGAAGGTGGTTCCTAACCTAAATCTACGGTAGATCCTCTAAAAAACATAACATCGATTCTAAAGGCTTTTTGTTTCTAAGGTGGTTCCTGGTCTTCATCTTACTAAAGGGTGGGTCCACCTCTGTCGACACATACCTATCGGCAAGTATAAGTTATAGACGTATGAAATTATTAAACAAGGACCCCCACCATCCATTTTGCCATCATTCGATTTCTACAAAGATAAAAATGTCAAGAGAAAAAGTTTATTTATTCTCCATACTAGAAGAAGAAAAAACTTTAAATCTCCAACCAAGAACATGGGAGGGAGAAAGAATATGTTGATAGAAAAGACACTTCCATTAGTAACAAATTGTCACATTCTTATATTTTTGGCTGAATATACAAAAAAGTATGTATGTTTTCATACTTTATTTGATAGAAGCATTGTCTATAGATATAGATAAAGAAAAAAAACTTTAACAAAGTTCCCACACAGTTTCGATTTATAACGAATTTGATGGCCTTGTTTTAGTTATAAAAGTCCGATTTACATTAAATTTTGAAACTTAAATGGGTCAAACCAAGGACAAATATTTAAATTGGTAGAATCAGTAACCAAATTGAAGTCTAGTTTCCATTATAAAGTTCAAAACGGAAAGGTAAAATAGCGCAAACATAGTCCATTCGTTTCAAGTTTGGCCAGTCCCGCAGTGAGTGCGCAAATCATACAGCACTATGTGCGTTTTACTTGCCATAAAGGGAATCTTAATGGGAGTGACCACACTTGTTACTGGGTATCTTTTTAGTGTAGAAGCTCATATGCCAACAAGTGATTAGACAAACAGGTCATTTGTGTCCAAATACTTTTTTTTTTTTCTTTTAAATGTCATACTATGAAGATATATCATTTTCTAGTGCTTAAGAAATCAATCCATATTTGAACTCCATGAAAACAATTTGGTGCCTCCACATGTCATGGTCAAAAGTCCCTTGCAACTTTAACCAAACATGTGCGCGAACTGTCGTAGCGTAATTCACTAATTCTGATGGATTTGACAGTTACTGTATTGGAAAACGCAGTATGTGATTCTGATGGATTTGACGGTTACTGTATCAGAAAACAAATTCGTGTTCCTTAGGCCGTGCACGTGTGTGGCTGTGCAAGAGAAGAGTTGCATAGTTTGAAGTTTTGAACACAATGTCTTATATACATTAATATTAGAATTATTCAGGAACTACATATAGTAATCCGTTCAACTTCTGGTCTTCAGAACCCACGCTAGCTCTTTCTCAAAGTCGGAAAACCAAGATAACTATAAATAAATACAAAATGATACAACTTGTCAAAAACATGGATCAAGCTAAACGGACAGTCAAAAAGCAAGACCTGTCCTTTTAACACGAACAAGACGCTTTCTGGCTTGTTGAGATATGACCATATATTGCACAACCGATACAGAAACTACTTGTTTTCCTCATGGACTAGCTCTTGGACGAATGATTCATCCCTCTCTTCAGATAAAATCTCTCCTTTTAGGCTGAGGATATCTTTGAGCTTTTCAGGGGTTCAAAATTTGTGTGTCCCCATCAAGACTCTTCTGTAATTTCATTGGATGACAGTTTCTCTCCCAAGGCTCCGAGCAAATCATGGTATTCAGAAAATGATGGATGTGACTGGCACATATACATGATATTAGTGAAGCGGTTAAGTAAATGAATTCAAGATAGTGGTGGCAAAATGGACTGGCTAGGTAATGCCATTAAACATGTAATTTAAGTGCAGAGAGAAGCAGGTTGGGTGACCCGCAAACAGATGTTTGAATTATATGAATAAATATATTAGTAAAAAAAAATTAACCTTAAGAAATAAAATAACTAAGAGGTTTTTATGCAGTTAAACACATTGTAGATGACTCTCAACCCTTTAGACCCATTATAATAGCATATAACCAAAATCGAACCATTTTTATGTAAACGGGTTAAAAATTGCCACCGGTAATTAGATATATATTGAAAGAAGTTATGAGACATACCTCCAACGTTGCACTATATGCTTTCCACAGCCGCATATCATGACGAAATAAATCAATGAGAACCTGCACCAAAATTGCGTAAAATGAAAACATTATTATTTTGTAGGAATCTTATCAGTTTAAAGGAAATTAAGCCCCAATACACTATGATTCAGTAACTAATTTGCAAGTGTCTCATATAACATTCAATGATCAACAAAACAAGGTGCTTTTGTATCCCTTTACCCCAAAAAAAAAAAAACAAGGTGCTTTTGCAAACCAACTTAATAGCATTCAATTTGTAGCAATGGAATGATAATTGTTTATCGTAAATTGATTTATTTTAAAACAAAAAAAAGGTCGCAATCAGCGGTAAATCCGTGATTTATAATCAGGGTACTTGGTATTTATAATATTTCAGATGAAACATTATAAATTACAAGGCTACATTCTTTTCCCAAGGTGTGTACCTCAGATCGCCTTAAAAGGGTTGCCAAAACTACGATCCACTCTTTAAACTTGACTGAGCACATATGAGATAAGAGGAACTCTGCATCCAGCCGGCTTTGTAAAGTTCCCATTTGAAGCTGAAATGAAAATATAAGGTTAGTTTTCTAAATATAATTTACAGGAAATCATAAACTTTACACGGTAAGTCTACTCTAACAAGTGAAAGGTTAGTGTGGCAAATTTTGACAGAGTTTAAACTAGTGTTTAAATTTTTATTCAGAAGCCATCACCCTTAACTATACTTAAGATAGTAACTTAAAACTTGATGTGGAAAACACCATAGTAAATATAGTCCTAATGACTTATAACATACGAAGGACGATATAGGTGAAATTTAGATGTTAAAAGTGAATTTCCACAACTTTCAGTTTTGAGTGATTGACAAAATTTGATTTTCATTAAATTCTTGATTATTTACAGAAATTATAATCAGATTTGAAAAACCAGAAAAGGATGAGTTGTATGAAAATTGATTGCTGAAGTAAAATGTTAAATTACATAACTTCCACTAGCTTTATTTAACTAATTATAGAACTATTTTATTACATGTCTTCAAGTAGCAATCAGCACTTTGGAAATGCACACAGAAACACCCCTTTAATCTAACAGCAGAGGTCAACTGTAATAGATATAATACGATAATGTCAAAGAATACCTTCTGGCTTATTAATTCTAGTCCAGAAGCAAAATTCTCCAAACGCGCACTTCCATATTTTTCGCGTTGTAGATATTCCTGCCAACAGAAATTGTAGTTGAATTACATATAAGAATATATACCAAAACTTCCTTTTAAGAGCATTGTGCGATGAAAAGCTTGTCTTACCACTAGATCAAACTGAGTGCCTTTCACAAATGCCACAAGCTTAGAGAGTTCTTTCCCAGACATCAAGTAGCTAGCATGACTTTCTAAAATATTCTTGACAGAAGCAACATGTGCATTCTGCTCTTTGAATGAAGGGCTGTTTGGTAAAAGAACATATAGGGTAAGATCCTCGACAAAAACATTGGCACAAGGAATCACAAACATAGTAGTGAATGGTTACCTTTTGGGCTCTGTAGACTGTTTCTTATAACTAGAAGGGAAAAGAAAGTAGCCTAGAAATCTGGGAGATAGTTTATCCGAATCTGTTGTTGCAGGTTCATATTCCCTTCCAGATCTTAATAGAAATCTCACCTGGGTAAAAACCAGAAGACCAATCAATACTCTTGCAGCATTTGGGTCACGCCAGAAACAAATTATCCGTGGATTTTATCAAAAACTACTGTGTTAAATATGATTAGGAAATGAAGATTATAGAAATACTAATCTAATTATTCTAATAAACTGACGTATAAGAAGATCTAAGCATTTAAAATCGTTCCTGGTCACTTTCGACCCATATGACCTATTCCCTATTTTAAACAGGTTTTTCTGGCTTTCCCATTTAACACGTTAAAGTGAAAATTAAATGCAAATTAAACGATAACTTTATTTCTCGAGCACATACCAGTTCACCAGCAAGTTCGTATAAAGATTCATCCAGTGTCGCCTGCACAAGCCACAGTTCAGATCAGATCACAAGAGAGAAATAGAGGGAATATATAGAATTTATCAGCATATGATTTACCTGTAACAAGCGTAGAGCACAGTATTGACTCACAGGTATTCCCTCAAGTTTTGCTATCACCTAAAAAATTAGAAAGTAGAGCAAGATAAGGCAAAATCATAAACTTCATTACGCAAAAATACAATTGTTTGAAGTCAGAATCAAATTTAACAATATAAAATAACCTGCATAGACATCTTAAGCAAGCAGTAAGACGAGCTTTATTAAGCAAACATTAGAATTCAATAAAGATTCACATCACTTACAAGTATATAGTTAGCAGCAGTCTGATACCATCTCCTCTGGAAGCATTCTTCAAACAATCTGGAGGAAGGAAAAGAATTCAAACGCCCATTTATCAGATCTCAATATTCCACCATTAACAACAACTTATCTAATATAAACTATCAACCAACAAACACATCAGCGATACAAATGAAATATCCATGAAGATTTATAGACAAGTGATGAAAAAAATGCATCGGCTCACTTCCATGATTCCAGTAGTTAAGTTGACACATGAGTCATTTATGTAATAAGAAAAAACTTACTCTGTAGTTCTTCCAGCAGCAGAAAATAAATCTGCCCAATGACGACCATCAGTCTTTCTTGCCACACTAACCACAACGTCAAAGTACTCCGGAAATTTCTTGATTAAATCACAGGTTTTCTCCAAAAGAGACGGCTCATCTCTGGTTGCATTTTGGCTGACAAAGGAAGTTTCTGTTAAAAACTATCAACTGCGATATTCTAAGTGAGAAAATCAGCATAAGATGGGAAACATGTGTGCAAACTTATTGAGAAATCTATTAGTCTACATGGATAAATAACACTACTGTAATATATGATTTGTATAACGGAGTATAGGAGCTCGAACACTCTTCCAATTGAAAAAATTGTAGTACTGTAAGTACATCAGGAAAATAGAAGCATGTCAGTTCAAAGCTAAATTACCTGGAAATTTCAGCTTCAAAAACAGTAAAAAGAAGCCACTCTAAGCAGTGAGAAAAATGAGGCTTCTCCTCTGATAATCTCGCCAGTTGTAAAGCTTCTTCACTCTTATCTCTCTATTTACGGTAAAAAAACAGAAAGAAGATTTCAAACTTCTAAGCCAGTTTTATATATGATCTAGTCAGCTTTCACCATTTTATCAATGAAGTTAAGTAGTTAACCCTTAATTCTAGTGGTTGGATTAATAACTTTATGTCTTGTTCAACCAGTATAAAATGAGAGGATTTTTTCCCCAATCTGTTGATCAAGTTTATAAACTTAATTGTCTTTGATAAAAAAATCTATCCCATTTATATACGTTAAAAAACATAAAAGGTTTAGAGAATAAATCAGTACAAAAAAAGTTTGTTTAATCCAATATCACCCTTGTAGAGTAATTAACAGTGACAGAAATTAGCGTTTCACTGCAACATACCTGAAGAAGGTGCCGAAGCAGACAATGTAGTATCGTTTGAGCTTGAGGGGATGGCTCAAAACACGGAAACTCTGTGCATGCTGAAAATGATAGTCTCTGGGTGATGCCAACTACAATTCCAGCATTAGGAAGTAGACCAAGAGGATAAACCTCACGATCAAACTCAAGCTCAGGATCCAACTACAAGTATATATTTACATAGATAGGGTTAAGTTACAATTTCAACTCAATTTCATGAAGTTGACAAACAAAGAAATCAAACACCAAAGGCAGCAAAAAAAGAAAACAGAAGATGGATTGAATCTGCTTACCTGCAAGAACTCTTCCTGCTTATAAGGGTCGACATCTGAAGATGGATACCAAACCTGTAAACAGTAGTTATATCATATATACGTTAAGGTTAAACTAATAAGACTAGAGGTGCCGATTCCAATGGGTCAATTTGGATCGTCTTTTATTTTAAATGGAACAAATCGATAAATTTAGACAATAGAGAAACGGATTTAGATTATTGTTTAATAATCATAATTAACGCATTAATATTTATAAAAATTGGGCAAAATACGTTTGTGGCTCAACGCAACCCAACCAACCCGCCGATCTGCCTACCTTCACAACTTCAACTAAAACCTAAGATTTTTTGCTAGTGAATAAAACAATTACCTGCATTCCGCGATGACCGTAGTCTAACCATGAAACTTCCTCGATCAAATTTGTTTTATCCATTGACCGGCCGCACGTAACCCAAAACAACTCTATAGAATCTGTGAGCTCTCTTTCCCGACCATCAATTAAATCAAGTAACGATAGCTCTCCATTTGCCCTTAATATTAAACATCTGCAAGAAACGTAATACTAAATTATTTAAATCCAAACCAATTTTCATATACATGCTTATACAAGAAACACAAACCTAATGGGTTCTTTTTCTAATAAATCTGATGATGTAGTATCTTTATTAGTTGGGTCACTTTCAAGCTGATCAGGTATAAAACGCATTGCAGCAGGATGGCACTTTGCAGTCATGATCGATAGCTCTCGTACTGTAGAAAGCTGTTTGTCATTTTATCACTTAAAAATGCAGGATGAAACTTTAAGTCTACTGTAACCCTCACTCATCGTACTGTGTACCAAATTAAATCTAATGATCACAAACTTAAAATAGTATGCGGATTTCTTTACCTGTATATCCGGAGTACTGGAAGGTGTCAAGTCACCAGATACCTTCACATGATATATATGCACATCAAATGGATGGTAGGTTACAAGTAAATAGTCATTATAGACATCCATCACCATGGGTTGTGCGAGCAATGGTTTCTGATAAAGAAGCGAACTTTGATCAAGATGATATCTAGGGTAGAAGAGCAACTCATACCTGCAAATTGTCAATATGATTTAGATTTTTGACCTAGAGCATGCTACTCACTGTTGAAAAACTTATTCCCAAGAAACTACTATGTTCTCTGAACAAGATGAAACTAACATAAACATATAATTATGAAGATAGTGCATAAATTTATAACATGAGAAAAATGAAGCGATTTAAAACGTGAAGTATTCATATTAGTGTTATCAGAACCTTAAAAGAGGAGATCATGAGATTGTCATCTAGTTCACATAAAAGGGTATACCAGAGACAATTATTCTTTACCAATTAAACACAACACAGAGTCTAAATGTGCAAAAAGTACTTACGTGTTGGATGACTTAATGTAATTGCAAACCACAACGATCTTCCCCATCCATAACAAGCCTGTGCATTGAATCTTTTGTTCCTGAGTAACATCACCAAAAAATCTCCATCTATTTAATCGAATGTCGTATAAAATCAACCCATGAAGACCAGCAACAGCTAGATACATCCCATCCTCACTAGCCGCCACATGAAGAACAGGCCAATTTTGGGAGATATAAGAAACCTGCATATGAAGAAAACTATATGAGCAAGCTATTTACAAAAAAATTAAGGAGAAAACCACTCCAATATTAGTAATACACATAACTGGAAGGTTAAGATGCATTAATTTGAGTTCATCTGTATCCTCCGACTGTACAACGAGTAACCGATCTTCACCATAGATAACTTGGCGGACATGAGTTTTGCCTGAAACCCCTCTATTGAGGCAGCATTTGCCAAAAGAAAACGCAAGTATTCTCTCTGAAGAACCTGCTTCAACAGCATATAGTCTATAACCATATTCATCCCACTCCATAAATGATGTGCCGCTCATTAAAGGTTCGTAATTGCCATCTGGGCTTTGCTTAATCCCTGGAGAAGACACGGAATTTAAACCGACCTGACGGATTGTAGACATTAAACGACAGCCAGATATAGACCACACTGTAAGTCCTCTTAACTTCCACCCAACTGCAAAAGCAGAACTATCTGGGGTCCATGCAATACAACTAACTGCACCAGTATCATCCATTGAATATCTACAAAAAGAAACGTGTGAAAAATAAGTCATTTATTACATATTATATAGATGAGTTTCAGGATATCACCAGACTAATTTATGACCTGCCTAATATGTTACTCCGTATTAGTTAGAAACAATGACTATGTTTCACTAGCTTTTAGATGGTCAACGCCATAAATGCCACTCAGGATAGGTTAAAATGATAGACACATTGCAAAAAATATATATATTCACATCAGAAGTCCTACACATTTACATAAATGAAGAAAGGTAACACATTATCAAGAGACAAAAAGTACACCCGCAAAAAGAACGTGAAGTACAATGTCGAACACGTGATAGCAAAAAGAAACTGTGTTACAATCAGCTGATACATGGTAAACAATAAAAGTCGCATGGGCACTATTTGGTTCTACACATGTTTCACAGTATGTAGATTCCCAGAAACAGCACAAATATTAGATCTCTTTTTCAAATTCTCAAACTTCTTATCGTAGTGAGTAATATGAAATATGTCTGAAACTTAAATGTCATAAAAGGAATAACTTACCCCCAGTCATGTAAAGATACAGAGCGAATAAGTGATGCGGGTTCACTAATTTCATACAACTCTATGACACCTTTTCTGGTGCCAACAGCAAGTATTTGTTGGTCTGGCGAAACTGAAACGCAGACCGCATCATCAGAGCCCAACCAATATTCAGGTTTTATAGAGTCGGCTTGCTTTAGACCTCTTTTACTTACTGAACATACAACCAATTGTCCATTGGAGAATAGAACAAATAAAAGCCTCAATGGCAAAGAAAACTCCAAAAAAGTGATGGCCAACTTTCTTGGCAAAGAATATGTGGATGATTTAACACCTTGAGTCCCTCCCGAAGTGATACCATTGGACAATTTCGTATGGCCATTTTCATTATGCAAATGGAAGTCCAGGTCTAAGGCTCCATAAAACTGTGCAACAGAATATCAAAAACGAAAGATATAACTAACAGGAACATTTTAATCTTTTTTACCAATCACTGCAGAAAAAGAGCGAATAGAACAACATATTCATGAGTTTACCACTACTCGGCTTGCATTACCTCACCCTTCCAAGACATATTATACAAAGTTCCATTAGAAAGTCCAACCACTAAGTTTTTGTTGTCACAAACGATATTGCTCCTGTCACGAAGGCAGAAAAAGAATTAGAATGCTCTGCAACCAAAAGGAATAATATGCTCTCACAAGGAATCAAACCCACAAAATTCAGAATTTTCTCTACTTCGTTTTCAGTCTCTCATTTTCTCTCATTTTGAGAAAATCAAACACTTGCGACTACTTTTAGACTTAAAAACAGATTTGACAATAAAGCTAAGGTGAAAATTCAAAGTTAATAAAGGATTATAACTTTTTATCACCCTAACAGTTAAGTAAGAGAGAACAATTCATCTTTAAGAAGTTAGAGGTGGTCCTTACACTGCCAGGCCCTTGCCTGAAAAGGGGACTTCCTCGCTCATGAGCAAAGAAATAGTGGCAAGAGACAGACTGGATGGTTGCTTTCCTCCTATGTTTATTTTTTTCTCAGAAAATTGAACTTTAAAAATGTGAAGATGAAAAGAAGATGTCTGCAAGCAAAGGAAACGGTATAAAAGTTACATCACTCTACACTTAATGTGCTTTAAAAACTCCATATAAGATGTTTACAAAAGTTACAGAACAAAGGTCAACCATTGCTGGTCAGATATCCCATACTTACAAGAATAGCAATCAATTTAGTATCAGGGCTCCAGATAGCCTGCATATTCTCCCCCTCCTTTGCTATTGAATCTGGACCTCGCTTGTACTTCCCTAATCTCACCCTATGCTGCACCAAATTTAGATCAAAGCAAAATTTGTCATCTTTAAGATCGAAATATTACCTTAAACCCCACACACACATATAATGCATATGAGATTATGACCAACCTTAACTAACAGTACTGATCTCGAACCAGCTTAAATACACATACAAAGTAAATTGTTCATTCAATGTCACTCATTAATAGCTTCGATCAAACAATGTAAACTTTCAGTTCATTGCACTCATAATCATACCTACATACAAAAATCCTACACCCACTTCACATCAAAGTAAAAGAGTTTTGGCTTCAACAATACACCGCATCCACCTCAGACGGACTGCGCTTTTCCCTCTAAAGTCCAAAACAATCTACCAAAAGTAAGTTTCTACTTTTTTACTCAAATAAGCAACAATTTGTTCAATATAATACTTCATTAGTAATGCGTTGTATAGAAAATCAGCTGTGGTTCCACACACCACTACCCGCAAAACTTATTCCATAAGCCCATGATCATCAAATGAAAATCAAATGCACCATTTCCTCCTATGACACATCACTGCATTTAGCAAGACCAATTAATAACCAATCTAAAGACATGTGGCATCATTCCATTGTTTCAAGTGGTGCGTCATTCCTAATGCATCTAATACAAAATCAACAACAGTTCCACACACAACAGTCAACAACCTTTACACTCATAATCGTCTACCTCACTGTCTTTTGCAATACTAAGCTTCAAAACCTAACTACGTATTCCTTCGTTTCATTGTTCAACAATAACAACAACAATACCCAACCCCGCCGAAGCGGGGTGGGGAGGTAGAATGTAGAAAAATCGTACCCCTATACCCAAGGGGATACCCGAAAGAAGGGAGACTGTGTGAAGTTACAAGGGTAGAGACATATCAACATAGATGGATTATGGATAGAGAGAGATACTATCATAAAAGCATAGAATAATAGACATATAAGCATACAAACATATAAAAGCATATAATATACAAAGCGCATAAAAGCTAGTGAAAATGGACCTAAGATACAATTCTATGTCCTAAGGATGCAACGAAGTTTGTAGATGAATATAGCTATGGGGCTCTATACCAAAGCAAAGGCAAATATATACACGTGAGGTTACTAGAATCGCTAAAAAATTGTAAAGGAAAACTAGCTATGAATCTCTATCCCTAAAACGCGGCGGTAAATATGTCAAGTGAGACTACTAAAATCTCCTAGAACGCTAAACGCGCAGATATGTACCAAGGCTACTAAAAATCACCTAGAAAGCCTAAACGAAAAACTACCTTGTAACACAAAACGACCTAGACCCTCTAACCGTCTATTCTAATTCTAGCTGTCCACACATTCGTATCAGAGGTCATGTTCTCGGAGAAGAGAAGCTCCTTTTACCCGCCCACCTGAGTATTGATCTACCCCTTCTCCTCATACCATTACCAAAGCTTCCACTCTCCTAAGTGGTGATGTCCAAACCATGTCAGCCCTCATTCACTCGTCTTGTTGATGATAGTTGCAACTTCAAGTTCCACTCTTAAAACTTCATTTAAAATCATGTCTAACATGGTTTTACCACAAGTCCACCTTAGCATTCTCAATTCCGCCACTTCCACCCTAGTGCTTGAGCTTTCGGAATCGACCAGCACTCTAATGAATCCAACATAAAACTCAAGTACAGTTCCACATACATCAACCAACAAAATATATGATAAGCAATTAAGCATCGAATGAGTGAATGAAATGCAATATTTCTGCCTAAAACACCAATTGTAAAACAATCTAAGGATATATGCATCATTCCGTTTAAGGCGTAATCCTACCTCCTTTTTATATATCTCCCGTTATTTGGGACCCTATTCACCTCATTGGGCTTCTATTGAATCGAAAAATAGGTTTGATCGATGTTTGTACCAGTGCTTCATTCCTAATGCTTATAACAGAAACTCAAATGTAGTTCCACACACAATTGTCTATAAACTCTATACTCATAAAGTCATAGTCATGAACCTCTCCTAAAATACATCACTGCTTTTAGCAATACCAAAATAAAATTCATTTCAATTCCCATAGCACTAAAATCCTAATGTATCTAACGTAAACTCAACTACAGATCCACACACAAACAACAACACCATCCATGCTCAATCACTCACAAATCATCAATCTCACTTGTAAGGCTGTAATACATCACTAGAATTACTAAATCCTAACGATCTACTTTCAACTACTTTCACAATCTAATCCAAACCATTTTCATAACCTAGAGACGTAATTCAAACTATCTTCATAACTTAACGCTCTAATTCAAACTAATTTCATAACCTAAGGATCTAATTCATACATAACCTAACGATCTAATTTCATAACCTAATGATCTAATTTGATGACCTAATGCTCCAATTCAAACTAATTTCATAACCTAGTGATCTTAATCAAACTATTGTCATAGCTTAACAATCTAATATCAACTAATTTCATAACCTAATGCTCTAATTCAAACTAATTTCATAACCTGACGCTCTAATTCAAACTAATTTCATAACCTAACGCTCTAAAATCAACTAATGTCATAACCTAACGCTCTAATTCAAACTAATTTCATAACCTAACGCTCTAATCTCAACTAATTATATAACCTAACGCTCTAATTCAAACTAATTTCATAACCTAGTGATCTAAATCAAACTATTTTTATTATAACTTAACAATCTAATAGTATCAACTAATTTCATAACCTAACGCTCTAATCTCAACTAATTTTATAACCTAATGATCTAACATCAACAAGTCATAGACATCAACATATGTAACATTTCAATGAATACAGATAATAATGCATCACTATAAGTAACTAAATTCATAACCTAATGATCTAATTGAATCAACAGTATACCTGAGATGAACTCCAGAGCTCAAAATGTGAAGGACAAACAACTAACAGCAAGCGATCAACGACTTTTAAATAAACAATCTGCTGCGAAGAAGTAGGACACAGTCCTGATTCCAACGGAATCACTTGCGGCCATCCGTACGCCATATACATCTTCGATTACTGATTTTTATATATAATTATTGTGAGTGAAATGTTAGGGTTTTGTGTAGTGATGATGATCAGGTAGCATTGGGGGGGATGATGAGTGTGTTTGGATCTGAGATTTTGAAAATGATGTGTAGTTTTTAAGTTATCAGAGGGGTTGGTTTTGTAAATTTGGACGTTGTGGTTGTTGTTGGTGAGAATGTGACGGTTATTTATGAGATTGGTGAACTGTGAAAGTACAAGTCATGCCAAACTAGAATGATGAGTGATGATTATTTACGGAGATATTTTTATGGGTATAGTAAATAATACTCCCTCCGTCTCAAATTTATTGTCAGGGGACAAGAAGCACAAATATTAATAAAAGTGGGACCATTATAACTCTCAACCACTCAAACGGAATATTCCCTCATTATATTCTCTTTTTCTTACTAAAATGGGTAAGTGGACAATTAATTTGAGACATCCATAAAAGGAAATATGGACAATAAATATGAGACGGAGGGAGTATTAGCTTATGGGTTTTATGTCTATTCATTTAATTTTTGTGAACAAGTTAGGATTTAGACGATTAGCATTATAAATACATTCACTTCTCCTACATTGTTTACTTGTTCATTATTTTTACAATACGTTATCAGCACGAGGTTTGCTCAAAAGAAAAAAAAGGATATGAAAAGCATTTTGGAAAACGGGACGAGTGTCTAGTAGATAGTGGAACAACAAATACCATTTTGAAAAACATAAAATACTTTTATGAATTTTATATAGCAAATGCGAATGTCAACACAATTTGTGGTACTAGCAACTTAATTGAAAGCTTTGGCAAAGCCTGCATTTTGTTACCTTTATGTACAAAGTTAATAATAAATGATGCGTTATATTCTAGTAGATCCAGGAGAAATCTACTAAGTTTTAAAGATATAAGACGCAATGGTTATGATCTTGAAACCATGACCGAAAATAATATTGAGTATCTCCAGATTACATCCATTAAAAATGGACAAAAGTCCATAATGGAAAGAATGAAATGTCTGTCTTCTGGATTGTATGTTACATACATAAATCAGACAGAAATAAATATGGTTTCTACCTGAAAAGGTGTAGATCCCAAAATACTTTTTGGCATGATCGATTGGGTCATCCGGGTGATATAATGATGAGGAGAATAATTGAGAGCTCAAATGAGCATCCACTAAAGGACCTTAAGATCCTTTTATCAAAAGATTTATCATGTGGAGCATGCTCTCTTGGAAAAATGATAACTAGCCCCTCAATCAATAAGCTTGAAAATGAATCTCTTTTGTTTTTTGAAAGAATTCAAGGAGACATTTGTGGGCCAATTACTCCTCCATGTGGACCATTTCGATACTTTATGGTATTAATTGATACATCATCCCCGATGGTCCCATGTTTGTCTGTTAGCTTCAAGAAATGTTGCTTTTGCGAGGCTATTAGCCCAAATAATTCAATTAAGAGCACATTACCCAGATTATCAAATAAAAAAGATCAGACTTGATAATGCAGGAGAATTTACATCTCAATCATTTAATGATTTTTGTATGTCAATTGGGATTATGGTTGAGCATCCTGTAGCTCATGTGCATACAAAAAATGTCTAGCTGAATCTTTAATAAAAAGATTACAACAAATTGCTAGACCACTACTTATGAAATCAAAATTGCCATCCTCTGCATGGGGACATGCTATCTTACATGTTGCTGCTCTTATTAGATTAAGACCAAGCGCATCTCATAAGTATTCTCCACTCTAACTGGTATCTGGAAGAGAACCAAGTTTGTCTCATCTTAAAATATTTGGTTGTGGTGTCTATGACTCAATTTCACCACCACAACGTACAAAGATGGGACCTCAAAGAAGATTGGGAATTTATGTTGGTTTTAATTCTCCATCAATCATAAAATACTTGGAACCATTAACTGGAGATGTTTTTACAGCATGTTTTGCTGATTGCCAGTTTGATAAAACAATGTTCCCAATCTTATGAAGAGAAAATAAAAATTTGGACAAACAAGATGTAACTTGGAATGCATCACAAATATCTTTTCATGACCCTCGGAGTGGTCAATATGAATTAGAGGTTCAAAAGCTCATTCGCTTGCAAAGAATAGCAAATTAATTGCCTGATGCATTTACAGATACAAAAAGAGTTACAAAATCATATATTCCAGCTTTAAATGCGCCTTCTCGAATTGATATTCCTGAAACTCTGAATGAGTCAAATGTACGCAGAAAGCGTGGAAGACCAATGGGTTCTAAAGATACAAATCCACGAAAAAGGAAAGAGCATAATACAACTGACAAAGTCCAAGAAGTTGTTATCAATAAAATCCCAAAAGAGATTAACGATAACACAAAAAATGTGGATAAATCTCTTGAAGATGACCATGTACCAAATGACTATGAGATCTCAATAAACTTTGTACAAAATGGTACAAAATGGAATCGAAATGAAACATGTATATGCTATAGCAAGTGAAATAATAAATGATGAAGTTTCTGTGCCAAAATCTATTGGAGAATGTCGACAAAGAAAAGATTGGCAAAAATAGCAAGATGCCATACAAGCTGAACTAGATTCACTTGAAAAGCGCCAAGTTTTTGGCCCTGTGACATTAACCCCAAATAATGTGAAGCCGGTAGGCTATAAATAGGTATTTGCTATAAAAAGAAACGAGAAAAATGAAATTGTGAGATACAAAGCAAGACTTGTAGCACAAGGTTTCTCACAAATACCCGGGGTAGATTATGAGGAAACGTATTCACCTGTTGTGGATGCAACAACTTTCATATTTTTAATCAGTCTTGCAAATATGGACAGGCTTCAAATGCGCCTTATGGACGTTGTCACAGCTTACCTGTATGGATCACTTGATAGTGATATTTACATTAAAATCACCGAAGGATTAAAAATGCCGGAAACTTGTGGATCTAAACCCCGTGAAATGTTCTCAATCAAACTAAAAAGATCTTTATACGGATTAAAACAATGAGGACGAATGTGGTATAATCGCCTGAGTGAATATCTTTCAAAAGAAGGGTATAAAAGTAATCAAATAAGTCTGTGTGTTTTTATTAAAATATCAAAGGCAGGTTTCACAATCATTGCAGTGTATGTTGATGATTTATATATCATTGGAACTCTTGATGAGATTGAACATACTGCAAATTTGCTAAAGAACGAATTTGAAAAGAAAGACCTTGGTGTGACTAAATTTTGTCTCGGCTTTCAAATTGAGCATTTATCAAATGGAATATATGTCCATCAATCAAACTATACCGGAAAAATATTGAAATGATCCCATATAGATAAAGCTCATCCACTAAGCTCACCAATGGTCGGTCGTTTGCTTGACTGAGAACTTGATCCATTTCACCCGAAAGAACACGATGAGAACATTCTTGGTCTTGAAATACCATATCTAAGTGCAATCGGGGCTTTGATGTACCTTGCAAGTAATACACGCCCAGATATTGCTTTTTCAGTCAACTTACTAGCAAGATATAGTTCTGAGCCAACACGCCGATATTGGAATGGAATCAAACACGTTTTTTTTTTTATCTTTGTGGTACCCGTGATATGGGATTATTTTACGAAAAGAATTTGAAATCAAAGTTGGTTGGATATGCTGATGCTGGTTACTTGTCTGATCCACATAAGGCACGGTCTCAAACAGGGTATGTTTTCACATATGGAGACACTGCAATTTCTTGGAGGTCGACAAAGCAATCTTTAACTGCAACATCATCAAATCATGCTGAACTTATTGCACTTTATGAAGCTGTTCGAGAGTGCGTGTGGTTAAGATCGATGATTCAAAACATCCAAGAAGAATGTGGGCTCGAGTCTATTAAAGGAAATCCAACCATGTTATGTGAAGACAACGCGGAATGTATAGCTCAAATCAAGGAAGGGTATATCAAAGGAGACAAAACAAAACACATTTCTCCAAAGTTTTTATTTACATATGATCTACAAAAGGATGGAGTTATTGATGTTTGTCAAATTCGATCAAGTAACAATTTGGCAGATTTATTCACAAAATCTTTGCCAACAAAAGTGTTTGAGCAATTGGTTCGGAAGATCGGCCTTCGACGCTTAAAAGATATGCATTAATTTTAGGAGGAGCATTATGCGTACTGCACTCTTTTCCTTCATCAAGTTTTTATCCCATTGGGTTTTTCTTTGTAAGGTTTTTAATGAGGCAGTTTATGGCGTTTAATGAACGATGAATATCCAAGGAGGAGTATTGTAAATTAATATGGGCTTGTGGGTTTTATGTTTATTCATCTAATCTTTAGGAACAAGTTATGGTTTAGACAATTAGCATTATAAATACATCCACTTGTAACCTCTTGGAATTCATTAATCAATAACAATTATCTCTTCCCCTACATCTTTTACTTGTTCATTATTTTTACAATAATGGGCAAATATTTAAAAAATATATATATGTGTGATTTGGATAAATGGTCGTACTTACTAGGGTATTTTCATAAAAGGATGTATTTGGACCGTATAAGCATTTTTGGTCATTTTTTGTGCCCACGCACCATGTCTTGCGCACCAAATATTAAATAACGATACATCTTCCTTTTAAACCACCGGAAGTAATTTATTGACCAATGGGAATGTGCCACGTATTTTTTTGGTGCCCAAAATCTTGCGCACCAGATATTAAATATAGATAATTATTCCTTTTAAAGCACCAAAATTAATTTTTTGACCAATGGAAATGTGTCACATATTTTTTGGTGCCCAAAAATCATCCCTTGCGCACCATATTCCTTTTAAAGCACCAAACTTAATTTATTGAACAATTAAAATGTGCCACATATTTTTTGGTGCCCAAAACCCATCCCTTGGGCACAAGATTTCTTTGAAAGCACCAAACTTAATTTATTGACCAATAGAAATGTGCCACATGTTTTTTGGTGCCCAAAAACCATACCTTGCCCATCAGATGCATTTGTTGTGGATTATGTTGAGATTTTGGATATATTTACTTATCCATTTGAGATTCTCTTAGATTTTCTTATCCACATTCGGATATAAAATAACAAAACTTGTCAACTAGTAATCCACGTTTGAAACAAAAATGAAAATCAATATGAGTTATTCAAGGGGAAAATTTTCGTTATGTCTTGTTAGAGATGATGAAAACAAAGACGTTTTGTTACCAAAAACGATTAGTTATGATACTTTAAGGGATTATGTGGGACAAAATTCAATTTAGATGTTACAAGGGGGGTACGCTTATCATATCGTTATACACCAAACAACAAGGTTTATGAAATCACTGAAGATGACGAATTAAGGTTTTTAGTGAATTATATAACTACGACAAGTCAAGATCATATGGAATTGTTGGTTAATCAAAGATCGTCAGTCATCACAGTTAAATCCTACAAATTTTGAATATCTGCAGAGTACTCATGCTTCACATACTTTCCATAATTCTCAGTATCCACCAAATACAATTCATTATGAAAATTTTCAGAATAGTCAAGCATCCAATGCAAATGTTGAGGTCTCACATAACTTCGAAAATTATGAGAGTCCACAAAATACAAAAAAGTTTGAAAATGCTGACTATTGTCAAAATGTTCAAAGTTATCAGAATACTCAATATCAAAAAAATCGGTTTCCTAATCAGAATACTCAATATCAACAAGATCTGCTTGCTTATCAAAATTCTCCGTTTTTACAAAGTCTACGACCTTTCGGGAATTACCATGTTTCTAATAATATCCAGTATACTCAAAATATTCAATGTTCTCAATATTATTGAATATAGTATATTAGGAAAAAGGGTTTTGGCCGTACAATAGCAACGTACTTTTTCAAATGTACCGATCTAGTACGCGTACTATTTTTTGTTCCACTTAATGTAACGAACTTTCAACTTTTGTTCCATTATACCCATAAGATGACCGGCTACCGGGAAAAAAGTTTGGAAACCGGCTATGCATCATACCTGACATTTTTTATTAAGGGTTTTGGATGTATAATAGCAACGTACTTTTTCAAATGTACCGATCTAGTACGCGTACTATTTTTTGTCCCACTTAATATAACGTACTTTCATTTTCACACGTTTTCGTCCGTTTTTACCCGTTTTCGTCCGTTTTTGCACATTTTCACATGTTTTTGCATGTTTTTCATCCGTTCTCACACGTTTTTGTTCGTTTTTACACATTTTCATTCGTTTTTACATGTTTTCGCCTGATTTTGCACATTTTCGTCCATTTTAGCACGTTTTCATCCGTTTTTGCACGTTTTCGTTCGTTTTCGCACGTTTTCGTCTGTTATTGCACGTTTTTGAACGTTTTTGCATGTTTTCGTCTGTTTTCATCTATTTTTGCATGTTTTAGCACATTTTCATCTGTTTTCACACGTTATCGTCCATTTTAACACGTTTTTGTTCGTTTTTGCCCATTTTCGCCCGTTTTTACACGTTTTTCTTCGAAAACGTGCAAAAATGGACGAAAACGTGCGAAAACGTTTAGAAACGTGCTAAAACAGACGAAAACGTGCGAAAACATACAAAAATAGACAAAAACGAACGAAAATATGCAAAAATAGCCGAAAACGTGCAAAGACGGGCGAAAATGTGTAAAAACATGCAAAAACGGGCAAAAACGTGCAAAAATGTGTAAAAAAACCGTGCAAAAATGGAAAAAATGTGCAAAAACAGGTGAAAACATGTAAAAACGAATGAAAATGCCTAAAAACGAACAAAAACGTGTAAGAACGGATGAAATCATGCAAAAACATGTGAAAATGTGCAAAAACGGACGAAAACGGGCAAAAACGAGCAAAAGCATGCGAAAACAGACGAAAACGTGCGAAAACAGGCGAAAACGAATGAAAACGTGCAAAAACATGCAAAAACGGATGAAAACGTGCGAAAACATTTAAAAACGGACGAAAACGTGTAATGTAACATATTGGATTTCATAAACAAATCAAACCATAACAAACATGGGCGTATAGTTTAGAGGTTTTAGAGAGAGAAACTAGGATGGGAGCCTTTCTAGGGATAGAAAGTGAAAGAAAACATGGAAGGTTAGATTAGAATGAAAGGTCCAACCCTCTACCTTGGGAGGTAGAGGGTATTTATAGTTACATACTACATGTCCTCCTTCGGACTATGGATCAGACATACAGTGGGTAAAGACACGTCCTTCCTCCACGGTGTTACACTAAACTAAACTACGCTACAAACTAACTAATAAACTACTAAACAACGTAAATAACTACAAGTCTACGATCTAACATATGCTAGAGTATAATTGGGGTGACCGACACTTTAACATGGAATTTCCAATTCCTAACAATCTCCGCCTAAGGTAGGTCATCCCATGAAATACATTTTGCATCCTAGCATTCTTTCTTTGTCTTTAGTTCTCGATCTCATAGACTTCAATTCTTCAAATTCAACAATCTTTGTGCATGTGTAGCGATTCTTCAAAGTCCGCATTGATTTGTACTTTTAGTGGAGGTCTTTGAACTGATCCACATCTTTGATGATCTTTGAGCTTTCTTTGAGATCATCAGCCACAGTAAATCTCTGGATCACCCTTTATTGTGTTGCCATCATGTGTTGTTGTGACTTTCGGACCGACATGCTCACACTTTCTGGATCATGACATCCTTTTATCGAGTAGCGAAGCTTTACCGCTCATGATATTTGCAGTGGCGTAGCGGAAACATAGTATAAAAATATCAGAGCCCGGTTCTGTAGATATGCACAAGTCATGATTTCTTCAATTAAGTGTGGATGCTGTGAGCATGCAGCTTTGGATTGACTCCTCAATTCTGATCACCTGCAATCGTCGGGGTGTACCTGCATACGACAGTTAGCAATAAAGCACACGAAAGTGTCTTTGATCACTTTCGTTGAATTGAGGTACACGTCCCACGGTTCCCGTTGATCGCATAAAGTACGCCTGTGATCGTAGAATTCGAAGAATCTCCTTGACAGGGTTTCGCAGCTGCTCTAGCTGTTCTCAAACCGGAACGTCTCAAAGAAGACAACACGGAGTGAGTGAACCAGCGAATTGAGATTCACTAATTGATGAAAAATTGATTTGAAAACATAATCGCGTATTGCTTAGAAGAAAGAGTTTTGCAATACGACGAAGGTTTTATGAGAAAGATCAATTCTCAATCATAAATACTTTTTGTATTTGAAAAGAGTACACATTCAATGTGCTAGAGAAAGGAAGAATTTTACACATCGAACGGTTTTTCCAAAAGTATTTTTCAATCAGAGATACTTTTTGTGTTTGAAAATGAATACACATTCGACGTGCTAGAGAAAAGAAGGTTTGCACATCGAACTGTTTTTCCAAAAGCATTCGTCAATTCCAATCCTGGACCAAGGTTGATTCAAGATTGAATCTCCCCATCGTTTCTATCCAGTTGTCACAAGCTTGATCTTACGAGAAGATCTCACATGTCACCCACCAAGAGCTTGTTTGATGTTGGCTCTAGAAGGATTTCAATCTTCATCGTGAATATTTTCATATCACTCAGATGTTCTGGCAATACCACAAGGATAATGCGTAGGACTCTTAATATATATACTTACTTTCCACATTGTGTGAAACAACAAGTCTTCATTAATTTTGTGTCCTAATGAGATATTGTGGATGATCTCTTGGCTCTAGACTCAATTGTGCACATTTGGTTTCCTATGCCGGAGACTAGGGAGAGGGTCTCCTTCTTCAATATCAACAATCTCTAAGAGAAAGTCGATAGCTTATGTAGGTTCCCCGTGAGAATGAAACAAGTCCTTTTAAGAGGAACTTGAGTAGATCACTGGGTCCATGATGTCTTGTCTTCAATACCAGTGTTACCTTAGTAAACACTAGTAGCATATGTATTGAACCCGGTTTCTGCCCTAAGGTTGAATTATTGGAGGGCTATTTCTTTTCACCCTTTTCTCATTTCATTTCTTTTTCATTCTTCAACCCCTTCAGTGCTTACCGAGACTTCATAACTAGAACCTTGTTGGGTTTATTCCAGTTCCAGCTCTATCTCAGTCCGCACTCTTCCCATATCTCACTTTTCTCCTTTTTTTCATCATTCCTAAGGACTCTACACTATCTAGTGGATTGTCCATGGGTAGATCCCTCCGGTTCTGGCGGATCGTGGGAACTAATACCTAACCTAACCATCCTTATATCACCATGCATAAAGTAAATTGGTTGGTCTTTTGGTATTGTTCTTTCCTTCATGAAACCAATTGAAAAATCATTTGGAAAATCAATCAAGGTACTTGTGATATAAAATCAAAAACTTTTGTACCTTAATTGTTTTGCTCATTTAGAAATGCTCCCCCTCAACATGTGCATATGATCTTGAAATTGTTTAGCACATGGAGGCAAGAGTTCTTTGAAATATATTCTTGATCACAATTTCCGTGGTAAAAGCCATTTGTTTTTCTTTGGTAAATTCTCCCCCTCAATATGTGCGTATGATATTTGAAATCATTTTATCACATAGAGGAAATAGTTCTTTTGAAGTACATCCACGATCATAAAAGCCATTAAGAAACCATTAGAAAATCAATCAAGGTACCTTATGTTGAAACATAGAAATCTTTGTACCATGAAAGTTTGTTTTCTTTTGAAATGCTCCCCCTCAATATGTGCTTCGAGATTCGAAAGCGTTTAGCACATATGAGAGAGTAGCCTGCACAATTGAATCAAAACGATCACCTTTTATCAAATTTCATTATTAAATCACAAATTCTCCCCCGATAAAAAATATCAAACCCTTTGAGATTTTGGATCCCAAGTGATTTAATAAGGTTTAGAAAACATGGGAGAATATGTGGTCTGGTTTAAATACTCATCTGGTTTATGGTTAAATGCTCCTCCTCAATATGTGCATTGTATATTTGAAATCGTTTGGCACATGGAGGCAGGAGTGCCTTTAAAGGACTAAAACCAATTCCATTAAAACATATTTGAGATTTAAATCACGATCTCTCCCCCGATCAAAAATTTCAAACCAATTGAGATTTTGGATCTCGATTGATTTAAATCATTTAGAAAGTTTTAGGGAAAGACGTGGCAAGATTTAATTTTTGAAAAATAACAGATAAGGACCATTTTAAGACATTAAAGATTGTTAGTGTCAGGTATGATAGTTTTAAGAGATCTTTAAGTAAAATAAAACAATTTCACAATCAAACAAGAATAGAAAAAAATTTCATTTTGAAAGATCTTGATTCTTAAAGAAAAATCATACCATGACATAACATTAAATCTTTAGATCACCACTTATTTCGTAAAAACTGGACTTTTTATGAAGAAATATCGTTTGGAAATATATTATTATAAATCACTCTCCCCCTCAATCGATGACTGTAGTCGTTGATTGAGTGACTTAAGTTTTGATAAATTGAAGTCCGGTGATTTTCAAAATTAAGTCCAATTAATTTTCAAAACAATATTTTCCATTTTCAAAACAATTTAATCAAATTTTTTATTTATTTATTTATTTATTTATGGGAAAATGACACAAATAGACCGTGCGCCCTGATGCATATCACTTTATGGACCACTTTTATTTTAAATTTGAAACTAGACCAAGGGCAACCGCTGTTATTGGGCAACTCAACCACAGTGCGACAAGTGTCCCGTATGTGTAAGGTATTATTTTTTGGGCAACTAAAAAGCGGCGGGCAACCGTATAATTTTAAAAAGGGTTCTATCGTCATTTTACGTTAGACAAAAAAGTACACATTTGAATAGTAAAGTACAAGATCCATTAATTAAGAGAGTTCAAAATCCAAAAGTCACCGACCCGCCCAATAAAGCATCCATAGTTATCGGTTTTCTCTTGCTTACTATTTTCATAAATCAAACCGCCTTCTTCGTCACCCGTGTCTTTCTTGTAACGCCGTTATGTCACCATCTTTAAAGCTACATTGTTGATTGCAAACCACATTCGATTGATCAAGTTTTAAAAAAATGTTCCCAAATATGCTACGTAAATATTGTTCTCGTTGTTTATTACATATGATTATTTCCAGTTGGTTCTGTGTTATAATAAATCGTTTTTGTTATTCGATGAATAGCTATGTTAGATAGGTGTTAATTCCATTTTATAATCCGCTGCTCTTTTTTATGTGTATCTGATTTGTAATTATGTAGGGTATGATACCTTAGATGTCGTTAGTTAAGTATGTAACATTACTTGGTTCATTAAAAATTTAGTGGCAGTTTGTAGACTAATAAGGAGTGTTTTTTCATCAAAAGCTATCTGATCCTCTGTACTTTGAAACACCAAAGTTGGATCTGCAATCCCTTTACCCTTTCCAATATCAGTTTGAGTAACTACATCTTTCTGCACAGGTTCACCAATGTTTAGAGTCTTAGCAATAGGTCTAGGTGCAGGGATAGGGTGAGATTGCTTTTGGTTGACCAATTGTATGGCAATCTCATTGTCAGCCTTTTTTGGTTTTGGTGTTGGTGTTATTGATGTCGTTATAATTGTAGCAATGGTTGCCTATGCAGTGGAAACGTGTGAACTGGCAGTGGGTATAATAATAGCAGCAGTGGTTACTCAAATACTAGCGGTGGATGCAAAGAATACTGGAAGTAGTTGCCTGCACCCCTTCATTCTCCTTTTCTTCAACTGCAGCCTTTAAAGAATCATCTTGACTTTTGAGGTTTGGAAAATTTATGTTTCCTATTGAATAATATTAATAAGTAATGGAATTTTGAGTTTAGTATTGCAATTAAGTCTAGTTGAGCATCCGCAGCGCATAACTTGACCAAAAGCTTTTTACTGTTTCACAAAGTCTTTCAAAGACTTTTTTGCATTGCAAAATTGGACTTTTTCAAAAGCTTTTACAAATGACTTGGAGTATGCCAAGCGTTTGAAGCAATCTACTATGCAAATATGTTGAAGCATTAATTGAAATGGCTGTTTGAGATTAAAAAAGTAATAAAATTAATTGACAAAAAGCTTTTCAACATTTGAGCATTGTGGACGCTTATATTCGCATGTGAAGAATATCGAGATTGCCTATTATTTTGATTATTTATGTTTTCACAAATGATATCATAAAATCATAACATAAAATTTGATGCAGTAATCTAGTACCTTGTTAATTAGATAAGAGATAAATACTTATTACCTTACATACCTAATCACCCAAAATAGCACATTCTTAAACATATACAAAACACATTCATAATCCTAAAAATCACCAGCATCACGCAACTTCTTTGAGTCTGTTGATAAGATTTTTGGCACATTCAACCATCTCTTGATACTTAGCTTTGACAACAAAGATTATGATCTTTCAAAATCTTAAAACTGGTTTGCATCTCTTCATACTTCGCTTCAGCATCAGCATTATAATCTTTGTAAATTTTAAAATCAGCTATCGCCTCTTCACACGTTGCTTCCAAATTAGCATTATCATCTTCGATCCTCTTGAAACGCGCTTTCATATCTTCATACTCACATTCATACTCTGAAAGTTGTTCAATCATTCTCTTCCTCTTATCAATCAGCTATTGTTTCTCTCTAAAATTTCCTTCTATTGGGAAAGTCTTTCCCGGCTCACAAGCAATTACCATTCTCTTGAAACGGTCTATCATGTCTTTATATAAAGAATCGTGCAAATTAGTACAATTCGGAGTGCATGTACCATCTTGACACAAAGAACACGCCATTTCTTAAATGATTGTGATGATTGATAATCTAATTGATCTAAATGTCAATTGACTAATATATCACAGTAGAAGTGAAAGGTAAATTTCACAAATGAAATGGTGTTTTTAGTTTTTGTGTAGACAGCTGTGTAATAATTGGTGTTTGCAAATGGGTTTTTTGTGGTCACAAAGAGTTAGAGTATCAGTGGCCTCTGCATTTAACTTTTTTTGACTTTTTTTGCGAACTCTAGCATTTGGCTATTTTGTTTTCACTTTTCACCTGTTTACTGGTAAGTATGTCAGTTGCTTTTTGGGAAATGGTTTTTGTATTTTTAAATCAAATTAATAATCTTCAACTATCAACATCCACACATTCCTCGAGCATTACCAATGCATCAAGTCATAAAAGACTTGATGCGTTGAAGACAATTAAATGGTTGAGGTAAAAAGCTTTTGCAAAACCAACTACTCCACTCCAAAAAGCATTTGCATATTTAATGTTGGGTGAAAAATGAAATTTTATAAATACAAAAGCTTTTTGACAATAGCTTCAAACACTTGAAGTCTTTACTAGTGTTTTTGTAAAAAGTCTTCTTCAAAGTTATTGCCACAATGGAACAAGTCATTTGAATATCTTATTAGAATAGTAAAAAAGTCTTTCACCAAGTTGCCATTGCGGATGCTTACACTTTCATCGAAGAATCCAAATAAAAAAATCGTTGTCCTTTTCTTCTTTTTTATAAACAAATCCAGGTTTGTTGTACTTCCCCGTATGTACTTTGTTACCTTATTCGTTCATATATTTATAGACTACATGAATATAAATAACTGTGCAGCTTTATATTTTATATTTTATTATTAAATATTTATTTAATTAAAAGTTATTGAAATTGTTATTAGGGTTTATGTTTTATAGGACATGGCGGAAACGAAAGAAGTCATATTTAAAGTGCACCACAACGGGAAATTTGAATTTCAGCCACTCCGCTATGTAGGCGGTCTCCTTGTTGATGTCTGGTGTTTTAGCTCCACCAGGCTTGCATTTACCAGGGTGCTTGATCATGTTTTGAATGATATTGGAGGGGAAAAATGGGCTTTATTTTATGTTGCACCAAATAAGGCACTAGAAGATGGTTTAACATTGTTGCACACAGACAATGACGTTCGACGAATGTATGACCTTGCTGATGAGAATGGATCCATGGACGTCTACATTGTGCACGAGCTACAGGCTTTGTCACAATTTTATTTCAAAAACATGGTATGGCAGGAAGAGGACGCTGGCATGCGGTGCGGTAGTGCAACACCTTTCAAAAGAAGGAAGTTAACAAAGCGTGTTTCTATCACCAAAACTGAAAGAGGGTTCGAGATCATAGAAAAAAAGGGCTAGTGCACAAGGAATGGTTCCACCTGTTATGAATGTTTGTTCTTGTAAAAAATAATTATGAGTTTATGCTGCCAACCATGCGATAGTGCTTCTATGCCAAACTTAGTGCTGTTAGGTTTATGCTGTTAAGTGTATCCTTTATGATCATATGGTTAAGAATTATGGTTGCCCGATCGTACAACAAGTATTGCCCAATGATGGCATTTAGTTGCCCAGATTGCAAATTGGAAGGTGGCCTGAGGTTCCAACGAAATTACCCAATAACTTTAACTTGATTGTCAGAATTTTCATGCGTAGATACTAGATGACGTTAACGGTTGCGTTTGCTCATTAGAATAGCACAATTGGGGATAAATACGCCCAAAAATACTAACAACTGCTACAAGAGTTAAAACAGTTGTTTTGAAAGTACAAATTAATTTTGATTAAATTGGGGATAAAAAAACCACAACATGGTTGCGTTTTTGGAAAAACCAAAGGAGGCTACATGGTTTCAACAAATTCTCAATTATATGCATATGTTAATACGCAACCACTGCTACAGTTTAACAAACCACTGCTAGGGTCGCTCAAACCACCGCTAGTGTCGACGCAAATATCAAGTTTGTTTCTGTTTTCCAAATGACTAGTTGAAGTTCAAATTTTAAAAGTGAAATTTAAAATTTAAAGCGCGGATATGAATGATTTACTTCAGTTTGTCAAACGTGCTTAAGCAATATTTTCAAACGGTTTGTAATTACGGACAAGTCTTATCCAAATACCAAAAAAGGAGAGAAAATCTGCAAGTAAATATTCACGTTCCTTCCCTAGAAATTTTATGACAAATCCAGCTGGAAAAATAGATGCCCAGGAGCCTAGGCACGTGCCTACCCACAAAACAGTAATTGGAAATTAGTTATACCGCGTGCAAGAACAAGAAATCCTCGCTTTAAATACGCGAGGTAAATAAAGGGAAAACACATAATAAAAAAACAACCATTCCTCCACCAACAAAAAACAACAAAGAGAAGTTGAAGATGTTAACCCGTTGTCCACGCACCGTCGGTTCCAAAAAGCCCATACATAGCCTAAACCTTTACCCCTCAAAACAAAAACATAGCGCAAAGCATTGCTTGCGACAAACTAAACATGTTCTTAAATGACTACTAAAACAATTTGTCGCTTCTAAGACGACAAAATTGACCTATCTCCGCGACCATTCACAACATTCCTTCAACCAAAACCCATGTCCTTTGAGGTTTGTGGAAGCCTGCCCTGACCATATGGCGTACCAAAGGTTGGAGTTTAAACCGATTAGAATCTCATTAGCCATTTGGGATTTTCAAAGTTCAGGCAGTTTTTCTTAAGCTCGCTCTTCCCGAGCGGAAAAAGGATGTATATCATGGGTATTGGGTCGAAGGAGTGGTAGAATGTGCAAAGAGAGGCAAACAACACGGTTGAAATTTCTGGTCTCCCCTCTGTTGATTGCAGCCCGCCCCTAAGCAAGTGTACGCCTACTAATCCCGCATATCGGGTTGGATAGATCGGGTTAAAGGTAAAATGACGAGCTTGCGGGCACTGGGATAAATTTTAGAGCAAACCACATAAATAATTCGTAAAATAAATCCCATGCTATCGTATAGGGGATGATTGGTGTATTTTATGACAGTTCTCTCTCCTCACTCCAATTCAAACCTATCACGCCACGTGTGGATGTATTTTTTCTAAATTATTTGTGGTTCTACCATTGCTCTAAAATAAAAGCTGCGCGGATTGGAAAAGCAACCACACTAAAAGCTCTTCCAGCATCACAAGATAGGCGCATAGGGCGATTTACACGGAAACCCCGCTGAGAAGCCTATCGAACTTCAACAGGGAATCCCATATGAAAATACGGCCGCACTGTGAGAACCAAACGACGGGAAATCCTTCAAGAAAATGATAGCAAACAAGAAGGAATCCACACTCACAATTAAGTCGCGTACCACTGCTAATGTAGTTTTTCACCGCTAGTATCATTGTGTCGGTTTAATATGTAACATTCTTGAATTTCTTGGGTAGGATGTTTTGTATTAGATAAGTATGCTAAGTATAATTATCTTGTATATTGTAAAGGACTCCTTAGCTTATAAAAGGAGGTCCAGGCTAGAGTTTGATATAACTTTTCGGCATATTTAGAGTCGATACACTTCAAGGTTGTAATCGCTAATACTATTCAGAGTATTCGTGTATTAATATTATTTCCATGTGTTTTATAGACCATAAGTTATTGTAAAAACGTCAACATCTTCACTTTGACGTAAGCACATAACGCTTCATGTTATTACATGTGTAGAGTGAGTTGATTATTTTGAGGTTTATGCGACTTTTGTAAGCGTCATAAAATGGTGTCGTGTCTAGATAGTAGATGACGATAACGCTTGCGTTTGGTGATTAGAATAGCACATTTGGGGATAAATACGTCCAAAAATACTAACAACTGCTACAATAGTAAAACAGTTGTTTTGAAAGTACATATTAATTTGGATTCAATTGGGGATAAAAAAAATAGAGTTACAACTGCTAGGGCAAAACATAGTTTAGACCCACACACATCATAATTCGCAACACCTAACAATCTGTTGCAATCAATTTCAAAATAAACATCAATGGTGCCCAACTCTTCTGCTGCAACTCACAACATGGTTGCGTTTTTGGAAAACCAAAGGAGGCTACATGGTTTGAAGAAATTCTCAATTATATGCATATGTTAATACTCAACCACTGCTAGAGTTTAACAAACCACTGCTAGGTTCGCTCAAACCACCGCTACTACTTTCCAAAAAAAAAGTATATAGAGACATATATGGTCATATAAAAACTCTGCAAGGTAAATATTCACGTTCCTTCCTTAGAAATTTTGGGACAAATCCAAAGGAAAAATAGAAGGGTAGGAGCCTAGGAATGTGCCTACCTACAAAACAAGAATTGAAAATTAATTATACCGCGTGCAAGAACAAAGAAAATCCTCGCTTTAAATACGCTGGTAAATAAAGGGTAGCACATAAAAAAGGGTACAACCATTCCTCCACCAATAAAAACAACAAAGAGAAGTTGAAGATGTTAACCCGCCCACGCACCATCGGTTCCAAAAGCACATACATAGCCTAAACCTTTACCCAAAAAACATAAGCAAAGCAGCTTGCCGCCACAACCTGAAACATGTTCTTAAATGACTACTAAAAACAATTAGTCGTTTCGAAAATGACGAGAATGACGACTAATAACACATCCCCGCGACCATTCACAACATTCCTTCACCCAAAACCCGTGTCCTTTGATGTTTGTGGAAGCATGCCGCACCATATGGCGTACCAAAGGTGGGAGTTTAAACCGATTAGACTCTCATTAGCCATTTGAGATGTTCAAATTTCACCAAGCTTCTTAACCTCGTTCTACCATAGCGGAAGAAGGAAGTATATCATGGGTATTGGGTCGAAGGAGTGATAAAATATGCAAAGAGGGCTTAAAATTATGGTTTGCAGTCCTCTGTTGATTGGTGCCCGTTTCCCGAAGCATGTGTACGTCTACCAATCCTGGCAGATCGGGTTGGATAGACTGAGGTCAAAGTAAAAATGACGAGCTTTGCGGCCGGGATAAAATAAAGAGAAAACCACTGCTAATGTAGTTTTTCACTGCTAGTAGGATTGTGTCGGTTTAATATGTAACATTATTGAATTTCTTGGGTAGGATGTTTTGTATTAGATAAGTATGCTAAGTATCGAGGCGACCTATGTTGTGTTTAGGTGGTGCCCGGAACCACCTTAGAAGAAAATCCTTTTACAAGCGTTTATATAGTAAATTTTTAGGAACCACCTTATAAAATCACAAGGAACTACCTTGGAAAGCTTGGATCTAATGATAGAAAGAAAAAAAATAGAGAAATGGAAGAAAAAAATTATTGCCGAATCGGAGATATGTTGTTGCACGAAGAAGATGAAGTAGATGAAAGTTCACCAAAGTCTTTTATTGAATGTAGTGCAAAAACTCTTTCACATTAGTTGCTTTTTTCTGATTTTAGTAATTTTTTTATTTTGAATATAGCAAAAGAGAGCAATTTGTTCTGGATATAGCAATATTGAGATGGGTTAAAATAAATTTTTTTTTCTCTTTGTGAGGCTCATTTCTTTGTAGACATCTTGCTACTATACATTCTCAATAATTATACAATAGTACCAATAGTGAATATTTGATTTATCACAACTAAAGTATTTTCCTCCTTGTTAGATATACATACATATTGTCACCAATAGAAAGAAAAAGTTTTCTATTTTAATCGCCAAAAACATTACACACGACATTGTGCAACCTTATTGTATAGTTCGACAAGATACTACGTAACCCGACCCGTTGACTTTTTGACTTGTTGATCCGTTAATTTTGTCGTATCAACTAAAGGACTCCTTAGACTATAAAGGACTCCTTAGACTATAAAAGGAGGTCCAGGCTAGAGTCGATACACTCCAAGGTTCTACTCGCTAATACTATTCAGTGTATTCGTCTATTAATAATAATATTTGTAGGTCTTTTATAGACCATAACTTATTGGTGTGAATTTAATTTGTTAACATTAATATTTGTTTTCAAACATACTATTCAAGTGAACACCGATGAAACGGAAATGTCGATGTATTGTAACTAGTTAGATTAAAAAAGAGCAACACAATTGGTTGCTCCTAATTGGTTGATTATATGTGTAGAGTGAGTTTATCATCAGTTTGACGTAAGCACATAACGCTTCATGTTATTAGATGTGTAGAGTGAGTTGATTATTTTGAGGTTTATGCGACTTTTCTAAACGTCAAAAAATGGTAGAATGCTTTTATGCTTGGTTGCCAAATTACAACTGCTAGTTAACAAATACTACGCTAGTAAACTGAATAGGTTGTATACTTACAACTGCTAGTATTATACGCACAACTGCTAGTTATTATAATAGCTGCTAGTGATAGAAGTTGCCCTACGTTCAACAGTTAGTTGCCAAATTGATATTTGGAAACAACTGCTAGTTGGCGAGATGAAATAATTTAATAAAAATGGATAATGGCAATAGAGGAAATACTAAATACGTTGACATACAACGTTTCATACAGACGACAACCTACAACATATTACGATTACTACATAAACCCTTGATAAACAGACACACCAAACTTTGTGTACACAAATTTAATTGACGCAGGGTATTCAAACCATACATAAAACTACAACCACTAGAACAATTTTACAACGGCTGTGACGGAAGATCGGGGGAGTTTCAACAGCTTCCTAGCGAACTCCCAATTCATCTTGATATTATCATAACCATCGTCCATCAAATCGCTGGCCCTGATATACATTTTCTTTAACGACGTGGAACAAGCAAGTATAAACTTGATTATGTGTAATTCATTCTGTGATCTAGGAAAGGATCGAAAAATCACTGTCTGAATATGCCCATGACTGAATGTGGTTGTGTCTAAATCAAATGAAGGTTGGTCCAAGGGTAAAACACTAAGCGTGTGTGCAGCCTGGAAAATCAAATAATATTGAGATAGAAAAACATGGCAGTTTACGGATGTTTATTTGATACGTATGAAATACAGTAATAAAGTATTACACTTACTCTGGTTTCTAGCTTTTTCAAGTTTGGAGATCCGCGAATCATTTGGACGATGAGTGACACGATAACAGTCTCGCCAAAATCAACTCCTTTTAGATTCAGATTAACGAGGGATACAAACGGCAAAGGGACATTCATCCTAGAATTACCATCACGCATCAACTACAACAAGTCGAGTTTTGGGTTAGATTCAAAGATTAAATGTCGTTACAGTTACACATATATTTAACATTGTAAAATTAGAAGTGTAAATCTCCAAACGGTCTTACCGTGCAATAGTCAAAATCCAATGTAAGGGTCTCAAGAGATGGAAGTCTTGTCTGGTGAAAGATATTGGATGCTATGATTGTCGTGACAGATTCAAATACCGAATGACAAATGTAACTTCTTCAAATTCCAAAGACTTGCAAGATTCCATAGTTTCATCCCGTTTGTACTCTCAACATCCATTCTAAGAGACTCAAGTGGACAACCAAAGAATTAAATCCCAAACTGTATCGGTAAGAAATTTGACTAAACACAATTCTAAGCTCAATAAATTTGGAAAACTAGTGAAAAACACCAAACTAGGAAAATCACAACAATGAATTTCAAGATGTTTCAATTCAATACGCCCGTAAAGTTCGGTTGGCAATGTAACTGGTTGTCCATACCCGTTTCTAACTGTCAGCTCCTCAATTCCTTGCAGTGCCAAAAACATAAGCCAATCACGAATCTCTTCATAATTCAAGGCTTCCATTCCAGACAACGGTTTGGGATCTACAGAGAAGACAAACTTTTTATGGGACCCGTAAGCTGATTTAAAAGTCTAGTAACATGGCTCCCATCAAACTTATATGTTAAATAATAAAAGAAATCCTCATCAATTATGACTTCGGTGAGCAAGGTCCACTTAAACCTCCAATTTGTAGATAAAATAGAGGTGCTCACCGCTTCTCTTATTGGCAACCGATTTAAAATGTTACCGATCACTCAGTATTCTGCATGTTGCTAATATAATCTCTCATAATGGTGATAACATTAGCTCGAAACGACATGGTTTTCAAGGAAATTTTTTTGGTTTTTTTAATTGTCGACAGGAGGCTTTGGATGAGGGTTGTTGATTTGCAATTGATGGTCAGAACGAGGGTGTCTTATGATCATTATATGTGGTTGTTGGGTTGGTTCATTGATTAGCGCGGCCAAGATATAAGCTTTTCAAATTTGGTCCATAAAATATGGCCAAAACCCATTTTACTGCCTCCAACTTGGCTAACTGCAATTCCTGCTACCCTGAACTTTTAAGGGCGCGGGACGGTACCCTGAACTTGGAAAATGGGTCATTTTACAACCATCCGTTTACTTATCTAGGTCATGTGCCATTAAATATTTGATGGGCCCAATTGAAAACATTGAATCATGAAAGCAACGCCAAACATTGAAAATGAATTGGTTGTATACTTACAACTGCTAGTTATTTTTACTACCGCTATAGTTAATTTTACTACCGCTAGTAAAACTGAAGTGGTTGTAGACTTACAACTGCTAGTCATTTTTACTACCGCTATAGTTATTTTTACTACCGCTAGTAAAACTGAATTGGTTCTTACAACTGCCAGTATACAGGTTACTACTGCTAGCTATTTTAACCACTGCTTGTGATAGAACACATCAACAAAATGATGCCACCGTCGTTAATACTATTGTGTATGGCCGTGTTTGTGCTGCCCGTGTGTAGGTGCTGCTGATACTAGAAGGACTCCTTGGTTTATAAAATTAGTCAATAAGGAAAAGAAGTTGCCCTACGTAGAACAGTTAGTTGCCACATTGTTTATTGGAAACAACTGCTAGTTCCCCATATTAAACAAAGATGTATAATGGGATTAAAGAAAATAGGAAATAGTAAATACGTTGACATACAACGTTTCATACAGACAACCTACTACATATTACGATTACTACATAATTATGAGTTTAATGGTTACATAATATATAACCACTTGATTTATAAAATTCGGCAAGTACGCAGAAAAAGCTAACCACTCCATGATTCCTTCACATGCAGACATCGTACTAAAATCACAAAGCTTCATTCCCATTAAGCATGATCCCTAACTTCTGCTGAACAAACCTGTTGAACATGAATATAATGGTGTAAGGTAAAAATAAAACATTAATAGAATGGTAAGTTAAAAATAAAACATACTATAAACAGCATGGTCTGGCTGATTTAACAAAAGAAGTGATTCTTTGTATGGGGCGATGTAGAAAGATCCCGCATCTCCTAACATTCCCATGCAGACAAATAATTCAACTTCTTTGTTGTACACAAATACCGACTGACCCAAATGATTGGCGCTGTACGCTACCACTATTGGAGCTTGATCCTTTGTAAACCCAAGCAAACGAACCGAATATAGGGTAGGGATGGCGAATAGGCTTCTAAATGATGTTATGGAAGAACCATTGACGTCCAACAACCATTCGCAAAACAATGGAATATCTTCACCAATGATAGTCCCAGAAATCACTAGAGAGGTTCCAAGATCGAAAACATTGAATGGAACTGGGAGTTCATTTTTCAAAATCTGTGGTAGGTCTATAACTTTAAATTGGTTGGTTACCAAATCAGAAAAAATCAACATATAAATCTTATAAATAACACCGTCCTCATTAGTTAACTTTTCACTCGCAGTCCAATAGATAAAACGACCCACAAGTGCCTGAGTTTTACGTTTCAGTTTGATTGTTTCACGAGGGGGTGGAAATTTTCAAGGCGTGTCCACCGTAAAGAGTTCAAAGAAAAGATAGACACATACCAGAAACCACTTTCGAAAACAGGATAGGAGACCTTCACGATCGTCGGGTCAAGAGTGTCCTGACGGACGGCAAAACCAAAACAAATCTTTTGACGTTCGATTTGATGCGTGTAAACCGGACAAATACTGCAAGTGATTTTTTGATTGCCGGTTCCAAATAAATCATTAGATTAGAACCATAGACAAAACACCAAAGACCATTAGAATTGCCAACTGTAATCATAGATGAAAGCATTAAATCTGTATTGAGTGGCGTAGCGATTAGGTGTTCATCTAAAGCTAACACAAAACCTTGGTCACCCATATCGAATGTTAGCGTAAATAAACACTGGTCATTACGACGAACACCGTAATTAAAGATGAAGCTTCCACAATCTATACTAGCCTTCCATAACTTGCAAACACTACGTTGCTGGAGTATAGACTTAGGAGGTAGCCTACGGATGATATCTAGTTGAACATCCAGTGGGATATTGTCAAACATATTTTCTAAACAAAAGCAGAAAGATTGGGATAAAGATATGAAGTCAATAGACCATAAGAAGAAAGAAAGATTTTGTTAAATAAATTGTATTGAAGAAAGAAGAAAGTGATTGGGAACACAAGACATTAAAGGACATGTACCGTAAATCTGTGTTTTGTGGGCGTTTGTTTTTTTGGTTTTTTTAAATATGAAATGACAAAACTATCCTCGTGTATAAATACAAGTTTCCCAAAAAACATAAAGATGCCCAAAAAACAATACAAGTTGCCCAAAAAACAATACGTTACAATACATGACATATACCTTCAAAATACGTACTTGTGTCATAAGTTGTCGGACACATGGCAACCCCTGGTTGGGTCCAAGAAAAAGCGGTGGGCAACATGTCTATTTTCGAATTTTAAAAGGGTGTGGTCCATAAAGTGATATGCATCAGGGCGCGCAGTCTATTTGACCAATTTTCCCCTTATTTATTTATTTATTTATTTTTATTTTTTTCAAAATTGTTTAAAAATGGTATCCTGCACAAAGATACGTTCGGTGGTTGAGAAGCTTTTGTTGTTGTTGCTGAGGGTTGGAAGAAAACCGTCTGCTGATGCAGTGAGACTTCTTACGTTGCATTTTAATGCCAACTGAGGTCAAATTAAGCTCTGTTTCTTCATTTGCTGATGAAGAAAACCATCTGCTGATGCAGTGAGACCTCTTACGTTGCATTTTTTTCCATGCCAGCTCTCCATAGAAATCCAATTAAGCTCCGTTTCTTCATTTGTCAACCCAAGATATAGTTACCCTTTCCTTTCGGCATCCAATCATCTTCATTTGTGGGATCCGGATCAGGAACATTCTTATATACCAATATACCTGCATACGTTAGTGGACACAAACAGATATATGGTGGTCGACATCACCTAAACAGCAATCGACTAATAACAGTCAATTCAACATATCAATCAGATAATATACATCATGGGATTTATGTGTTTATCAAACTCTAATCATCTAATCCTAACAATCATATCCTAAATTCCTAGTCCTTCGACATAGGCAAATATCATTTTTAATTAAGCATGTAGGATAATTAAGAAAGTCCGTTAGATGATATAAATTTGAAAACATTATCCCCCTCAATCAATGACTCATTTTCTGAAAATTTTAAAAGCGCTGAAGTCATTGATTGAGTTTTCAATTATTACGAAAACTTGATTCTGATTGATTTTCAAGCAACTCATTTACCACCATTTTGTTAAAAACAACAAATATTTTTCTGAAGAATTTATAGAAGGAAAAACATTTGTGTAGGAACAGTAGTCCTTCGACATACTTTCCTCAAATTGTTTTAGGATAAGTGCACGATATTTTTGAAAATTGGTTTAGCGCAACACTTTCCTTCTTTGAAAAACGGGTTGCTATCTGAAATAATAGCAAGCCATAGTTTAAGCGTGGGTCACAGTCTGAAGTAACTGCAAGCCATCATTTGAAGCCCGGGTTACAGTCTGAAATAACTGTAAAGCCATATTTAGAGACATGTTTTGGAAAAAAAAATATTTACACCTCCTGCTCGAACTTCATCTAAAGTCCCGTGCCATTATTGAATGACATTTCCAAGATCAGATGTTATCGATACCAGAAGACATGTCTTGAGAAAACATATTTTTGGTATTTTTTAATTTTCTGATTTTTATGGGATTTTGTTGATTTTATATTTTTGTATTTTGCTTTTTGAAAAATTATTTACAAAGATAGAGAAATAGTTTAAGAAGATGATGATACGAGGAAGAGATAAGGAAATCGTTCAGCACTTTGTAGAAGAAAGAAGTCATCATCTCTTAAACTTTCACCACCAAAGCTTTCGAGGCTCTTGAATCATCGTCAGAACTTGAGCCTTCAGAAAGTGAGACTTTGGTAGCTTCCCCCCAAACCGACAAACTATAAAGACCATTTCCCCAAGAAGTAGACATGAATAAGAACGGCCTCATTGAATGAAGCTCAGCACCCAGAAGAATCACGAGAACAACGAAGTAACAAGTTGAAACATTGATCGTCTCAGTGGTTATCAAATCCGGAATAACTGATTAAGTCCGATCACATGAACCTGTTGTGCGTCCCCGATGTACACATTACTCTTCGAGATTGACCAGTTGTCTATTCAGGGGAACAATGTATCAACATCTTCATTTTACCAGGTGCATTCTAGTTATCTTCCATATAACCAATCAGCCCACAATGTACATAAGTACCCAACCAGAGTAGACACAACGACATCACAGAATGGTTGAATCACGATCTTCTCTGCGGATATCAACTCCGGAATAACTGATTAAGCTCGATCATGTGAACATGTTGTGCGTCCCTGATGTACACATATCGCTCCCCTGATGGTTGCGATCTCATCAGAATCATCATTACATTGTGTACATGAAGCAATAACCGGAAGCACTACTATAAACCATATAGAAGATGTCGATAAGCAATATCATCTCACGCTCCAAATATTCTTCTCATATTTCTACCCACCGAAAGCTGAGCTAACACAAACCAAAAGAGTCAAAAGACCACTTACCCCAAATAGTTGGAATAATACATCCTTCCCCTAAATAGTTGGAATGATACATCCTTCCCCCAAATGGTTGGAATAATAACACCAAACTCCACGAATTAAACACCGAGTTTCTCTGCGGTTAAGACATTTGTCTTCTCGGAATAACTTCAATTGAGCAGAAGTATTAAGTTCATCACGTGTACTCGTTGTGAGTTTAAATGTATGTCTCCTTCCCCCTTGCTGGTTTTGATACCTCAGAATCAGCAAAACATAATACACTCATATCCTTGAAATCTTTTGAGAAGAACACAATTAGCTCAAATGTATCTTGTGAGAATCAACTGCTACAGAAACTCTCTCCGACTATCTTAACCAACCCATATGTAGACAATTTCAAGTGACTACTGATGAATAAAAACCCGATATACCAAACTTGAAACTGAAGTCGAATTCCCCGCATTTGTATCTTAAGCTTGCACTTAATGATGGAAGAATGGTGTCAAGAATCTATGCTTCAAGCAAATATCTAAGTACTCACTACTCAAACAAAGTATGAGACATTAACACCTCTTGAGATTATCCAAATCGTCATCTGCATGTGACATTGAGTAAAACAACGTAACTCCTAATAGTGATAGTTAACCAGGTCTTCCACCAACCACCCCAACTGCTGGTAACTAGATAAACCAAGTCTTCAACTCAAAATCTTAAGCCCGAGCAAGTTATCAAATAAGAACACGCCTTTGTTGAAAGTCAACTTCAATCTCAAATAAGTGATAAATGATTAACTCTGAAGTCATCAACTTGTGTCAAATGCCCAACACGTGAAAACAACATAAAATCGGATGTACATTGACCCACTGAGTGAACCGCAACAAATGATTCCTCAACATCAATGCATTCTTCCTAAAGGTATACATGTAGAGACTGATCTGGAAGATTCACCAATAATGTCTTTGAGCGGATGAGGTAGTCATTTTCCTTAATGTTCATGTGGTTGATTTATAGCGTGCACAATGAGAGGAACAATAATCCGTGAAGATTTGGCAAAGGAATACAAAAGAGCGGATCATTATTCATGAACAATAATCTGTGAAGATTTGGCAAAGGAATACCAAAGAGCGGATCATTATTCAATAGTACAACTATAATGATAGTAATTATCAACGCCTTTTGAAGTAACTAGAGATCAGGTTTCTGGAGAATTCCGAGAAGTACTTCTTAGATGGTGAACCAGTTGAGTCAGTAGGAACTGGAGCATGAGCTTCAGAAACTAGATCATCAACATGCGTTGGAGGTTGGAAGTACTCATCAAACATATCTTAAAACAATGAATCCCAAACAATGAATCCCAGTTATCCTTAGTAAGTGAAGCATTAGGTGTTGAAGGAGAGTCATATGACCATAATTCAAGCATCCATAAACATGTAGTATATGCACTCTTCTCCCCCTAAAAAATTGCATCCGAAGTTGCCATTTTTGATTTGAAAAAGTGAATAAGAATATACACCAATGAACGTAGATCCACTTGAGGGTTGAAAGAGCGTGGAAAAACATGAAGCTTATTGATGAAGAATGTCGATGAGAATGGTCATACACATGAAGATTTCTCTTCTTTTGAAGATAAAGCGCACTGAAGCGTACGCCTTTCTTTTCTTTGAGGAACGGGCCTAAAGTGTTATCTACAGACACCATATTGATGAAGTACGAGGCCTGAACTGATGTGAACAGACGTCATAGCCGAATGAATATCAAGATTGAGTTACTTGAACCCGTGAGTTATGATATATCAATCCATTTGTAATCCATACTTTAAGCCACCCATGTATTGAAGGATCGAAGTATCTGCATCGAGTAAGGACTACCGCACTAATATTACAAACTTGATTGCATATATTTTGGTTAGTGACATCAGTATCCAAACCCTTTGGGGTTTCACGGTCAACTTTGAGATTGCCATTGGTAAACATCTTTCCTGTAGGTATCCACCTAAGTCCATCATCCTTAAAAATTCTACCAGATGGTATCCACTTATGGCAAGGTCTAGGATTGTTAGGCTTCTTATGCATAGTGGAAGACTTATCCTTATTCCTAGTTTCTAAAGATTTAGCAGTTGGTAACCATCTAGGCGAGGCTTTTGGTTTCATTTGCTTCACATGCACTGTGGATGACTTAGTGTAAATCCTAGACTTAACAAGTTGTACCATTGCATGAGCATTTACTTTCTTCAGGGATTTTGTGAAACATTTATCATGATTAGCATTAAAGATACATTTCAGACACTTTGAGCAAACAACTTGTTTGGATTCAGAAATAGATCTAGATTTCTTAGAGTGATCTGCTATGGGAATAGCTTTAATCAAAACGCAACTACTCTTAGATGTAAGCCAATCCCTAGTCTTTAGATTAGTGTTCCTAGGTAATGGTTTAGAACTACTAGCAATGCCTTGAAATCTCGAAGAATTCATCATCCTAGGTCTTGCACCTAAAATTCCGTCTTTGCGATTCTGTGCCTTCTTTCTAGCCATTTCTAGATAAGAGTTCTTATACAAGTCATTCATAACAATTTTCCTAGGCAAGTGAGGTGAAGTGACTGGTTTTGTCAAAACTTGTTTCGCATCAACTTAGGAGGCAAACCGCGTTTTTGAAAATTTTGGTCGTTCAGATCTAAACGCATTCGGTTTTCTAATAACTGGTTTCCCCAAGTTTGATGGTTTTGAAAACTTAGTGTTCACACTATTCCATGTTGTTTTTCTGAGCTCATTTTTTAAAGCAACAATAGCGAAACTCTTTTCCTGAAGTTGAGCTTTGAGATCATCAATTTTTGCTATCAAAGAGTTTGTTTCCATTGACTTAGTTCTAGCTTCTTTGACAGAGTCACTTAGTTCTATGTGATTCTTTCTCAAAGACTCATTTTCCTTTAGTAATTTGGCCACACAAACTGCTAATTCATCATTTCTCATTTGAATATCATAAATAGCATTAATATCAGAATTACTTGTAACTAAATTACTTTTCACATGCATACCAGAAATATGTTTCTTCAAATTGTTGATAGTCGAGTTTTTGGCTTGAAGCTGAGCTTTTAAATCATTTATTTCAAAAAAATTCACGAAATTCAGGAAATTTCTTATTTGTGCATGGTTTCTTAGTTTGAAAACTTTATTCTTTACTCAGTAACGCAATTTCAAGTGAAATGCAATGTTTTTCAAGATTTGAGAGTTTGTTTGAAAGTTCATCAAAAGCCTTTTTATCAACCATATCATTTGTTTTGAAATTATTAGACTCAGCCTCAATCAAGGAACAGTTATCGAATCATGTTCAGATTGAGATCGGTTTGTTTAGGTACATTAGCAGATGCACTATGTTGAAAAGTTAAGGGTACCTCATCACATGAAACTTGTTCATTTATCGGTTGATTTCTGATCCACATCATGTGTAACAAGAGTCACTGAACTGGGCTTTCAAGCTTAATGTCTCGAGCCTCTGTATTCGTGTCAACTGATCCATCATCCGATGCCTTCTTGGTCTCAATACTACAATCTATTGATTGTACCCGACATTCATTTACCTTTCTGATCACAGCATCCACTTCTTGTGTGACAGGAGTTACTGAGCAGCTGGTTACATCATTTATTGTTGTCTCTGACATTCTGCATTCAGCAACACCCAATTCTTCAACTGATACATTACCCAACTCATCACAAATATCTCTCAACTGCACCAGACACTCATCAACTTTTTCGTCTTTCTGAGTAACTTCCTCAATATACTTCTCCACATTATCTATGAGATGGATAAGAGTCTTTGTGAACATGCTAACTTCCATTCCAGTGTGTCTCTTGAAAGATATTTCAGTCAAGTCTTGATCATAATCTGATGTGAATTCCCTTCTAATGAATGACTGAAATTGTTTGTAGATCACTTGGAGTGCAGCACTGGAACTATCCTTTTGAACCTTCTCTTTGTCAAGTTGTAGTTCCAATTGCTCTAGGTTTAACAGCAAAGTTCCTGTTAATGTGGATAAGTCCTGATGGAAGAGGTCAATACATGTTCGTTCCATTGTTATGGGTAGAAGTAACATGAGGTGAGAGTGAAGTTGTTGAAAGGGCACAATACAACATTCCTTTTGCATGGCATTCTGTAGCATGAGCAGGTGCAAGTCTTTCTCATTAGACTCTAAGCATGAAGAACTCAAATCAGCATTGATTGAATCCATCATCTGTAACCGTTCAGTATAGCTAATATTCTCATGGTTGTCTACAGCATCATACAATTTAAGTACTTCCGAAATCACTGAATCAGGAGTGTAAGACATGATGTTGCTGTGTACACGGGATTTTACAAATCTATGATTTAAACCGAGAAATAGAATCTTTCGCAGGATTTTACAAAATCAAGAAGAAACTGTTAAGCAATGACCAATAGAACGTGTTAAGATGACTAATGGATCGACACAATGATAGACAATTGTGTGTTAGGTCTTATGATTGTTTGTAGGATTAGCAGAGATGTTGTTTGGTTGTGATCAGGGTTGGTTGTTGCACGATTTTTCGGAGAAATTTAGGCCTAAAAACACAAAAACCTCAATAACTTCTGTTCGGAGCGGATTTAGGCCTCGAAGCTTGACTTAAGTTCATTCGACGTGCCATTCTCCTCGTTCTCATGGTCGTTTTGATGGGTAGAACGCTGAAAACGGAGTTACGGTTCAAAAGTTATGGCCGTTTGAAGTTTTGTCGGGAAAAGTCAACAAGTCGCTAGTAAGACAAGTCGCTAGAGTCACCAAGTCGCTAAGTAACAACTCGCTAAAGGCTCAAGTCGCTGTGGATCAAGTCGCTAGACACAATTCGCTATGAACCAAGTCGCTAAAACAGCAAATCGCTAAGCTGTCAAGTCGCTAAAGAGCAACTCGTTAATTATCCAAGTCGCTAATGTCAAATCGCTAAGAATACTAAGTACAAGTCGCTAACAAAATTGAAAGCAAGTCGCTAACTTCACCAAGTCGCTAGCCGTAGTGGAGAATCCACTAAGTTGTACTTTTTGTCGGCTTGTCTCAATAGACAAGTCGCTAGGACCAAGTCGCTAACAACTAACACTGTAACTCGCTAACTTTTACTGAAGCAAGTCGCTACGATGAAAAACACTACGAGAGCCAAGTCGCTACCAAGAAAAACTTCAAAAACACACTTTTCAATCCAAACCAAGCCCAACCACAGTGATTCAAGCTTTCCAAATCCAAACCCAAGCACTTACAATGATTCTAAACACAAAAGTACACACAAAATTCAAACTTTAACACAAGAAATGATCCAAATGATGCAAAAAACACTAAACTTTTTCAAACTCAAAAACCATCTAAAACCACTAGAAATCCAAGGATATGTAAGAGAGATGATCAAACCATGGCTCTTGATACCAATTGTAACATATTGGATTTCATAAACACATCAAACCATAACAAACATGGGCGTATAGTTTAGAGGTTTTAGAGAGAGAAAGTAGGATGGGAGCCTTTCTAGAGAGAGAAAGTGAAAGAAAACATGGAAGGTTAGATTAGAATGAAAGGTCCAACCCTCTACCTTGGGAGGTAGAGGGTATTTATAGTTACATACTACACATCCTCCTTCAGACTGTGGATCAGGCATACAGTGGGTAAAGACCCGTCCTTCCTCCACGGTGTTACACTAAACTAAACTACGCTACAAACTAACTAATAAACTGCTAAACAATGTAAATAACTACAAGTCTACGAGCTAACATATGCTAGACTATAATTGGGGTGACCGACACTTTAACATGGAATTTCCAATTCCTAACATGTAAAAACGGACAAAAACGTGCGAAAATGGGCAAAAAAAAATTGGTGCCGGTTAAACAAGTTTGGTGGGGTAGAATGGAACAAAAAATGAAAGTATGTTACATTAAGTGGGACAAAAAATAGTACGCGTACTAGATTGGTACATTTGAAAAAGTACTGTAGGATCTTAATATTTATTGTGTTGATGATTCGGGTGGTCTTGGATGATCAAAATACATGTTTGCCATAGTTAGAGAGTTAGTAGAGAGAGAGGGTGTTCTTGCTAGAGGTTTACACAAAAGTATGGAATATTAGATTGAAAGCACCACCCCTTCCATGGATGGAAGGGGTATTTATACTTACACAATACACGACCTCCTATCGGCCTGTGGATCAGGTATACATTGGGTAAAGACCCGTCCTTCCTCCAGGGTGTTGCTCTAAACTAAACTACGCTACAAACTAACTAATAAACAACTTAATAACGTAAAAATCGACAAGTCTACGAGCTAACTTATGCTAGATAATATTTGGGGTGACCGACTCTTCACTATAGAATTTTCTAATTCCTAACAATCTCCCCCTAAGGGAGGTCACCCCATGTTTTACATTTTGAATCCTAGCATTCTATTCTTGACTTCGTTCTTGAGCTCGTAGACTTGAATTCTTCATTTCCGCGATCTTTGTGCTTTAGTAGCGAATCTTCAAAGTCCGCATATTTTGTACTTTTAGTGGAGGCCTTTAACTGATCCACATCTTTGATGATCTTCGAGCTTTCATTGAGATCATCAGCCACAGTAAATCTCTGGATCACCCTTTATTGTGTTGCCATCATGTGAAGTTGTGACTTTCGGACCGACATGCTCACACTTTTGAATCATGACATCTTTCCATCAGAGTAGCGGAAGCCTTACTGGTTCAAGATATTTGCAGCAGCGAAGCAAAAGCATAGTATGAAATATCAGAGCCAGGTTATGTAGATATGCACCAGTCATGATTTCTTCAAATTAAGTGTGGATGTTGTGAGCATGCGGCTTTGGATTGACCGCTCAATTCTGATCAGCTGCAACCGTCCAAATGTACCTGCAAACAACAGTTAGCAATAAAACACACGAAAGTGTCTTTGATCACTTTCGTTGAATTGAGGTACACGGCCCACGGTTCCCCATAGATCAGTACAAGTACCGCCTGTGATCGTAGGATTCCTAAGAATCTCCTTGACAGGTTTCTTAGTTGTTCTAGCCGTTCTCAAACCGGAACGTCTCAAAGAAGACAACACGGAGTGAGTGAACCAGCGAATTGAGATTCACTGATTGATGAAAAATGATTTGAAAACAATCGCGTATTGCTTGAAGAAAGAGTTTTGCAATACAACGAAGGTTTTGTGAGAAAGATCAATTTTCAAACAAAATACTTTTTGTATTAGAGAATGAGTACACATTCGACGTGCTAGTGAAAAGAAGAGATTCGCACATCGAACGGTTTTTCCAAAAGTATTTTTTCAATCAGAGATACTTTTTGAATTTGAAATATGAATACACATTCGATGCGCTAGAGAAAAGAAGATTTGCACATCGAACGGTTTTTCCAAAAGTATTCGTCAATTCCATTCCTGGACCAAGGTTGATTCACGAATGAATCGCCCCATCGTTTCTGTCCAGTTGTCACAAGTTTGATCTTTAGAAAAGATCTCACATGCCACCTACCAGGAGCTTGTTTGATGTTGGCTCCAGAAGGCTTTCCATCTTCATTGTGAATATGTATGCATATCACTCAGATGTTCTGGCAATACCACAAGGATAATGCGTAGGACTCTTAATATATACTTACTTTCCACATTGTGTGAAACAGCAAGTCTTCATTAACTTTGTGTCCTAATGAGATATTGTGGATGATCTCTTGGCTCTAGACTCAATAGTGCACATTTGGTTCCTATGCCGGAGACTAGGGAGAGGGTCTCCTTCTTCAATATCAACAATCTCTAAGAGAAAGTCGATAGATAATGTCGGTTCCCCGTGAGAATGAAACAAGCCCTTTTAAGAGGAACTTGAGTGGTTTGGGAAGTTTAGTGCAGTGCATCACTGGGTCCATGATGTCTTGTCTTCAATACCAGTGTTACCTTAGTAACCACCAGTAGCATATGAATTGAACCCGGTTTCTGCCCTAAGGTTGAATTGATGGAGGGCTATTTCTTTTCACCCTTTTATCATTCATTTCTTTTTCATTCTTCAACCCCTTCAGTGCTTACCGAGACTTCATAACTAGAACCTTGTTGGGTTTATTCCAGTACTAGCTCAGTCTCAGTCTGCACTCTTCCCATTCCTCACTTTTCTCCTTTTTTCAATATACCTAAGGACTCTACACTATCTAGTGGATTGTCCCTGGGTAGATCCCTCCGGTTCTGGCGGATCGTGGGAACGAATACCTAACCTAACCATCCTTATAACTCCATGCATAAAGTAAATTGGTCGGTCTTTTGGTATTGTTCTTTCCTTCATGAAACCAATTGAAAAATCATTTGGAAAACCAATCAAGGTACTTGTGATACGAGATCAAAGCATTTTGTACCTTAATAGTTTTGATCATTTAGAAAACCTCCCCCTCAACATGTGCATATGATTTAGAAATTGTTTAGCACAAGGAGGCAAGAGAACTTTGAAATATTTTCTTTGATCACAATTTTCATACGAAAAAGCCATTTGATTTTCATTGGTAAATTCTCCCTCTCAATATGTGCATAGGATATTGGGAAAACATTTTTTATCACATAGAGGCAAGACTTCTTTTGAAGCACATCCACGATTACAAAAACCATTAAGAAAAACCATTTGATAACTCAATCAAGGTACTTTATAAGTCTCTTTTAAAAAACTTTTTGTACCTCGATAGTTATGCTCCCCCTCAATATGTGCTTCGAGATTCGAAAGCGTTTAGCACATATGAGAGAGCAGCCTGCACAATTAAATCAAAACAATCACCTTTTATCAAATTTCATTATTAAATCACAAATTCTCCCCCGATCAAAAATATCAAACCCTTTGAGATTTTAGATCCCAAGTGATTTAATTAGGTTTAGAAAACATGGGAGAAAATGTGGCCTTGTTTAAATACTCATCTGGTTTTTGGATAAATCCTCCTCCTCAACATGTGCATTGTGTATTTGAAATCGTTTGGCACATGGAGGCAGGAGTGCCTTTGAAGGACTAAAACCAATTCCATAAAAACAGATTTGAGATTTAAATCACGATCTCTCCCTTGATCAAAAATTTCAAACCAATTAGGGTTTTGAATCCCGATTGATTTAAATCATTTAGAAAATTTTAGGGGAAAGACGTGGCAAGATTTAATTCAGAAAGATGACAGATAAGGACCATTTTAAGACATTAAAGATTGTTAGTGTCAGGTATGATAGTTTTTAAGAGATCTTTTAAGTAAAACAAAACAATTTCACAATCAAACAAGAACAGAAAAAATTTCATTTTGAAAGACCTTGATTCTAAAGAAAAAATCATACCATGACATAACATTAAATCTTTAGATCACCACTTATATTGTACAATCCGGACTTTTATGAAGCAATATTGATTGAAAATAATTTATTTTAAATCACTCTCCCCCTCAATCGATGACTGAAGTCAATAATTGAGTGACTTAAGTTTTGATAAAATGAAGTCCGGTGATTTTCAAAATTAAGACCAATTTATTTTCAAAACAATATTTTTCCATATTCAAAACAATATTTTCAAAAATTGTTTAAAGATGGTATCATTTACTACTTGTCCTGCACAAGATCGTTAGGTGGTTGAGAAGCTTCTGTTGTTGTTGTTGTTGTAGGGTTTGGAAGAAAACCATCTGCTGATGCAGTGAGACTTCTTACGTTGCATTTTTTATGCCAACTGAGGTCCAATTAAGCTCCGTTTCTTCACTTGCTGAAGAAAACCATCTGCTGATGCAGTAAGACCTCTTATGTTGCAATTCATGCCAACACTCCATTGAAGTCCAGTTAAGCTCCGTTTCTTCATTTGTCAACCCAAGATATAGTTACCCTTTCCTTTCGGCATCCAATCATCTTCATTGTGGGATCCAGATCGGGAACATTCTTATATACCAATATACCTGCATACATTAGTGAACACACATACAGATATATGGTGGTCGACATCACCCAAACAACAATCGACTAATAAAAGTCAATTCAACATATCAATCAGATCATAACAGGTATGGGAATAATCTGTTTTCAAATCTATAATCATCTAAACCTAACAATCATATCCTAAATTCCTAGTCCTTCGACACAGGCAATTATCATTTTTAATTAAGCACGTAGGATAATTAAGAAAGTCCGTTAGATGATATAAATTTGAAAACATTCTCCCCCTCAATCAATGACTCATTTTTCTGAAAAGGTTTAAAAGCGCTGAAGTCATTGATTGAGTTTTCAATTTTTACTAAAAACTCTGAAACTGATTAATTTTCAAGCAACTCATTTTCCACCATTTTAGGAAACAACAAATATTTTTCTGAAGAATTATAGACGGAAAAACATTTGTGTAGGAACAGCAGTCCTTCGACATACTTTCCTCATATTGTTTTTAGGATAAGTGCACGAAATATTTGGTTTAGCGTAGCACTTTCCTTTCTTGAAAAACGGGTTGCTATCAGAAATAATAGCAAACCACGGTATAAGCGCGGGTTACAGTCTGAAATAACTGCAAGCCATTTTTTGAAGCGCGGGTTACAGTCTGAATTAACTGTAAGCCATTATTGAAGACATGTTTTGAAAAAGAATATTTACACCTCCTGCTCGAACTTCATCTATGGTCCCGTGCCATTATTGAATGACATTTCTAAGACCGTAGATGTTATCGATACCAGAAGACATGTCATGAGAAAACATATTTTTGGTATTTTTGAAATTTTCTGATTTTTATGGGTTTTTGATGGTTTTATATTTTTCTATTTTTCTTTTTGTGGGTTTTATATTTTTGTATTTTGTTTTGCTGGTTTTATATTTTTGTATTTGGTTTTTAATAAATATATACAAAGATAGAGTAGATGATATAGTAAAAGAAGATGATGATACGAGTACCGAGATAAGGATATTGAGCAGCACGTCGTAGAAGATAGAAGTCATCAACTCTTAAACATTCACCACCAAAGCTTCCAGGGCTCCAGAATAGAAGATAGAACATGAGCCTTTGAGAAAGAGAGACTTTGGCAGCTTCCCCCCAAACCGAAAATCCTTTAGCTGAGCAGATACAAAGCTTTCTTTCAAGCTTCTCTTAGCCAGGTGCACAAAGAAGCACACCATTATCATCGAACTTGCTGCTCCTTTTAAGAATAATCACCGTGATTCTTCGTTCGAGGTTATATCATCCAATAGAACACCAGAAACGTTTCATCCCACACTTAAATAATCTTCTCAAATTTCTTTTCCACTGAAGTCTGAAGCAATCCATTCCAAAAAGGTGTCAAGAGACCAATTCCCCCAAGTAGTTGAATTGATGCAGTCAATCTCTTAGACTAGAGCTCACGAACCCGAATACACATACCCAAAGACAAAGAAACTTATACCATCGAAGTAGACGATTAAGTCCAATAGCCAAAGAATAACCCCGATGTATACTTTTCTCTCCCCTGAAGAAAGTGTATGAAGCTCAAGAACCCGAAGTACCTGAATGCCCAAAGAGAGAATAACCGATAACATTGAAGAAGCAGGCCGAATCACTGATTATCTCTGCGGGTGACAATCTCTGCGGATGTCAACACCGGAATAAGTGATTATATATCTGAATCACAGATTAAGCCCTCAGGTAAAACAGCTGAGCATCCCCAATGTACACAATCTCTATCCCCGATGATTGTGATAAAATCAAAATCATCACACACTTGTGTACCTCTTTCATCTTCAGAAACTAACTCTTCCATCTCTTCCCCCACGTCGTTGGAATAGTAACACAAAAGCCTTCATGAGTAAAACCTTGAGTTTCTCTGCGGTCATGACATTTGTTTTACCGGGATATCTTCAATCACGTAGAAGAGTTAAGTTCATCAAGTTTACTCGTCATGAGTCAAACCTTGAGTTTCCCTGCGGTAATAACATTTGTCTTCCCGGGATATCTTCAATCACTTAGAAGAATTAAGTTCATCAAGTTTACTCGCTTTGTGTTTATATGTGAGTCTCCTTTCTCCTTGCTAGTTTTGACACTTCAGAGTCAGCAACATAGTATAAGCCCAAATACTTGAAATCTTTATGAGAAGAACACTTGAACTCTTGTGAGAATCAACATGCTGAAGACTCTCTCTGACTATTTTTATCAACCCTTATGTAGACAATTTGAAGAGACCACTGAAGAAGAAAACCCGCTATACCATACTTGAAACTGAAGTCAACTTCCCCACATTTGTATCTTAAGCTTGCACCTAATGATGGAAGAACGGTGTAGAGAATTTATGCTTCAAGCAAATCTCTAAGTACTCACTACCCAAACAAAGTATGAGACATCAACACCTCTTGCGATTATCCACACCGTCATATGCGTGTGACACTGAGTAAAACCAAGTAACTCCTAATAGTGATAGTTAACCAGGTCTTCAACCATCCACCTCGACTGCTGGTAACTAGATAAGCCAAGTCTTCAACTCAAATTCTTAAGCCCGAGCAAGTTATCAAATAAGAACACGCCTTTGTGAAAGTCAACTTCAATCTCAAATAAGTGATAAATGATTAACTCCGAAGTAATCACCTTGTGTCAAATGTCCAACAATAGTCAATATCAACGTCTCGAGTAGTCACTGCTAAAGAATATGAGCACGTCTAATTGGGAATTGAATCTGACTTATAACTTTCTCCCAATTAGTGCTCTCCCCTAAACCGACAATCTGTTTGATAAATGCCCAAATTAAGAAGAAGTCTTTAGATCGTTAAATGCAACTCGTCTTTTAGTCTTCTAACATGTAGCAGAAAATGTAGAACAGACTGTAGACTCGACCTTCTTCAAGATTGTGCAGTTGGGGAATAGATAGTTAACATCTTCAACTCACCAAAACAAGAACATCACCAAAAAGCATCCCAATCAACTTACATCTTGCAAATCCCCTTAACTAAAATCCCTCCCAATCAAACAAGAACAGAAAGATGTTCATCAAGGAAATCAGCAATCAGGCCGCAACGAACACATAAGATGGTAACACCAAACAAACAATCACATCAAACAAGAACAGAAGGTTGTTCGGAATCATCATGTTGATGTGCACGTGAAGCATTAACCGGAAGCACTTTGTCAATAAACTCAAATCAACTTGTGAAGATGTCAACTAACGGCTCTTAAGAAGAAACTCCATGTGAAGATTACCCGATAAGAAGAAGCTCGGTTCTTACATGAGTTTAGAGCCGTATGACCATTTAAATTCTCAAATAATAATCAACCATGCAGTAATTTCACACTTCTTCTCCCCCTCAAGAATTGCATACGGAGTTGCCATTCTTGATTAAATAAGTGAAAATCATTCGAATGTTCTATTCACACTTCTCTCCCGCAAGATCAGCACATGATGTCGCCATCTTCATTATAATCGAGCAAGTGGAATGAGAAAAACAATCAGTGGTAGCCCGGTTCACTTGATGACTGAAGCGCATGGAAAAAGTATGAAACATGTTGATGAGAATGGTCATAATAAGAAGATTTCTCTTCTTCAGAAGATAAAGCGCACTGACACGTACACTTTTCTTTTCTTTGGAGTACGAGGCATGAACTGTTGTGTTCATACGTCATAAGAAGATTTCTCTTCTTCGGAAGATAATGCGCACTGAAACGTACACATTTCTTTTCTTTAGAGTACGAGGCATGAACTGTTGTGTTCATACGTCATAAGAAGATTTCTCTTCTTTGGAAGATAAAGCGCACTGAAACGTACACTTTTCTTTTCTTTAGAGTACGAGGCATGAACTGTAGTGTTCATACGTCATAAGAAGATTTCTCTTCTTTTAAGATAAAGCGCACTGAAACGTACACTTTTCTTTTCTTTAGAGAACGAGGCCTGAACTGATGTGAACAGACGTCATAATCTCTCTCTTTTCAGCTCTCTTGGCAGAACATGTAATCATCCCATTATCATTCAGTAGGCTCTTTGTAGTGACAGCTGATGGAGATAACCCAATATGATGAATTTGACCCTGAAGTAAACTAACCCGAACTCGTGACTTAAACTTGCACATATGTAACAAAGAGCGGTGGAGATTTCTATTAGCATCTCTAAGTACTCTCTAAGTACTCTATACTCTTCATCCAACCAACCATCAAGTAATAGACGTACTTTACCTCTTGAAAATCCACAATTGAATGTGACACTGAGCACTACAACGTAACTCCTTAAAGTGATAGTTATTTTGAGGTGATAAGAGCCCAATTCCCCCAAGTGGTAAAAGAAAAGGTAAAAGTCACCCAACAATAACTAGATTTCCAAGTCTTCGCTTTTGATAATAAGCTTGAACAAGGATCATGAAGAATCTTCATCCATCCATCCCCTGATATCTTCAGATACTAAGTACACTCGCCCGTGATAATTCACTTCAACCTCAAATAAATAATACTGAATTAACGCCGTTGTCACATCTTCTGGTTATCTTCTCAAATCTAGCCTTCTTTGACTTTTTAAATGAACTTTGATAATGGTTTCATCCCGACCATGGTTAAATGAGCATAACCCCGTAAAACTTTGAAGTAACCAAACCGCCATGATGAATATCCAAACACACATCCAATTCATGAAGTACACCCTTTTATCCCTTCTTCGAAACAGAAACCGTAGCACCAGCATCAAATAAGAGATCTCGAGATACACTTTCCTTTCTCCAAGATGGTTGCATCATTACGGGATTTTACAACTCTATGGTTTAAACCGAGAAATAGTTTCTTTCGCGGGATTTTACAAAACCAAGAATAAACCGTAAGATAGATCCGGAAATGCACTTTACTAATACCAGGATGTTTCCATTGTCACGGGATTTTACAAGTCTATGATTTAAACCGAGAAATAGGTTCTTTCGCGGGATTTTACAAAATCAAGATAAAACCATAAACAATGTCAGCTTGAATGTCTTCTGACAACTTTGGTTTCGGTGAATATCTGTTTTAGGGGAACATGCAGCGGTTCATCAACGGTTCATTATCCAACATCATCAACATCCTCAACAACCATCCAATAATCACTTTGCTAAACACATCATTCACGCATTCAGTCGGCTACAATAGTGACAACATGGTGAAGTAAACCCGATATGCCAAACTTGATCATGAAGTGAAATTCCTCAGATTTGTTACTTAAACTTGTACTAATCCTCGTGAAAAAGAAACTGTGTACCCAATGTACAAAACCTCTTGACGTATCCTCAACTGCGTGAGACACCGAAGTGATAGCTACGTTGTGGGTTAAGCGAGAAAGAATCACAACTGTAACTAAATAGCCAAGTCTTTATCACACTCAATAAACGCCCAAACAAGTCATCTTCGCGGAAGGGTAGAAAGAAAGAAGACGAGATAAGTGAACGCGCCCGGAAAACCTCACTTCAAATCCAAATAAGAAATACCATCCAAACAACCCCGTAGTCAACATTTTCCAATAAACACTTCAAGCCGTGACATAATATTATTCGTGAAAACGTATACACCAAAGTATCAAACTACATACCACAACAATTCTCATCATCATACCAAGTCTCATCAACAACTCTCATTAAGTCCAAATCTCACAAAATTCAAATCTCATAAAATCTCATAACCAAATCTTGTCAACACATCCCATAGTTTAACAACACGCATCCCATGAACAAGATAATGATACCCGATTCAAGAATCTACGTGGTCCAATCTAGAGACCAATGTCCGATCCAAGTCCATGAAACATATTCCAACATACAAACATGAGAAAGCCTACATATCACATATACTCGGCCCACGAACAAATCCCTCTCGATCCATTAGTAGCAAGCTATGCTTCGGCCCATGCAATCAAATCTTACTCCACGCAATATGAATGCAAGAATCCCTCTCACAAAATACTTATCATCACGAAAACCTTAATATCATTTACGAAACACCCATGGATCGGATTTATTTGAATTCATAATACCTGGCCCAATCACAGCCTTTCAAATCAAACGGTTTGTCCAGGCCCACTTGTTCATACATGATAACGGTCCAAACGACAGGTTAGGCCAAATTAATTCAACCAACCGGTTACCCTAATTATGGGGTAAAAAAACACATTTATCTCACACATTTAATCATATTCCTTACCCTAATATCACGCCCATCTTAACCTTACTGCGCCTCTATCAATATCTCAAACCAAATCGTAGACTCAACAAAAAATTTAATCAGACAAATCATCAACATCTCATCCCAAATCATCGTATTCCATCATCATCTAAACACAACTCAAAACAAACCTTAACCAATAACTTCATTGCTGCTCAAGTCGAATCAAGAAAGATCATACAGCTTCAAGATCTTAAGTATTATCTCGGGTAGGTCCTTCGTTGTATTGTTTATATTTTTGTTATCAAATCGAAAGAAAGAGTAGGATGAAGCCTTACGGTTTTGTTCTTTCTTTAAATTCGAATAGTTTACAGATCAATGATGAAAACGTGTTTAGAAGATGTTGATTTGCAACCATAAAACACGAACCTGAGATCGATTTATATTATCATTTTTGTTTTGATTCTCGAGTCTGATCTATGATGATTGTTTACTGTTCTTGGAAAGACCTTAACTGGTTTCATGTTTCATTGAATATCATGAAGAACAATAAAAAATCTGAGATTAATCATTTTTTTGTTGTCGAGTTGAGTATTGGGTATGAGATGGAGTTGAGTTAGGGTAGTTTTGAATGGATGATGATTGTGTTGGATTTGTTGTTGGTATTTTCTTCTTGGACTGATGATGGGATTTCTAAGTCGAGATCGAGTTTATGATGTTTGGTATTCGGTGTATGTTATTTGTGGTCAAAGGTCTTGTTTGTAATTCATCTTCTTCATCATTTCTATCACAAATTCCCTTATTGACACAAGTCGCTACGGCTAAGTCGCTACGGCTAAGTCGCTACGGCTAAGTCGCTACGGCTAAGTCGCTACGGCTAAGTCGCCACGGCTAAGTCGCCACGGCTAAGTCGCTAGCTGCGGTTGACTCAATAGTCAACACGCTTAGAGTACACAAAATTTGGACAAGTCGCTATTAATATATGACTTTTTCCGATGAGTTTTCTGACTACTTTTCCGGCCAGCTTCATATAAACCAATAAAAGTTTTATAACAATGCATCTTTTGACCCATATAGATATTCAGATCTGACCAAGTGACCACATAGTATTTCACGGATAAAACTGGTAACCAAAAGTCATGTAAAATTGTTGAAACCAAAGGAGACTGTTTGGACAATTTTGACACAATAAATGATACCATACAAAACTGTTAGAAAACTGTTTACGACAAAAATAATATTCCGACCAACAAAATAGTACAACAACAGTTTACAACATGATTCAAACACCAACATAACCATGACACAAAACCACAAAAAATCATCAAAACACAAAAACCTGGGCTCTGGTACCAATTGTAGGATCTTTATTTTATTGTGTTGATGATTCGGGTGGTCTTGGATGATCAAAATACATGTTTGCCATAGTTAGAGAGTTAGTAGAGAGAGAGGGTGTTCTTGCTAGAGGTTTACACAAAAGTATGGAATATTAGATTGAAAGCACCACCCCTTCCATGGATGGAAGGGGTATTTATACTTACACAATACACGACCTCCTATCGGCCTGTGGATCAGGTATACATTGGGTAAAGACCCGTCCTTCCTCCACGGTGTTGCTCTAAACTAAACTACACTACAAACTAACTAATAAACAACTTAATAACGTAAAAATCGACAAGTCTACGAGCTAACTTATGCTAGATAATATTTGGGGTGACCGACTCTTCACTATAGAATTTTCTAATTCCTAACAAGTACGCTGCTATTGTACGGCCAAAACCCTAGGAAAAAATAAAGAACTAGACATTGGTAGTTCTCAAACCTACAATACTTATGTGGCTGATGATAATCAAGGAACCAATGAAGAGGATGATGAAGATCACCAGGAGACAATAGGATATAATTCTGATATTGACGGTGATGATGTTAATGATTTTGATTATGAAGTAGGTGAGGGGTCTGAAATGCATTGGACAAAAAATACTTTCAAATATATGCCTGACCCAGTTTTGGATTATCCAACTGTCGAATCTAAACCCAAAAAAAACCAAAAAAATGTCGAATGTGTTGACCCTAAATGTGAATGGTCAATCATTTGTGGAGCATGTCTAGATGGTAAGGGTTTTCAGGTAAAAAAGTTTAACGATACTCACACTTGTTCAAAAAAAAATAATCAGTGGCCATCATTGAAATGCTACAACCAAGTTAGTAGGTTACATGCTTAGAGATGAATTGTCATATATGAATCATGAAATTCGTCCCAAAGATATTATGAAAGATATGATTCGACGTCATGGACTAAATCTTACATACAACCAAGCTTATCGTGGAAAGAATAAAGGTTTGGAGATGCTAATGGGTAGCCCTCATGAATCGTTTCAAAAGTTGCAATATTATTGTTACAATCTTAGAAACGTAAATCCGGGTACCAGAACTAATATAAAAGTGGACCGAGATGGAAGATTGAAAATGTTGTTCATTGCTCTTGGTGTTGCGGTAAGTGTCTAAGACCATGGATTATTATTGATTGTACATTTATATTTTATTTTACTAACTATACAATACCTTTTTGTGGTCACAGATTGATAGCTTCATGAAATATCTAAAACCACTGATTATTATTGATGGTGCTCACTTAAAGGATGACGTTTACCATCGGGTAAATCTTTTGGCTGTAGGGATGGATGGTAACAACCAAATTTTACCCATCGCACTTGGTATATGTCAAGGTGAGGACTGTTCTGGTTGGACATGGTTTTTGGAAGAGCTGAAAGCTTGCATTATCAGAAGCAAAACTTGTCTATCAATATGATAGACACCCAACAATTCTGGAATCCGTAAAAAAAAGTATTCCTAAATGCTTTTCATGGTTTTTGTCGTCATTTAATGATGAATGCATCAATAACAAAAGAAAGACATAAGGTCGTATATTGGATGGCTTGCAAGGCTTACACTACGGATGTAACACCCCCAATTTCGTGAAACGCAGCGGAATTCAAACTGGGTGTTACTTCATGGCACAACAGTCATAACAATATAAAACGATCTCTAAAGGATTCGTTTAAAAAGGATTTATCATTCGATTTATATAAATATCAGAGTTTATAAAATGAGGTCCCGGTTGGTTCCATTGTTTACAAAGTATAGTAAATAGGTTTTCGAATGATAATAAAATTTATAGCCTTCTTCAGTATCCTTGCTCTTCCGTGCTAGCTTCCGACATTATGGACCTGAAATACATGCTTAAAACTGTCAACACAAAGGTTGAGTGAAATTCATAGAGTTTTGGAAATCAGTTGAACACATAATGTTTGTAGTGTGAGTTATAAATTCACACCAATGGTTTGAAAACCAAAAGAGGTATTATTGCACTAAGCTCATGATACCGAAAACGTTAACAGCTGTCATAAAATAGTAACCGATGCCCTAATAGGTAATTTGCCAATAAACCTATAGATGTTCAAATAGAGTGCGTTCGTTTGCCTACCCGGTCAACACAAACGGGATTTGTCATTCCCGATAGATCTATCCACATTATTCGCGTTCACTCGCAAGTGATTAATGGTTCATGATAATAGGGACTTAAGATTGGCAATAGTGGTACTTAGTGCAAGTAATACATTCAGATAAGCATACAGTTTGAAAGCAATGTGTTCGATTTAAAATAAAGCATGTATCTCCCCCAAGGGTTTGTAAAACAATTTAGTAATAGAAAGTGGGGCTATGAACTCACCTCAGAGTAAGTGATATCAAATGTATAATGAGCATGATGGATATGCTGTGAGAACTTCTACAAGCAACCTAAAATAGGATGTTGCGACTTAGGTTTGGAACAATGTTTAGGAAAACATAAACCATCCTATATACGTCTCTATGTTGATCATGATGTAGTACATGGTATTTGTGTATGTCATTTATAGAAATGGTCTAGTTGTGAAAACGTATTTAGTTTATAGATATCGTACTACTGTTCGGGCCATCATAATTCAGAGGTCATGCAGTGAACGTTCGAGGAGCTAGGACACTTTAAATCGTAAATCCAGCAACTCGTCGATACGTTTTACTCAAATGAAACCCCTCACATGAAGCTCCCTACTATTGCAGCACTTAGTAGATATAATATATGTTTTGAGTGAAGATTGTTATATAAATAAGTTTATCATGTTCTTACAAGTTCTCGTCGTTTCATAAATATGATTACCTTAGTTAACGGTCTTGGGCAAACAAGCCTTGAGGCTTTAGCCATGGCCTCGCCGTGACTTTGGTCTTGACTACCATGGTCTTGAGACTCAACCTTGACCTTAGCCGTAGCCGTGGTCTTGGCTTATGGCCATTAGGCCTCTTGGTTTGCTTTTAGTTGTGACAAAAGTATAGTTGTGAGACTATATTTACGGCAGTTTCTGTTTTTGAAATATTTTGGCCTATTTATGCGTTTTCAAGGCCCGAGCTTCTTAATTATTAAAGGAAAACGTCGTTCCGGACAACTTTCGTGTTTTAACTTTTTGATGATTCGGACCAGAAGTACCACTTTTAAAAAGACAGAACTAAAAACACCTTGTACATGGTAGTTTTGGCGTTTAGGTTTTGCTAACTTCTTTTACTTATAACTTTTGACTTGTTTGTCCGTTTCGGGTGATTCAAATTGCTATGTTTACCTTTTTATCTTGTCTACCATATTATGTAAGTTAGAAAGTCCTTATGTTACTGTTTTTAATGGTCTCACATGTGTAGAATATGACTAGTTTACTAGTTTGTTACCTTTATGACAATATGTGAATTAAAACAAGTGGTTGAGTATATGTACATCATGAATCAACATAGTAACTATATATATAGCATGAAATAGTTAAGATTATGAATAATAAAGATGAGATGATGGTGGTGATAAGTTGCTTACAACTTTTGGCTTTCAATAAGAAAGGAGTAACTTAGTAAGGATCGGACTTTGATTGATATTGAGATAGCTTTCCACACCTTGGCACCCTTGCAAACTTGAAGAGTTGGTGATGAAGTACTAAGTGACTTGAGTGGATTTAAACTCAAGAAGATCACTTAAACTTGCTAGAGATTTGATGTAGAAGCTTGATCTTTGGAACTTCCTTGCATAAACTTGGAGTTTATGGATCAAATGATGGAAGATATGTATGATTTGTGATATGAACGACCCAAAACAGATTGTGAGGGTTCTTAGGATGCATATCACTTGCTATTTATAGGAGGGTAAGTTTGGTTAACCATATATTGGGTTAATTATTAACCATGGTTAGGTTAGGACACTTGTAAAGATCTAAATGAACCATGGTTAGGATGATGCCACCAAAATGATGACTCCCCCCCTAAGTCGGCCAAGACATGATAAGATGACTTAGGTGGTTATTTTTGATCTTATCTTGAGTTTAGAGTAAGTTTTGGTTCCGTTAAATGCCAACCGTAAGTCGTTAAGCCATAAAACGTAAAACCGGGTATCGTAAAAATACGAAACTTGTAGGAATGATGAGACTCATCATTATACTCCATCTAAAAATATAAAATGGGTGATAAGTCTCATTGGGTGCAAAAACACTGCTTAAAGCTGGAAATACGGGTCAAAAACGCGTAATTCGCAGTTTATCGGAAAAGAACGAAATTTCAGGGAAACGACCGTGAATTTATTTAGAGTAGACTAAAATTAGTCTAAAAGTGATATGAGATGTCAAACTTTGGTTTTCGTCATACGCGGGATAACTTTACAGTTATTTGTGAAGTTTAAAAGTTACGCGATTTAAGCAAAAATGTAGAACGTACAAGGTTAATTCCTTTATGGTCAAAGGAGGAGGGAAATATGTTTGACTTTTCCAAAAAATATAAAAGTGTCAAAAACATATTAGAAACACAGTGCAGGAATCGTTAAGTCTGGATGTAAGTAGAATTGTTTAAAACGTAAGTTTAGTTTTGTTCTGCGTTGGGCTTATTTGGTAATATTAAAAATAATGAATCTTAAAAATTCTCAAATTAATCATGAGTGATCTAAAAATTTATCTGATGCGAGAAAAATTGTCAGGGTTGATTTTCGTTATGTGTGTGATGTTTAAACGGTGGACCGTCTAAAACGAAACTTTAAAACGATGTTTACTTAATAACTTTTGCTAAAATGATCTAACGATGGTCAAACTCTCAGGTTATTACTAAAATAATTTATCTTACGAGAATGTGAATTAAAAATTTTACGGGATGAATAGTGAAAGTGAATAGTAAATGTGAATAGTAAAAGTGAATAGTAAATTCTCGAAAATGAAAAGTAACCTAAAAATGCGGGTGGTTACAGTCTCACCCCCTTAATGGGAATTCCGTCCCGGAATTCAGGGTGTGTTACCCGATGTTGAATTGTCTAGGGAAATGTGGATGTATACGCCAAATTCTAATCTTTGTGTTCTCAAGTTTCTAGTCATAGAATGTATTATATACCATGTGGCTTAAGTTGATAATCTAAAGGGTTTTATTAAAATCTTATAGAGTTCAATATACCTAAAGTTTGATTTTTCTCGATTCTCAAAACGAATCATATCTTATTATATCGAGGCTATCAATAAAACCTTAATTTCTATCATGGAGTTTTTGGTGATAGTGTGCGGCATGGAGCCTAATTTATATTTGTATGGTTTCCTTAGTTGTTTCATGGGTGATCTCTGAACACCTTAGTGCATCAAATGGTTAACTAATACTTTCGTCTATATAGTGCCTCAAAATGGAATAGTTTTGTTGTTGTTAGGTTAATTGTTGTTAATCAAAGGTGTAAGATATTGTTGATATGAAATAGTTTATAATGATGTTGTAGGAAAGTATTGCTAGAGGCAAGTGGTTATCCAAACCATTTCCAAATTTGATCATGTCTTAGGTGGTTTCGGGGTGAAGGCTATATCGTATAGTGTTTATGTCTACTAGTGTTTGAAAGAAACGTGGTACTGTGAAGTTTTACAAATTGAATTTCAATGGGGTTCAGATAATGATGTGATATGTTGACGATTAGAAGAGTGTAGCGTATGTTTACCATTTTTCTTAGGTAGAGATGTCAAGTTTGTTTTAAAATCAAAAGTGAATGACGGAATGATATCCTTGAAATCTAATCAGGCTAGTACTTCTAAGGAATGACGAGAAGATTTGACGACTATCCCAAGATAGTAGTTCGGATTATCTCATAAATGAAATCTTCAAGAATGAAATTAGGTAGTATAAATAAGATGTTAAGATTTTGCTGAGTGGTAAGACACTATCATGTCTCTAGATCTTTTTAATGAATTCTGGTGGTTTATCGAGTTTAAGTAGGAAATTAACCTGAATATAACCCTTGTATAACTGTTCTCAGTGTTTGAAAAATTTAAGTCGAACATAGTTAATCAGACTATGTTCCAATACCCCAAGGTTAAATATAGGTGATTAGGCTATATTTAGCCGAGGTTCGATAAAATTTTCAAATACCTAAATTAGGTATACTTGTGATATGTCCTTAGCTTTTGAGAAATTGTCCACTAAGCAAAGGCGATATCAAACCATCCAGTTGCAAGTCCTGGCCATAAAAGACTTATAACCTATGTTTTCACATTCCATTGCATAGAAGATAGTATGGGTAGATACGTGTGTAAAGGAAATCTTGAGTAATCCTAAAATAGTCCATACTTGGCTAGCATTACAGACCTTTAACAATGAAGGTTTCAGAAGAGAATTTTGATGAATGTAGAGAAAGTTGCTGAACTTCAGCTTTTGTAGATGATGAGTCACTTTGTCCTTTAGAAATCCTATTTCTTGTATTTCCATTAGGGAAATTGATAGACTGTGACGGGTTTCATGCAAAACGATATCATATAATGTTTAGAAGATAATTTTTAGAGACTATTGTATAACTTACAATATCTGAGGAGTAGTTGAGACCATTGTGCAACTCACAATGTCTGAGAAATAGGTGAGACCATTGTGTAACTCACAATGTCTAGGAAATAATAGAGACCATTGTGTAACTCACAATGTCTAAGAAATGATGGAGAGATCATTGTGTAACCCACAATGTCTTGAGAAGTGATGAAGAGACCATTGTGTAAACCACAATGTCTTGAGAAATGATAGAGAGATCATTGTGTAACCCACAATGTCTTGAGAAATGATGAAGAGACCATTGTGTAACCCACAATGTCTGGGAAGTAGGAAAGACCATTGTAGTCAGTTACAATGTCTTGGATAAAGTTTCGTAATCCTAAAAAGCACGAGTAGATGCATGATTGGGAGATTAGGAAAATATGATTGTTCCGTAATGCCTTAGAATAGGCATACGCATATATGTTGAGTACTTTGTTTATGATTGAAATTATGTCAAGTGTATATATCAATATACTAGTATGTTTGTATAGCTTAAAATGCCTAAAAGTCACATAATCGTCCGGAGGATGGAAGGCACAGAGAACGGAAGGCTATAAAATGTTTTTGTTTGTAAAAGTAGTTATAGTTTAAGTCTCAATTAGACCCGTTTCTCTATAACTGTGGCTCTGATACCAATCTGTAACACCCCCAATTTCGTGAAACGCAGCGGAATTCAAACTGGGTGTTACTTCATGGCACAACAGTCATAACAATATAAAACGATCTCTAAAGGATTCGTTTAAAAAGGATTTATCATTCGATTTATATAAATATCAGAGTTTATAAAATGAGGTCCCAGTTGGTTCCATTGTTTACAAAGTATAGTAAATAGGTTTTCGAATGATAATAAAATTTATAGCCTTCTTCAGTATCCTTGCTCTTCCGTGCTAGCTTCCGACATTATGGACCTGAAATACATGCTTAAAACTGTCAACACAAAGGTTGAGTGAAATTCATAGAGTTTTGGAAATCAGTTGAACACATAATGTTTGTAGTGTGAGTTATAAATTCACACCAATGGTTTGAAAACCAAAAGAGGTATTATTGCACTAAGCTTATGATACCGAAAACGTTAACAGCTGTCATAAAATAGTAACCGAGGCCCTAATAGGTAATTTTCCAATAAACCTATAGATGTTCAAATAGAGTGCGTTCGTTTGCCTACCCGGTCAACACAAACGGGATTTGTCATTCCCGATAGATCTATGCACATTATTCGCGTTCACTCGCAAGTGATTAATGGTTCATGATAATAGGGACTTAAGATTGGCAATAGTGGTACTTAGTGCAAGTAATACATTCAGATAAGCATACAGTTTGAAAGCAATGTGTTCGATTTAAAATAAAGCATGTATCTCCCCCAAGGGTTTGTAAAACAATTTAGTAATAGAAAGTGGGGCTATGAACTCACCTCAGAGTAAATGATATCAAATGTATAATGAGCATGATGGATATGCTGTGAGAACTTCTACAAGCAACCTAAAATAGGATGTTGCGACTTAGGTTTGGAACAATGTTTAGGAAAACATAAACCATCCTATATACGTCTCTATGTTGATCATGATGTAGTACATGGTATTTGTGTATGTCATTTATAGAAATGGTCTAGTTGTGAAAACGTATTTAGTTTATAGATATCGTACTACTGTTCGGGCCATAATAATTCAGAGGTCATGCAAGAACGTTCGAGGAGCTAGGACACTTTAAATCGTAAATCCAGAACTCGTCGATACGTTTTACTCAAATGAAACCCCTCACATGAAGCTCCCTACTATTGTAGCACTTAGTAGATATAATATATGTTTTGAGTGAAGATTGTTATATAAATAAGTTTATCGTGTTCTTACAAGTTCTCGTCGTTTCATAAATATGATTACCTTAGTTAACGATCTTGGGCAAACAAGCCTTGAGGCTTTAGCCATGGCCTCGCCGTGACTTTGGTCTTGACTACCATGGTCTTGAGACTCAACCTTGACCTTAGCCGTAGCCGTGGTCTTGGCTTATGGCCATTAGGCCTCTTGGTTTGCTTTTAGTTGTGACAAAAGTATAGTTGTGAGACTATATTTAAGGCAGTTTCTGTTTTTGAAAGATTTTGGCCTATTTATGCGTTTTCAAGGCCCGAGCTTCTTTACTATTAAAGGAAAACGTCGTTCCGGACAACTTTCGTGTTTTAACTTTTTGATGATTCGGACCAGAAGTACCACTTTTAAAAAGACAGAACTGAAAACACCTTGTACATGGTAGTTTTGGCGTTTAGGTTTTGCTAACTTCTTTTACTTATAACTTTTGACTTGTTTGTCCGTTTCGGGTGATTCAAATTGCTATGTTTTCCTTTTTATCTTGTCTACCATATTATGTAAGTTAGAAAGTCCTTATGTTACTGTTTTTAATGGTCTCACATGTGTAGAATATGACTAGTTTACTAGTTTGTTACCTTTATGACAATATGTGAATTAAAACAAGTGGTTGAGTATATGTACATCATGAATAAACATAGTAACTATATATATAGCATGAAATAGTTAAGATTATGAATAATAAAGATGAGATGATGGTGGTGATAAGTTGCTTACAACTTTTGGCTTTCAATAAGAAAGGAGTAACTTAGTAAGGATCGGACTTTGATTGATCGCTTAAGACTTTGGATTGAGATAGCTTTCCACACCTTGGCACCCTTGCAAACTTGAAGAGTTGGTGATGAAGTACTAAGTGACTTGAGTGGATTTAAACTCAAGAAGATCACTTAAACTTGCTAGAGATTTGATGTAGAAGCTTGATCTTTGGAACTTCCTTGCATAAACTTGGAGTTTATGGATCAAATGATGGAAGATATGCATGATTTGTGAAATGAACAACCCAAAACAGATTGTGAGGGTTCTTAGGATGCATATCACTTGCTATTTATAGGAGGGTAAGTTTGGTTAACCATATATTGGGTTAATTATTAACCATGGTTAGGTTAGGACACTTGTAAAGATCTAAATGAACCATGGTTAGGATGATGCCACCAAAATGATGAATCCCCCCCTAAGTCGGCCAAGACATGATAAGATGACTTAGGTGGTTATTTTTTTATCTTATCTTGAGTTTAGAGTAAGTTTTGGTTCCGTTAAATGCCAACCGTAAGTCGTTAAGCCATAAAACGTAAAACCGGGTATCGTAAAAATACGAAACTTGTAGGAATGATGAGACTCATCATTATACTCCATCTAAAAATATAAAATGGGTGATAAGTCTCATTGGGTGCAAAAACACTGCTTAAAGCTGGAAATACGGGTCAAAAACGCGTAATTCGCAGTTTATCGGAAAAGAACAAAATTTCAGGGAAACGACCGTGAATTTATTTAGAGTAGACTAAAATTAGTCTAAAAGTGATATGAGATGTCAAACTTTGGTTTTCGTCATACGCGGGATAACTTTACAGTTATTTGTGAAGTTTAAAAGTTACGCGATTTAAGCAAAAATGTAGAACGTACAAGGTTAATTCCTTTATGGTCAAAGGAGGATGGAAATATGTTTGACTTTTCCAAAAATGTAAAAGTGTCAAAAACATATTAGAAACACAATGCAGGAATCGTTAAGTCTGGATGTAAGTAGAATTGTTTAAAACGTAAGTTTAGTTTTGTTCTGCGTTGGGCTTATTTGGTAATATTAAAAATAATGAATCTTAAAAATTCTCAAATTAATCATGAGTGATCTAAAAATTTATCTGATGCGAGAAAAATTGTCAGGGTTGATTTTCGTTATGTGTGTGATGTTTAAACGGTGGACCGTCTAAAACGAAACTTTAAAACGATGTTTACTTAATAACTTTTGCGAAAATGATCTAACGATGGTCAAACTCTCAGGTTATTACTAAAATAATTTATCTTACGAGAATGTGAATTAAAAATTTTACGGGATGAATAGTGAAAGTGAATAGTAAAAGTGAATAGTAAAAGTGAATAGTAAATTCTCGAAAATGAAAAGTAACCTAAAAATGCGGGTGGTTACAGTCTCACCCCCTTAATGGGAATTCCGTCTCGGAATTCAGGGTGTGTTACCCGATGTTGAATTGTCTAGGGAAATGTGGATGTATACGCCAAATTCTAATCTTTGTGTTCTCAAGTTTCTAGTCATAGAATGTATTATATACCATGTGGCTTAAGTTGATAATCTAAAGGGTTTTATTAAAATCTTATAGAGTTCAATATACCTAAAGTTTGATTTTTCCCGATTCTCAAAACGAATCATATCTTATTATATCGAGGCTATCAATAAAACCTTAATTTCTATCATGGAGTTTTTGGTGATAGTGTGCGGCATGGAGCCTAATTTATATTTGTATGGTTTCCTTAGTTGTTTCATGGGTGATCTCTGAACACCTTAGTGCATCAAATGGTTAACTAATACTTTCGTCTATATAGTGCCTCAAAATGGAATAGTTTTGTTGTTGTTAGGTTAATTGTTGTTAATCAAAGGTGTAAGATATTGTTGATATGAAATAGTTTATAATGATGTTGTAGGAAAGTATTGCTAGAGGCAAGTGGTTATCCAAACCATTTCCAAATTTGATCATGTCTTAGGTGGTTTCGGGGTGAAGGCTATATCGTATAGTGTTTATGTCTACTAGTGTTTGAAAGAAACGTGGTACTGTGAAGTTTTACAAATTGAATTTCAATGGGGTTCAGATAATGATGTGATATGTTGACGATTAGAAGAGTGTAGCGTATGTTTACCATTTTTTCTTAGGTAGAGATGTCAAGTTTGTTTTAAAATCAAAAGTGAATGACGGAATGATATCCTTGAAATCTAATCAGGCTAGTACTTCTAAGGAATGACGAGAAGATTTGACGACTATCCCAAGATAGTAGTTCGGATTATCTCATAAATGAAATCTTCAAGAATGAAATTAGGTAGTATAAATAAAATTCATTTTTGATATGAACATGAACTTACACCTTGGGCGGCTGCTAAAGTTGAAGGTAGGATTAGAAAGAGTTTCGGTTTAAGTGTACACGGAATCAATTCTACAACATACCAAGTTGTTGCCGAAGAGATAAACTACATTGTTGATATGCGCAATCGTACATGCACTTGCCGTAAATGGCACCTATCAGGATTGCCTTGTAATCATGTAATAGCTATTTCGACTAAAAAGGGATACATAGATTTGGGCAGAACATTGGTTCAAAAAAACAACATATAAAGGAACATATGCAAACTCAATTTACCCAGTCGGAGACATTGAAGCTTGGGACACCACATGTCACGTGCTAGATGTTTTGCCACCTTCTACAAACACACGACCTGCAGGGAGGCCGAAAAACAAAGATCGTAGCCGATCTAAAGGAGAGATGCCTAAGCAAACATATTGTAGTAGATGCAATTCAAGGGGGCATGATAAAGATATGTGTCGCGAACCTGCACCTTTGCAAAGATCCATGAATGATTGGGACAAATCATTTTAGGATGATTGAAATTTGCTGTTTTAATTTATCTTTAAACATTGTTGTTTGGATGTTATGTAATATATTATTGTTGGACGTTTATTTAACATATTTTAATTTGAATGTTAAACACCCAAATTACTCATCATAGCAACAAACAATTCTTTCGTTAAAACAACAACATTTATATTGAAATTAACTAGTGAAAATAGCATAATATTACATAAAAGGAACTACGTGTTAGTAGAGCATGAACCATTTCCTTTTTTAGGTAATATATCCTCTTCTGGCTCTAGGCTGACTTGAGTGGGAGAAAACTGAAGACGCGTAACAAAAACATCGATTAGTTTATCATCAAGGGAGATACATGGAAACATTTCGCAACGCACATCCGTATCAGTGATCAAAGGTACTAGACCTTCATCCAAAGTATGGTTTGGTTTTTGAAAATAAACAAAACAAGGTGTAGCTTCATCATACCCTAATTCATTCACTAACTGATGCATTTCAGCCATGCAAAAGGTCGACATACACAAAAAGGCCACGTAGCAAAATACACCCTCGTCAAAAGTTATGCACCCAAATTTCCTTGAAAATGCCACATAGTGATGTAGTCTAATTGAAAATAGTAACTCGTATTCATCATCAGACTCACAGTAAATAGCGTCAGTAAAGTCGTGTTGGCCCAGAGATCTCCATTCACGAATAACCATCCTGTGATTTGATATGATTTAGAACCATGAAGACATTAGGGGTATATGTAATAGTTCTGTCCTGAATGATGACATGGTGCACAAAAAAGTCGTGTAGTCAAATCCAAACAAGAAAAATCGTGTAGTCAAATCCAAGCTGACATGAAGCTGGTATGGCTTGCAAAAGTTGACTAGTTAAATCCAAACTGGGTGAAAAGCTGACATGGCCAAATTTGAGTAGCATATCCAAACAAGAAAAGGTTGAGTAGTCACATACAAGGTGACATAAAGCTGAAGGGTGCGCAAAAAAAATGGTTATCTCATCAACCTTTTTATACTATATATAATAAGCTTGCTTGAGACACGTTTTCACACCCTTTGATCAAGCAAGCAAATTCTTTCACACTTTAGCAACAAACCAAATTGTTAAGTTTATTTTTGTTAATAAATCTGCTCAATTACCATGGCCACTGACCCAAACCATTTGAGACAAACAATTGTTATGTCGGTGCAAGAAGAATACGATGTCGAAGCCATGCTTGCTAAGCAAATGTTGATGTTGATTGAACGCTTTAATGCTCGAATGGCAAGGCGTAGGGGTGAAATAAACAGGATTCGAGCACTACCAGATCACCCCTTAGTCGACTATGGTCGATACATTCTTGAGAGGATGACTGGGGCAGACATGCGTAATTCTCTTCAGATGTTGGCGGCTAGGAACGAGATGCTGCGAAGCATGGCGGAGAAACAAGAAATCATCAACAACTACAATGAAATGTAAAAGCTTTAAAGCTTTACACCACCTTGCCAACCATGTGTTTCGTTGTTTGTTTTAGTGTTTATGTTGTGATATAGTCTAAATAAGGTTGGCCATGGAGTCTTGTAATATGGTTTTTATTTTATGCTTGTATGATGTGATGTTTAGGTTTAAATGATGTAGTCTTGTAACGTGGCCATGTTTTACTTTGCATGATGTAATGTTTTGTTATTAAATTGTAATGGTATTTGTTATGCAATGGAAACATAGTAGTAAAACATATAACTAGTTCAAAAGACTATAAAGTTCAAAGTCTAACATAAAAAGAAAAGTTCAAATATTTAAACATACAACTAGTAGTAATATAACTAAGTGACCCAGTCAAGTCTATGCTCGAAAAACTCCTGCAGCAATACCTCTCGGCATTCACGTCCGTATACAGTGGTGTTGAGAACAGGTTCAATGTAATAACCAGATATAATTCTTCTCATAAATGAAAGCATCAAAGGACCGTAGTCTCCATACAAACCCGACTGTTGAGGGACATGATGCAGGTAAAAAAAAGTAATCTTATATCGACTGGGATCAACATTATTAGCATCAAACCATTCTATTTTGGTCAAAATAAAAGGTAATTTAACCGTCAAATAGTCGAGTAAAGACCTAAAATACCCTTTCTATTCTCCTCAAATTCACGCTCCAATTTTGAAAGGCGTGTAACCATACCAACTATATCCACTTCCCCAAAACTCAGCCATTTGTAATTTTGTCCTTCAAATAAGCAATCTCCTTTACCGAATTCTCCCACATACTAGTAGAAATAGGAATCACATTGGACCGTTGAGGTTGCCTAGGTACACGGTTTTTAATGGGCTTACGTGGTGGAAGATCAGTAGGCCTATACAAAGCTCTATAAGCCTCAAAATAACGTTCACTCTCGACCCACCAATATTGAGTTTTCTCCAGCTCTGTCATTTCAAGTCGTCGAATCTCTGGTTGGAACTATATGAAAAAAATACAATTATACGCTAAAAAAGCTTACAAATAATATTATTCTATATAAATTAAATGAAAAATAATTATATACGACGTAAAATAAAATTAGAGTACATGGTGATATATATACAACGTACCATAAAGTTAGAGTATATGGAAAATAAGCAACAATTATTATAATACATGGTAATAACATTATAACTTACATCATGGTCGAAGTGTCCAAAAATCTAATCATACGACTCTTGACCAAACCTCCTTTTTACATGCCACGCGAGTCCTCTAGGAATCCTATTATCATTTGCCTTGGTAAACCATATATGGCTTCTAAGCAAAACCTCCAAAATCCATTTCTAAAATACAATTATACGTTATAAAAAAATACTCATATCTATATGAACATGAAATAATATATAAAACGTGAAAATAAACACATACCCGAAATCCCCAAATAAAACCATGTAGATTGTACTGAGGCCCTCTATCATCCGACACTGTTTTTCCTTTCCTTTAAGTGTTGTCACTGTCTTTGTTTTCAATTTCTCCGGCATATCCAACTTACCACTACCCTCAACAGAACCATCAGCAACATTCACACGATGAAAATTAATCCATGCAGCATTCCTAATACTATTATACAACACACTCCAAGTATAGGACCCCCATGAAAATTGATTAAATACATCCAAGTCCTCAACTAACGCTAAAAGATGCACTTGTGCCTTATACTGAGGTTCCCTTTCCAACAATACAAATTCAACAAACATAACCAAACACAAACGTACAACATCCTCAACAGGCATATCATCCCACACATCACCATCAAATACTTCTTTCAAATGACGAACCATTACATTATCATGACCAAAAACACGATCTCTAAAAGGGACAACAGGTGCTGACTCGAATGGCTCAATATCATAGTGACCAAACTTCATTCCCGTACATATGCAAAATTCTCTACGACTAAAATTGAATATATATTTGTAAACATTAAATTGTAAGTCTTCATACTCAGTGTGGGAGTCGTTTACTTTTTGCTGATTTAGAAGCATAGAATGTATCAAAAAAGGATCATGATCTTTAAAGGGGACATCTAACCAAACACCAAAACAACAATCCATAAACAAACTCAAACGGGCAGATTTCGTTCCCAACAACTCTTTCATATCCTTAATCAATCTCATTCTAGAACTTATAGTGGGTTTTGCATTGTAAAACTACTCCCTCCGTCTCAAATTAATAGTCCACATTTCCTTTTTGGGATGTCTCAAAAAGATTGTCCACTTTCCCTTTTTAGTAATAAATAGGGAATTTAGTGGAAGAATATTCTATATGAGTGGTTGAAAATTGTTGTGGTCCCACTTTTATTAAACTTGGTGATTTTTGTCTCCTGACAATAATTTTGAGACGGAGGGAGTACAATATAAACATAAATTTAGACATTATAAGCGACAATGAAAAAACAGTTACGCATACACCGCTCTTTCAATTTCAAGTGTACTAAAATAAACAAGATTCTCGAACTCAGGTGGTAGTGACGTTGGTATACTATAGTTTAAAAAAAGAAAAGAAAAAAAAGGATCGACTTGTTTACATGGGTCGTTGTGTGATTAATCATCACGTTAATGATTACTTAATTGTAGGTATGCATCCTTAATTAGCCAGTTTTCAATTGTATAATTGATACAAGGTAATTATCAAACATTGTCAATCTTTGATAAGTCCAGTACGTGTTATAAAATGTTATAGCAGCATACCTACTAATAAGACTACATGATTCAAATCACACTTCAAGTTAAGACTACATTTATTCAAATCACACTTCAAGTTAAGCATAATAAAGACAAAAACTCATCCATATTTATATTGACATAAAACCTGTACATATATCATGACCCACCAATCATCAATGTTATATGTAGTTTGGAAAAAGAAGTCCAAAATTGTAACTTGATCAATTCTACTATTAAGATTTAATAAGATTACAAAGTTCCATTGCAAGTTAAGATTAGTGATACAAGTTAAGATTGCTTCCTCCAAAGTTGGTGTTACAATAATAATATTAAGAATTAATAAAGCAAAATCATTAACCGGTAAATGTTCTTCATCTTGAGCCATATTTTAAGTTTAAAGTGGAACAAAATGACTGGGGACCAAAATACATTCAATAACCGGGGACCAACCGCAAGTCAACTAACGCAACCCCACACACCAAAACTCGCGCACCAAACGTGAAAATGACTTTTATTTTTCAGATTCGTTTTTCATTTTTAATAATTGGAGGATGTTTTTTTTAGCAAACTAATGGTATGAAGAACATGAACAACTACTAATATGAAGATGAAGTTGAAGTTGGGTAAATGAGCACTAATTTTTTGTGGTTGGGGTTATTCAATGAGCATTAATGTTATGGTGCCCAAAAGATTTTTCTTGCGCACCAAAATTCAAAGTGTTTTCTTTCCTCCGCACCAAAATTGGGGTTGATAGTGATAGGTTTATATTTTGGTGCCCAAAATGAAATCCATGCGCAACAAAATGGACATTTTATGGAAAGAGAAAATTTTGAGTATGTTTTAGTAAAGTGATAGTGTATTTGGTATGTATTGGTAATTATACTTGACACTTTGGTTTATAGGAGTATTTTCAAATTCGTCTTTTTTAAAGTAATTTGTGACATTTTTTTCCTTTCGAAAAAAATTCTTATTAGCTGTGAGGAGCAAAATTGTCACATAAATTTTGCAAAATACTTAAAAAAGACCGAATTTGAAAGAAATAAACCCGTATAAGCTAAAAAAATTATTTGCTATCCAGAAAAACAAATGATATCAATTATGATAATTTTTTAAAACACTTGCCCTATTTTTATACAGCCATTTCTCACAAGACATCGTGAAAGGTTCAAACTTCATTAGTGTTACACATTGAAAGTTTGTCGGAGAATAATTGAAAATCGTCACGGGTATATTTTGGTTAAACTGCATACATCTGAGTCAAAATTCGATACTATAGGTAATGTGAACAAATAAAACCTTATATGTTTACCCTATTCATGTAAACTTGGTTACATGTTTAATAACTAGCTTATGATTAAACGAGAGATTCATAAATTTTATTACTTTTGACTTCTAGTGAAGACAAGATAAAATAACATTTGAGCTAATTTTTTTGTTGAAACACAAAGTTATGGGTTGATAATCTGAAATTTTAGATTGAAGTCTTTAGATCCATCAAGTAAATTTAATTAACCATTTTGAGCATCAATTTTTTAATCTCTTGTTCAAGAATGCCTTCATCGTAATTTAACTTTGATCTAAGTGATTAGTAGGTGGCTTTATTAGAGCATTGGGCACGATGGAGCCGTTGAGCTCGTGTCGTTTCCAACAAATGTTGTCACGCCAGCAAAACACTCAACGACACCAAAAACCTTTTGGCATCACATTTTGTGCCGTTATCGTTGGCACCAGAAAAAAAGTTGTCAAATGGACTTAAAATGTAAATACTTAAAACAAAAAACTATAGAATGAAGAAATTAAAAAAAAATGGCGTCGGCTGGTATTTAACAACCGAGACGCTTTGGCACCAATCATGGTACGGTGAGCCATTGAAAAAATTGGGCTCATGGGTTGGCGCTACCCTTTGGCACCATGATACGTCCCGCTCTTAGAGCATCACTTATGATAAACCTTTGATAAAATTACCTTTTTATACACTAGGCGTGATCACGGCGCCATTTAGGAGGAGAATAGTGTTGGGTTTCATATTTGAGTTGATTAATACAAAGCTATAAGTGAAGAATGAAGACAATGCAAAACACAAGGGATTTGCTTGTTAAAGAAGATTTTACTTATTAGTCCTTTGTAGTATTCTGTAGGGGTGGAAACGAGCCGAGCCGGGCTCGAGCTCACCAGAGCTCGAGCTCAGGCTCGTTTCGAGCCTCATATTTTGAGCTCGAGCTCGGCTCGTGAACATTTTCACAAGCTCGAGCTCGACTCGGGCTCAACTAATTTTATGATGTGTTAAGGATCAAACAAAGTTCAAATGGAGCTCGGCTCGTTAATTACATAAGGCTCGAGCTCATTTACTACTTTTAAGCTCGTTTATACGTATAGACAATATATGTAGGGAATTAAATTTTGTTAAACAGATTTAAGTTTGTTTAAGTCTGTTTAGAATTAATTCTGGTAGTGAAGTGGTTAAGTCTGGTAAGCCAGAATTAAGTCTGTTAGTGGTTAAGTCCGCCAGTACTAACGTAGTTAAGTCTGGCAGAACAAATAGACGATAGTTAAGTCTGTTTATATTCTAGGGTTTCCTATGAGTATAAAGGAACCCTAAATTTATATTGTGTGAAATTAAGTTTTTAGAGATTAATAGAAAAAGTTATTTAGTAATTATTGTGTTCTTCTTACTTGTTGTTAATATTCCGCATTAGCATCAAGTACTCATTGTTAAAGAGTTCTTCACATAATTAGTTTGGATTTATCCAAGTTAGTTATTGTCTTACAAGGCTGCTTAGATCCATAACCTTTGGACCTACAATATATATAGTATATATTTCTAGGGCTCGTTTAGGCTCGTGAGCCTACTCTAGCTTTTTGTATAGAGGTCGGGGCTCGAGCTCGATTATTAAATGAGCCCAAAATTAGGCTCGAACTCGGTCTCGAGCTCGGGCTTGAGCTCATTTAAGCTCGGCTTGTTCGAGCTTTTTACCGATTCGATCTCGAGATTTTCACGAGCGGCTCGGCTCGTTTCCACCCCTAGTATTTTGTAACCCTAATGTCCTGGGACTTCTGTGCACGACGCCAGCAAAAACTATTCTCACATAGAGATTAGTTACACCACATGTACAAATTTTAACTATATATAGAATAATGGTGTGATTTCATAAATTTGTTTATTGTTTTATGAATCTAGTTTGTTGTTTTGCAGGTCAATCAGTTGTCACAAGTATGACAAAATGCCACCCTACAATAGCCGAAAGTGATGCTCTCCCCATAGCTGGATAATATATCCCGATCGCTACTCGTTTGTGACGTTCATTGTTAAGCCTAGAAAAAGATACACGGTACAAAATCAGACGTATATAAAATCCTCCAACTTTGAAGTAACGGTGATGAGCAGACCATTAAGAAAGAATACTGAAAACTTGCACTCGTTATCCATCCCGACAGGAACCAGTTTAATGATGCATAACCTGCTTTCTGACTTAGAACTTAATCATCACTTCTGTAAAATGAAATATTTTTGCCATGTGTCTATTTTGGACTCAGAACTTAAGCATTTCCTCATACGAAGCTGGCAAACCCTTTACCAAACCAGGTTTCTGATTAATTGATTTCATTTGAGAGCTTATTTGTTCTGTTGTAACGTATGGTGAACATGATGAGAGTCATCTTTATTTGAAGCGACGTCGTTTTGTGTATAGCATGTCGTTTCGTGATTTCAGCCATGTAGTTTGCTAATCGGACCATCCGATGTCGTTAAGTAATTGAGCCATGAGATATATCATTTTAGGCTCGGGTTTTGATGGGTTGCGTCTTTTTTTCACACAAATGTTATACCAACTAGTCATTTTTCAGACAGTTTATTGAGAGTAAAGGATAAAAGAGACAATGATGATAGAGTTTGAGTGCTTTTGGATAGATTTGAACAAAGGTGAGATTATATGATGCATCATGACAGGCCAAACTTACTTAGTTTGTAGCCATGGTGGATGCGTCATCTTTTTTCAATTGTTTACCTATATGAGCCTCATAATCAAAAAAGAAACTGAAGTTTGCAGATTATGATTTGTTAACCCACGATTGTTTTAGAGGCTGATGTGTTTACAATAAGATTTTTTTTCAATCCGAGGAGGCTGTGTAGTTATATAAAATGAGTTTAAAAGGGCAACATACAAACCTCAGCATCTTTTGCGCTTAAGGTCTTTCGATGCAGCTTTTTGATTATCTTTAAATTTCCAGAGCTCATTTTTTTAATGCCTGTGATTTTATTATATTATGTACTTATACTTATGCTTAAGAAGACATGATGTTCATGTTAACATCACCGAGTTTCAATCATTAAATTAGTCAAAGGTATATGCTTATCTAATTTCAAGTTCTTTTAAACTTTCACTTTTTTTTATGAATCATTGATGCGGGTTTTGGGAACGACGGGGTTTGATGAATGGGGGGTTTTATAAATAGAGTGTTGTAAAGAAGGAAAACGTATCTCTTGAATTAAAGGTTTGTAACACTTTCAAGAGCTCGATTTCCTTCTCCAAATAAAACTAAGTCCTAGATTTCATAATCTATTGGTTTAGCATAGTTCTTGCTTAAACACATACTTTGGTTTCCGTTTAAGTTTAGTGAGGAGATCACCTCACATACTTGTCATTTAATCCCAAGTGTTATTCCGCAAACACTTTGGGTAGATTTTTTTTTTATTTATATCAATAAAGAGTTTAACGTTGAAAATTACATTTGTGTGTCTTACATGTTCATTCATATAAACTGTTAAGTGGTAAACTAATATCTTAGACATGTTACTTGGTTATTTTAACTTCAAAATAGTTAAACAACTTAGTAAGTGGCAACAACAACATGCTTCATGGTCCCTTAGGTAAACTAAACCCAACGAACGTCTGTATGAAAAAGGATGGCAGCTGCAAAAACTCTTACCCACTAGCCTTTTCTAATGAAACGACCCAACTACAGACGTGTACCCGATCTACCTAAGGCGAAATAATGGAGTAACAGTAAATGTGAGAAAAGCTAAACTAGATAATAGATGGCTCGCTCCTTATAGCCCATACCTGCTCGCTAAGTTCGATTGCCGTATGAATGTGGAGATTTGTTCAACAATAAAAGCGATTAAGTATATATACAAGTATATATGTAGGTTGTGATAAGATAAGTTTCGTTGTTTTTTTAAACAAAAGACCACATTGGTAGATGAAATTGAGCAATTTCAAGCAGGTAGATGGATCTATCTTCCTAAGAGTTTGGTTCAATAAAGATCGAAAAACTAAAAATCAAATAAACCATTCTCAATCATTCATTTTTTCATCAAAACAATAAAATATACTTTCACCTTCATTTTCAAAAACTAAACATCTCACAAACCATTGATCGTTAGACGAAACTAACCATACAATCACGTCAAGCATAAAATTACCTTTAATTTGATATCCCACATCATATACGTTTGACGAAAATTTTTCTGACTTTTTTGTGGGTTTACGGTTAGGGTTTAGGGATTTGTCTTTTTTGGGTTAAGCTTTTTAGGGGTTAAGGGTTTAGGTTTCTTACGGTTTAGCAGATAGGGTTTAGTTTTTTTTATTTAGCGGTTAGGGTTTTAAGGGTTTAGGGTTTTTAGGGGTTTAAGGTTTTAGAGGTTTAGGGTCTTTTAAGGTTTAAGGGTTAGGGTTTTTAGGATTTATGGTTTAGGGTTTGTAGTTTAGAGTTTAGGGGTTTTAGGGGTTTAAGTGTTAAAATTTTCATTTATAGTGTAATATATCGAAACCCATAAAAACGATAAAAATAAGTTCGTCGAAAGTATACAATATTAGATCTCTATAGAATGATAATTTTATTGCGGGCAAGCTATTGATTCCATTACCGAACCAAACAAGATTCTTCCCTTAGTCCTATCTATCCACCTCTCCAGACACAATATCTTGAGTGCTAGGCGTCCAGACCCACTACGCCCGAGCCGCCTCCCCGTCACACTTGCTATATCCACTACCTTTCATTGTCTTTTCTAGCTCCTAGTCTAATGAGTGATTTCAACGGAAGGAAGCAAGTCTAACTTCTCTTACGATATTTTGAGAGTTCGCTTGAAAAACAGACTGTATAATCAGTCAGTAGTGCGATTCACTTTCTTGCTAAGGAGATGAGTTGCCTTCTTCAGATTGAAATTCTCTCTGGGAATCATATCCCTAAGCTCTCACTCGAAAGGGTTGTCGCAATGGTATAATTAGTTTTATCTAACTATTAACAGTTTGTAAGATATTTAATTTTTAAATATAAGAGTAAAAGTGAATTTAATTAATTTGATCAAAAATTGATGATTGAAATTGATCCATTTCATCTTTAGTTTTTATGAGCGGATATTTAGATTCCCATTAAGTGAGATAAGATCTGCTGTTATACACCTACAACTTCATTTGGAGAATTATCAACGTCAAAGAAATGTGGTAAAAACAACCATATTCAAAGAAAAACCATGCTTACTGAGCTTTTTTATGAATAAAACTGACGAACTAGCATAAAGCCTCTGTCTAACCTGCTCTCAATTTCCTGATCATTTTGTTTGGAAACTTGGCCAAATAATCTCGAAACAAAGACAATAAGGTGATTCCGTAGTCGCATAGTTTATGCCCATCCAAGTGAAGATGAAAGATATTAACTTAAAATACTTTTATCGAAAGTACGCTGCCCCACATCTTTTAACTACCTGAAAATCAGCAACGGAAATTAAATGGCCACTTACAAAGAGGCATCATTGTTACGTGGTTATTTGCTTGACGACAACAGTCAACAATGTTAGATCGTATGTTTACATTGAAACCCGTAGATATAACTTTATTGATAACCATTATTTATAATGGTAAAACCCTAATTTCCAAAACCCGCAAACCGGGCTTGGGCCTAATTATCCACTAATACTCCCCTGCAGTTCGAGCGGCGAAATCGCGAAAGCTTGAACTGGAGAAGTAAACTAAGAAAGTAAAATAAAACAATAACCAATCAACAACACGTGGTCGACAAACAGAAATAGAAAACAATGGTCGACAACTCGTGGTCGACAAACAAACCAAACTCTTGGTCGACAACTCTAAGGTCGACAAACAGGTAAACGAAAAAATAAAAAATAAAAATAAAAATTGGTTTTAGGGTTTCTACAAGCAGGTAAACGAAAATAAACCCTAGATTCGACACAAACAAAAGTCGTCTCGGGAATAAGAACCCTAGATTCGACACCAACAAAAATCGTCTCGGGAATTAATACCCTTGATTTGAAACAAAACAAAAACGAACTTTTTTTTAATCATCCAAAACATAAAACAAAACATAAAACTTAAGCTGTAAGATGAACATCACCACCAAACTCAATCTTCTTCCCAGCAACTTTACGAATGGGATGTTTAATTGGCACATATCCCGTTACATCAACAGCAAGCACCATATCTTTAGTAGCATTCTCTTTAGCTTCTTGTAGGACCATTGACCAAAGCTTGTCTTCGTTGACTATCATGCTTCTTATAAAGGGAAGAAACCAAAAAAGACTTTATCTTTTATGAAAACAATAAAAGGGAAACACTTTTATCTTTTATGAACTCAAAAGACCAAATACCATTTATTGTTAGTTTGTAGTCATGTGCCAAAGAAACAAAAAAACAAAAGCAACCCCTGTCACTTTAAAAGTAAATAAAGCAAACCAATCATAAGTCAACTTCTTTTAATATTGTTTCAATTAAAAACCCACGTCACCTTTGTCTTCTCTGTTTAAAAAACCTGCAACTCCAAATGAACAGTGAAACCAAACGAACCAGGCTAAACTTAGCCAAAAACAAGGCGACTAAACTTAGTCGTGAAACAGAAACAGCGAAACCAAACACGGCTGAAACTTCAGTCGGTAAAAAAAAAGGGAAAAAGAAACAGTGACCGACAAGGCGGAAGCAGAAACAGGTGGGTTTAGGATCGGTTTGAAACTCGTGATACCGTGTTAGATCGTATGTTTACATTGAAACCCGTAGGTATAACTTTATTGATAACCATTATTTATAATGGTAAAACCCTAATTTCCAAAACCCACAAACCGGGCTTGGGCCTAATTATCCACTAATAAACAATTGTGCTTAGAGGAGGCACTTGTTTTGCATATGCCTTATGAACTAAGGATGCTATTTGCTAACCTTCTTTTTTTCATGTCCTAATAGCCCTCGTAATATTTGGCCAACCTACGAATATCATATGCTAGAATATTTTCTAATACGGAACCAAATGACACATAGAGAGGCTGAAAAAAGGCATTCCAACAAATTAATGGGCTTCTGCAATCGATGGGAAAAAACATTCACAAATATGACCTTGTGCCTCTAGATTTTTCATACACATACCTATATATTAGACCAAACTAAAGAAATAGGAGCCGAAAAAGCATCCTTGTCTCTCAAGAAGATCAAAACGCAATATCCAACCGGAATGAAAAACAAAAGCTAGCATTTGAAACTATAACTAGTTTATGAAAATAAAGGTGGTGCTTCTTTTGTAGATAGGTTAGGAGGAACCGGGAAAACATTTCTTTACCGACCTTTATAAAGCAAAAATTAGATCAGAAGGTCATATCGCGCTTGCTATAGCCACGTCGGGTATAGATGCGGCGATACTCCCTGCTCATTCAAGATTCAAAATTCCACTTGAGTTAGCGATGGGATCAGTTTGTAGAGTTAGTAAACAAAGTTCTTTAGCCACCCTCATCAAAAACTGTAAGTTAATTATATGGGATGAGGCACCAATGGCGAAAAGAAATGCAATTGAGGCTTTAAACGATCTTCTTCAAGACCTTATGGATTCAATTGAACTCTTTGGGGCTAAGGTTGTTGTACTCGGTGGAGACTTTAGACAAACACTTCCAGTAGTGCGCAAAGGAAGTAAATCTTGTTGGCTTAATCTCGTCCCAAAGTGAAGTAAAAGGGCCTACATGTACATTGTGAAAGACACAAGGACCAAATAGGTTTATATTAAACCTAAAAACCATTAAACGGTTATTTTGTGTGAATCGACACAACCCAAAACGTCACAACGTTTGGAGGAAGGCAGGAAGGGACACGATGCTTCAATGGTGTCGCTTCACACTAGTATAAATAGGCCTAGATAGTTTCGGTTTAAAGATCATCAGAATTGTACAAATACATTGAAAACCAAATACGTGTTTATAATACAAGTCGTTTGATTATTATTTCGCTTTCCTTAATTTGTTCAAGTGTTTAAACCCCGTTGGGCAACAAATTGGCATCAGAGCCAACCTTCGGTTTCATCAAGAAAAGGAAGGAAGAAGAAGTTGGGATCAAAGTTTTATGCGGATAAACGGTTGGAACCAAAAAACGCAGTAGTCTTGCTGTTTGGTTCAGGCAGAAACAAGGAAGGAACAAGAGTTCCTTGGCGAAGAGAATAAGGGCGAAAAAAAGCGCTGGTGTTTTTTGTTTTCGTTGTGCTGGTTCGAAGGAACAAGTGCAGAAAAAGAAGAAACACTTTTGGTGTTTACTGATTTCGAAAAAGAAAACAAAAGGAGAACATTTTTGTTTACTGCTTCGAAGAAAAACAAACAAAGGGAAGAGTTTGCTGTTTTCTGGTTCGAACAAAAGAAAAAAAAAAGGAAGACACCAAGAGGGGCGTTTGGTTGTTTGTACAAGGGAGGAAGAGAACACATTCGAGTGTTCCTACCGGTTAGAAAATCATATCGCGGAGGAATCGTCAAATTCGGGTTTTATATTCCAAACTAAAATATGAATTTCTTGTTTTTAGTCTTAATTAGATATAGTTAAGATTAGAATTTATTTTGATTCCTAGTTGAATTATAGGATTTCCCAGATTCCTACTATAAATTCCATATTAGAGTTAGGAATAGTTTCTAGACATAATGACTGGAGACATAAACAAGGAAATTGTAATTCACAAAGAGGTTACATCGTTTTCCCAATTTCAATGTCCCATTTTAAAACCTACAAATTATACAGTATGGGCTCTTCGTATTAAAACCATACTAAAATCAAATGGGTTGTAGGAATTAATAGAACCTGAGGGTGATGCACAACTGGATACAAAGAAAGATATGACTACAACTGCATATCTGTACCTGCAGGCATTACCAGAGGATATGATTTTACAAGTAGCTAGTTGTAAAAGTGCGAAAGAAATTTGGGAAGCACTACAAACTAGGCACATAGGTGTAGATAGAGTGCAAAAGGCACGACTACAAACTCTCAAAACTGAATTTGAGATGTTGAAAATGAAAGAAGATGATAGTATTGACGTTTCCTCAGCAAAACTCAATAGTATTGTCACAAGGGCTAGTGGCTTACGATCAACCTTTGATCAACAAACCTTAGTACGAAAACTATTAAGTTCTGTACCCAAAAGGTTTATACAAATCGTGGCAGGCATAGAACAATTTTCTGATCTAGAAAACACAACCCTAGATGATTCAATTGGAAGGCTAAAAACCTTTGAGGAAAGAGTAAAACTCTTTGATGGAAACCCTAGTGAAGATCAGAACAAACATCTGTTCGCAAATTATGACAGTAGTACAAGTCATAAGAATGGTGGACAAGAGAAGTTTAGATCATCTGAAGATAACAAACAAGATGGAAAACCCAAGCAATACAACAATGATAGGAAAACTTCACATAAGTTCAAGAAAAATAATTTTCAGAAAAGGGACTTAAGTAAAGTAAAGTGTTACAACTGTAACAAGCTTGGACATTTTAAGAGAAACTGCAAAGAAAAGAATAGGAGACAAGAGCAATCCAATTTGGTTCAAGAAGATGTGGAACCAACGCTCTTGATGGCAGTTGAAGGAAAAGGAGATAAGGGAGAGAAAATCTTCTTAAATGAAAAGGAGATTGAACCCAAGAAGTACATAAGTTCAGATAAAAGCTTATGGTACTTAGATAATGGTGCTAGCAACCATATGACCGGAGTTAGGACACACTTTAAGGAAATAAATGAGAAAATTTCAGGAAGAGTCCGTTTTGGTGATGGGTCATATGTAGAGATTAAGGGTAAAGGCTCCATATTGCTGGAATGTAAAAACAAGGAACAAAAGGTGATTCCTAGTGTTTATTACATTCCCAGTTTAAAAAGCAATATATTGAGCTTAGGACAATTAACAGAGAATGGCTGTAAGATCATTATGCAAAACAACATTCTATTGCTATATGGTCAGGATCAAAAACTCCTCATGAGAGTTGAGAGATCAATAAACCGACTTTACAAGATTAATTTGAATGTTGGTATGCCTATGTGTTTATTGGCTAATTTAGAAAACCATGCATGGCTTTGGCATGCTAGGTTGGGTCATTTGAATTTCGATTCAATCAAACAAATGACCCGGAATAAATTAGTGGAAGGGATACCCAAGATTAATCACAAGAGTCAAGTATGCAATGCATGCTTACTAGGAAAGCACAGTAGAGCTCCGTTTCCAAACCAAACAAATACTAAGTCTTTAAAACCTTTAAACTTAGTATTTGGAGATTTATGTGGACCTATTTCCCCAGAAACTGAATCAGGAAAGAAGTACATGTTTTTGCTAGTAGATGATTGTACTAGATACATGTGGGTATACCTCTTAAAGTCAAAGGATGAGGCGTTTGAGACCTCTAAGGAATTTAAGTTAAAGGTGGAAAATGAGGTCGGGAAAAAGTTAAAGGCATTTAGGACAGATAGAGGAGGTGAATTCACATCAAAAGAATTCACAAGCTATTGTAAGGAGAATGGCATACTTAGGAAACTTACAACACCATACTCTCCACAACAAAATGGTATTGTAGAGAGAAGGAATAGGTCTGTAATGAGCACAACAAGAAGTATCTTAAAGGCTATGCATATGCCACAAAACTTTTGGGCTGAAGCAATTAGGCATGCAATATATATCTTAAATAGAGTGCCTACAAAAGCTCTGAAGGACTCTACACCTTATGAAACGTTAAAGGGTAGAAAACCAAACCTGAAACACCTTAGAGTTTTTGAATGCAAAGCATATGCAAAGGTAACCAAACCACATCTAAAGAAATTAGATGATAGAAGCAAGGAATTGGTTTACCTAGGAAGTGAGCTAGGATCAAAGACTTATCGATTATTTGATCTTGTAAGTAAGGTTATGATTGTAAGTAGAGATGTAAAGTTCAAAGAGAATGAAGGATGGGACTGGAAAGGTTATTTGGATAATCTCAATCCAGATGAACCAGAATGGACGGATTTCATTATAAATGAAAACCAAACATCAAGGATCATTGATGTAGAGAGCACTCAAAATTCGGGAGAAAATGATGAAGATAGTGCTCCAAGTCCCATACAGAATACTACTCATAGTGTATCTGATGATGAGATTGAACAAATGGACAATCTATCAACACCTTCACCATATACCTACGAGCCAAACTTAGAAGAATCTACTAGACACACATCATCTACAACAAGTTCATTAAGACCATATGATCATACTCCAGTTCAGGGATATAGAAACCTATCTAACATATATGATCGTGCACGAAGAGTGCAAACTGATGAACTAATGCTATTAGAGGAAGAACCTAGAAATTATAATGAAGCTGCACAAGATAAGAAATGGATTGAGGCAATGCAGATAGAAATTGACTCAATCAACAAAAACAAGACATGGAAGCTAGCCACCCTACCAGACAATCAGAAGGCTATTGGTCTAAAATGGGTATTTAAGACTAAACGAGATGCAGATGGAAGAATTATAAAACACAAGGCTCGTTTAGTGGCAAAAGGATACGTACAAGAGCATGGAATAGACTACGACGAAGTTTTTGCTCCTGTATCAAGAATGGAAACAATTAGGTTAATTCTTGCATTAGCAGCTTATCATGGATGGGAAGTTCACCATTTAGATGTAAAAAATCAACATTTTTACATGGCGAACTTAAAGAAGAAGTATATGTTGCACAACCAGAAAGTTTCAAGAAACCAGGAAATGAAAATAAAGTGTATAAACTTGATAAGGCACTTTATGGATTGAAGCAAGCACCACGTGCTTGGAACATGAAGTTAGATCAAACCTTGAAATCACTAGGTTTCAAGAAATGCACTTTAGAACTAGCAATCTACACGAGAGTAAGCAACGACTCTATGCTGCTTGTTGGAGTTTATGTGGATGATCTAATAGTTACTGGAAGTAACAAGAAAGACCTTCAAGAGTTTAAGTCACAAATGGAAGAAAAATTTGAGATGAGTGACTTAGGCTTATTAGCTTACTACTTGGGAATAGAGGTTATCCAAACAGAGGATGAAATCTCAATAAAGCAATCAGGATATGCCAACAAGATTCTTAAAGACGCAAGAATGGAAGATTGCAATGAAACCAAGATTCCCATGGACCCAGGAACAAAGCTAGTAAAAACGGAAGGAGGAGAACTAGTTGATGCTACAAAATATAGAAGTCTAATTGGATGTTTGAGGTACTTACTTCATACAAGGCCATACCTCAATTACTCAGTTAGCTTATTAAGTCGGTTCATGCAAGAACCAAGGGAGCAACACAAGAAGGCAATTAGACAAGTGTTACGTTATATCAAAGGCACTTCAAACTTTGGTATAACTTACCACAAGACAGGAGGATGCAAGTTACTTGGATATAGTGACAACAGTTATGGTATCAACATAGAAGAAGGCAAATGAACAACATGGATCGTATTTTACTTCGGGAACTCACCTATAAGCTGGGTTTCTCAAAAACAACCTACTGTTGCATTATCATCATGCGAGTAGGAGTTTATGGCAGCAACATCAGCAGCTTGTCAAGCAGTATGGCTACAAAGACTATTAAATGTATTAACAGGCTGGGAAGAAGAAAAGATTACGATCAAAGTCGACAACAAATCGGTTATAACACTTATGAAGAACCCCGTGTTTCATGGCAGAAGCAAACACATTGATATACGCTACCACTTTATCAGAGAATGTGTTGAAAAGAATCAGATCGAAGTCCAGCACATAAGTGGAGACTTACAAAAGGCGGACATACTTACCAAGGCATTGGCAAGGACCAAGTTCGCAGAATTGAGAGAACTGTTAGGCGTAAAAGATCTGAAAGGATTAGGTACGAGATTAGAGGGTGAATGTTGGCTTAATCTCGTCCCAAAGTGAAGTAAAACGGCCTACATGTACATTGCGAAAGACACAAGGACCAAATAGGTTTATATTAAACCTAAAAACCATTAACGGTTATTTTGTGTGAATCGACACAACCCAAAACGTCACAACGTTTGGAGGAAGGCAGGAAGGGACACGATGCTTCAATGGTGTCGCTTCACACTAGTATAAATAGGCCTAGATAGTTTCGGTTAGAAGATCATCAGAATTGTACAAATACATTGAAAACCAAATACGTTTTTATAATACAAGTCGTTTGATTATTGTTTCGCTTTACTTAATTTGTTCAAGTGTTTAAACCCCGCTTGACAACAAATCTGAAACAATGGATGCATGTCTAACTAACTCTTTGTTGTGGCCATTACTTCACAAGTCACACTTAAAAGAAAATATGAGAGCTTTTTTAGATCCCGTATTTGCAGAATTCCTATTGAAAATAGGTAAAGCACAGAATCCTCGCATAACGATAACCTCATTGATATCTCAACGACAATGCTCGTGCACACTCATCCAAAAGATGACCCCTCAAAGGCCCATATAGACTACGGGTACCCAAATATTCACTTAGACTCGCTAACATCCAATGCTGCTATCAGCCGTGCCATTCTAACCACAAAAACATTTTTGTTGACGAAATTAACGATTTCTTAAAACAAGATTTCTAGGTGCGGAGATGGAGTGTGTAAGTTTTGATGAGACTTTAGATCCAAACGATCAGACTCAATACGAGGACTTTCTACGTTCTCTTACACTAAATGGTATGCCACCACACATACTTGTTTTGAAACAAAATTCGCCAATCATTTTGCTAAGAAATAAATCCTACCGAAGGATGCGTTACACATGCAGAGATTCCTTTCAGGGATTTTGCAGGAAGAAATGTCTTTGCCCATAGAATTCTTTTACATTCCACAAGTGATGAACAATATACAGTCCCATTCACGATGGCTCAATTTCCTATTCGATTATGTTTCGCAGCGACTATCAACAAAGCTCAAGGTCAAATACTAGATTCTGAACGAACCAGTTTTTTTCTCAAGGAAAATAATATGTTGCCCTCTCACGTACAAGAACAATGGGAAATGTCAAAGTGTTTATTAGACCACCATTTTATGATGCTCCTCTAAAGAAACTAAGAACATTGTCTATCGAGAAATTTTGAAAAAACTCTTAATACATAGAATAACTATCATGATATTTTTAGCAAACACTTCAAAGAATCAGTAAACTACTCTTTCACTAAGCTGTACGTTGATTTTTAAACTAGGGTAAGATGTCATCACAAAATTCACACACTGAGTATTAAACCCATGTTTGTTACATTATTTTCATGTGCAATCACTACAACAATTGGATGGACGGGCGAGGAGACTTTCGCCGGGGACACAAAGTCCCCGGCGAAAGTCACTAAACGACAAAATTGAATCTGACGTGGCACATGAATTCGCTGACTTGTTGTGGAAATTTCAACGCACACTTTTCGCGGGGACATGTCCCCGGCGAAAGTAAGTTTGATTTTTATTAAACTTTAACCGGATAGTCAAAATTCAACGCAAAGTTTCTCCGGGGACGTGTCCCCGCCAAAAATATTTTCAACTTTTATCAAAATTTGACCAAAGTCAAAAGCATGTTAATTGTTCGCGGAAAAACTCCCGCCAAACCTTTTGCCAGGGACATGTCCCCGGTAAAAATTATATTTAAAAAAAATACACCTTATTGTCGATATAATACAATGGCTGATTATACGCCGGAAAAAGAGTGGTCACTGGTTTTATCGTCGATACGTATACCATAGCACCTATATTCGGTCGTTAAACATGATACGTATACCATAGCACCTATACTCGGTCGTTAAACATGATACGTATACCATAGCACCTATACTCGGTCGTTAAACATGATACGTATACCATAGCACCTATAGTCGGTCGTTAAACATGATACGTATACCATAGCACCTATAGTCGGTCGTTAAACATGATACGTATACCATAGCACCTATACTCGGTCGTTTAACATGATACGTATACCATAGCACCTATACTCGGTCGTTTAACATGATATGTATACCATAGCACCTATAATCGGTCGTTTAACATGATACGTATACCATAGCACCTATACTCGATCGTTAAACATGATATGTATACCATAGCACCTATACTCGGTCGTTAAACATGATACGTATACCATATCACCTATACTCGGTTGTTAAACATGATACGTATACCATAGCACCTATACTCAGTCGTTTAACATGATACGTATACCATAGCGCCTATACTCGGTCGTTAAACATGATACGTATATCATAGCACCTATAGTCGGTCGTTAAACATGATACGTATACCATAGCACCTATACTCGGTCGTTTAACATGATACGTATACCATAGCACCTATAGTCGGTCGTTAAACATGATACGTATACCATAGCACCTATAGTCGGTCGTTAAACATGATACGTATACCATAGCACCTATACAAAGGGCATTCGTGGCGTCCAAGGTAACAACAATGGTAGTTCACCAAGAAGCTAAAAAGAATGAACAATGGTAGTTCACAATTGATGTGTTATTAATTTTAGTTATTAACAATGATAATAAAGATTTTTTTCAATAATTTTAGAGAAAACACCTTTTACCGGGGACATGTCCCAGGTAAAAATTTTCGCAATTTTTTTTTATTTTCCCTCCCACCTTTTTACTTTATCCCGCCATAGCCTTTCCCGGGGACATGTCCCCGGCAAAAGTCTTGCTAGAAGACAAACCAATGTTTCTCCGAGGACATGTCCCGGCGAAAACTAATCGTAAAAATCACCTCAATTATTAACCAAGATCTGCTTTCACAATGAGATAAAAAAAAAACGACGCTAGCAGCTGCAACTGCTCCACCTCCTCCATCTTCATAGCAGCACCTCCATCAACGCACCACCTCCACCACCACTACATCACCGCGCGCACCTCCACCACCACTACATCACCGAGCCGCCTCCTTCATCTTAAGTGGGTATCTTTTAGTTTTTACTAATTTAATGCTTCATGGGTTTTTGTTTAGGTTATACCGAGCAGCCTCCATCAACGCACCACCTCCACCACCACTATATAGTTGTAATGCTTCATGGTTTTTTGTTTATGTTATACCGATTTGACAAATGATTAATATTTTCAGTTGGTAATCTTAAGTGGGTATCTCTTATATAGTTGTAATCTTAAGTGGGTATCTCTTATATAGTTGTAATCTTAAGCGGGTTTTTGTTTATGCTTCATGGGTTTCTGCTTTCACAAATGAGATGAAAAAAAAACCACTAAACTCAGCAGCTGCTCCATCCTACTCCATATATGTATTTATTTTTTTTCTTATTATGGTTTTCTTTTAATATAAATTTGACGTACAAAAAAAGTGCGAATAAAGAGTTTTTGTTAGGACCAATTTTCTTGGTAATATTTGGCTGCGCAAATGATTAATATTTTCAGTTGGTAATATTTTGTTAGGACCAAGTTTTTGTAGGAATATAGTGTCTCTTGTCGTCACGGAGTGCAAGCCGCGACCACGTAGAGGCCAATCCGCGACCACAGCCGAGAACAAAAGGTAAGATACTTAACCTGCGTATTTTAAATACTTTAGGGTTTTAGGTAATGAGAACTATCCAAGCATCGGGTATCAAAAGACCCTTTAAACCATTAGGGTTGAATTGGTCATTTTAACAATTAGGGTAGGAGAGTAGGATGGTGGATTTTGGGACCTAAACCAAGATCTTGGCAAGGTGTTGGGGTCCACCCCCTTTCATGTGCAATAGCACTTTAACTATGTTAATGAGATCATGTTGTTTCATTGCTTGTGATACAAAAGATTTGATCATGTTTGCTTAAGACTTTTTGAACAATGTGTCTAGGGTTGAGGGTTGCTGAAAACAAATGAATGATGTTAGTGTGTCTAGTTAAAGTGCTATTACAAAAGATTTCCCGACAACATTTCATTCTGTTTCTTACAATGTTCTTCCAAAAAACTCACCAAATTCTCTCTTATATTATCAAACAACAAAAATGAACTTAGCGGCGGTGACACGTGGCTTCACTGATGGTTTACGGCGAGGAGGTACACGGTTTCTTGGTCCACAACATGATCTCATTAACCTAGTTAAAGTGCTATTACACATGAAAGGGGGTGGACCCCCAACACCCTGCCAAGATCTTGGTTTAGGTTCCAAAATCCACCATCCTACCCTCCTACCCTAATTGTTAAAATGACCAATTCAACCCTAATGGTTTAAAGGGTCTTTTTGATACCCGATGCTTGGATAGTTCTCATTACCTAAAACCCTAAACTATTTAAAATACGCAGGTTAAACTTTGGACAAACCCGAAAAGCGAGAAGATATCGAAGTCAACCGACAAAACCACCTGCGAACACGAGAGCCAAGACCACAATCGGTATGTTTTTTGTCTAACTTTGTTAATTTTTGTTGTTAATACTCGTAAACTATTGTAAATGATTTTAGGACTTTAGTGATTAATTTCGGAAAGTCCCCGTCCGAAGTTAATCATCCTATAGAAAACCCGTCCGAAATTAATTTATTAGAAATTAATTTCGGAAAGTCCCCTGTTTGGGGCTGCTTTTTGAATGTTTTGTCTCATTTAGGATATGAATGCGTATAACTGATTTACTATTTGTGAAAATTTCGACATTGTTTCCCCTTTACTCCTACGAATATGTCTTTAATGCACATATTTGGGGAGTTGAGGAAATGGAAATTTTCTCAAATAGTAAATTCAATTATACGCATTCATATATGAGACGAAACATTCAAAGAGTGGGTTAGGATTGCCTTCCATAGTTGGATTAGGTGAACATTTTAAGTCTATATAATTATTTGTTGCTTCATTAAAACGCAGTTATGCCAATTGATAAAAGTTGTGTCTCACTAGCACGTAGAGAATTCTTAGTTGGTCTTAGAGCTTTCTGCAAGCATTGCAAGTCCTTGGTGAATATTGATGGGAATATAAAATGTCTCTGTGCTCTTTGTATAAACGTAAACTGGATAAAGCACGAATTTTTGTTTGACCACATACACACAAATGGTTGGGACCATATTTATACTGAAATGGTATAATCATGGTGAGCCGGATGGCCGAACAACCGTACACAACACAAGACACCCTAGGATGAGTGACATGGCTGAGTTCCTTCATGATATTGGTCCGAATAACGAACCGGATGATCCAACTCAAGGAAATATTGGCGAGACAAGTAACGACGCAATTCCTCAACGTAATGAGTATGAGGAGTTACTTGCCACTGCCAACGAAAAACTATACCCAGCCTGTTAGTGGATGTCTTCATTAGACTTTATGGCAAAGATTACGCACATCAAGGTCAAAGGTAAAGTGAGTGACACCACATTTAATTAGTTCCTAACTTTATTCAAGGAAGTTTTCCCGCCCGTTCTAGGATACAAGATGCCATCGTCATACTATGAAATAAAGAAGACATTTAAAACTATCGGGTTAGGATATGAATCGATACATGCTTGTGTAAATGGTTGCTTTTTATATCGGGGGTCGGGTAACGAAGATTTGCAGACTTGTCCGATCCGCGACGCTAGTAGATGGAAAGAAAAGAACACACTTGGGAAGAAAGTTCCTAACAAGGCGTTGCGTTACTTTCCTATCATTCCTAGACTACAACGTTTGTACAAGTCTAAACACACTGCAAAACATATGACTTGGCATGCAGGCGATCTATGGAGAACGGTAAGATGCAACACCCGGTTGATGGTCAAGCATGGAAGAAATTTGACATCAAGTATTTGAAGGAATTTGCTAAAGAAAAAAGAAATGTCCGGTTAGGGTTGGCTACTGATGGTTTCAATCCGTACGGCAACCTTAGTCATCATACGACATGTGGCGGTCATATTAACCACATACAATACGCCTCCTGGATATGTATGAGAGAGACTTCTCTTATGTTGACATTGTTAATTCCGGGCCCTAAATCACCAGGGAAGGATATTGATATTTACCAGAGGCCTTTGATTGATGACCTAAAGACTTTATGGAAATATGGAGGCAGGACTAAGGATGCTGTTACAGGCACCGAATTCTGTATGAAAGCGGCGCTTTATGGACTATCAATGACTTTCCCGCTTCGAAGTAGTTTGTCCGGGTGGAGTGGGCAAGGTTACATGGCATGTCCGACATGTAATGTAGACACTCCGGCTATGCGCGTGTTAAACAAAACCGCTTATGTTGGTCACAGAAGATTCTTAAGCATGACCGATAAATGGCGGAAGAAACGAAGGGCATTCTATAGAGGTAGATATCTGAGACCCTCCTAGAAAATTTACCAGTGATGACATCTTGGATCAACTAAGAAGATTGCCTAAACGTGTCCCGTGGAAACATCCAATATATGGGGTGCGAAAAAAACGTGATCAAGATCGCGAATTGAATTAGACAAAAAAATATGTTTTCTACGAGCTAGAGTATTGGTCTTTTCTTACACTAAAACACAATTTAGATGTCATGCATATCGAAAAAATGTGTGTGAGAGTGTGTTGGGTACTTTGTTAATGAATGACAAATCAAAAGACACCAACAAGGCAAGACAAGACTTGCAAAATTTGAATATTCGTGTGACTTGTGGCTCGTCAACAAAGGAAACGGGAAGTGCTCTAAGCCTCATCCTACGTACTCTTTCACAACCGAAGAAAGAAAACTTTTTTGTCAATTCATTAAAGGTACGCGTTTTATTTGAAAATTTCTTTGTTCGAATTAATTCGCGTATTCATTTCGACAACTTATTCTAATATCCTGATTTTTTTCTTAATTCATCAAAGGTGTTAAACTACCCGATGGGTTTGGATCTAACTTCAAGCATAAAGTGACCGACAACGATAGCAACATAACCAGCATGAAGGCTCATGGCTGTCACATAATGATGCAACGGTTGCTTCCTGCTGGACTTCAAAATTACTTAAAGGACCAAACCACCGCAACACCAATAATCGAGCTTTGTTCATTCTTCAAACAAATATGCGCTCGAACTTTGATGGTGGATGACATGTTGAAAGCTAGAGATCAACTAATCAATATTTTGTGCGCTTCGAGCAAATATATCCTCTAGCTTTTTTTGACATTATGATTCACTTGGTTATTCATCTACCGGAAGAGGCTATTGAAGGAGGTCCTGTTTACATGAGGTGGATGTATCCATTTGAAAGATACATAAAAAAGCTCAAAAATTATGTCAGAAATAAAGCCAAGCCTGAAGGTTTAATAGCGGAGGGTTATATTGCTGATGAAGCATTAACTTTCTGTTCGCATTATTTTCGGGGGTGTTGAGACGAGATTTAATCGTCCTGACCGGAATGAGGACGGTCCAAGGCCAACAAGTCTATTTGAGGTGTTTCGATCACCGCAAAAAGAATGGTAAACAATCATTAGTTCGGTTTAAAGCGGACACAATGAAGCAAGTAGTATGGTACGTACTACACAACAGTCATGAAATTGACCCGTACATGAACGCGTACAAGAGGTACGCATTTTAGTTCAAAATTTGTTTCACGTAAGTTGTTATTCGACGACTTATTCTAATATCATGAACATTTACAGGGCATTTCCTGGCAGAGACTTGGAAGAAGGGTTTCCTCGTTGGTTTGAGATGAAGGTAGACTTATTGTATGTATTACCCTGTATAAATAACGACTATTACTCATATCTATCTATTCTTAACTTTTTCATAGATTCGTGAATTAAAAGTACAGAAGGACCTAATTTGTACCGCCGAGTTATTCGCTTTGGCTTATGGACCATCATGTACTGCAGTCTCAGTCAACTCTTGCGTAGTCAACTGTGTGAAGTTTACTGTACGGCCGTGATTTACGTCGTTCAACTCAAAACTGTGGAATTTCAACTCCTAACCCTGATGGAGGAATGCATTATGGCCAGCTTGAAGAGATTCTCGTGTTTTCATATATTTCATTCAATGTTGTGTTGTTCAAAGTCAAATGGTTCAACACTAGTAACACTAATCGCCTAAAACGTTGTACCTATAGAAACAACATTACGCAAATTATGACCGATCGTGTATCGTTTCAAAACGAACCATTCATTCTTGCAACGCAAGCAACACAAGTCTTTTACCTTGATTTCCCGGGTAAACGTGGTAATTGGAAGGCCGTCCAAGATTCTTATCATCGAAAGATTTGGAACCCAGATATCATTGTGGTAGCAGACAACCAGGATGTTGTACATGACAACAACTCATCACATATCACACTCTCTGCTGAGTTGGATCAGTTGGATTATAACATTATAAATATCGATGTTCAACCAGCGGAAGTTGAGGCACCACCACCAATTATCACTATTGTGGAAGACGAAGATGATATTGATTTTGATGATCACGTTCCTCATGATTTAGCATCTGATGATGATGATGGCCACGAGAATGAAGATGATGAAGATGACAGTACTAATAATGTTGAATTTTATGTTGATGATGTGGAAGATTAATCTCGAATTATAATTTGTAGAACAACACTTAATTATTTGAATGAAATTGTTATCTAGTGGTTAAATGTGTTTATTTGTTTGTTTATTTATTTATTATAATTATCTTGTTGATATATACTGTTATACTTTTGGACCATTTGCGGATAGGTAGTTTTGGATAGTTTTGTAGATGATCATGCGTTAACGGTTTAGGAACCGTTTTGGCGATTTTGGAAAATGATAACTATGTTGTATATATGATATTATGTTTAGCGAATTTGTGTTATGATTGGCATATTAAAACAGGTTGTGACATTGGTAGAACAAGTTGTGGATTGGCATATTATGATAACAGGTTGTAGATTTTTTCCGGAAAAAATCTGGAAATTACCCATTTTGCAGCATTATTCTGCATAGTGGGTCAGCTAGTTTTGTCGGGGACATGTCCCCGGGGAAAGTTCAAAAGCATATTTTAATTTACGACTTTACCCGGTGACATGTCCCCGGCGAAATATTTTACCTCAACAGTGGTTACACGCTTCCCCGGGGATATGTCCCCGGCAAAACACGTGCCACGTCGGACTAATAACGTAATTAGGGTACTTAAAGTGAAGTCCCAAAATAGTTTCTCCGGGGACGAGTCCCCGGGAAAAACATGTGCCACGTCGGACATGTTTGACCGGAGACAATCGGCTGCGGGACCCACGTGTCCCCGGTAAAAGTGGTAAACAGTCCCCTGGAAAAGTATTCCCGAGCGAGCAGGTATTGCCGGGGTCCTTTTGCCGGGGACATGTCCCCGGGAAAACCTTTACCGGGGAGATGTCCCCGGAGAAAGCCCTGAAATTTCGCCTGCGAAAGCGGCGATTGTTGTAGTGAATCTTAACGTTTAGATTTTGTTATATGTGGTTCTAACACCATATCCTTATTAGTCCTTACACATTGGAAACTAACAATCTATTTATGTGGATGTATTTTTGGTTGAATATTAAAATGAAAACATTCAAGTGCAATCTGCATGTGTTGATATTTATCATTTTGCAAAATTCCCAAAAAAAAAATGTTTGATTAAGCTCATTGGTTAATGATATATGATTCAGTAAACAGGTAAAAAAAGCTTTGGACCAAAAGGAAAGCAAGACGTCGAGATCAGTTGGATGATCGCGCGATGAAACCTTGTATGCACGTAAATATTATACTGTAATTGGTTTAAGTTACTATCAATGATAACTGTATATATCCTCACATATATGTCTTTAATATGATTAATGCTTCCAACCACAAGTAACTACTGAAATACATCATGCTCAATTTTTGTTTTATCTGTGTTGTATGTTTGAAAGTTCTAATGATCAGTTGCTCAAGAAATTATGAAAACATTACAGGGTTGTGCGTATGCACAGTCTAAACCTTCGTAGTATACATCTAGAATCTTGCTCAAACAAAAATTTAAATATTAGTAGTAAGTGTAAGGCGGATTTTGTAAGTGTTGGACCTTAATGTTATAGAAGAAAAGAATAGGGTAGTTTAGTGTATATTTATGTTTTAGATTCTGTAAGTTTGTAAAGCCTGTAAACGTACTTGGGTTATGGGCTGGGTCAAAGTGGGTAGTTTAGTTTGTTAGGGTATAACGGTTAAAATTAGGTTGTGTCGTTTAGGAATCGGTATAACTGTCATCTGTTGGTGCCGATTCATATAGTATATATAGGGCAAGAATTCTGTAAACAACACATCAATACAATTTATAAAAGCATTTATCGTTTCTATACTTCAGAATAATATAGCATATCTTGTTTCTGTTTTTCTGTTTGAAACACACCAGAATAACAACCAGATACGAAAGGAATTACAGTGGCATCAGAGCGGTTTTTTCGATTCAGGGAAGTAGAAAATTCGATCAGGAAGGCGGGCTTGATTATCATTAGCGGAAGGCGGGATTGATTATCAACAAATTGATCGGGATCAACAGCGGAAGCGATTTTGATTGTCGAAACGAGAAGCGGATTGATTGTCATTAGCAGAAGGCGGATTGACAATCATTGGCAAGACGAGTTTTGACTTTCAACAGCGAGGCGGGTTTGATCAAACACCCAGAAATCAAAGAAACCGACTTGTTTTTCTAAGAACCTTTTACAAATATAATCAGTATTTTTTTTACTCTTATTATCGAATTTGGAGGCATAAATAAGAGCATAATCAGATTAGTATTTGTGAAAGAAAGAAAATTTTAATTAAAGATTGGTAGAAAGAAGAAAAGAAACATGACCGGGGATTCTTCAAAGAAGAATGAAAATGTAGCAAAGGAAGGAGGATTATCGTTAAACTTCCAGTGCCCAATCCTAAACTCTACAAATTATACTATTTGGGCATTAAAGATTAAGGCAATTTTTAACGTCCATGGAATTTGGGAAGCAGTGGAACCTACATGAGGCTGAAGTGGATCAAAAGAAGAACAACACAACAATTGCAATGTTATACCAAGCACTTCCAGAAAACATGATATTGCAAATTGCTAATCTTACTTCGGCGAAGGATATTTGGGATGCATTGAAGGTGCGACATGTAGGAGTTGATAGGGTTAAAGAAGCACGGTTACAAACACTAGAGTCAGACTTTGAATCACTAAAGATGAATGTTAATGATTCACTCGATGTCTATGCTGGAAAGATCAGTGAGATTGCATCACAAGCAAGCAGTCTCGGACATACCTTGGACGATAAAAGATTGGTTCGTAAACTTTTGGGCTCAGTACCAGAAAAGTTTATTCAAATTGTTGCTGCAATTGAACAATTTGCCGATCTTAATACGATGCCATTCCAAGAAGCCATTGGGAGATTGAAGGCCTTTGAGGAACGCACCAAGAAGCAGACTAAGGAGGAAGATATGTCTAGTAGACTTCTATTCACGGAAGCAGACAAAAAGGAGAAGGATAAACACCAGAGATGTGAACATTGTGGTTGTGGAAACTCAAATCATGGAGACTTTGGACGAGGCCAGGGAAGAGGTCAGGGGTCCAGGAAAGGTCAAGGCGATAGTGGAGTGCAACGGGACAAGAGTCACATACGGTGTCATAAGTGTCATGAACTTGGGCATTACAGGAACGAATGTCCAAAATCAGAGAAAAATGATGAGGCAAACCTGATCTGGGATGTAGACGATGAACCAACATTGCTGTAAAGACAAGTTATGAAGATTAGATTTGCGTCTATAACATTAGGGGGGTGAATGTTGGACCTTAATGTTATAGAAGAAAAGAATAGGGTAGTTTAGTGTATATTTATGTTTTAGATTCTGTAAGTTTGTAAAGCCTGTAAACGTACTTGGGTTATGGGCTGGGTCAAAGTGGGTAGTTTAGTTTGTTAGGGTATAACGGTTAAAATTAGGTTGTGTCGTTTAGGAATCGGTATAACTGTCATCTGTTGGTGCCGATTCATATAGTATATATAGGGCAAGAATTCTGTAAACAACACATCAATACAATTTATAAAAGCATTTATCGTTTCTATACTTCAGAATAATATAGCATATCTTGTTTCTGTTTTTCTGTTTGAAACACACCAGAATAACAACCAGATACGAAAGGAATTACAGTAAGTGGTCACGACAAGTGCAGTTTGTTATAAGGGTTGGATTAGCTCACAAACACTTTCTTGTGCATACCATGTCCCATCCCATGAGATTTAGGAAGAGTAACACCCCTTTTAGATTGTGCAAGACGACGCATCTCGGTAAAAAATATGGTGCTGGCAGTAACCGGGTCGCTGCAAGGAAAGGTTAATGTTATATGAGTACTAAAGTAAACTTTAGATAATCAATGGAATAATAAAAATTACTGTGAAAGGAATAATAAAAGTTACTGTAAAAGTTATTGTTGGCTTACTTATCGACTAACAAAAACATATTGTACGGGTTGCAAGCATATAGTAAATTAAGGTTAACTAAAGTTTCTATTCGTTGTATTTTAAGTTTTTAACTGAACATGATAAAGAGAAGGAAATTTTGACAACAATAAGAAAATACGAGTAATTTTTAAAGGCGTGGAACATACAATTTCCAGCGATGTGGCAAACATTCTTTTTTCTTGTACTTGTTAGCTAGAAAGCAAATACGGCGCTCGTAAGACATCAATCTGAGATTGGAAATGTTGTCATTCTTGTGGGTCTCCATATGCTTCCTGAGAGCAACTTCTTTCTCAATGAAATAATATAAATCCTTGGGAATTTCATACTGCTCTATTAAACCAATAACAAAGAGAAGTTAATGAGCTATCTAGATGGTCATTTTTGAGCACACATAAGATCCTTAAGAGAAAAAGTCACAAAAGAATGGAAATCCATACCAAGTCCCTTTCGAATGGGAACATTCTTGGATGGTGTAAGCCCGGATACAAGAAGGGCTAATGCAATGGCTTCGTTGCTGCAAGGTTGAAATTAAGATTTGATGATCAAACCTGCTTTGAATAGGAAATAATATAAACAAAAACTATTTGCCGTAGTTATCAACTAAGCAGACTGTATTAGATACAAGTATATACACTAAAATAAGGGTAACTACAGCTTATTACTTTGTTTAACAACAAATACAAAAACAACCTGAAACCCTTCTTGACAGTAGATTACATGATACTGATAGCAGTATGAGGCTTTTTATGGTATAAATTTAAATACTAAAAATTGGTGCACAAATCACCTCCCTTAAAAAAGTCGTCATATAGTACTCCTTGTGCATCAAGAATTATGCACCATATACACACGATGGGTTCAGTTAGACTAACATAAGATAAATCAAGTATGTTTAAAACGGCATAAATGAAAGCCAAAGTGTGGAACATACTATTCCCTACAACGTCTTATGGGCCCTCTATGAGACCTTCTTCCAATAATGAAACCTCCACGCCGATACTTCTTCTGCCTCGCTTCTCAATGTACCTTGTCCTGAGACTAAAGAAATATAGATAAAATAAATTTGAAAGCAACAAACAACAATTAAATTCCTAAAAAAACAAGTGAACTGGTACATGGTGATATCAAGTCATTTGAATGGGCTATATAGTAAACATGATCAAAAGATCGATAAAATTACAAACAAATAATTCTTAAGCTTTCATTATTTATCACGCGTCAACAAAGTCGACACAGCTAACAAATTTATTAGGTACACCTTTTTCTACAGTCACGGAAACCATGCACACACCAAGGTAACCTCAAAAACAAATTGTTTTCTCTTACATTGGCATCATCATGAGATGGCTTGTACTTAAATTCCTTGGATGGCCTACTCTTCACCAAAATCACAAACACAATTAATATTTGTTTCACACACAAAAAACCAAAAAGTTAAAACATGCAAATATAGGGATAAGAAGTACTAATACCGGCGACCCATGACAAGAGGATTAGTGGATAAATCGATTATGATTAGCTTTACATCATGTAAATGTATTATATATAGTTATATACCTTATGTTTGTTTGCTCTTAAGCCCTATATTGGAAGGAATTTTGGACCGGCCCATATTGAGTTAAGAAACAACATTGGGCTTTAAGGGGTGGGCTAGTTTATTTATTACCAAAAAGTGAAAAGTTTTGAAATTAAAATAGGAAATATTGAAAACATATCTTTAAAAAATATATATATTAATAAATATCGAAAATCATGTTGTCCCGCTTTAATTTGGCCCCTTTTTTGACCCAACTCGTTGGGTTGAACCGGTTTAAATTGACCCATTTTTCGACCGGAAAAGTATCAAAAACTTAGAGGAATAAGGTTCTACTTGTTCAGGTTATTCTAAAAGACGAGCTCTTTTACTTAAATAGATGCGACAAAAACAAAAAAGCATAACCACAAAAACTCAAAGGAATAACGTTCAACATGTTCAGGTTATTCAAAAAGACGAGTCTTTTTACTTAAATAAACGCGACAAAAACAAAATAGCACAAGCATTAAACACCTATAAAGCTTGCATTAATACTTGTACTTTTTCCAATATTCATAAACTGTACCCTAAAAAAGAGAAGTATATATTGAACACTCAGCATGCCATAGAGAGTGTGACACATTTTGGATCTAAACCTCCACTCTTTGTGTCACCACCATGAGAATTAGAAAAAATGCAAGATTTTCATCTTTTCTTCACACAAATTACACAAATCTTTCAAATGATGAAAAATGTGAGCTTCAAAACAACACCAACATATCATGTGAGCTGAATCAAAACCCATGGGATATCCCATCTTTTGACTCATTCTATCAGGTACCAACAAATTCAATCTTTATAAATCTTTACTTGTTGTGATGCAATTTCATCATATGGGTCTTTCATAAAAACAAAAACCCATTTCAAAACACTCAAAATCTTGGAATTATTTGCTTCATTTTGGTATTTATCTAGGGTTTAGGTAAAATACTCATAAACCCTAAACCCCACCATTTTTATCGTGAAATTGAGCTTATTAAGCTTATTTTCCACATGGGTTTTCTTTGTTTGTTGGATTATAATGATTATTGTTATGCTTATTGTGTTTGATGATAGTTTTTTTTAAATGTGTTTATGGTTGTGCATAGGTTACTGAAAATGAGGTTAATTACGATGGTAATTCTTCGGGAAATGGAAGCTCGATTGATTATGTTAACGGTCTTAACAGGTAACCTGTAAAATTTATATAGTTTTTCTGTTGTATTAAGCGAATTTAGCTGCCTACCTTGTGTTATCGTTCATAAGGCGGGGAAACCCTGACCCGTGACTGACCACGCAACCAGGACCTGGTCAAGTGATCTTTAGCCCAGAGTTGGGATTGAATTTTATGACCTATTTTATATAACCTAGTTAAATTAGGATTGTTTATGTTTATATCTGAAACGTTCAATAATTCAGTGACATGAGTTGGATTTAGGGAAATTTTGATGCGTTATTGTGTTATTTTTACGGGTATTGAATAAAATTTCATTTAGTTGACAATGTGGGTTCACTGGAGAACAATTATGTCTGTATAATTTGGGTTGTTTCAATCTTAATATATGTTATGGTTATGGTGTATTTACGAGCTAGCGTTGACTTATATTTGTGGCAGTAGTATCATTTCTGTGGAGACCTTTGAAGGTGTAAACAATGATATTAATGATGCGAAGAACGATTGTGATGGGGTTTTAGCATTTAAGGACACAGAGAAGAGCGAAATTGGAGAAGAAATTGTGTTGTGTGGTAAAATAGATGAGGAAGGATGGCAATGTGGGAAGGTGGTGAAGAATGGTAAAAATGTGTGTGAGAATCATATCATTGAGCTTAAAAAACATACTGTTCAGGCTGCCAAGAAAGAGGCTCAACCCGTCCATGGGTCGTTGGCAGGAAGTGGGCCTCGGCATAGCAAGAAAAGGGTCTTAGCAAACCCATATGATCAGGAGTATTATTATTCCGGGTTTGGGCCGAATTGGGGCAAAAAAAGGGGATCCGGGAGTAGTATCTCAAACAAGTACAATGAGCCTACCAAAATTGTTTCGGAGGATAACAAGATTAAGGAAATGAGTTCAACTGATGAAGATAAAGTCAATTTAGGCAAAGGGAAGGAAAATATGTATGAACCTGAAGTGTCTGAAGTGGGGCCCACCAAGTTGAAATATGATGATGACGATGATGACTACAACGACAAGAAAGGTAAGACGGGGATTACTGGAAAAAAGAGGAGGGGAAAGGCTAACAAGGTGAGAAAGGCTATGAAGGCGAGATCATTCAAGTCTTTGATATAATGAAACATTTGTAATGGTTTTGATCCATTTGCTTTTGGCAAGTCAGAAAATTACAAAGGTAGCATACCATACATTCCATTGAGTCACAACTCTATTTTTTTGGCAAATTTGTGACTGTCCTTAATTATTTTTGGTGTTTGATGTGTAAACCATCAATTGAATATGAGGCCTGATAGTATCTTTGAGTTATGATTTGGTATTGTTTTTACAGTTGTCCTGAAGTTTTCAAGTTACTTTTTAGAAAAATAAAAGGTCAGAAATCATTTAATGTTTAGCCACATTCACCTCAATCGTACAGTATTAAATTTGTTTGTCATGTTTTGTTAGCCATTCAGCAAATAGCAAATAGCAAATATAAAAATAGCAAAGATAAGATTACCGATTTAAGAAAAGAGTAGTTTAGACTTTGGAGCAAAGATAAGATTACCGATTTAAGAAAAGAGTAGTTTAGACTTTAGAGCAATTAGGGTGCATTTAGTATGTTGTCATAGATAATAATAGGTATGGGTAGAGGTGGCCAAAAAACCCGAACCGGTTTCCATTTTCTCCTGTTAGAACCGGTTTGTAACCGGTAACCGGTTCTAACGGTAATATGCAATTTTCTATACAGTGGCCAAAATAGATCTGTTGGAGGTCGATTGTTACTGTTTTCAAACGGTCAAATGCACGAAAATCCCCCATTTAGCCCTCATAAACATCCTTATAAATACCAAGGTTGATTTTGGTTTAGTTTCAACATTCAAATACTCAAAAAAACACTCACAAACCGCTCACAAACTTGATTAGAAATGCTCACGATGCCTAGAAACCGAGCTTCTTTTGTAGAAAACTTGAAGTTTATTAAGTTTATTGAATAAAAGTTGAAGTTTATGAAGTTCATCGTGTAGAAAAAGCGGAAAAAAAAAAAAAAAAAAAAAAACCGTAATTGAGCCTCGAAAACGCCCACTGTTAACATTTAGGACCGGTTTTTTTATCCAGTTCGACCGGTTTTAAAACCGATCCGGAACCGGTTCTACCGGTCCCAGTTTTTGTACCCGCAATCCGATAAAAACAGAACCGGTTTTTGAAAAAATCAGGAAATGGCCACCTCTAGGTATGGGTATAGGTATAACGTGGGCTTTTCATGAATGAAAGATCAATACCTTCTCTTTTTGAGTGATATAGAGTATCGAACATATTTATAATTCATTCTCATATTTAAAAGATTCACATTTAAAAAAAAAAAAAAAACATGATCGAAATAAAAATTTATTCATTGATTCTCATTATGAAATACTAAACGCACCCTTATTTTCAGAGTTTAATCATTATAACTCTAAGAGCAAATTTCAAATGATTACCATATTAGAACTTGAATATGATAATTTAATACAAGTTAAGATTAGGAATGCTTATACTTTTTAAGTTGGTAAGTTTAACCATACAATATAGTACAACTTAAAAATGCTTATACTTTGGTAAGTTTATCAAAAAGACATTATTAATAAAGAATGCTTTCCAACTTTACAAATTACAAATGTGGGCCCAACGTTCTAGTACCTTTATTCAACTTTGGCCCAATAAGACAGTAATATTATGCGAATGATACTTGTGCGCTAATTATAATCAGCTTTCTTATACCAAAGTGTTTAATCACAGTAATAAAATAATACTTTCCAACTTTTGGATTTTTAATAAAAAAGGATTTTTGCCACCAAGTGAGCATAAATTATTGATTAAAATGGAAGTCGTATCCATAGCATAATATCCAAAATTACTAGCAACATTGGATGCTAATCTAAATATAAATGATGTTTTTGAAAATGAATCATAATAGGAGGAACTTAGCTTTAAATCGACAAATAACCAATAATGAATTGTTAACTGTTTCTAGTGCTTATCCTACAGAAGTCTTTAGGAAAAAAAAAAAACAGAAGGGAGTAACATTCAAAGAACCACATACCAAAAGACAACAGGACCAAAAGTACATTATCCAAAACCATTACAAACGTTTTCTCACATCAAAGACTTCAATGATCTTTCCTTTATTGGCTTTCTCCCTCTCTTTTTTCCAATGATTCCCACTTTACCCTTTTGGTCATCACCATCGACGTCCATATAACCCGATTCCGTCTTGGTGGGGCCCACATCCGCCATCTCGGCTTCGAATATTTGTCCCTTCTCTTCTTGTACATCCATATGATCAACTAAACTTGCTTCATTATACCCATTTGGAACGGTATCCACTGACCCTCTTTTCTTTCCCCAAGCCGGCCCAAACCCTGAGTAATAGTAATACTCAAGCGGGTTTGAGGTGGGCTTTTTCTTAGACCTGCGGGGCCGACGTTCTTTTGCGGGCCCCAAAACTGGCTCGGACTTTTCCGTGGTAGTCCAAACGGAAAAGTCGTGCGCCTCACATAGATGATATTCACATATATTGTTGCCATTTTTCACCACATTACCACATTGCCATCCTTCCTCGTCTCTTTCACCACATAACTTAATTTCGTCTAGACTCTCACATTTCATCTCTTCCTTAAACCCTAAATTTTCACCAGAATCATTAACATTATCGCTTTCGCCTAAACCCGAGGTCCACGAAGCCACACTGTCACAAAAAGTAATCTTTACTAGAAACCAATATCAATAAGGCCAAAAAAAGAATCAAACTATCCCCGTATCCAAATTACATCATTCACAAATGTCATAACATCAACCCTACAGTTATGAACATGATTTGCTGCTCTTCATTGCAGCCACATTGTCAGCAAGACTAAAGTTAATCCGAAACCCGTAACAGTAATGCAAATAGGAACCAAACATACCCTAAATCCGTACTTAAGCGATCATAAGTCAAAGCACACACTAAGTTAAGAAACAACAACTTAATTATGCACATTATATATACGAACAACCGGAACCCTAATTCGTTATCGCGATAGATAAAGCAGCCAGAAAATGTTCAAATTAGACGAAAAGACTAAAGGGTTACCTCAAAAAATCTGTAGAATCGATCAAGCTTCCATTTCCATCAAGATTAACGTTGTAATAATCCTCATTATCATCAAACTAAGTGCAGCAAGAAACACATATGAAAAACGATAAACAAACACAATAAGGTTATAAAGAATGATTATAACTTAACAAATAAAGAAAACCCATGTGGGAAATGAGCTTATTAAGCTCAATTTCACGATAAAAATGGTGGGGTTTTAGGGTTTATGAGTATTTAACCTAAACCCTAGATAGCTAAAATGTTGAAGAAATGAAGCAAATAAACTCAAGATTTTAAGTGTTTTGAAATGGGTTTTTGTTCTTTTAACAGATCTGATTAACAAAAATAAATTAAAACACGTAAAGATTGGTACCTCATATAACAAGTCTAGAGATGAAGAATTGATGACATCCCATGGAGATTGATTCAGCTCACATGATAAGAAGCTCTTGCTTTCAAGCTCACATTTCTCACTACTAACATTTGAAAGATTTGTGTGATAAAAAGATGAAAATTTGGCATTTTTTCTTATTCTCATGGTGAAAATGGAGAACACGAAGAGAGAGAGAGAAGTGTGTGTGACGGTGAGATCCAAAATGAGTCGCTCTCTAGCTCGATATATCTATTATGTGTGTTTAATATATACTTCTCTTTTTCAGAGTTGAAAGTTATATGTATAGTAAAAGGTACAGCTTTTAATGCATGGGTTATAAGTGTTAATGGTTGTGTTTTTGTTTATTTGACACTTTTGGTGGTGAAGAATGGACTTTAGTGTAAAATTATGAGTTTTTGTTTGTGTTTCTCTCTCATCTTTGGTGTTTTGCAGTGTCACAGAACTCGAAAACAATGCAAGGTTATTTTAAGCCTAAAAGTTACAGCTTAGGTCCTTTACTTGTTGGTTGTTAGCTCATTTGGTCTTATTTGTTACATCTACTCATCCCACGATTCCGAATCAATAGACCCCATTCTATACCCGTTCCGAAAGAACTAAGAAAGAAAAGGATGTTTTGAAGCAAGCCCCGCCGCCAGCTTCCACGCAGACAAAAAAAGTGAGCACCTAGCACGAAAGGTTGCTTTACTAAGTAATAGTTAACTATACTATTAAAAAAAAACCTAATGAGGAAACGATCGTAACCTCTAAGCTCAAAGATGAGAAAGATAGGCTTCTTCATACAAAACCCGGGAACCTTATCTCGACAGATCTTAACTTGTTATTTTTTCGTTAGAACACATTGTTTGTTTTGTTTTGTGCTAGCATTATATTTACATAAAGTGGTTGCGGCGAATAGTTTTCTGAAACTCATTGTTCTTGTAGAGTATGAAGGTGCGTGTCGGTTCTCAGTGGTGATTGACTAGTTTTGGCAATGACTAATAGTTTGTGGTTGTGTTGGTTTGAGACAAGCAAATGGTGGTGTAAGAGAAATGAGAGACGACAACGAGTCACATTTTTTTAGATGAAAATATATTGGTGTATATGTTACGCTTAGAATAAATTTTTGATCATTACATGATTACATGTTTATTGATGATGCTGATAAGATTTGAGAGGGAGAAAATTGTAAATGAATTATGAAATTGTTACTTACAAAACTGAAATGAAGGTTACTTATACATTTTTACTACACACTAACTATCTTTGACTAACTTTAACTATTCTAACTAACTATGTATCTAGACACTATTGCATTCAGAAATACATTCATTGCATCTCATGACAATGGACTAAGCTAGAATCATGCATCAATTTCATCTTGTGTTGACTTTGTTTGTAGTTGTGAAGGCTTTGCACAGTATGAGCTTGTGTAATAGTAACTTTAGCTTGTGTAGTCTCATTATCCCCTCACAAATTAGCATGAAGTAAGGATTTCAAATGTCCAACTTGGAAAGACAATTATAGTGTAGAATCATGCTTAATCATTTTGTAAAGATGTCTGCCACTTGCAATCTGGATGGAACAAAGGGAGAATTTCAGCTACTTTGATTTTGTTTTTGACAAAATAGCAGTTAATTTCTATGTGTTTGTTCCTGGCATGGTGAATTAGATTTGAAGCTAAGGCAGTTATAGAAAAATATCACATAGGACTAGGATAGGGTTGGGACTTTAATTTTTAGATCTTTGAGAAGACAAGTTAACCGATTGGTTTTACATGAATTATCTGCTAATGCCCTATACTCTGCCTCAGTAGAAGATCTAGATACCACTCCTTACTTCTTTGACTGCCATAAACTTAAGCTTGATCCTAGGAAGATCCCATATCCTAAAATGGATTTCCTTGAAAAAGAACAACTTGCCCAATCATTGTCTTAGTAGGTGATTAAATTAGGTGGTTGTTAATACGGAAGAAGTGTCCTTGGTCAGGGAAAACTTTAATGTATCTTAGGACTCTAATTAAGGTTGCCATGTGAGGTGTTCTAGGTTCTTTTAAGAATTGGCTAAGAGACTAGGCAACAAAGAAGCTGTTGGTTATTGTGAGGTAGGAGTTATCCCACCAAGGTTCTGTAGAGTGTAGGATCAGGTAGTGAAGTACCATATGTTAAGTTCAACTTGGTGTTTGGTTTAATTAGTGTAGCACAAGGTTTTGAATCAAGCACATCTGCAAGTTTGAGGAGATTCAGGGTGTACTCCTTTGTGTCATTGCCAAGCCAGTGGATTTTCAATTTAATGCCCAAGTAATAATGTAGAATTCCTAGATCCTTGATTGCATTGTTGATTAAGAAGGTGTTTGATGTGATCAATGTATGTTTTGTCTTTTCCAGTAATGAGGATATCATCAACATAAATGAAGATAGAGGTTTGAGAGCCATTGTTTTTTATGGTGAGTAAAGAGGTGTCGGCATGACTTTGCTTGAAACCAAAATTGAGCAAGAAGGTTGTGAGCTTTTTAAACCACTGTCTATTAGCTTGTTTAAGGCCATATAAGGATTTTGTAAGTTTGTAGACAGTGTTTGGAGGTGAGGAATGGGAATAGCCTTGTGGTAATGTCATGTAGACCTCTTCATTCAAATCACCATGCAAAAATGAATTGCTAATATCTAGCTGCTCAATATGTCAGTTGTGAGAGATAATCACAACAAGTAAGGTTTTTATAGTTACCATCTTTTCCACTGGTGCATAAGTCCCTTTGTAGTCTATGCCCATCCTTTGGCAACAAGCCTTGCCTTGTACATCTCAATAGATCCATTGGCATGATATTTGATCTTGTAAACCAATTTAAAGCCAATTGGGCTCTTTCCAGGTGGAAGTTGGGTAAGTTCCCAAGTGTGATTTTCTTTCAAAGCCTGTATTTCTTTGTTAATTTCTTCAAGCCATTTTGAATCTTTAAAAGCTTGAATATAATAATGTGGTTCAGCTGATATCTGTATGCTATTAATGAACTGTAGTGATGTGTTGTATATGTTTGAATAATTAAGGAAATTAGAATGATGATGTTTGGATAGGGACGATGGTAATTTCCAGTGGTAACCGAAAAGTTTTGCAGGTTAAGTTTTCAGTCTGGTTGAGGTTCTTTGAGGTGTTGTTGGTATTGATGATGTAGGTTCAATTTGTTTCGTGGATGAAGTCTGTGGTATAGGTGGTGTAGGGTCAGTATGAACTGAAGTCTGTGGTATTGGTGATGCAGGGTCAGTGTGAGCTGAAGTTTGTGGTGTTGGTTATGTAAGGTCAGTTACTTCTATGGTGTTTTGAATAGGAGATGATGTATGTGAATGTGATGGGACATTGGTTGATTGTGTTGGCGATGTGGTGGGTGATGGTATAGCTTCAGAGTTAGTAGGTGTTGTATTGGCTAAAATGGGTGGTGGTATATGAAGGAAATGGTGATTGGTATGAGTGGTATCAGGTGTAGGTCTAGCAGGGGTGATAGGGTTTTGGAATGGGAATATTGTTTCATCAAAGGTAACATGTCTGCTAGTGAGCACTTTTGTGGTGGATGGATCATAAAGTATGTAACCTTTTTGGTTTTATGGGTATCCAAGCAAAACTATTGGTATTGATCTTGGATATAACTTTTCAGAGGTGTGTTGGTGTGTATAGGTTTTGCGACCAAAAGTTCCTATTAGCTAATCACCAATTCATAAAAGTATGTGATTGGTTGTAGATTAGCTAATATGGACTTTTCTTGCATTGAATTGGTGATAAGAGCCTGTCAATGAGGTATGTGGTAGTTAAAATGCAGTATCCCCAGAGGTGTTTTGGAAAATTTGCTTGGAGTTGAGGTGATCTTGCTACTTCAAGCAAATGCTTGTGTTTTCTCTCAACTATTGAGTTTTGTTATGGTGTGCAGGGGCAAGATTTTTGGTAGATGATGCCACCGATGTTAAAGAATTCAGTTAAGGTAGAATTGACAAACTTTGTGCCTTTGTTACTTATTATAATTTGTATAGGGGTATGGAAATATTTTATTGCTGATATGACATGATGTTTAGTTGGGATTAAGTAGGTCCATGTAGCTCTTGAGAAGTCATCTATAATAGTAAGAAACAATTTGCATTTATTTATTGTACAATGGTGGTAATGACCCTATACATCCATATGAATCACTTTAAATGAAGAATCAACATGAGACAAACTAGGAGAAAAAGGTAAAGCATGATGTTTTGCTAGGGACAGATTGTACATTTGTGATCTAATGATGTAGGTACTAGAATTGGTATTTGTTTTACATGTTTGAGAACTTGAAAAGATGGATGTCCCAATCTAGCATACCATAATGAAAGCTTGCTGATAGTAGATAATGATGTGGAAGTACGTTGTGAAATTGTGTTATTGATTGCTGCAGATGAGGGTAAAACATACAGAACACCACTAAGAGTTCCATGAGTTTGGGATCCATCATGGCCCAGAAAAACACAAGCATTATGAGTAATGGTGATTGATTTTAAGGTGTGTTTGAGGGTTTGGCTGATGGAAATGAGGTTATAAGTGAAGGTTGATATGTAAAGTACATAGTGTAGGGTGATATTTGACTATAGTGTGACTGAACTAATTTTTGTAACTCTTGTGGTATGACTATTTGGTAGGTGAACAATGATATGTGTCATATATGTGATTCTGTTGTGCATTAGTGTGAGTGATATGCATATATGATCAGTAACACCGCTATCTATAATTTAAATCTCTTTAAAACTATAAATGTAATGAGCTATGAGTATGTGAGGTTTACCTACCATTAAGTTGTAGGAGCCCAAGGTAGATGCTTCATTGTTGATCTTCATCATCAGCAACACTTGGTTGAGCTGATTTTGTAACTAATCCATCCTTGCAGTTACTGAGTAATCTGGTGGCAGGTTCATTAAGTTAGAAGGCTCCACTGAGTTGGCTTCAACTAGTGTACCTTCAGTAGCCATAGTCATGTTAACAGTTCTTGGTTTTGCACGTGATTGTGTTGATTGTCTCCTATGAGGAGGTAGGTATTTGTTGTAAAGAGGGTGACCAATTGGGTAGCCCGCTAGTTTGTAACACTCGTCCTTTGTGTGACTTTCTTTGGTGCAGTCTCCCCATATGTCCCTTCCCTAAATGTGCTCCTTCTAGTTTGTGGTTGGTTTTGTGATTGAGGGTTTTGGTTTATGTCATTCCTTGGGTCATAGTTGGTTTCGTATGTGTTCAAAGCAAAGGGCACTGAACTAGTTTTTTGTTTGGGGACTTCTTTATGTTTTTCTTCTTGTCTAAGCATACTATATGTTTTGGCTACTATGGCTAATGGTTGAAGTAATATAATTTGGCCTCTAATGTTGGTGTAACTTTCATCCAAGCTCATGAGAAACTGAATTAATCTTTTCCTTTGGTCCCTCTCCCCATTGGTTTTACCATTATCACAAACACAATTGCAAGTACAATTATAAAGGGGCTTCTAGTCCATCTAACTCATCCTACAATCCTTTGAGTTTATGGTTATACACTTCCACAGAACAGTCCAGTTGTTTGAGATGAACAATTTCATTGGTTAATTGGTAATTTTGTGGCAAAGTGAGTGTGTATAGTGAACAAAGTTCATGTTATTGCTAATTTGGTTTGAAATTGTATTAAGTATCCATGAAATGACCATATCATTTGCTCTCTCCCAATATGACCTAATTGATGATGACATTTCAGGTTCCTCAAAATTACCATCAACCAACTTAAGCTTGTTTCTAGCACTTAACGCTATGATCGTAGACCTTTTCCAAGTACTGTAATTATTTGAACCAATAAGTTTCTTTGAAATTAATATCATATATGGATGATCATGAGGGTTAGAGTAAAGAGGGTAGTTGACTGAGTTGATGTTCTACATTGTATCAACAGGGTTTGTAGTTGATGTAGATGTATTTGAATCACTTGTTGTAGCCATTGGAAATCAAGAACTTGTTGGTTGTTGATTGATGATTTGTTAGATCAATCTGCCCTAAATTTCTTCCATTAATGGTGATTATAGTTTTTTTGGTGATTGAATTCAATTTTATAATTGAAAGTGATGGATTTGTTGTAAATTGAACTAATGATTGTGTTTATGCTGTTATTATGATCAGAAATCAGTTTGATTTGATTAAGAATGGTGGTTAGAAGTGGTGGTTGATAGTTTGTTACGGTTTTTGAAGTTAGTTACGACAGTTAGTTATGGCGAGATCTGGTGGTGATGATGGTTGAGCAGGATAATGCTCTGATACCATGATAAGATTTGAGAGGGAGAGAAATTGTAATCGAAATATGAAATTGTTACTTACAAAACTGAAATGAAGGCTACTCATACATCTTGACTACACACTAACTATCTTTGAATAACTTTGAATAACTTTGACTATTCTAACTAACTATGTATCTAGACATTGTTACATTCATAAATACATTCATTACATCTCATGACAATGGACCATGCTAGAATCATGCATCACTTTCATCTTGCGTTGACTTTGCTTGTAGCTGTGAAGGCTTTGCAAAATATGAGCTTGTGTAGTAGTAACTTTAGCTTGTGTAATCTCATTAAATGCAAATGATTTAAAATACATAGGAAAATGTATATAACAATGGGAAGACATTTATAGTGACAAAATTTTTGGTGATCATCAATTGGTGTACTAATGATTATCCATTGGGCGATGTTTTAGGTAAGTGAGATAAGGAAACAAAAGACAATGTAAACTAAAGTTGATGGTATTTTTATCTCTAAGTGATTATACATTTAATAAATATTTAACTATTGGTTTTCCCACAATAGACTTGACGAGTTGAATATTCCCTCTCGCTCGTCTATAATCATTTTTCTTCCAAATAATTTACGTGGTCTCAGGGTTTATTTCGGTATAGATTAGACCGGTAATGTTATTTTTAAAAAATATGGTTAAAATTAATTTTGCCTAGTGTTGTTATTTCTCTAGTGTTGCAACTTAAATATGTCATATAAGAAATGAAGAAAGTTTGTCAAGGGCGGAGGATTTAAGGGGTTGGGATGGATTGTGCCATCCCAAACCTTTTGTACTTTGACATATATAAATAAGTATTTCTCTTGTATAAATGAGATAATATGATTACAGTTTTATATTTCGGTGAGATAACTTTATTTCGGCCCCTTCAATAAATTCGTTCAAGCTCTGTCTCTGTAGTTTGTCAATATTGACATGTTGCAACTAATAATGATGATGCATATGATTGCTTCTTCTTATCTAATTATAATGTTTGATCGATGTAAGGATTCATATTTCAGTTATACACAAAAATAAGATGATTCACAATAATTACTCTCTAGGGCTTTCATATGTAACTATGTTTGAGTAACTCTAATGCAAAAGCTTGCGACAACTTTTTGCTATTTCATTAGGCTATTTGAGAAAAAAAGTTGCATTGTGAAAATAACACATGCAATTTGTAAACTCCAAGTTATTAGTAAAAGTTTGTATTCACTCACAATATCATTTAAATGTGATTGTATAAAAAAGCTTTTTAAGTTAGACTAAGTGTGATAGAGGGTCTTGAGACACGTTGCCTCCTCCATTCACACTCCCAACCATGCGTCTTATTATTACACGCTTCCTTTTGAGATGCGTTGTCCTCTAATTTTGTTGAGAACTCGGTCGTGCATACAATCAAGTTGTGTGAGGAGAGAAATAAATTTTTGTGAGTGTGTATGAGGTATATTTGTGTTTGAGTGGGGATATTTGGGGTAGTAAAGTTGGTCGTTTTATTATACTTGTTTGATAGTGATGTTAGTAGTGGAGTGAAAAGGTGATATGGTGCTGAGTTAGCGATAATGATATTGGTCACTATTACACCTAATCTTATATGACTAACAAGTAGTGAATCACATTATCAAAAATTATAAATTGTCATGAACAAGTAAGTATATGGTTAAAATGTGAAAATTAAACGGGAAAATGACGCAAATAGACCGCGCCCCCCGGTGCATATCACTTTCTGGACCACTTTTATTTATAATTTGAAAACGGACCAAAGGCAACCGCTGTTATTGGGCAACTCATTGAAATTGTGACACGTGTCCCGTATGTGTAAGGTATTGTTTTTTGGCGAAAGAAAAAGCGGTGGGCAACCGTATTTTTTAAAAAGGATTTGTTGGTCATTTTACATTACATAGAACGTACACAATTGAATAGTGAAAGTACATTACATATGTATTCAAAATCAATTTCCCACTCGCACAAAAACATTCATAGTTACCGGTTTTATCTGTTTTTGCTTCTCGCATAAAAACATTGTAACTAAGTTGTTTTCACAACTGAGACCGTCTTCTTCGTCAGTCCATCTTTTCCTTGTATCGTCGGTTTTGTCACCGCTATAAAGGTACACTGTTGAGTGCAACCCACATTGGATTGATCAAGTTTGTTTAAAAAATGTGGCCAAATATGGTACGTAAATATTTTCCTCGTTGTTTATTGTACATTATTTATTTCCAATTGGTTATATGCTTCAACAAATCGCTGTTGTTATTCGATTAAGACCTTTGATTTCTCCTCTTTTACGTCTGTCTTATTCGTAATTATGTAGGGTAGAATACGGTAGATGTCGTGCATTACGTTATGTAACATAACCGTTCATTAAAAATTTTAGTGGCACTCTCTAGACTAATAAGGAGTGCTTTATATGCATTGTATACGCAATTGTTTACGACGTTGGTATAGATTCCATGCATGGTCAGATTTAAATTGTATTTTTTTGAACTTTTTAGGACTATGAAGCTAAGTTAATCATTACCAGTAAAATGAACTACTTTTGGTTGATAAAGCAAAAGTTAGACGCAAGACGCCGCATCTTGTTTAGGAATACCTGCTTTGGAAGATGGATTGATCTGTTGTTTTTTGAACATGAAACGTACATCATAGATTATATGCTAAGGAAACAGCATAAAGTCGATGATTCTCACTATGATATGCCCTTCATTTATTACATTGAAGGGCATGCTTTACATTTTGGTCGTCGTGAGTGTTGTCTAATGACCGGTTGCGTGGTTTGGATCTGTAAGCTTTGGGTTGTATACATCCGGTTCTCTAAATTTTCGTAACAGGGGTATTTCCGACAAGCAAGGGTATATTCTAACCAACTTAGATGTTATTGGTGTTATCGAGGATGAAGAGCAGTTTGGACGGATATCGATATGAAGATGTTGTGCGTCTTTGTCTTTTGTTAGCCTTAGAGGTGATCTTTATGGGTCGTTTGTTGACATGCGAGTGGATGATACCGATGAGGTTAGTTGATAATCTAGATGATTGGAATGCTTTTCCATGGGGTGAGCATATTTGGACTCATTTATACGACCAACTTCATAATGTATTTGATAAGCACGTGGATGACCACCTTTTAAGATTGAAGAAAGATCCAAAGCATTGTCCAACATAGACACCAATGCGGATTTGTGTTTGGGTTTCAGGTATCCATTTTCCAACTTAACATTTTTATTGATTTGTATATAAGTTTATGTTTTATTTTCATTTTTTATTTTTTATTCTCATTGGTGTGGATCCTTGAGTCGTTTGAAAAATCTCATGCTTGGTGGATTAAACATCCAAATGTGATACCAAGAGCACTTGCCTGGTCTAGGAAATCCATCTTTAAAAGAACTGATCGTTCGAACCTTTTTCAAACGTAAGCCAGTTAAACTTTGTTGTTATTTATTTATTGTTTATAGGTAAAAAAAAAGTAAACCTACACACAAAATTAATGTTCCATTTCCACCTATCTAAGCACACAATATCTTATCAGACTCAGATTTATCATCAAATGTTTTTATCGGTCGCCTTTCTTTTCATTCTACCTTGAGGCTTGCCTTTGATGGCCAAATGAATTTCATAATCAGTAGTGGATGAACAATTGGATTAGTTGATTTAGTACCGCAAATTAAGGCTATATGGTCCTCTCTACTTTTAAACTTCAATGTTGGATCTGCAATCCCTACACCCTTTCCAATATCGGGTTGATAACTACACCTTTACGCACGTTTCACCAATCTAAATACTCTTAGCAATAGGTTTGGGTGCGGGGATAGGGTCGATTGCTTTAAGTTGACCAATTGTATGGCAACCTCATTCCCAGGCTTATTTTGGTTTTGGTGCTGGTGTTATTGTGGTGCTTATAATTGTAGCAGATGTTGCCTCTGGCCTTGAAACGTCTGAATTGGCGGTGGCTATAATAATACCAGCAGTTGTTGCAGCAATGGTAACTTGAATACTATCGGCGGATGCGGCAACACTGGCGGTGATTGCATGCACCACTTCCTTATCCTTTTCTTCAATTGCGACCTTTAAAGGATCATCCATCTGCTTCTTTATCTTCGATGCGTCGCCTGAATTTGTACTCTCACTCCTCCCCTGTTTGTATGCATCATCTAAACTTTTAATCATATTGCAGGTTGCCTTCTTTCCCAGTTTCTTCACTTTCCTGAATGCATGGAACCTTGGCCTTCTTAGTCTCTCCAAAACACTTACCCTGTGCTTTGAACCTCCTAATTATTTCAGCGCGAGTTGTTGTCGAATTTTTAAGACCGTGATCTTTGACTCGGACTTGTGAATATATCCGGCAATATGAGATTGAGTTTCATATTATCCTCACCCAACTTGACCTGTGTAACCTGGTCCTAGAAGTGGATCATTAGAATTGTCATCATGTAGAAAGCCATTATTCGTCAAATCATGTTGGTGTTCCAAACTACCCTCATCTATTTGAGATGTGTCTAACATTGCATCAGACCTGCCTGAACATCCATGTCCCCCAAATTAGCCAGTTGTCTAGGGATTCCTTCACCTGTGTTGAATTGCAAAGAACTGTTCACATAAGGAGTTGCCATTGGTTGGGTCGTTCTTACGTTTCCCTTGCCTGCTCACCATGATTTGGGCAATAAATATGTTATCATCAAAAAGTTACAAAACAGCTCTTATAGTTTCCACAATCATGAAACTAACTAGCGGTGATTTTCCGAACTAGCGGTGTTTTCAAGCTAGCTAGCAGTGGAAATATTATTTGCAGTGATTGCCTAGAACTAGCAGTTTATGACTTTAATTACGAATCCCTTATAAAATGTTGTCGTATGTATCTCAAAGTAATTAACTAAACCATTTATTTATATTTTTTAACCATTTCTGAACTTTAGGATTCAACTACAATTACTGATCTGAGACCTACTATACATGAGTTCCAATGTGCATGGTGGATAGATAGCCAAGATTTTGCAATGACTACGTTCCCAGACCGCCGGTCAGGACCAACCACGACCTTGTTGATACCTACTTTTGAGGTGGAAAAGTCACGACAACGTCGAAAACGGTTTGAAAGTAAATTCAAAACAATGCAAGAGTGGAAGTAGTTCCAGAACAAAAGCCTTAAGGATCATGTAATTTCCGGTCTAAATCGCCAAGTTTTTAAACTTGAGTGTATTATTGAGGTTCTCTTTATATTCATTATAATATAAGAATAGTAGATTCACTTTTTTTAACATCACCTGCCGGAATTTCCTAACACTTAGACCTTGACGGTTCTTGCACATAACGGTGGTCTTGGTTATTCCTTTCAACTAATCTATAGTTATTTCTCGCCATTGTTTATTTTAGAAATTTCATGCATATTTTTTGGGACAAACTTGATTTTGAGTCACATTTTCCAAACATAAGGACGCCTTTTCCGATTCACTTAACAACATTTATCTCAAACTGATCGACTTGCGAATCGGCGTGGGCGTTGCTCAAGTTAATATTTCTTCTTTGCATTTAGTTGTATGGCCGTTATATACAAATGTCATCGAGCTAGTCTGTTCGAGAGTATCTCCTTTTAGAGGAATTGAGATTCGCGTCGGCAGAGGAAGAAAGGTTACAGTTGGAAGAAAGAAGTTGAATCTTGAGGCCAACATCTTAAGGCTCGAAGAGGCTAGTAGGTTGTGGTTGGAAGAAGCTGACATGTTGAAGTTGGAGGAGGAGAAGAAGAAAAAACGACGCGCGTAAAATAAAAAAACACGGTCCTAACATGAACGACCCAACTATTGCCGAGGAGCTTAACAGAGTGAAACCTTGGGTAGAGGTATTGTGATAGTTTTTACGAACTTGTCAATATACTTGCCTATCAATAATGCTCGTCAAACTAATACATTGAACCTGTTTTCTAGGATCTAAGTAGATGGTTTCATTGTCTCGAAACTCTTTGTCTGTCTGATAAGATTGAAGAATTCCTCGTGATCCCGATAGACACCGGTGTAAATTTCCATGGTCGATGATTATCTGTAGACCGCCATTTCGGCTTCGCTTAGTTTGCTTAGACCCGCTAGAAAAGGTTGGCTAACGAGGAGGTTAGTTTATATACGCTTTCTTATTGATTTTCTTTTTACGTATTTGATTTTCACCATTTCTTAAATTGGTATTTTATTTGCTGCAAATGTGTAGAATATAGACCTATGGGTTGACTACATGTGGCACGTCACGACACGAGAATGCTAACTGGCGATGGTTAGTAGTTACTTTGTTCGATTCTTCTTCAAAATGGCATGCCGTGTTTTATCAGACGGACGAGGTATCCCATGCCTGGAATGATGTTGAACAGGTAATACATTTACTTTTCATTTCCTCCTATTTTTATCATTTACGGTCACTCAATAATCATGTAGTTCATGATAGCAAGTTTTTAAAGCGGCATCTTTTAAAGTATGAACAAACTTGATATTTGTCGCTCATCTTTTAAACTTGATAGCAAATCATAAACTTTCCTTTACGTATTAACAAACTTGATACTCACAAACTTTATCCACAGCTTTTGATCTATCAGCAGTTCTTCCATTGCCACTAGTTGTGGTTTCTTTTAAAAGATGCTATTTGATGCATACTTTGAATAATTCGTCCAACAGAACCAAAAACTCAAACAATCCTCCCCTAAATTTAATATTTACAATCCAAATCATCAAGTTTCTTCTTACGCACAAAATACCTTCTTTTTAGACGGTGCTTCCAAAGTGCTATAATCTGTATATGCTCCATCTCAGAATCTGAATACCTTCTTTTTGTATGTCAGTGATCTTAGACTCCATTGTAGTACATTTATCCGTCAATTCCTTTATAAGTTTCATGGTATCTTCATGATAAACTAACTAGTAGTGTTTTCGTAACACTAGCAGTTTCTCCATGCAAGCTAGCAGTTGGAACAGTTTTGCACTCCAATCTTCCAACCAACTTATTATAATTTTTTTTACACAATGTTATTATTATTATTATTATTTTTTGTTATTTAATTATTTATTTATTTAATGTTTCAATTCATTGTTTTTTTGTTCGTTTTTTTTTGTTCGTTTTATTATTTTTTATTTTTTATTATTTTTTAATTTTGTATTTTATTTTTTTTTAATTTTTTTTTACACTAAAAGTTCCAGCATCAAAGGCCAAAAAAATCCAAGTGTAACCCAACCACAAAAACATGATATCCACTAGCAGGACTTAACAAAAAGAACAAGCAGTTGATTCATACACACTAGCAGTAGTAAGATTTCCAATAGCAGTACTAAAACGTCCATTAGTAAGTAACATATTGCTTACCAGCCGTAAGCCATGTCAATAGCACATACAAACACGACAATTGTATTGTTGTATTTACCTTTGACCAGATAAATAAAATGTCACTTTTATTAATTTAGGGCGTTGACCAACTATATCCTTATACACGACCAACTTTCTTTTAGGTTTTATTCCTCTCAACGAGGATGTTAAACACCTTGTCTTGCCCAATTTAACATACATACCGGAGTGGTAACATTCTATGATAGCGGCGACAAGCGTGACTATGAGTCACGTGTATGGTATGTCCGTGTTAGGGAGTGCTTACAGGTATCTTCTTATTATAACCCAGTCATATTATTACTTGTTTGTTATACTTTGTGACCATACACCATGCTTCTTATAACCAACATATATAATACAATTACGGACAACACATACATAAATAAACTTATACAGTAATTTGTTATACTTTGTAACCAGGCACGAATAAACCATGCTTGAGAGTAGTTGCCCATTATTTGTGTGTAGTTGCCCAAGAACAAATTTATTGTTGGCCAAAGTTTCTTGGGTGTTGTGTTGTAGCAGTTTGACTTTGAGTTTTGTGCACACTAGTTCCCTTCAAGTACATGCAACTATGCACCACCATCATTTCCTTTCATCTATTCACCATTAATAAACCGTCCTTCTTATTTGAAATCCCATTTTTATTTTTTATTTACCACAACCAACAACATAGTTTCTCATAAACATTTGTTATACTTAGGGGGCGTTTATTTTTTGCTTAACGGGTCCTTAGCTGTTAGGAATTAGAAATTCCAGTTATTAAAGATTCGGTCACCTCAAGTATATGTAATCGTTAGAAAGCTCGTAGTCGTAGTTATTTTATGTTTAGTAGTATTTAGTTAAGTAACACCATGGAGGACGGACGGGTCTTTACCCACTGTATGCCTGATCCACAGCCCGTAGGTGGCATTTGTTTGTAAGAAACTATAAATACCCTCTACCTCCCAAGGTAGAGGGTTGGAGCTTCAATACCATCTTTCTTTGTTTCACATAGTTCCTAACTCTATTCCTTTCTCTCACTAGAACTTTCTCTCTCTAAACTCTTGTGTACGCCCCACATGGTTATGGTTTAATATGTTTGTGAAATCCTATATCTAACAATTGCTATCAAGAGCCATGGTTTGATCACTCATCTTTCATGCTTTTTGTTTTGGTGGATTTCATAAGGTTTTTGGGGTATTAAAGGTTTAGGAGAGTTTGATTCATTTGGACAAATTCTAGTGTTAAAGATTGAATTTTGCTTGTACTTTTGTGTTTAAGATCATCATATGTGTTTATGTTTTGAATTGGAAGGCTTAAATCATTGTGGTTTGGTTGTTTTTGATTGATAAAGTGGTTATTTTAGAAGTTTGTACGAAGCGAGTTGAGTCTCGGATACTTTATTCTTCAAAGCGAGTTGCTTTGTTATTGGATGTGAGTTGGTACATGCGACTTGGCTGTTTAGCGAGTTGATTTTTATGCGACTTAGGTTCTAAGCGAGTTGTTTCTTTAAGCGACTTGATATCTAAAGCGACTTAGCTATTAAGCGAGTTGTAAAGCTAGCGAGTTAATTTAAGCGACTTGGTGTTCAAGCGAGTTGATTGTGTTGCGAGTTGATACCAAAGCGAGTTGGCTATTTAGCGACTTGATTCATTAAGCGTGTTGACAGTGTTGCGAGTTGATGCTATTGCGACTTGGCTATTTAGCGAGTTGATTCCTTAAGCGAGTTGTCTCCTTGAGCGAGTTGGGTGTTTAGCGAGTTGATAACTAAGCGAGTTGAGTGTTTTACTACTTGTCTAATTTTAGGCTTGTTACCTCTTCGTGATACATTCTTACGGTTGTTCTTTTGGTTTAGTAAAATCCCGTGAAAGAATCAATTTCCCGGTTTAATCAAAGAATAGTAAAATCCCGTAGAACTTGTAATCATGGCAAACATCGTTCCTACTTTTGTTTCTTCCGTAGCGAGGACGTTTAAGCGGCGGTCGATACTCGTCCACCTATGCTTGACAGAACTGACTACGACTCTTGGGCTCAAAGAATCGATTGTACTTGTCTTGGAAAGGAAAATGGGGTCAACATTCTCAAATCGATTGATGAAGGACCGTGTCGAGTTGAGACTACTAGGGACATAATTGATACATTTGAAGACGGAATGATGATCTATGGAATAGACAGACCAAAGACGTATGATGAGCTCAATGATAAGGAGAAGAAGAGATTCAATGCAGATATCAGGGCTTCTAACATCATACTGCAAGGTCTTCCAAAAGACATCTATAAGCTTATCAATCACAACACGAAGCAAAGGTGTATGGGATAATGTCAAGATGCTTCTCTCGGGCTCGAATTAACCATGGAAGACAGAGAATCACAACTATATGATGAATTTGAGCACTTCAAGATGAAACCGGATGAGAGTGTCTATGAGTATTACGTGAGATTCCACAAGCTTGTTAATGACATGAGGAACATCAGAATGACTATGCCGAACATTCAGTTGAACTCAAAGTTTGTGAACAACATGAATCCCGAATGGCACAAGTTTGTCACTTCTGTGAAGTTAACCAAAGGATTGAAGAATACAAACTATGAGCAACTCTATGCCTTCCTTCTTCCGAATGAGAGACATGCCATGTTTGAAAAGAGGATTCTTGAACAATTCAAAACAAATCCAGGAGAGACAAGCTCATCAAATGATTCAACCGCCTTCTACTCAAACATTGGGATTACCACTAAAGCTTCACAAGTTATACCCATGGGTGATGGAACTCACAAACTCATTCCCGATCCAATGTTCAAACAAGCCGATGCGATGCATCGTAGGAAACTTCATTAGTCAACTAGCTCTCATGATCAGTCAAAACATGAACACTCTCCCACACACCAACAACAACCTCATAACAGAATCCAATCCACACAATCAAGCCACTCTCAGAGATGGGAAGGTTATGGTGCAAAACCAGTCCAAGAAAGCGATCTGAGCAGAAGGGGTGGAGCAGTGGAGGCTATGTAGGAAATCAAAACCGAGGAAGGAATGGAAATCAAAGACAAGCAAAGCAGGTCAAATGTTACAAGCTGTGGTGGTGAGGGACACATTGCAAGGAATTGCACATCTCCAAAACGTCCTCGAGAATCTGAATAATTTAGGGATAAGATGTTGCTAGTGCAAGCTCAGGACAATGGAGCAACTTTGGATGAAGAGGAGCTGTTTCTTCTTTGAAGGGAATGCTAAGACATATGATGCGGATGTGGATGAGCGCCTATTCAGGAGATAGGTCACAATCATCGAATGCCTTTCAAGTAGGCGTGATGCATACGACTCGATGTTGATGATGGACCCTCTGCACACAATTTTCATGGCTAGCATTTCTCCAATGGTCTCTCCTAAGGTCTCTTCTTCACCACAAGTTGGACCATCCAAAGACAAAATCATCTCAGAGGTATTAAAATTATATGATGAAGTTGATGTGCAAAAGATACATAATGAAATACAATCATTTGAAATCATTGAGTCGATATTGAAAATATGGGTAATATCAATGTTGTCCCATATGATCAATATGTGAAACAAAGTGAAAGTGTGATTGTATCAAGTGATGTATCTCCTGCAGACAATGATGATTATGTGCGTGATGAATACACGCATGTGCCTGATGACTCTGTTATCTCTGAACTTAATGCCTATAAAGAACGAGTTGCCATTTATGAACAACGTGCAAAATTTGAGCTAACTACTGCGTGGCGGAGTTGGATAACCAAATGCGTACAATTATTAGAAAAAGTAATTTTAGAGAAGAAGTGTTAAAACAAGAGTTAAATTCCTTACAAGAAAATCTTTCAAAAACTGCTAAGCAAAAACAAGAACTTCAAGAAAATGTTAAAGTGCTTAAGCAAGAATTTCATGCCAAGGAATCAAAACTTTTGAATGATTTTTCTAATCTAAAACTTTGAAGAACAAGCTTGAAAATAAGTTGTACGTACAAGGGAATACCATTCAGACTACTCACATGGTCACTAAGCATAGAGTTTTAAGTGATAAGCATAGTGTTCCCGTTATAGATAAACCCAATCGAGTACGTTAAGTTAGCTAAAGGCGGCTCAAAATGTAATTTATGATGGCAATGAGATTCTTAAACCTAGACGAAACCTAGTTCGTTGAGTGCACGAGGAAGATAGAAAATTAGATGATGCATCTAGGGTGAAAATGAATAAGAAGCTAGAAGATCCTGAATGCAAAAGAATAACATCACGATCAAACCCCATGATTACAAGAAGGAAAACTGGATCTCCTTAAACAATTTAAGCCTCAAACGTTATTAACACCCTGAACAAGTTTTGGAAAAGGATTTAGATAAGCTAAAAGCTGAAAATCTTGTTGAAACAAACCCTTCCCTTAGGAAAATGCCTGCAGCGACTGTGTATCCTCCAAATACACCGATGCATTTAGTTCCTAGAACTATTGCCACTAAGAGCAAGACCTTAATCAGCCAATATGTTATTCTTCAACTATTTGTCGATTTTGAGAAAACTTGTAAGAAAAGGATCACACCCACTGGGATAACTGATGGGGAAAGGGGTTTTGAGCAAACAAAAGAATGCTATCTAACTGAGGTCATTCCTTTCTTCAAACTACTAAAAGATCATTTTGAGAGTCTTAAAAAGGGGATAAGTTCAGATATTAAAGGAATGGAAAAGGAATTTGATGCAATGATAGTTGAGGTTAGTGACTATGAGCGAGCACTAAAATATAATGAGATTGAGAGGAAGAACTTGCATACCTTGAATGAGAATCTTATTTCTAATGTATTGCTCAAGATGTGTTTTACACGCTACTGAATTGCTCCATTAATGCTTCTCAATTTCATGAATTATCTGTTGCTCCGAAAGTCTCCCATGATCGTGTCATTGAGCTTGAAAAGATTAATTCAAAACTTAATGAGAAAATTGATCAGGATGATCATGATAATTTGGTAAAGCATCTTTCTAAACTAGAAGTTGAACATTTTGATTTACAACTAAAATATCAACATCTAAAAGAAAATGTTAAAACCTCAAATATCAATACTTCCTTGGATGCTCCAATTTGATGCGCTTTTTGAAATTAGCAAAGCGTGATGAACATTCGAACTCATTGTAACACGATCAAAAAGTTGAAGGCCCAAATCTCTCAGTTAAAGGGTGAAAAGAACAATGTTACTGGATCCCAAATGCCTCCTCCTTTAGATTCTCAGTACTCTCAAACTTTTCATCTTCAAAACTTAGTTAATGCCTTACAAAAGGAAAACGAGAGTTTTCTAGAAGAAAATTAAAAAGTTAAACGACACTTTAAAGAGTTATATGATTCAATGAAAGTTACTCGTGACCAAAACAACGAAAAAATAACGTCTTTACAAAAGGAAATTGAGAATCTGAGAAGTCAGGAAAATGGGAAACTGCAACTTGTTTTTAATAAGAATGTTGTTTCAAAGTCACCCTTGGACTGCAAATACACTGTGACGGTTAAATATATTCCTCCTCATCTTAGGAATAATGAACCTGCGTTTCATGACTATTGTGCTCACCTTAAGGATAGTCTAGAATGTCTCCGTGAGATTGTTGAAGAGGATTTCATTAATAAACCACTTGATAGAGAAATTAGGTTTGCTTGCCTCCAGGCCAAACGATCTCAAGAGCTGCTTGAATGTGTAATTGCAACATGTCCAAAATCTTTAGGTGCAAAAGGCAAAGCTGTAATGCCTTGTTCTATGCCTAGTGCCAAGCATGAAATCCGTTCTATGCCCAATGTTATGAATGTCAACCTTAGGGTGCCTTCAAGTAGTTCAGATTCCAGATATGTTAGTGCTAAGAAAGTGAATTTTAGTGTGCCTGCAAATATCTCTAATCACAGCCTTAAGAAAGTAAACACTAATGTGCCTTCTAGTAGTACAGATCCTTGCACATCAAGTTCAGGAATGCAAAAATTAGATCAACCAACTAATGTTCCCATTCCCTTTACAGAGAATGTCGGTGACATTAAAGCGGCAGGTCAAAGTCTCAAGACAATACAAGGAATGATAGGACCTTGCAAGCTAAAATGTGCATTGGAAGAGAGTAGAAGACCAATCTAGGAACTTTAAGTTTGAGTCGAATAAAACGAATCGTGTTGATTGTAGTATTAGCCATAGCGTCTTGTAATTAATTCAATTCGATACTATTTGCAAACCTTGTAATGATGTGCTTGAATTACGTTGCTAATCATGAATGTGGTGTGAATGCTTTGTCTAATGTTGTCAAATGCCAGTTAAAATTGTTAATGCTAATAATCGTGCAAAGAAGGCTAAAAGGCAAAGATGAAAGATTGTTAGAAAACGTGGAAACCCACATGGAAGAACATTTATAAAGATAGGTTATTATTGGATACCTTTTGGCCATAAGAATAATCAGTTTTATCCTCAAACTGCTAAGACTATGCCCACTAGAAAATGGATGCCTACTTGTAGAACTATTCCCTTAAGAAGTGAACATATTTTGAATAGGTCAAATCTGACACCAGACCTGCATCTATTCCCAATGATTCCATTGTTTCTACTTCGATATGGATGCTTCTATTTCGATGTGGGTGTTCCAATTCGTGACTAACCAAGTGGAACCCATTCTTACATGGGGATCCCAATTATCCAGTTATCCATTCTTGTCTTTGTTCAACTGCAGATCGTTTAAATCGCTTACGTGGTACACGGACTCAGTTGTTCCAAGCATATGACTGGAGACCGTCGCGCTCATGAACCGTGAGCAAATTCATCGGGACAGTTAGATTCGGGAATGATCATTTCGGTGCAATTATGGGTTATGAAGATTATGTTGTTGGTAAAAGTGTTATCTCCATGGTATATTATGTGGAAGGTCTTGGTCATAACTCGTTCTCTCGTTGGTCAATTCAGATTACGATCTAGAAGTAGCCTTTAGAAAACATACTTGTTTCGTTAGAGAACTTGATGGTAAGGAACTTTTAAGAGGTTCACGTGGCTCAAATCTATACACCATCTCTATCGAAGATATGATGAAGTCTTTTCCAATTTGCTTGTTGTCAAAGGCTTCCAAAACAAAGTCATGGTTATGGCATCGTCGTCTCAATCACTTAAACTTTTGCACCATCAATGATCTCTCCAGAAAGGACTTAGTTGTAGGTCTACCTAGACTTAAATATGAAAAGGATCATCTTTGTTCAGCATGCCATTGGGAAAAAGCAAGAAGTATGCCCATAAACCCAAACCTACAAACTCACCAAGTTCTTCATACAATTCACATGGACTTATGTGGACCCATGAGAGTGCTGAATATCTTTGGGAAGAAATATGTGTTAGTTGTGGTTGATGATTTCTCTAGATTCACCCGGGTAAAGTTCTTAAAGACAAAGGATGAAACTCCATATATCATCATCAAACTCATCAAACAACTGCAGGTTCGTCTTAACAAAGCAGTCGAGAATCATCCGACAGACAATGGAACTGAGTTTGTTAACAAACAACTTGGTGAGTTTTATGAAAGTATGGGAATCAGTCATCAAAGAAGTGTTCCTCGAACTCCTCAACAGAACGATGTAGTTGAAAGACGAAATTGAACTCTTGTGGAAGCGCGAGGACTATCTTTGATTTACTCAAAAGTTCCAATGTTTCTCTGGGTGAAGCCATCGTCCGCATGCTACACCCAAAATCGATCCTCGATTCATTGCTCATGGAAAAACTCCATATGAACTTGTCCACAACAGAAAACCTGATCTTTCATTCCTTCGTGTGTTCGGTGCTTTATGTTATCTAACTAATGATGGTCAAGATTTAGGAAAACTGAGAGCTAAAGCCAACATTGGAGTTTTTGTAGGCTATGCACCTAATAGTAAAGGTTACCGAATCTACAACAAGAGAACCCGAAATATCATGGAAATAATTCACGTCACGTTTGATGAGTCGACCGGTCAAATGTCTCTGGACAATCCATTCGGACCCGCACTTCAAAGCAGTCCCATTGGTTCATCTCTTGTACCAAACTCCTCATCAACAACTCCATATGTACCTCCCTCAGAAGATGATTTAAATAAACTGTTTGATCCAATGTTTGATGAACAATTTGAGCCAAGTAACAATGATATGAAAATTCAATCAACAGAGGTCGCTTCTATCCCCTGTCAATGAAATTAACCCTTCAACTTCTATGTCATTAAGCCAAGAAACGCTGCACGACAATCTGTTTCATCAACAAATCTTCAATCATCAAGTGTACATCATGGAAATGCTTTTGATTCACAGGATGAAGTCAATCCCTTTGCTACTCCCGAAGATGCTCCATTTGAAAACATATTTGCTCCTGAATATCAGAACCATCTTCTTCGAGAGACATCGACTCGCTACTTCAGTCCCTCAACAACAGCCGCATGAACACCTCAGAAAATGGACTCACGGTCATCCATTAGACAACATCATTGGAAATCCCTCTCGTCTAGTATCCACATGGAAACAACTTGCAATAGATGCCTTATGGTGCTTCTTCAACTCCGTACTTTCTAAGATCGAACCAAAAGATGTTAAATCCGCCATGAATGAAGACAGCTGGTTCAATGCCATGCAAGAAGAAATTCATGAGTTTGATCGACTTGATGTATGGGAATTAGTACCCGCTCCAGATTGTGCTATGATCATTGCTCTAAAATGGATCTTCAAAGTGAAACTTGATGAGCATGGTGATGTGTCAAAGAACAAGGCTCGATTGGTTGCAAAAGGATACCGTCAAGAGGAGGGTATTGACTTTGAAGAATCTTTTGCTCCAGTTACTCGAATCGAGGCAATCAGAATATTCTTGGCTAATGCTGCAAGTAAGAACATGGTAGTCTATCGGATGGATGTAAAGGCGGAATTTGAATGGAGATCTTAAAGAAGTCGTCACGCCGACCAACGAAGGCTTTGTGAATCCTGAGCATCCTACTCACGTTTATCGTTTGAAGAAGGCTCTTTATGGTTTAAAGCAAGCTCCAAGGGCATGGTATGACACACTATCAAAGTTTCTTACGTTTAACTTCAAAGACAAAGGAGCAGTTGATCCAACATTGTTCACGTGAAGTCGGCAAACACTTAATTCACGTTCAAATTTATGTTGATGATATCATCTTTGCCTCGACCGACCCCAATGAGTGTGACCGTTTTCAAATGAAATGGGTTCTAAATTTCAAATGTCAATGATGGGACAAATGTCATTTTTCTTGGGATTACAAATTTCACAAAGTCCCGGAGGCATTTTCATAAATCAATCTAAATATGCAAATGAGATTTTAAATAAATTTGGATTTGATTTCGTGACCCTTGACACTCCCATGATTGGCGTACAAAACTAGATGAGGACCACTCGGTGGATCATGGTAGACCAAACAAAATATCGTAGCATGATCGGATCCCCGATGTACCTCACGCCTGGGACTGATATTTTGTTCGTTGTATGCATGTGTGCTAGATACCGGCTAAGCCTACCAAAAGCACCTTGAAGCGGTTAAACGGGTCTTTCGGTATCTCCAAGGAACCATTAACATGGGACTTTGGTATCCGAAGGACTCCGGTATGTCACTAACATATATGCGCATGCGATCATGCAGGTGTCAAGATACTCGTCGGAAACGCCCGGAGGTGCTCGTTTTGGGTGATAAGCTTGTGGTCGGTCGTCAAAAAGCAAATGAGTACTTCTATTTCTACAGGAGGTGAATACATAGCCATGTCATCTTGTTGTGCTCAAATCCTATGGATGAGATCTCAATTAACTGACTATGGCTTTGTATCCAACAAAATCCTCTCTGTGATAATAAAGTGCTATTGCTCTCTCATGCAACAACGTTCAACACTCAAGAGCAAAGCATATCGACATTCGACATCATTTCATCAGGGAACAAGTGGAAAAGGTGTGGTGGAACTCTATTTTGTGAGGACTGAATACCAGTTAGCGGACATCTTCACCAAAGCTCTTCCAAGAGAACGTTTTGAATTTATTCTTCCACGACTTGGCTTGAAAAGCCTTCAACCAAAAACACTCAAACGTCTTGGAGGAAGCGAGGGTGAAGGTCTTTCTTTATCTATCTCTTTGTATATATTTTTTTAAAAAGCAAAATACAAAATTATAAAACCTTCAAAAATCAAATAGAAAATTATAAAACTTTCAAAAATCCATAAAAATGTGAAAAATTCAAAAAATCCTCAAAAATATTGTCATTTTGTCATGCTTTTCTCGATTCGATATCATCTACGGACTTTGTGTTGATATTCAAAGAATGTCACGGGTCTTTAGATGTTCATCGAATGTACAACAGTTTTCATATTAAAAAAAAGGAGAAGAAAAATGGTGGTTTATTGTCATTTCAGGCAGTAACCCGTGTTAAAAAGAAAGAACAGAGCCATGCTTTATCTTGTTTTTCAAATCTCATGCTCTGATTCTATACAAAATTCTCACTATCCAATGAAAACGAATTTCTTTGAAAAAATTACTCGGGCTCAATTTTTGAAAATCATCTGTACTAAACGGTTGTTAAAACTATCTATCTCTCAATCAACAACTTATGTCATTGATTGAGGGGGAGAATGAGTTTTAATTATAAAGTGTATTTTTTTCAAAAGATATTCAAGCATGTTTAAATCTTTGGAGTCTAAAGTCTCAAAATTCGATCCTTATCAGTTAAAACGTTTTCAAAATCAAGTCACAATTCTCCTTAAAAAGCTTTCAAAAACGATTTAAATATACTGAGATCACAAATCTCAAATGTTTTGATAATTGTGATCGGGGAAGAATTTGTGATTTAAATTGGATTTAAACCGATAATTCGATAGATGGTTTCATAAGTGATTAGTATGTTTGCCTCCCCGCAAGTGACAAACGATTTCAAATTTTCCATGCACACGTTGAGAGGGAGCAACTATTTTAAACCTCAAATTATTGAAACGTGTCTGAATTGTCTCTAAGTGCAGATTCCCTCTAATATGTGCAAAATTCTTTCAAAATTCGAGGCACATATTGAGGGGGAACAAACTTTTGAAAACCTCATCCTTCCTCAAAATATTTTATTTACTCAAATTGATTGGAAAGTGATGATGATCATTTTAGAAAATGTTAATTAAAAGATTGGACCTTTCATTCTCAATCTAACGATTTCAAAGATCTCTTGCCTCCATGTGCTAAAACAATTTCTAAAATATTATGCATATGTTGAGGGGGAGCATTTATAAAATTATCAAAACAATTAAGATACAAAATGCTTTGATTCTATATCACAAGTATCTTGATTGATTTTCAAATGGTTTTCAATTGGTTCCTATGGCAGATGAACGATACCAAAAAGACCGACCAACTTTACTTTATGTATGGTGATATAAGGATGATAAGGTTAGGTTGAGGTCCCATGATCCGCCAGAACCGGAGGGATCTACCCAGGGACAATCCACTAGATAGTGTAGAAGTCCTTAGGTAAGATGAAAAAAGGAGAAAAAGGAGAATAAGGGAAGAGTGACTAAGACGAGCTAATCTTGGAATAAACCCAACAAGGTTCTAGTTATGAAGTCTCGGTAAGCATTGAAGGGTTGAAGAATGAAAAAGAATTGAATGAGAAAAGGGTGAAAAGAAATAGCCCTCCATTTATTCAACTTTAGGGCAGAAACCGGGTTCAATTCATATGCTATTGGTGGTTACTAAGGTAACACCGGTATTGAAGACAAGACGTCATGGACCCAGTGACGCATTGCACTAACTTCCCAAGCCACTCAAGTTCCTCTTAAAAGGGCTTGTTTCATTCTCACGGGGAACCTACATAATCTATCGACTTTCTCTTAAAGATTGTTGATATTGAAGAAGGAGACCCTCTCCCTAGTCTCCGATATAGGATCCAAAATGTGCACAAATTGAGTCTAGAGCCACGAGATCATCAATTAATCTCTTTAGGACACTTATTTCTTGAAGATTCACTATTTCACACAATGTGGAATGTGAGATTATATCTTATGAGTCATACACACTATCCTTGTGGTATTGCCAAGACTTGATTGTGTCATATGGACCTCATCGGTGGAGCGATTCAAAATTGAATCAATCCAGGTCCAAGAAAATGGATTGACGGACACCTTTGAAAAACCGATCGTTGTGCTTAAAAACTCTTTTCTCTAGCACATCATCGTGTACAATTATTTCAAATCAAAAGGTGTTTATGATTGATAAATGATTTTTCACTAAAACTTCGTTGTATTGCAAAAACAATTTCTATTGAGCGATACATGATTGTTTTTCAAATCTTTTTTAATCGTGAATCTCTATTCATTTGGTTCACTCACTCGTGTTGTCTTCTTTTAGGACGTTCTAGTTTGAGAACGGCTAGGCACTCTGAAACCACTGTCAAGGAAATTCTTGAATTATACATGATCCGCAGGCGATTACTTATCGATCAGCGGAACCGTGGGTCGTGTACCTCAATTCATCGAAAGTGATCAAAGACACTTTCGTGTGCTTTATTGCTAACTGTCTTATGCAGGTACACCCCAATGTTTGCTGATCGAATGGAGCGGTCAATCCATAGCCGCATGCTCACACAACACATTCATATCTAAAGAAATCATGATTGGTGCATCAATGACTCTGATATTTCACTCCATGCTTACCTTCTGGCTGCGCCAATATCATGAATCAACGAAAGCTTCCGCCACTCTGATAAGAATAAATCATGATCCAAAATGTGAGCATGTCGGTCCAAAAGTCACAACATCACTAATTACCAACACCACAAAGGTTGAGTTAGAGATTTAATGTGGCTGATGATCTCAAAGCGGCTCAAAACTTCGGTATCACGTGGATCGATTAAAGACCTCCACTCGATTATCCAAACATGCAATTATGAAGAATCAAAGACTACGAGCTCTGAACAAAGAACATGGACAAGAATCCAAGAACATTCTCAATGTAATATCTGTTTGTATTCAATGTAATTTTAATGTGTGTTTGAGGTGACCTCCCTTATGGGAGACTGTTAGGAATTAGAAATTCCAGTTATTAAAGAGTCGGTCATCTCAAGTATATGTAATCGTTAGAAAGCTCGTAGTCGTAGTTATTTTATGTTTAGTAGTATTTAGTTAAGTAACACCGTGGAGGACGGACGGGTCTTTACCCACTGTATGCCTGATCCACAGCCCGTAGGTGGCGTTTGTTTGTAAGAAACTATAAATACCCTCGACCTCCCAAGGTAGAGGGTTGGAGCTTCAATACCATCTTTCTTTGATTCACATAGTTCCCAACTCTCTTCCTTTCTCTCACTAGAACTTTCTCTCTCTAAACTCTTGTGTACGCCCCACATGGTTATGGTTTAATATGTTTGTGAAATCCTATATCTAACATTAGCTAAAAGTGTGGTCCTACCAAATTAAAGCTTTATGTTTCATTTTCCCTTAAATAGTCTGGTTAGAGAGATGGAGAAATATTCACTCCTTCCCAATCAGATCAAGCAAGAGAAAGGGGCCCCACTCCATTTAATTCAAAACAAAAAAGAAACAAAGGCGTCTATACTCTATAGTAGTAACATCAAACGAATTCCACAACCAACAACAGATTATCTAAAATATGTTTACATTAACTAGAACCAACCAAAGATAAAGTACATAAATGCTTTGCTCCGTATTTTAACAATTTATTTTCTGATTTTAATTTACATTGTGTCCCCATATATAATACGATATAGGAAATATATACTTAGCTAGCAAGCTTGATTACTTTAGATTTACAACTGCACATAAGGTTCAATGATTTAATACGGACACATATGATTTAGTTGCCCATCATATGTATGTGGTTGCCCAAAAACAATTAACTTTTTTGTGCAATAGTTAAAGTTGAAAAAGTAATGGAATAGTTCCCTTCAAGTACATGCCACTAGCTACCAACATCATTTCATTACGTCCTTTCCTAATTAATGAAGTTTGTCCTACTTATGTGCATCCCCGATTTGGGTTTTTACAAAATATCCATTCAATATTGAAATACCATAGCCAAGTGCACACTTAGTCAGACTTTATGATATAAAAGTCTGAGTTATATTATGGTAGTGTATTATTACATAAAATATAAACTATATGTACATATAATAATAGCATATGTGTTTTAGTTCATGTAACCAAAAAGTAATCAATATAAACCTGTTTAATGGCGTCTATTTACAAACATACTAAATTAATAATTTTTCTAACCCAAGGGACATAAAATTTTGTTGCATTTGGAACTAAACAAAATTCAAAGCGGTTTACTTGCCCCGAAACTAGTTGCCCAAAATGATTATCTTGTGGCGGTGAATCGTTTGAGTACAAGAGAAGCTTCATTATTTAAACTTGGCCTAATGTGTAACAGTAATTACTTGACATGACTCAACTATTCACCACTTGACTATCCACATTAATTCGGATATAGACTTCAATTGAAAATAAACTCCATGTCACCCCACCCCCGCTCTTTCCTCCCCACCCCATTTGGTTTATATAAGCGGAAGATATATCCCAATATCATACAACTTTGTCAGGACACACACTATGGGCACAATTTACTACAAAAGAAATGGATAACGTGCCAAGACATGGTTAACAACGTGTTTGTGCGTGACAATGTACGTGACTTCAAGTTCTTAAGTGACATGCATGCAAAGGTGATCGACCCTAACTCGTCGATTTACTTTGTGAGGGCCGAAGCAAATCAAGCGGTTGAGTCGCGTGGTTGGGTCGAGCTTGCTCTTGTTTTGGAAATCCTGCGTGCAATTCAGGACGAGGAGCTTGAGAAAAACGGGGACGATGAGGCTAATGAGTGAGACTTCAGCTCAAGTTCTCAAAAAATCTCCTTTACGGCAAAGCTGCGCAAAAATTATTAATCCTCTACTCCCTATGTGTTCTCTCCGGCGTTACGTGATTGTCATATTATGTGTTTTGATATCTTCATGAATGTCGTTGCTACATTGATGTATTTTTTTATCCTTTAATGTATTGAAATGAAACCTATTATGAATAAAAATATTTCGAAGCACATGTCAAATGTTCGAACGTTGTTTATGAATCACCAATATAAAACATGTAATACTTTTGAACTCATATATAATTTACAACATGAAACTAGATATCATATTTAATCCGGCTTGAACAAACACCTATATTTCATCAATAATTTGGTGACAAACGTGGTTATTTCGATTATATAATACTTACATTTTTTTGACAAGCCTCTAACAAGATCACCCGTCTATTTATTTTAACAGTTTCTGTTATTCAACTTGAGTCAAACTACCAGTTGTTCTAGAGCAAGCAAACGTTTTTATAAGACTGGAATACATCCGAATGACTATAAGATTTCATTTAGGTTAGCCGAAAACGTTCCTAAGCAATGTGGGATTTTTGGTGATTGTGGTGTGTGGGTTTGTATATTTTTATATCGATTGGCACATGGTCTAGCGTTGCACGTTGATGATCCACGATGATATCGCTAGCATATCGCAGAAGATGATTCAGTTTTTTTATAAACATAGATTTTATCGTTTGTACTAACACTTTTAAACTTATCTCCAACTTTTTTTACAAACATAGATTTTATCGTTTGTACTAACAGTTTTAAACTTATCTCCAACAGCACTTTCATTGTTTTATCATGCACCATCTATTGATGTATTCATTCACACATAAGCCATTAATGTCTAGACAATGGATTTGATAAGTATGCAAATACTCATCATTTTTGTACCTTTTAGACTGCCAAAAACATCCAAAAAACACTTGTCAAAGCATCAAAATGATAAAAATATCACAAATAGTGTTTTATGTGTTTCAAATGCAAAAATACCAAAAGCAGGTGAAAAACGTATCAAGTTTGCATAATTGGCAGTTTTAGTCCCCCAAGTTTCAAAAAGTTGTCAAAATTAGTCCCTGGTAAATCAAAATAAATCAAAATATCATTTAAGGTCCATAGGATTCAAAATTTGTCAAAACAAACCCTTCAAAGTTTAAAAATTACAAAATGACAACTTTAGTCCCTAAAGTTTAAAAATTGTCAAAAATAGTCCTTGGTAAATTTAAAAAGTGAAAATAATCAAAAGTAAACCTTGTACTATTCATAAATGGCATAATCGGTCCTTGTGTTAACTTTGGAATATTGGCAGGTCCAGCCCCTCATAAATCAGAAATTGCAAAAGTGGTCCTTGTGATTTATAAGCTACTAAACCAAACCGGACCCTTTTTGTTATTAACCCAAACCCAATACCCAGCTGGCCCAATGCAAACTCAAGCCCAACTCAACTTGACCCTTGAGCCAGTCCAAAACCCTTGAGCCAGTCAAAATCCCACTTGAACCC
>OU343223.1:55845345-55939258 GCA_910596185.1 Chrysanthemum makinoi | reverse complement strand
GATCATCTCTTGGCGAAACCATTTGACTCTTGCAATTATTCTTGGACGGTTCTCTTCAAGTGCTCCACCAGTTGGCAAATATAGCTTGCCAGGTTTCCTTCTCGAGACTTCGATCTTGACTTTCCTAAGGCGATGCGAATTCCACTGCGATCGGATCTTCCCTCCATTATAACCCTTCATCATCCCGCCGCTTAGATCTTTCTTTGATTTCCTTTGAATTGGTGTGGATCACATCCTCCAAAGTCAAAGCTTCCGATCCATAAAGCAAGGTATCCACAAAGTGTTGCATGATCTTTGGTAAAAAGTGAGTAATAATAAACAAGATCTTCATCTCGAATTTTACCTCAATATTTGCCTAAATCAACAACGATTTTGTTGAACTCATCTATATGCTTTCGAAATCGTTGATCCGGTAGGCATGTAGAATGTGTACAACTTCTTCTTGGTACAACTTGTTGTGGGACTTTGTCATGTACAAAGTCTCAACTTCAACCCCTACTTGATGTCTCCCTTCTCGAACCTTGTTACCTAAACACAAAATCATACGTGAGCTTTCTTGTTTAGCTCATCTTTTCTTTGTATCCATATGTCAGGTAAAACCTCAGTACTTCACATCCATGTTGGATTAATAAACCTCTTCTTAACTCTCCATAACCCGAAATCACCCGTTCCATGAATTTCTCGATCTCAAACTTGGCTCCTGTCATTCTTTAAAACCCTTTATTGATTTGCTAAACCTTGTGATAAAATCCCCACAATCACAAAACAATAAAGTCCCTTGTGCAATACCCTTTAATTTAATATCCTTTTCTTTTCTTAATATAATAAAAACAAAGGAAATAAAATCTCCAAGATATCTTGCTTTTAATATAAAAGAAACCACGTTCTTTGTCTTCTTTGTAACAAGAAAATACCAACCACACTCCCATCTTCTTCACGTTCCTCGAGAACAAAACCGGGAACACCAACCACGATCTTCAATAACACGAAAAACCAAGCGTTGGTTGTCGATTACACGTAGCCCAACGAAACACCATACGCCTACGGGGGCGAGCGGCAGAGAACCCTTCTCGATCGCCTAGATAACGGATAACCCATGAACCAAAGCTCACGATACCACTTGTTGGGATTAGATCCTAACCCTTACAGCAATGGATAACTTCGATCACGAAGGCGTGGTTGACGAGAAAAGAAAGAATATGCACAAGTAAGTTACCCAACCGAATGATTAGTATTGAAGAATAACCTACAAGACCCTCCCCCTCCTCTTTTATAGAGATGAGGGAGATAAAACCGACTCTAATGACTCTAAGTCGGTTCAAAAAGCAGAATAAGGAAAGCGTAAAGCTTGGGACTCAAGCAAATATGACACTTTAACCCCTAGACTTAATAGCTTGCTAATATAGAGACTAATCTTCCAACAATAAGTTTCTCCGATTGAAGAAACTACAATGTGCTTAGTCCTTTTCAGAGTAGGCGTTAATATATAGAAAATCGAGATGCCTTTAATGACATATGATTCATGTTCACATTTCATAATTTTCATAATTGCTTTTCGGGATCGAATATAATAACAAGATTAACAAGCATGATTCTTTGATAATCACAACATAATAAATATTATGTTGTATGTATTGAATTGATCAAATTGAATGAACAATGATGATTGTTTCTGATTTCTAACATATATATAGTACATGAATCGGTGCCAATGAACAAGGGGCATACCGATTCACATAAAATAAATGACATTGTTTTCTAAACATTATAAACCTTAAGCGGTTATATTTGTTTCTAAAACCCAACCCATATTAAGTTTGGATTATCGAGAAACTTACAAGTATATAATATATATACACTTAACTACCCTTAACTCCGATTCTTTAACATTAATGCTCTAACATTTACCTAATGTTATAGAATATTTTTATTCAACAGGTTTCTTCAAACTTCATGATGTGCTCCATCCTTGATCTCGATCGCCTTTGATCACCATCCATTATCATAATTGTTGCCTTATAATATATCTGAAAGCGTTTTATTTCCTTCAAAAATCTCACAACCTTCATATGTGTTTATTCTTACAACTCCTAGCCCGTTACTCGACCCACCACTCTTGTGGGATTCTTTTCTTGGCATGATTCTGACCTAACTTCAACCATCTTGGTTTTCACGGGTTCTTCATTGAACCCGGCCTAAAAGTTGTATTTTTTCAAGTCTTCCACATCTCGGTTCTCCTTCTAAGTTGAGTAACTCAGATTAGGGTTCTTCCCTAATCCTAATTGGCATGTGATGGTGGTTCCTGAAGCTTGTCTTCTCGGGATAGTGGTAGGCCTTGCATTTTCCCTTCTCGGTTATTTTTTTGGGTTGAGCTTGATTAGGATTCTTTCTTCATGTTCCTTTTATGGGTTGAAACCTTCGATTAGGGTTCTTTCTTCATGTTCTTTTTCTAGGTTGAAACCTGCTATTAGAGTTTTTCTTCTAGGTTGAGGGTTCCGATTAGGGTTCTTCTCTAATCCTTTGATCTTCTAAAAAAAACTTGAATCTCGACTTGTAATCTTGCAACTTGGCTCGATACCAATGTAGAAATTTGAGATGCCTTTAATGACATATCGAGTTCATGTTCTGAGTTCCAAAATTGGTTTCGGGATCGAATATAATAACAAGATTAACAAGCATGATTCTTTGATAATCACAACATAAAAAAGATTATGTTGTATGTATTGAATTGATCAAATTGAATGAACAATTGATGATTGTTTTCTGATTTCTAACCTATATATTACATGAATCGGTGCCAATGAACAAGGGGCATATCGATTCACATAAAGTAATGACACATTGTTTCTAAGCGTTATAAACCTTAAGCGGTTATATTTGTTTCTAAGACCCACACCATATTAAGTTTTGGATTATCTGAAACTTACAAGAAAAGAATACATAATATACTACACTTAACTACCCTGATTCTTCAACATTAATGGTCGACATAATAATATCAAACGAAGATAAAAGCTTTCATGAAACTTGAAAAGCGCCAAGGTCATTTTCAAATGTAATATAAACTTAATTGGATGCATATGCTCTTAATTTTAATAATCTCACATGGTAGGTTCATGCAACCATGTAGGTGCTATGTAGCATTATGAGATGAAATTACTCTTGCAAGTTGCAACAAAACAAACATGCACATATAATTAATGGATGGTTTTATTGGTAAATGACACACTGTGATTATTAAAAGTCCTCTCTTTAAAAAGCGAAGTAAGCTGGTGCATCGATAGGAAGGAAAAAAAACCCTACTACTAATTCACCCAAACTCTCAAAGCCTCAAGTATAAATTAGCTCAACTCATTGAGATGGTTTACAATTTTGCATAATTAGATTCGGGGTATAGTACACTAATTATATACTCTACCTCCATTTTCTTGAGCTTGATGATTATGATAAATTACCAAGTGTTTGATATCTATTTCAATGATGACAAATTAATAGGCAACACATTGATGTAATATTTGAGGGTTCTAACTCATGTGCTTTTAACTACCAAATTTTCGTATTTAAAAGCTAATGGATCTCGATTGGTCCAATTTTAAATGGTTATGAATTTTGCAAGTTAAGCCCATTGCTTTAAGCTCTTGATCAAGAAGATGGTAAATTTACTTAATTAGCTTAAGTTGCTAATTTAGATTAAGTCCTTAAATAAACCATATGCCCTTAATATGATAATTAGTTCATATTGGTACTAATTAAATTAAACTCTTTCGATTGGATGTGATTATGAGCATTAAGAGCGAGTTGTGTGATGTCTCGAATACTAATAAACTTGAGTGATGTGTGATGTCTCGGATCATAGAGGCAACCCTACCCGTGGTGGGTATGTATCAAGTTGTTTGAATATGCCTTAGTTATATACAAAATGAACGTTTGGTTTTTATAAAGGTCTTATTGGTTTTTCCAGAAAAATTGACCCAATCGCAAACTCATGGAACTTTATCCTTATGATGGGTTGCTCAAGGTAGTTGTCGGATGTAATTATTATACACTCTTAACTTGAGAGATTATTTATGTCATTACAATACCCTCGATGCTCTTTTTTGAGCTATTCCATTCGATTACAAAGGACTACTAATTATTATTTTTTTGAAGATTGTTGTAGCACAATTACTCAAAATTTGAAGGACAGCTAATTATTGACTTATTTTTAACTCATACTTTTAGATGTGATAAAGTAGAGTTTGGAATTATACACATATAAAAAGTTTGGTTACTTTTAGTATGATTGCATTTGAAATGAAGATTGCTATTGGTTATTTACGACGTGCATCGGTGCATGCATGGCTATAACTACATAATGCATTTTTGTTCCTTCTTATACGGACTCAAAATGAACGAAGAAATTTATATTTTGTTGCTCTATTATGAAATCTTTTTGGTTATTACAGAATCTTGATGTAGGTTTATAACCAACTTTGTTGTTATTTTGTGATGTGAAATTAGAGATTTATATAGTGAACTTAAACCACAAGTTTTTGTTTGTTTGATTGGAATAAGTCTTAGGAAAGCGATTTGATTTGATTATGGGTAAAATAAAATAAATGTTTGGTCTTTTTACTTCATCAAAGTTAATCTTATTGCATGTTTTTGTACCTTTCGAGGATGAGAAGATAATCTTATCATTTAAAAAAAAAACTTGAGTGAGAACTTGGATAGTTAAAAGGTGACTTGTTGGAATTGGCATAAAATGGGTTTGATAGTGCGGCATGTAGTAGGAGATGATGCATTTTCTTTGTCACATCTCATTCACATTTATTGTTTTTTACTTTTAGATCTACATTCATTGTTGAGTTATATAACAAAATAAGCTTGTTTTAACCATATGGATTAACTGGAGTAACTACTCCTTGAATGCAAATAAAAGGTAAGAGGCCAAATGAAAAATGAAGACCTCTTGCTTTTTACATCTTGGATACTTTAAGACACACAAAAGAATTTGAACCCATTTTATTAGACATCTTCCCAACCATAAAACGAACATGAGACTATAAGCCTGACTAAAAGAATTACCTAGTAATGAGATACATAGCATACCCTGAGCATAACCATAACATCAAAATCAAAATCAAACCATTTAAACATGGATTGAAGAAGCGCAAATCATAATACATGCCAACATCAAGATTCGGAGTTAATGGAAACTAAGCATAACCATAATGCCAACATCAAACCATTTAAACATAAAAAATTCACACCACCCAATCGTATCATAATTCACAATCCATATCATGTAAACACCCCAATCACCAATTGCTTCATATATCAAAACATAAACATCACATGAGGGTTGGATCGTTTCGATGGTCGATTCATGAGATGTTGTCTTTTCTAAATATATGAATATTCATGAGTCGATCATTTTTATGGTAAAGGTCAATACGTTGTATTTGAGTCTAATATGCCTTTGCACCAAAAAAGTTCAATACCGTTTATACTAGCAATTAATAGGAAAGAGGCCGGAGAAATTTGGGTGCAAAGTTGGTTAGAATGTGACAAAATGCATGGTCCTTTTTTGACCCTAAAATAATAAAAGTCGAGTACACAGGCTAGGGTAGCATATCCTCAACGATTTAAGACTTTTGTTGGCGGCTTGATATCACTTGAGGGTTTACATCACGTTATTGTAAACTAATAAGCGAGTGTTATTCTCTTTGAGATCAACGGTATGAGTGCTCTTTCATTTTTTCATTTCTCTTCATGCTACTTGTGCTTAGTTGTGGCGTTGTTTCAGTTATGCTTATCTAATCAAAACTCTGATGATGTATTATGCATCAAAGAAGAGGAAGCACTTCTCCGGTTTAAACACCATCTCATAATGAGACCGGCTTTTCTTGGGTTGATGAGAAATGATTCTTTGCAAATGGTAGGGTATTATTTGTGATAACATGGTATGTTCATCATGGTCATCTTCGTGCACTTGAAGGCCATGGTGGAGTTTGTCTCACAAAAGAACTTCATGAAGCCTCAAAGCAAAAGTTGAAAGGGGATTTAAGTCCATCCTTATTGAATCTCAAGCAACTAAAGCATTTGGACTTGGTGCAATAATTTTGGAGGAATCCAACTTCCTGAATTCATTGGTTCTCTTGGAAACTTGAGGTATCTTAACCTCTCGAGTTCCAATTTTAGTGGAATTATCCCTCCTCAATATTGGATGATAATCCATTAATCCATGTTTAGCGGTCATAATGTAATTAGTAGTTTATGTATTTAGAGTCGAGTTTGTTAAGTTTATAAGTTTAGGGGTCTAGAGTGTCAATAACAAAGTTAATTTTATAGTTATGGCGGTTATAGAAGTTAGTTAGTTATTAGTTCTGAATTAGTTATTGGTGAAGGGTCATGATGGTTCACAAGAACCTCTGGAAACCTATAAGCGAAGTGTCCATGTATTGTAAACTTTTAAAATTCATTATACAAAAGCGTGAGTTTGTGTGTCATGTGTTTTGTTCAATAGTTATGTTTGATTCGATACATAAAAGATCCAGACGGGACTAAAAATTGGTACGAGCATGAAGTTGAATCAAACCCGTGTTTCGTTTGTGTTTCATCGAGATTCAAGAAGAATGCGTTTTGATTGCAAGAAACAAAGCGAAAACACCGAGAGAGAGAAAATTTGATCAGTATCAAGTTGAGAATGATTGAGAATAGTTTATGAGAGAGAGGTTGATAGTACTAGCGTAAAAGATCCAAAAGTGGTTGATTGCGCCCGACCGAGAGGGTAAAGGAATCACAAGTAATGGTGTCATATCAAAGCAAACATAAATATCAAAAGAAATCTTGACATAAATGCGAATAATTTAAGTCAAAGCGACTTCAATACATAGGTCCCGTGGAAAAATAAACTCCAACAAAATATCTGAATAATAAGTCTTAAATGGCATCATAAGATCAAAGCTAAATAATCTCTAAGGTAAGTCCACTCATGCACTCATCCCAAAGCAAACTTCGACTTCCAATGCTTAGATACACGGAAGAAAAGGAAATGGTGAGCTTCAAAGTCCGATGAGCAGATATGAAAGCAAAGCGAATACTAAGCGATATCGAATATGAAATATAATAAGCGAAGATAGCAAAATCATAATCATTTTCAAAGTATAAATCGAAATTTCAAATAAAGTTTATAGTTAACTACCACGAGCGAAACAAATATCGGATCATAATCATATTCTCATAGGCAACATTTCTGTAAAACATTATTTCTCATAAGGCAACATTTGTAGGGAGACCTACCGAGTTATGAAGGGCGTGCATGCGCGGCATCAATCATCGGATAACATATAGCAGAATAACGATATGATCTAGGATGCATCCATACGCTCCTTACTACATATACAAAATATGCTCCACCATCCAGGAGCGTGGAGAACATCACTCTGCCCTAGAGTCATATCGAAGTGCATCGCGATACGGACATGGAACCACCATGACTAGTGAAATATTTGGCTCGGGTGTCAAACTATCTTAGGTCAAATCGAAATGTCATGCGACCTACAGTCATATTTTATCGGAGGTTATTCATATTTTCAAAATGAGAGTCTTCATATCATATAGTTCAAAATCGATATTTCATAATTCAAAAATCGAGTTGAGGATAAGCGGCTCAAACAAAAGCGAATGGGTTCATAGCAAAGGCTTAGGAAACCCTAATAGAAAAGCTAGCGAAAGCGTTAAAAGAAACCTTTCTGAAAAGGTCGAATATCGCCTTATTCCAAAGCAAATGATAGCAATCTGAAAAAGGATTACTCCTTCTTCACGAACCTATACACATGATTAGTCCATGTTATTTATGATTCCATAATCGTCGAAATGATCTTTTAACATTTGGTATTTATACTTAGTGTATTCATGATCTTCATACTTTAGGATTTTATGATTAAATGAGACTTAAGTGTTTTATAATTAATATCGTGGATTAAGGTTCATTATGTCATTTATTAAAGTTTAGGGTTACATGTGAAAATAGTTTAAACGTCATAACTCACACATGAAATAGCAATTAATATAATTAGCTTCAAACCTAATCGATTTCTCATTATGTTCTATGGTTTTCTCCTTCTTTTAATATCACATTAATATGCATTTACTTTTCATGTTCGCTTCCTTCCTTCATATCCTTTCCTCCATTCCATTCCATTCCATTTTATGCACACATTACTTATTATGTCCATTTACACTCACTTTCCATTACTCTTTACCTGCTCACTTCCTTATAAAGGTTACAGGTTCACACTTCAAACTAAGGTTTACATGACCTTTACTTTCCACTGGATTTCATAGGTTTCGCTTATCCATATTCAAGTTACCATGTTTATATCTGGCGAATTAATTCCAAGTGGTTCCTCCATGTTTCGGTTCTCATATACTTTCCATGGTCGATTCAATAATACTTATTAAATACCTTAAATACTTATAAGGTTCAAGTCATATGGTTTGTTCTTGTTGGTTTTATCGGCTCGACACACAGGAAAAACACAAGTAGACTAAAACAAACATGATACAATAAAGGTTAATGTAAGGTGTAACGAAAGAAAGACGAGAAAACATTTATACCTTAGCTTGTTGAAGCAAAAATCTCAACACCAGGTTATAGGTATTGACGAATGGAACAAAAGAAAATAAGCAACAAAACTAGGGTTTCAATCTTGTGTTTATGTGTTGTATTTATAGCTAGAAACATTTTAGGTTTAAGGCTTTGAGGAGTGGTGTCTTGGTCCAACGAAACAAACAAACGCCTACCTGGGCTCCTTGGACTCTCGGCTTGGCAAAAGAAGCGAGCCAAAGTGGTTTCCCAAATAACGAAAACAAGGTCCAACTAATCGGCCCAACACTTTAGCGAGGCGTTTAAATCTTCGTCGTATATATCGATCCGCGTACGTATTAGTTAAGTTTTAATTACTCGTAAGTTAGGTTTTAATTTCGTTAAATGAATATAAATGTCTTTTACATTATTTTATAAATTTTTAGTTTTCAAGGGTATTTTAGTCTTTATTCATGTTTTAGATTTTGGGTTTTACATTGATAGTCTTGTTGTAAAAATCAGAGACCGATTGATTGAGGAAATCAATCAAGAGAAGAGAATCATACGGTTAATCAAGAAGAAATAGAAGAGATTGATCAGGGAATCAATCAAGACCGATCGAAGATCAAAGAGACAAATTCGATTCGGAATAGAATAGAATATAAGAGATAGATTAATAAAGTAGATCATTTCAGAGAAAGAAACGGATGGATCGAGATGAGTCGAGATCAAATTAGAATCAAAGATTGAAACAAAATTTTGAAATCAACGTTGTCAACTTTGAAGCGAATAAAACCATGAAAAAACTCCGCTTTTCAGTTCGTTGTGTCAACGTAGATAACTTTTGCGAACATCTTCAGGAAGAAGCGTTAGCAAAATTGTATCAAAGGGTATTTGGAAGAATTGGTTCTATAGAAAAGATGATATGGCTCTTAGACATCATGAAGGATAGGCAACGATGTAGCAGGAGAATAAATGGAAGGAAATTGCTATGAATCTGGATTCCATAGCGACAAAAGTAAACTTAAAAGAAGATTGTTGTTGATAAACAAGATCACGGAAGTATGGAAACGAAGGCGATGACATATCTGTTAAGAATGAAGATTGTATGAAGTCATCAAAGATTGTATTTGAAGACAAAGATCGAGTTGAAGACGTGAAGATGTTGAAGACACGGATTAATGAATTAGGGAGGAATATTGGATGATAATCCATTAATCCATGTTTAGAGTCATAATGTAATTAGTAGTTTATGTATTTAGAGTCGAGTTTGTTAAGTTTATAAGTTTAGGGGTCTAGAGTGTCAATAACAAAGTTAATAACCGTTTTATAGTTATGGCGGTTATAGAAGTTAGTTAGTTATTAGTTCTGAAATTGGTTATTGGTGAAGGGTCATGATGGTTCACAAGAACCTATTGAAACCTATAAAAAAGTGTCCATGTATTGTAAACTTTTATAAATTCATTATATACAAAAGCGTGAGTTTGTGTGTCATGTGTTTTGTTCAATAGTTATGTTTGATTCGATACATAAAAGATCCAGACGGGACTAACACTCAGTTGGGTAATATTTCAAAATTGCACACCCTTTGTTTAGGAAGTTTTCAAGATTGGCTAGGTGAAAGCATAAGGGTGATGAATATGGAGTGGTTGTCAAATCTCCATTTGTTCGCCACGGATATGAGTTGGGTAGACCTCGACAAAGCAATGGGCGGTTTCGGTGATCAACACACTCCCTTCTTTGGCGAACTTCATTTTTAACGATTCTCTTGGATGTACATCCCCATGTTCCTACTCTTAATATCATCCCTGCTTGATCTTTCTCACAATAAATTTATTGATCATAGTGTCGTTACACAATGGATATTAAGTATAACTAGTCTTGTTTCTTTAGATTTAAGTGGGTGTTATTTTAATGGCCTTATTCCTATTAGTAGTGCTCATAGCTTCCGTAACTTGACTCTCTAAGTGGTTTCATGTTCACGGGAACACTTTCATGAATTCTTCATCAGTATTAAAAGAGTTGTCTAGTGGTATTGGTAGCAATCTAATTTCGTTAGATATTAGTCGATGTGATATATGATGCGACTCTTGATTCCCTACAATGACTCTTGATTCCCTTCACAACTTGACTTCTCTTCTTAGCCTTGACTCGTTAATTAATCGGCTTACCGGCATAATACCTAAATCATTGGGTAACCTTTGTAATGAGAGACATTGATTTGTCATCAAACAATTAGTTTAACATCTCTTCTTGAAAGTTTTCTTGAATGCAAATCACCTCGTTTGGAGTCCTTATCCATATCCACTCTGGACTTTCGGTCATCTACAATCAACGGACAACTCATGCATATGAAGCACCTAGTTCTATCGAGAATCAAATTTGGTCCTATTCCATTATGGATTGGAAGATTATCAGTGTTGGAGGTTTTATATCTTTATGATAACCAACTAAATGGCGGTCTTCTGCGACTCAATTGGACGATTGTCATTGTTGAAAATGTTGGATCTTTCATATAACCAATTTCATGGCGTCTTCACTCAATTGGCGATTGTCATTGTTGAAAAGGTTGGATCTTTCATATAACCAATTTAATGGCAGCCTTCCTAATAGCCTTGGTCAACTTTCAAAGTTGGAGGAATTAAGATTTTCTTCCAATTTTCGGCCGGATTCGTAAATGCGAAACCCACTTTGTCAAACTAGTGCTTGAAAGTTCTATTTGGAGGAAACAACTTAATCTAAATGGCACCGGATTCCTCGTTTCGATTCTGAGAGATTATTTTGAACTCTTGGAGCTTAGGGCCTCAATTTCCATCATGGCTTCAATCACGAGAGGATTTAGAATATTTGGGAATAAGCAACACAAACATTTCTTCACCCATACCTGAGTCATTTTGGAGATCATTCCCCAATCTAGTGTCTCTAGATATGTCAAAAATCGGATGAAAGGTGCGTTAAATGTGGGGTATCCTCGCTTAACTCACTCGACTTAAGCTCTAACGAGGTTAGGGAAATTACGATATCTTAAAGGGTTCAATTCGAAATGTTTTGGATCTATCAGATAATTTATTAGTTGGATCGGTACATCATTTATTGTGTTCGGATGGTGTGAAAGCAAAAAATATGCTTAATTTAGAAAATAACCGTTTGTGGTGTCATTCTGAGTCTTTGGGAAAAGTGGCGAGTTTGGCTTACTTAAACTTGGAAAATAATAACTTCGGTGGTATTCCAAGAACATTGGTTATCGTAAAATAGAATCACTTCATCGTGCGGGAACAAGCTAGAAGGGACATTACACCTTCTCTAATGAAGTGACCCATTTAGAGATCCTTGATCTTAGTGGAAATGAACTTATTCCATCTTGGGTTGGGACAAAATTTCTTCTTTGAGACTTCTCCTTTAGATCCAACAAGTTTGTTGGAAAGATTCCACAGGGTTTGTTATCTTACGTATTCAAATATTGGATCTTTGAATAACAAGGCGATGGGCGATATTCCAAAATGCTTCAACAACTTTAGCGTCCTTTCTGGGAAAGAAACTATTTCAGATGATAATTTTATTATCTATGCAATTAGCAAAACAGTTTTCTTTAGCGTTCCATTGGTGATGAAGGGACACGAGTACATGTACAACAGTATTCTTAAACTCATGAGGTTTTTAGACCTTTCAAATAACAAACTTGTTGGCCACATTCCAAGTGAGCTAACAACCCTCATCAAGTTAAAATCGTTGAATTTATCGAGGAATCATTTGATTGGAAGGATCCCGGAGAAGATTGGAGACTTGAAAGAACTTGAATCTTTTGATTTGTCACTTAACAAGCTTTCAGGGGAGCTTCCTATGAGCTTGTCAAGCTTGCACTCGCTGAATAGCTTCAACGTGTCTTACAACAATTTGACTGGAAAAATCCCATCAAGTACTCAACTTGAGCTTAAATGAGTGTGCTTTGTCGGAAACAAACTTTGTGGAGATCCCTCACCGGCGTTGTCCAAGAGTTGAAGCACGATGTCTGAGATAGTGAGGAAGATGATGGATCGGATGGAGAGGTGGGGCTTGATTATTAGTGTCTTTATGCGGGATTCATTGTTGGTTTTGGGTCATTGGCTCCTCGATAGTGAAGCGAGTCATGGAGGATTGCATATTTCCGTTTCTTGAATGTCGTCCTCAGGTATATGGTTTATGATGTTATGCATAAAATGTTTTCCAGGTGATCAAAAGTGTGGTCATGTTGTAACTATGAAGTACTGTTCTAGTAAAGTTGTAAGCTTGTATTCGAGAAGACTTTTTTTATTTTGAATAATTATTTTAGTTGTTATGATAATGTTTTTTCTTTGATCTAGATTTATGTACAACTAAAGGATCTATTATTTGCTATATGCAGATTAGAAAATATATAAACACAGATCCACATCTGATCACGTTTGATTCCAACTCGACCCGTTCACAACCCGGCCATAAGCAATACAAAATATGCTTATACACACTCGATTAAAGTCCACTCTTGGCATCGAAAATTCACATCAGTCAAGTTTTATCTTTATGTTATTTGTTCTTTCTTTCTTTATATCTAATAAAAACTACAATGTTAACAATTTTAAGCATTTTTCTCACAGTGGAAAGTCAAAGTTGATCCATGGTTGATCAAAGGTAATACTCCCTCCGTCCCATTTTATAAGTCCACCTTTGAAAAGTCAAAGTCTTTTTCTTTTAAGTTTGACCATAATTATTTTTTAGTGTTATATAATACTTGATACAAAATATATAAGTTGATTTGTGTTTTAAATTTATTTTCATTTGTATATTTTTCATCAAGTATTATATAACACAAAAAAAAGATAATTACAGTCAAACTCTTAAGAAAAAAAGACTTTGACTTCAAAATGGACTTATAAAATGGGACGACTGTATGATGCAAGATGCAGTCACTGTCAATAATAATTAACATGCTGTAGTACCGGGCTAAAGCAAATTCCACATCATGGGTATTTAATTGTTACCATCCTTAGCACAACAGAGGAAGGACCCTCGTTTCACAAAACGGAGCAAAGTATTTCATTTTTCAGTCCAATCTTAAAAAAAGTATTGGATCCTGTCTAAAAATAAAACACCCATTTCGGGTTTGATCAATTTTCCACTAACTCCTAGTTTGACGGTTAAAAATGTTAAGTGACTATAATACCCTCAGGCATGGTAATGAAAGCGACTAGAAAACCACCATTGGAGCTTTAGTCCAATTGGTGAAACTCTCGTGCAGGAGTCAATAGACCACGGGTTGAGTCCCACCCTTGTCCTAAAGTTCTCAATATAGTACCATCCTATACGCCAAATGCTCAGATTGACTAGTCAACGAGGGGCCTATTGGAGAAAATGGTCGGGGTTCAAAGCCCACATCCTGATAAGTACAGTCATTAGGACATGTGCTCATTGCCTGGGGCCGGGTCATTGGGGGAGGGTCCGGTTGGCATCCTTAGGATGCATGGGACGAGGGTGATTCCACTGTTTTTCACCTTTTTGGAGAAAACGACTAGAAAACCATTTATTCATTCTTTCTTTTTCTTTTTCTTTTTCTTATACCTCATGGCAGAAACTCGTTCTTCCTCGATACCTCTCCTTCTCTGATCTTTTTTGGGATTTTGTAGATATGGTTTTAGTGTCTTGTATGTGGGTTTTCTCACACAAATTGATTTGTAGGTTTTGAATGGTTTATGATATGTTTTTAATGGTGATGATGATTTAGTATAATCATTCAAGAAATATGGTGTTTGAATAGTGTGGATCGTATGTGGTTCATAAGCTTCATTTTGTTTATGGAGATGGTGTTTGACTAAATCATCTGGTCACAATACTAAGCAGTAAGCAATTGTGAAGTATGGCAGTCGAAGTGGGTGTCAAATGACAACAATCAAACTAGCGGTCAATGAAAAATTGGACTAAACCCGCAACGGGTTTTTATTTTGGACTGAACCCGATTCTTTTTTAAAAATTGGACTGAAAATGAAATACCCGATAACTGTGTAGTTTTCGTGTATACATATTTAAATGAGTAGATGCCGGTTCAAAAACTGTGTGAAGCAGGGGGATGTTAAAGAATAACCCAATTTCCCCAAACATATCCATTATTGGGCCTAATTTCATCAGGAAAAGAATCGTAGATTTGGACCTTGCCTAGTACCCTAGCAATCTATCATTAAATACCCATGCAAATCACAGTTTATTCATATTCATTTTGTGTATCATATTTTGGTCTAATCCTTTCTCCCATCAGAACTTGTCGTTTCTTTTTTGCATCACAAACATCACAATGGAAGATTTTGTATAGACATGTTGCTGCCTATTTGCAGCCATACTTATATATAGACAATCATGTCTCTAATGTCAAGTCATTACTTTCTACCACATAAATGTTAGAACAATGTAAATCCCGTAGGTGATATGTTTCATTCATACAATATTTATAAAGGTGAACATATAAAAACCCTAATGGACTCAACCCCACATACCGGACTTGGGCCTATTAATCTATCATCTAATACTCCCCTTCGAGCGGCTTGTGAAAAACTAGAAGGGGGGGTTGAATAGTTTTGCCGATTTTAAGTTGGTTTCAAAAAAATTAGATTCGTTAATATGTGAGATCTTACGGATGTAGAGAAAGTATAGATCTAATGATAAAGCAAGTAAATAAAGTAAAGCAAAGGGATAGAAAAGACACAACCGATGTATAGTGGTTCGGCTACAAGGACACCTTCCTTGCCCTACTCCACTCCCGAAGTCACCTACTCGAGAGTTCAAGCACTATGTCAACAAACTCCTTCAACTTGGCGGAGAATCCTTGAGCGTTGCTTACACTTTTTCCTGTACAAAGCTAAATACCGAGTCCGTAACACGGTGGACCAAACCAACATGACTATTACACAACAAATATGTGAAATATCAAATACAAGATCTTCGCTACAGAAATCTTGCGGAGTGACAAATCAATCAATGACCCCTTGCTTGGATGACTTGTAGAATGCTCGTGATCTCGCCTTAGAGAAGGACCTATATGAGGATCACAATAGAAAGAAAGAAGAACAACTCTCTAGATCAAGTGATCTATATGTTAGAAGAGAATGAGAGTGTTTGAGATATTTAGTAAGAAGAGGGGTGAGTTAGAATGAAGAAATGGCTCTCTATTTATAGGCAAATTTCTCCTCTGTTCCACGGATCCCTCCCACTTGGGATCCGTCTAGTGTAATCCTAGGGATCCGTAGGATGCTCCTCTTTATCCATAGGTTTTTTGGTTATGGGTCATGGGTTATGGGTTGGTCCATGGGTTTTCTTTAGATTCAATGTATCTAAGTATACATTGTATCTAGCCAACTTGGTATTGGGTTATGATCCATGGGTTATGGTCCATGGGTTATGGTTTTACCCATCCTAATAAACTATTACAACAAATGCTTAATTACTACATTTTTGTATTTAAATGGCTATATGTAAATGCTTTACAAAAATACCATGTATCCTTATAATTATACTTAAGATAACATTATATTTGTTATCAACAAAACACAAAGAGATCGCAAAATATTAATAAACGTTTTTACGGTTTATTTGTATTAACAATCTCCCCCTTTTTGTTGATGACAAAACATAATGTTATGATGAGTAAAACTTAAGAATAGATGTAAGTTTTGAAAGCCCCTAAGTTTTACTTCTTCTCCCCCTTTTTGTCGAAACAAAAAGTTAACCATTGGAAGAAATAAACGTGTGGAAAAATAAGTCCACGTATTGCTAACTCCCCCTTGACGGTAGCTCCCCTAGTTTGGGGCGTCAAGTGAAGAAAAATAAAAATCCTACAAAAAGAAAGGTTAGTAACATGTGATATAGTGATCGAAACACGTCAAGCTTAACTCACACAAGCTAGCCACTTGTGACTAACCGTAAGAAACTTAAAACGGCTCGGAAACTGACCAATAATAAGAAGTGTAGTATGTGGGTAACTCAAACGTGTTAGGTTTGAGCAGAGATCGTTCGAACGAGGTTGAATGGAATTTCCAACTCACGTCTCGATTATCGGGATTGAATGAGAAAAGGGATAATATGGTATTATCTAAACTACGGGATAAGGAAAGTAACATGGAAATGAAATCTATGGGAAATCCTAAGAATTAAGGCAAACTACGCAATTCTACACTAAAACGCAAATACGGGATTAAAACAAAACGCGAATAAAAAGCAAGAACGTCTAATCTAGATCCTAAAAATAACCTAAAATTATTTTTACTCTAAAAATGATATTAGAAAACTATTTATGAATTAAAACTATTTTTTAGGATTTTTCTTGATTTTATAAAAATTAAAAACTAATAATTAACTTTAAAAATAAAACTAATTATCTAAAAATTATCAAAACCAAGGGGAAAATTATGAAATCACTTTTCAAAAATCTAAAATATCACAAAAGACTTTTCAAAACTATTTTTGTATTTTTATGATTAATTTCCTATTTTCTATGAATTTAATACTATTTAAATCTAATTTAAATTATGAAAAATACCAAATAAAAGGAGAAAAATAAGGAAAAATATTTTTATTGCTTTTTATATTTATCTTAAACTGAGAAAAATGAAAAATTATTTTTTGGAACTTTTTCTCAATTAATTGCAATAAAAGCTATTAAAAATTGATTAAAATCTACTTTTAATAATGAAAAATACTAAACAGTGTCTAAAAATTATGAAAACTTCAGGGAAATTCTAAAATATTATTCTAAAGCAGAGAAAAATATAAAAACTAGGGCTTAAGTGGAAGAAATAAGGGCTGCAATGTAAAATGGTATGGAATAAGCACTAAAGATTAAGCAAATAAGCTCTAAATAGCACCAACCCAATACAGAAGCTAGTTAACACTAAATCTACTCTAAAGCAACTTATGCAAGCTAATCCTAACAACTAAACAGTGATCTACCAAGGATTAAGCTAACTGATATTTTAAGCTAAACAGGAAACATGTCTCTACTTTAAGCTGCTACATCAGCTTATCCAATAAGCTAACAGGAAAACAAAAGGTATAGTTCTCAAGAAAACCAACTAGAGATTGCAAATCCAAATTTACAGCTCATTAGGACTAGTATTGAAGAAATTAGAGAGCAAAACAAAATCTGCTAATGGACGATTCTAGCGATGCGAACAGTGAAACGGGAAGCTAGTTTGAGCTTATCTATAAGCTTATCAGAAAAGCTAAAAGGCAAAACAGATATAGGGTCTTGAAGACCACCTGGAAAACTACAAATGTGCCAAATCTTAGACCCTAGTTAGCTGAAATGAAGATAGTGCAAGGCCTGCACTTTTGCAAAAAGCTGACTCATGACCTGATTTTGACTTTGATGAGATTTAGATTAAAATGTAGGACTGATGATGAAATAATATGATGATATGAAAGCAATGCAAGCTTACTAATCAGATTGTACACCTACATTATACCAACTGATTCCAACAGTTTGGAGAGTAATGGCAGTTTCAAACAAGTTTTGACTAATGGTGCAAATGGTAACAAAATAATGACAGGAAAGTATGCAATAACTGAAACAAAACCTAGACTAAGCGATCTCTGCAACAATTTGACCTCTAGAACAGATTTATCAGGCAATCCAAACAGTCCTTTAACATGAACCAATGACATTTAAAACATATCCTTCACTAAAAGCGCATTGAAAAGATTTGAAATAGACCAAATGACATTAAACTCATCTAACTAACACATTGAGATCAAAATTTAAACTCAAAACTGCTATGACTATTCCATTTGACTTTTATTGACTTTTGCAAAAACATGAGATTAAGCTTAAGTATAACCACCACTGGCTCACATAAGCTTGCAAAAGCTTATGTGAGCTACCGAAGAACAATCAATGATCCTTAAACACTGAAAAGCTTTGAAATCAGATTTGAGAAGAAAATGGGTAAATAAGAGATTTGCATTAACAAAATAAGATTACAAAGCTTGACTTGAAATTACAATCTTTAAACTACTGAAAACATGTAATAGTGACATGAAATAAAGAGGTCAAAATTCCTCTAAGACTTAAGGAATTGGACGATTTGATCTTGTGAATGAGATGGGTATATATAGCTGAGCTTGAGCACGCTTGGATTCCTTTCAGAAGATACTAGAGGTCTTATCACAGCCACACATTCATTGTCTTGTCACCTTGACCAATCACAAAGCTCCATTTGTCCATGTGAGGTGTCGTATCCAATGGAATGCTTCCATTTGGCCACGTAGGCGGCTATCGGCAGTTAGTGATTCTAGAAGCTAAGATAGATCCTTAGTACTATGTTGGGTGTTTGGGAGGTGGTGAATTGGTGGTGTTTGGTTGGGGAAGAAGCAGGTTTAAGTTTTGGGCGCGTTTGGGTTGAGTTGGGATATTTAATATTAATTTGACTTGGGTGGTGGGTTTTGACCAGGGTCCAATGAGAGATACGGGTTGGATGGTTTAATAGTGTGGCCGGGTTTTGTCTAGGATTGGGCCAGGCAAAGGATTTTGAGATTGGGCCGTGAGTTATATGTATTGGATTGGACAAATGGATTTATTAATGGACTAATATTAAACCAAAGGTAACCATAGGGACCAATGTTGTAAAAGTTGAAATTCCAAGGACTAAAAGTGCAACTTCTGAAAGTGTCTTCAAAGACCATTCTTGACAATCTTTAAATAGACCAGGGACTGAATTTGTAAGTTTTGATACTTCAAGGGCCATTTCGACAAATCTTTGAAACTTTAAGGGCCATTTCTGTCATTTCATCAAACTTTGCTCAAATCTTCACAAATCATCCTCAGAGATTAGAAATCTTCATAAATGCATAATTCTGACCTTCCGAGACTTAAGCTCTCTTAATCTCTCGTGCTTTCGGATTCGTCGATTTGGTACCTTTTGCGTGTTTTTATGTATCCATACCTGCACAAGCACAAACTCAAGAAAACCACAAATATTAGCAATAAACGGCTTTTTCTTGGTTATTTTGGGTCAGTTTTGATAAAGAAAAGGTATGTGTTTTAGCACATACCAAAATACCCCAGACGAGACCATTGCCGTGTCCTCACGCTATGCAATCAACTCACGCTTCTAAAACCAAGGATTTCAATCTCTTTCTACTAAACCTATGAAGAAGTAGCAAAGATTCCTCAAAAGAGATTAAGAAAGCCTTAATTCTAAAAACGCCCCGTTTACCTTTTAATTCACATGTAGATATAACGATTAAGCACATTCCGATTATGAATGACGGTTTGTTGAACTTTCATGTCGATCAATAACTCCAACATTTTTCAAACGACACGTTAGGATCACGGAGTAGAAAACACAACACGACGTGAAGTGACCATACGGATAGAATACATCGTCCCTGATTTTTCGCAAGTCCCAAACTAAGCGTAAAACCGAAATCATTGTTACAAATGATTCTAGATGCTAACACTACCCATGGAAGTTACTTATGTAATTACCTTTGGCTCCCATTTTCCTATTTCCTCTAGAATTTTTTATTTTTGTGAGAAATGAATTTCTTCAAGTTCTCGTTTCGATAACTTTTATTCCGATAAAGATACAAAGCTAAGTCGATAATTAGTTATCCGTCTTCTCTCGAGAACCATTGTCGTAAAAATGAGGTCCACATCAAGGAATTTTTATTCACTAACTTTTGACTTTTCATTTTCATTTTTCTTCATTTTTCAACATCAATTTTTTTTTTTTTTTTATTGCACTTATACCTTTACTTATATGAGCTGTGAACCACGGAGCTTCACGGGGTAATTCCAAGACTATAGGCTTCATGAAATGAGGATCCCGGCTGGCTAGGCTAAGACCTCACTCAATCCTGGCTAAAGATCCAAGGGTCCGATCTCGACACCGCAGCTCACAACTCTACTTATTACTTTATCACTTATCACATATTACCGATTACTTTATTTATTACGGATCCTTGATGTGTACCCAATTTTTAAAACAAAGATTCTTTTAAGAAGATAAAAAACTAACTATCGCCAAAAACTTGACATCTCTAATTATTTAGACAGATATGGGGTGAAACAATTTTGTGGGAACAAAAGCCATAAGTACCTTCGATGGGCTCTAAAGAGAACCAACTACTCCACGCTTAGCATCTAAACTCATAAGTAACTCTATCATTTCTCGATCTCTGCAAATTTAAAATCCCAATTAATGAGATCCGCAGATGCTTAGCCGATAATTTTTAAGATTACCTATGGTTAAGGGAACAAGCTAGGGCTCAACACGCCCGGTCAAGTCAAAATTCTATTCCTACCCTCACCGTGAAAGTCAACAAGGTGCCAAAACATATATTAACTTAGCAAATGCTTCGTCTAATGAAATAAAGTTATGCATATTTAAAATCACTCAGGGAAACTTGCAAAATCTTGGCCTTGTGAGCTAGAATTCGCATTTTATAGCTTCTTATCTAAGAGACTAGCAAACTTTTCAATAAAAAAGACTTAACAAAAGCTTACAAAAATTTTTAACGTTTTCACATTTTTGCACAATTTTTCATTTTTAAGGAAAAACGGGGTTACGAGAGTACACGACAGAAAATAAAGCAAGTGCGGTCAAATCAAATCGAAGATTTCCCTACCCCAGACTAGAACGAAACATTGTCCTCAATGTTTAAAGCAAGGGTATCACGAAAATCTAAAAGCCGTTTATTAAGTATGCTAGAAGATAAACGTTAGTCGATAAGATTAGGATATCGGATTTCCATCAGCATCGATCATGAAACTCGAGTAGAGAAAATGACAAACTTCGAGCACGAGAGTCTTCATATCGGGAACATCCTAAACATAACATCACAAACAACCAAACACGAGAAATCGAAGAGGCAGACCCCTTCGCGTCACTTATTAGAAAATAGAAAGAAGATAGATGGATAAGCATGGGGTGCCTCCCACGAAGCCTCTGTTTTTCTTAAACGAGTCGCTAGCCTAACTCGTCCCCAAATTCATTTGTCCTTGGGGAAGAAAGTGGCGAGATACCAGGGTCAAACAAGGTGTCCTCATTCCCGAAAGAATGAGACTGGGTGGGTTGGGTGGAGAAGAAAATGGGTGGATAAGGCATATCATGTAAGAAGGATCCATCATCCGGTGGTTTTGGCGGGCGACGAAGGGATGACGGATCAACATGAAAAACTCAAGAAAGACGGGAGCTCATAGTAAAAGATAAGAGGTTTAGGCTCACAAATGAAGGCATCCATCCGAGGATCCTTATCTCCAAAAATGATTTTAACAAAAGGCTCATCAATGCATATCCTGGGTTTAAAGATTTTGTCTTCACATGCGGGCTCAACGGGATACGTGATGGTGGACTCATCAAAAGAAGGGGAGTCAAGAGAACCATCAAGAACAACTATATCCCCATCGGGATCATGCACAACACCCTCAATACCCGGTGGTATTGGTTCATTCGTCGAATTATCGGAAATATCGTTCAAAACCTTGCTCATATCAACCTCGAAGTAGAATCGCTCAAGAATCGGATGATAAACATCATCAATAGTGGGATTGCCACTAATCTCTTCATCAAATCGGAAAGTCTCAAGCTCGGGTAAGAAATCACTATCTTTAACGGAGATAGGATGCGAACTTGAATTATCGTTTAAGGCTTCAATCTTAGAAATGAGAAGATAAACATTCGACAATGTTTGACGTAGTGCTTCATCCTCGATCTCAATATTATCGGGCTCAATCTCTTCTTCTTCTGGCTCAAAATCATTTACTTCTTCTATATGGACGGGCTCAGAAGGTAAATCGTCGACGAAATCGATGTCTCCATAAGAATCATCATCGGAATCGGAGAACATCTCATCATGATCGTTAGAAATATCAAGAGAAGGCTCATCACAAATATCAACAACAACCCAGACTCTCTTGGGATTGGGATAAGGGCCTCAAGCACTAGACGATTCCGTTTCAGGAATAATACTAAGATGCTCATCCCCCATTATGAGAGAGTCAACGGGTTCAACAATGTTTGAAGAAATAGAATCTTCGACCTCTTCCAAAATGACGTCACTTCTCTCAACCGGCGTGAGTGAAGGGAAAGAGTCGGAAATGAGAGGCTCAGAAATGAGAGATGGATAAGAATCCGGAGGTGGGACAAGTGGTGTGCTCTTAGAGCTAGCAAGTTCCACCGCTTCCGTTGTGGTCTCTGGTTCTTTCTGTTGAGAAATCGTTTTAAGCTCATAATTTCGTTCTATTTTGTTGTAACTCGACAAACTTGTAATAGCGAATCGTGAAAGAGAAGGATCGATTCTAGAATTCTTCGGATTAGAGTCGAGAGTACAAACGGAAATCACCTCGGGTTCAGAAATATGTTTCATCTCCCTCACCGGAGAGGGAGTAGGAATTGAGGGTTCATCAAGCTTACATTTCAAAATTTTTGGTAATGCCTCAAGTTTTTCAATGTTGTTAAGAAAAGCACGATGTTCAAAGAAATCGTCTCCGTGACCCTCGGTGGGTTCTTCGGGTAGCTCTGGAATAGTGTGATCGTCTTCCATAACTTGAACGGGTTCCTCATTAACACATTGCCGAGCTTGAATGCGGCTTAATAAGGTTTGAAGCATGCTTTCAATGTGGTTTTGACGTCGCTCAAATCTTTTTTCAAAATCGATGGAAACGTCATCGATAACCCCGGTGGGTTCTTCAAAAGGGCGACACATACAAGATTCGCGATAAAATCCACACCCTTTTCAAAAACAACGTTCACAAAGTGAATCATCTCTTAATAGATCTCTACAATTAAAGCAATAGGGTTGAAAGAAATTTTGAGACTCCATGAGAATTAATCATAAAAGAGGGATAAGAGGAAAGAATTATCAAATCAGAGGGTAAAGAAGAATATTTTTGGGTTTTTTGAAAACATATTTTGAAAAGGAAAATCTTTTGGGTTTTAGAAAAGATATATTTACAAAAATGACGGTAACTTCACTCGGGGAAGGATCTTCAAATGCACACGATTCGAGACGGAATACGAAAACTCGCTACAAGCCCTCCCCGGCAGCGGCGCCAAAAATTGATATAGTGATCGAAACACGTCAAGCTTAACTCACACAAGCTAGCCACTTGTGACTAACCGTAAGAAACTTAAAACGGCTCGGAAACTGACCAATAATAAGAAGTGTAGTATGTGGGTAACTCAAACGTGTTAGGTTTGAGCACCGAGATCGTTCCGAACGAGGGTTGAATGGAATTTCCAACTCACGTCTCGATTATCGGGATTCGAATGAGAAAAGGGGATAATATGGTATTATCTAAACTACGGGATAAGGAAAGTAACATGGAAATGAAATCTATGGGAAATCCTAAGAATTAAGGCAAACTACGCAATTCTACACTAAAACGCAAATACGGGATTAAAACAAAACGCGAATAAAAAGCAAGAACGTCTAATCTAGATCCTAAAAATAACCTAAAATTATTTTTACTCTAAAAATGATATTAGAAAACTATTTATGAATTAAAACTATTTTTTAGGATTTTTCTTGATTTTATAAAAATTAAAAACTAATAATTAACTTTAAAAATAAAACTAATTATCTAAAAATTATCAAAACCAAGGGGAAAATTATGAAATCACTTTTCAAAAATCTAAAATATCACAAAAGACTTTTCAAAACTATTTTTGTATTTTTCAGATTAATTTCCTATTTTCTATGAATTTAATACTATTTAAATCTAATTTAAATTATGAAAAATACCAAATAAAAGGAGAAAAATAAGGAAAAATATTTTTTTTGCTTTTTATATTTATCTTAAACTGGGAAAAATGAAAAATTATTTTTTGGAACTTTTTCTCAATTAATTGCAATAAAAGCTATTAAAAATTGATTAAAATCTACTTTTAATAATGAAAAATACTAAACAGTGTCTAAAAATTATGAAAACTTCAGGGAAATTCTAAAATATTATTCTAAAGCAGAGAAAATATAAAACTAGGGCTTAAGTGGAAGAAATAAGGGCTGCAATGTAAAATGGTATGGAATAAGCACTAAAGATTAAGCAAATAAGCTCTAAATAGCACCAACCCAATACAGAAGCTAGTTAACACTAAATATACTCTAAAGCAACTTATGCAAGCTAATCCTAACAACTAAACAGTGATCTACCAAGGATTAAGCTAACTGATATTTTAAGCTAAACAGGAAACATGTCTCTACTTTGCGCTACATCAACTTATCCAATAAGCTAACAGGAAAACAAAAGGTATAGTTCTCAAGACAACCAACTAGAGATTGCAAATCCAAATTTACAGCTCATTAGGACTAGTATTGAAGAAATTAGAGAGCAAAACAAAATGCTGCTAATGGACAGATTCTAACTGATGCAGAACAGTAAACAGGGAAGCTAGTTTGAGCTTATCTATAAGCTTATCAGAAAAGCTAAAAGGCAAAACAGATATAGGGTCTTGAAGACCACCTGGAAAACTACAAATGTGCCAAATCTTAGACCCTAGTTAGCTGAAATGAAGATAGTGCAAGGCCTGCACTTTTTGCAAAAAACTGACTCATGACCTGATTTTGACTTTGATGAGATTTAGATTAAAATGTAGGACTGATGATGAAATAATATGATGATATGAAAGCAATGCAAGCTTACTAATCAGATTGTACACCTCTATGCTACATTATACCAACTGATTCCAACAGTTTGGAGAGTAATGGCAGTTTCAAACAAGTTTTGACTAATGGTGCAAATGGTAACAAAATAATGACAGGAAAGTATGCAATAACTGAAACAAAACCTAGACTAACTGATCTCGCAACAATTTGACCTCTAGAACAGATTTATCAGGCAATCCAAACAGTCCTTTAACATGAACCAATGACATTTAAAACATATCCTTCACTAAAAACTGCATTGAAAAGATTTGAAATAGACCAAATGACATTAAACTCATCTAACTAACACATTGAGATCAGAATTTAAACTCAAAACTGCTATGACTATTCCATTTGACTTTTATTGACTTTTGCAAAAACATGAGATTAAGCTTAAGTATAACCACCACAGGCTCACATAAGCTTGCAAAAGCTTATGTGAGCTACCAAGAACAGAAATCAATGATCCTTAAACACTGAAAAGCTTTGAAATCAGATTTGAGAAGAAAATGGGTAAATAAGAGATTTGCATTAACAAAATAAGATTACAAAGCTTGACTTGAAATTACAATCTTTAAACTACTGAAAACATGTAATAGTGACATGAAATAAAGAGGTCAAAATTCCTCTAAGACTTAAGGAATTGGACGATTTGATCTTGTGAATGAGATGGGTATATATAGCTGAGCTTGAGCCTGCTTGGATTCCTTTCAGAAGATACTAGAGGTCTTATCACAGCCACACATTCATTGTCTTGTCACCTTGACCAATCACAAAGCTCCATTTGTCCATGTGAGGTGTCGTATCCAATGGAATGCTTCCATTTGGCCACGTAGGCAGCTATCTGACAGGTCAGTGATTCTAGAAGCTAAGATAGATCCTTAGTACTATGTTGGGTGTTTGGGAGGTGGTGAATTGGTGGTGTTTGGTTGGGGAAGAAGCAGGTTTAAGGTTTGGGCGCGTTTGGGTTGAGTTGGGATATTTAATATTAATTTGACTTGGGTGGTGGGTTTTGACCAGGGTCCAATGAGAGATACGGGTTGGATGGTTTAATAGTGTGGCCGGGTTTTGTCTAGGATTGGGCCAGGCAAAGGATTTTGAGATTGGGCCGTGAGTTATATGTATTGGATTGGACAAATGGATTTATTAATGGACTAATATTAAACCAAAGGTAACCATAGGGACCAATGTTGTAAAAGTTGAAATTCCAAGGACTAAAAGTGCAACTTCTGAAAGTATCTTCAAAGACCATTCTTGACAATCTTTAAATAGACCAGGGACTGAATTTGTAAGTTTTGATACTTCAAGGGCCATTTCTGACAAATGCTGAAACTTGAGGGGCCATTTCTGACATTTCTTCAAACTTTGATCAAATCTTCACAAATCATCCTCAGAGATTAGAAATCTTCATAAATGCATAATTCTGACCTTCCGGCCCAGCTTAAGCTCTCTTAATCTCTCGTGCTCGGATTTACGTCTGATTTGGTACCTTTTTGCGTGTTTTTACATATCCATACCTGCACAAGCACAAACTCAAGAAAACCACAAATATTAGCAATAAACGGCTTTTTCTTGGTTATTTTGGGTCAGTTTTGATAAAGAAAAGGTATGTGTTTTAGCACATACCAACATGCTTAAATAATCTTGTGATTGCCGAGAATCAAGATTGGGAGCCAAGGTATGTAAACAAGGCCTTGTAATAAAACAACAAATTGTAGTGGTATTTATGCCACCTACAAGCATGTAAAAATAAGAACAAGACTTGTTCTTGAAAATGACTTCAAAAGAAAAAGTACTAAAAATAGAAAATAGTAGTAGTAATTCCTTCCATGCTTGCATCAGGTTATGGATGGAGGTTTGGATGTGTAATGGTATTGATGCGATCAAGGATGAGGTTGAGTATGAATCGCATTTCTTCCCTAACTTCTATTGCAATTTCCCTAGTGGATTGGCAATGTTCACAATGTAGGTGATGTGGGTAATGAGTATGGAAATCTTCCGGTTTGTTTTGATTTGTGAGTTGCGGAAGTTGTGGTGGAAAAATAGGAAAATACGGATCAAAGTCCGGAATGATTGGAAGTGGTGGTGGAAAAGAACCTAGATGTTCTTGTAGTTTAATGGGAGCTAAAGGTGGTGATGTTTCAAGATCATTGAATATTGTGTTTGGAGAAGTTGGAGGTGTGAAAAAGGCTAATTCTTTTTGCTTTGGTTGTGGTGATCTTGTTGGAGTCGTAAGGAGTTCCAAAAGAGTGATTTTAGGTGGTGAATGATTTGGTGATGAAGTTGGTGCACTCGTTGGTGATGAAGGAGGTGCTATAATGGAAGCATCTTGTGGTGAGTTAGTTGATGGTGATGAGCCATATGATGATGGTTTTCCTAAGCAACAAGATCGGATGTTAATCCGTGCGGATATCCTAGAGTTTGATTTTGGTATTTTGGAAGGTGGAAGTACAAAGGTTTGGGTTTCATGGAGATGGTTTGTACTAGGTGATTCATCTAAAGGATTTGTGGATGACATGGTGTATCTTGTTTGTAAGAATGAGATGGATTATGCAAGCATTTTGGGAGTTCTATATATAGAAAAACAAAGCATTGTAATGAATACTTGACCCAAAATGTGGATTAAAATCTAATGATTAGATATGAATTTAAGGCATGTGATCATGAGAACACAAGCATTAAAGAGCATACTCCCAAAAATAAAATAAATGTGGATTTTTCATCCAAAGTGAGAAAAATATAAGGTAAAACAGCTTCTGTCTCACGGATCCCACGGATCCTTCCCTTGAGGGATCCGTCCAGCATGAAAGCTGGGATCCGTGGGTCTGGTGATTCAGGCAGCACAAAATTTTCCTTTTGGAAAATTTTTGCCTAGTGTGTGCCTATATGCAAACTATTTGGAGTTGCGGTTATCTCGACCCCTAAAAAGAAAAAAAAATAAATTAGAAGTAGAAAAGCATCCTATTGAGATAACCCGAAAACACATATTTAGTACATGAGTATGTAATTTAGTGTTATCAATGCTCCTAATTCATTGTTGCTTGAATGAATGTACCCGAAAACACATATTAGTTATGTGTCCCCTTTAGCATTCAAAAGACATGAGATGCAATGAAAACGGGTTTTTACTTTGTATTAATAATGAAAAAGCGATTTGTCCTAGACGTGAGAAATTGCTTTTGTGAAATTGATACGGGAATGTATCATCCTTTTAGAAAGCATTTTGAAAAGAGTTTTTGATGAGTGTGTAAATACTCATCATTTTTAGTCAATATAAACTGCAAAATCATCTGAAAACACTCAAAAATGAATCAAAATGATGAAAATATCACAAATCAGTGTTTTATGTGTTTTAAATGCAAAAATATCAAAATCAGATGAAAAATGTATCAAATTTGCAAAATTGGCAGTTTTAGTCCCTCAAGTTTTAAAAGTTGTCAAATCTAGTCCCTGGAATTCAAAAATGTGAAGTTTTGTCATTCAAGGTCCTGAAATATTTTAAGTTATCAAAAATGATCCTTGAATGATTCTTTGGTCAATTGGCAAGAAAGGTCCCTAAACTTTGCAAAATTGCAAATATAGTCCTTGGACATTTTAAAATAGAATTTAATGCAAATAGGGTCCTTGCACTATCAATGATTGTCATTTTTGGTCCTTGTTATAAGTTTGGAAAATTGGCATTTTCAGTCCTCATGTTTGAATAAATTGCATTTGTGGTCCTTGTATACTATTAAACCAAATGGACCCTTGTTTTAATATCAAGCCCAAACCCTTTTACATATCCAAGCCCATAACCCGGTCCTTTTACCCATCCAACCCGTTTACCCAACTCCCAACCCGACCAACCCACGTTTAATAATTAAAACCAAGCCACCATTGGCGCGTTTTTCTTCCCCCTCCCAACTGCTATCACTGATCACTCAACTAGCCCATCCCCCCAGCTCACCTTCATCTCCCTTGTCCCCCACCTCATCACAACTCCAAGAAACATTAAATGCCTCTTCACCCTTCACTCAACCCCTCAACTGGCTAACACGCTTTGGCGCCAAAAATCAATCCAACGGCCATAATCACTCCAACTCATCCAATGGTCAAAGAAATTGGTGGGATATGCTCAGAAAGTCAAGGGGAAGCAAGTGGTATAAAAAAAAGAAGAGAGAAGCTTGAAGGGGAGTTAGCTAGTTTTAATTTTCTCTAAAAATGTCGTTTTTTAATTAAGTGTTTTAGTTCTAGTTTAAATGATGTAATTTCAGCTTATTAGCATCACATTTATGATAAATCACCTTTGTAATATGATTTTGAGTTTTCAATCCAAGTTTAGATAAATTTCATGTTTCATGTTACTGTTGCATATTTAAGTCTCAACTTTTTATGTTTAAGCTTCTAATTAGCTTCTTTGTAAGCTCAAACAAGTGTACTTAAGATTTATATAGCTTTTGATGAGCTTTGGAATCATTTTCAAGCAAGTTTGTGAAAAAGTCAACAAAAGTCAACTGGTGATGATTCTTGGGTCAGAAATGGAAAATGGTGATGCTAAGGTTGCTTTGGGTTGTATTAGAGTAGGTTAGAGTAGTATTTGGGTCTGGTTTAGCCTGTGGCACCAACTGGATAGTGGTTAGTACTTTTCTCATTTCCAAATTTCAAGTCATAATGCAGTTTCTATTGGTACTTGTATCTGTGATCACCATCTGATTAGACCTGTTTATATAGTTGTAATAAGGTCATATTAGCTCATTTTGATCTTTGGTGCAAGCTGGTTCAGCAGCTAGCTTGTTGTTATTTGCTTATCAGTTTTATAAGTGGTGTTTGGTTAGGCTGCACAATATGTCTTAGAGGAGTTTGTAATGGTTAATATCTGTTTGGTCATTCTTGTTTAGTCCTATTGAGCTCATTTGAGTCAATTTCATATGCCTGCAAGATCTCTTAGTCAAAATCGTTTGCCATCTGTCCTTACAGCAAAACTGTTGGATTTTTGCATAGTCAAAAGCTCATTTCATGTTTAAAATACATAGGTCTAGCTTACATCAGTGTTATTTCATCATTATACACCTATTTCAGTCTTTAAATCTTGATCAAACCTCAACTTAGTCAACATTTTGATTTTGTGAAAAAGTCAAATTGTGCAAAAGTGGTTTTGAGCCTTGAGAAGGATTTTTCATTTGCTCATTTCCAAGCCTATTTAAGTGAATCCTGTAGCTTTTTAATATTCTGTTGGTCTACTTTCTTATGGTTATTTTTATAAATTTTTGTCAATTTTTTATAGCCTTCAAAACAGCTTGTCAAAGTGATGCCAAGTGCCCTGTCAGGCACTTAGCTGCGATGATTGTGCAGACCTTGCAGATCTAGCCCAGAGTTCACCTTAGCTCAGCAAGGGCTGGTCTTGGGTTTATTGGTTCTTGGCCAGGTCCTCTAGAAGTTCCAATTCCTGTTTTCATGTTTCTAGCTTATTTAGGTGCTTATATTCTAGCTTAAAGTTGCCCCCAGTCACTGTTTTTAGCCATTAAGCTCATACTCATCAAATCTGTTGCACTGGCAATCCAGAGGTTATGGGGTGTTGTTTTTAGTTGCTTTAGGGTTGTTTTAGCTTGTTCAAGCTTCTGTATCAGTTTAATGCTTGTTTGGTCCATCTAGCTTATTCAAAGTGCTCATTTTTAAGCACTTCCCACATCAGTTGCTTAATCCTCCAAACAAGACCCTGTTTTTCCAATTTTCCTAGCTTCCTAATATTGTTTTAAGCATTTCCTGAATTTTTCAGATTTTTCCTAGCTTGTTTGGTATTTTTCTACATTTTATCTAGTTTTTAAGTATTTTTAATTAGCTTTAAATACAAATAATTAAGAAAAGTCTCAAAAATAATTTTTCATTTTTATTAAGTTTAGATAAATATAAATAGCCTAAAAAGTATTTTTCCATAATTTTCTTAGTTTAAAAGTATTTTTAGCATTTTAATTAGTTTTAAATAGTTTTAAATTAATAATAAATATATAAAAGTGTGAAAAATATATTTTCTGTTTTAAAATTAGTTTTATCATATTTTAGATTTTTCTAAGTCTTAATTTTATTTTTCTAGCTTTATTTCATATTTTCTTGTATTATAAGCTAATATTAAATAGTTAAAATTAGTTTTTAATTAATAATAATTAATTAAATAGTTGTAAAAATAATTTTCTTTTCTAATAATTTTCTTATATATTTAGGATTGTAAAAATGTATTTTCTATATCCGTAGGTATTTTCCTTCTTTATTTGCACGTTTTATTTTGTACGTTAACATAGTTTTTAATTTAAACGTAAGTTTTAGGTTTTAAACGTTCATCACTTTAAATATAGTGATAGCGTTTATTTAATATATTTTATCTTTTTTAATTTTCTTAATTTGTATTTAAGTCGCTGTTATTTATTACCTTTTTCAGTAGTGTAATTATCTATCCAAATCTTTTCTGATCACTATCATTAGTGATCATTCTACCGTCTGATCAAGTGTTTACACACCATTGAGTCTCCGTGGGACATAACGACCCGGGAATTCACTGTATTTTCTGGACTTCATTGCATTTGGTTCCGAGCTGTTTTAAGTCTGTTTGACTTGACGGTTCGGGCCAGATCAAATTTTGGCGCCGCTGCCGGGGAGGCTTTAGCGTGTGTTTAGCCATTTTCAGAACCATTCTTGCACATACCCCATCTTTTGTAAAAAGTTTTTTGTAAAGTTATCAGAAAATCCAAAAATATTTTCATCCTTTGTTTTTATTATCATGTTTTTCAAAAATACCAAAAATATTCCTCTTTACCCTCTTACCCTTTTTGATTCTTTATTCCTTTACCCTCTATCCATTTGATTCTACCTTCTCCTATTCTCATGGAATCGTTTATTCCTTGTGTCGGTTGTGGTGAGCCTCTTTATGGTTCACCACATGCATGCGTGTTACAGTGTGGTAATGATATTCAAAACAGGAGTTGTTTGTTTTGTGGTTCGAGGAATTCATTTGATTATGATCCTAATCCGAACTCATTTAACAACTCCTCAAACTTTTCCAACTACCCACCACAGCCCGACTTTTCTAACTACTGTGAGTATTGTGGAGGTCCTCACCCGAGTTTTGAGTGTCAAACGGGGAACATGCTTGTCTATGAGCATAATCCTTGTAACAATTATGACTACTCTTATCATGACCAACCTCCACAGTACCAAACGATTCAAACACAACCTCTGCAAATTTCTCAAGAACTTCTCCAAAATTGTCTCGATACACTCAAAGATTTAAAAGAATTGCTTAAAGAAGAGTCTCGTCAGAAAACGTATGCTGAAGAACAAGCAGCTAGAGTAAGCTCCCAATATTGGAAACCTCTCGTGTACGATTATGACGACGACGACGACGATGATTTTGATGAGGAATCTACGACTCCGAGTGGCAATCCCACTCCCATTTCTGAGCCTTTCATTTCCGACTCTTCCCCTTCACTCACGCCGGTTGAGAGAAGTGAATCTCTTTTGGAAGAGGTCGATGATCCTATTTCTTTGAAATTCTTTGATTCCGAAGACTCTCTCATAATGGAGGATGATCATCTCAGCACTATTTCGGAAACGGAATCATCAAGTGTTGAGGATCTTGTCCCAATCCCAAGTGAGTCTGAGGATATATCTGATAGTGACTGGGATTTGCATGTTTGTGATTCTCTCGACATTTCTGAGGTTACTTCCGGAATTTTCTCAAATCCTCTTTTTGAATTTAATAATGACTATACTTTTTGCGAAGTAAATCCTCTCTTCGATGAAATGTCTGATTCCGATACAGAGACCATCACGGAAGTGGTGGAAATTGCTAGCTCTCAGAGCACACCACTTGTCCCACCTCTGTATTCTATCTTCTCTCCTCCATCATGTGATGATGATTTTATCCTCACTAATGAGATTCATGATCCAAAAATCATGAATTCCCATTCTGATAATGAGGAGTTAGTCATGATCATTATCATAATTCTCCTTCTTTTCTTCACCTACCCGGTGACTTCCTCTCTTCTTCACTCCTTCGGGAGTGAGGACACTATCTTTGACCCTGGCATTTTCATTTATCATTTGTGAGCCGGGTCTTTCTCTCTATATCTCATCGGTGTGGAACTTTCACGTACTTCAATGTTTATCCAAACATCTTGAATGAAAGTCCGATGGAGATTGTTTCTTCCACTTACTTCCCCATGAACAAATGAATTCGGGGTCGAGTCAAGCTAGCGACTCGGTAATCAAAAACAGTAGCATGCCATATGGGTTTTCACCCATATTTCTGACTTCTTTCTATTTTCTACCACCCTAGTGTGGGGGGGTTGCCCACATGTTATATATATAAGTATCTAAAAAAAAATCTTTATAAATAAAGGCCGTAGTATTTCCCTTTTACGTTCTTTGTTTCGGCATAACCGCCGGTACTTTGAATATTGAGGGCAATATTCATTTCTAAGTGTGGGGAATTCTCACGAATTTCATATATTATCTACCCAATTCCCCCGTTTTTGGCCAAATTTTTTTTTGGAGTAAGTGTTTTACACTTTCTCAATTGGTTATCAGTCCGCCATGTTTGATAAACGAAAGGATTGGCTAATCCAGGAGCAAACGGCTCTTGGTAAAGATTTCTCAAATCCGTTTATATGGCTTGCAATTTGCCCAAAATTGTATGGTATTCAACTCACCATATCCTAAAAAGTGAAGAGTTGGCTAGCCCGCAAGATTATGGCTTGTGGTAAAGGCAGTGGAAAAGCCATAATTGGTAATCAGCTCACCAAAGATAATATTGATAATTTATCTAAGAGTTGGCTAGTCCAGAAGGGTACGGCTTCGGGTAAAGACAAAATCAAATCCGTTGAAAGCTGGTGGTTTGCTCAAAATCACATGGTTATCGGTGTACCATGGTTCTTACTTGAACTGAAACATTTGGCTACTCCAGAAGTAATGGCTTTTGGTAAAGAGTTTTTAAAATCCATTAAAGTTCAAATCATTGCTAGGGACTAGCAATATCTCAGTGTGGGGGATTGATGAGTGTGTAAATACTCATCATTTTTAGTCAATATAAACTGCAAAATCATCTGAAAACACTCAAAAATGAATCAAAATGATGAAAATATCACAAATCAGTGTTTTATGTGTTTTAAATGCAAAAATATCAAAATCAGATGAAAAATGTATCAAATTTGCAAAATTGGCAGTTTTAGTCCCTCAAGTTTTAAAAGTTGTCAAATCTAGTCCCTGGAATTCAAAAATGTGAAGTTTTGTCATTCAAGGTCCCTGAAATATTTTAAGTTATCAAAAATGATCCTTGAATGATTCTTTGGTCAATTGGCAAGAAAGGTCCCTAAACTTTGCAAAATTGCAAATATAGTCCTTGGACATTTTAAAATAGAATTTAATGCAAATAGGGTCCTTGCACTATCAATGATTGTCATTTTTGGTCCTTGTTATAAGTTTGGAAAATTGGCATTTTCAGTCCTCATGTTTGAATAAATTGCATTTGTGGTCCTTGTATACTATTAAACCAAATGGACCCTTGTTTTAATATCAAGCCCAAACCCTTTTACATATCCAAGCCCATAACCCGGTCCTTTTACCCATCCAACCCGTTTACCCAACTCCCAACCCGACCAACCCACGTTTAATAATTAAAACCAAGCCACCATTGGCGCGTTTTTCTTCCCCCTCCCAACTGCTATCACTGATCACTCAACTAGCCCATCCCCCCAGCTCACCTTCATCTCCCCTTGTCCCCCCACCTCATCACAACTCCAAGAAACATTAAATGCCTCTTCACCCCTTCACTCAACCCCTCAACTGGCTAACACGCTTTGGCGCCAAAAATCAATCCAACGGCCATAATCACTCCAACTCATCCAATGGTCAAAGAAATTGGTGGGATATGCTCAGAAAGTCAAGGGGAAGCAAGTGGTATAAAAAAAAAGAAGAGAGAAGCTTGAAGGGGAGTTAGCTAGTTTTAATTTTCTCTAAAAAATGTCGTTTTTTAATTAAGTGTTTTAGTTCTAGTTTAAATGATGTAATTTCAGCTTATTAGCATCACATTTATGATAAATCACCTTTGTAATATGATTTTGAGTTTTCAATCCAAGTTTAGATAAATTTCATGTTTCATGTTACTGTTGCATATTTAAGTCTCAACTTTTTATGTTTAAGCTTCTAATTAGCTTCTTTGTAAGCTCAAACAAGTGTACTTAAGATTTATATAGCTTTTGATGAGCTTTGGAATCATTTTCAAGCAAGTTTGTGAAAAAGTCAACAAAAGTCAACTGGTGATGATTCTTGGGTCAGAAATGGAAAATGGTGATGCTAAGGTTGCTTTGGGTTGTATTAGAGTAGGTTAGAGTAGTATTTGGGTCTGGTTTAGCCTGTGGCACCAACTGGATAGTGGTTAGTACTTTTCTCATTTCCAAATTTCAAGTCATAATGCAGTTTCTATTGGTACTTGTATCTGTGATCACCATCTGATTAGACCTGTTTATATAGTTGTAATAAGGTCATATTAGCTCATTTTGATCTTTGGTGCAAGCTGGTTCAGCAGCTAGCTTGTTGTTATTTGCTTATCAGTTTTATAAGTGGTGTTTGGTTAGGCTGCACAATATGTCTTAGAGGAGTTTGTAATGGTTAATATCTGTTTGGTCATTCTTGTTTAGTCCTATTGAGCTCATTTGAGTCAATTTCATATGCCTGCAAGATCTCTTAGTCAAAATCGTTTGCCATCTGTCCTTACAGCAAAACTGTTGGATTTTTGCATAGTCAAAAGCTCATTTCATGTTTAAAATACATAGGTCTAGCTTACATCAGTGTTATTTCATCATTATACACCTATTTCAGTCTTTAAATCTTGATCAAACCTCAACTTAGTCAACATTTTGATTTTGTGAAAAAGTCAAATTGTGCAAAAGTGGTTTTGAGCCCACTGAGAAGGATTTTTCATTTGCTCATTTCCAAGCCTATTTAAGTGAATCCTGTAGCTTTTTAATATTCTGTTGGTCTACTTTCTTATGGTTATTTTTATAAATTTTTGTCAATTTTTATAGCCTTCAAAACAACTTGTCAAAGTGATGCCAAGTGCCCTGCAGGGGCACTTAGCCCTGATGATTGTGCAGACCTTGCAGATCTAGCCCAGAGTTCACCTTAGCTCAGCAAGGGCTGGTCTTGGGTTTATTGGTTCTTGGCCAGGTCCTCTAGAAGTTCCAATTCCTGTTTTCATGTTTCTAGCTTATTTAGGTGCTTATATTCTAGCTTAAAGTTGCCCCAGTCACTTGTTTTTAGCCATTAAGCTCATACTCATCAAATCTGTTGCACTGGCAATCCAGAGGTTATGGGGTGTTGTTTTTAGTTGCTTTAGGGTTGTTTTAGCTTGTTCAAGCTTCTGTATCAGTTTAATGCTTGTTTGGTCCATCTAGCTTATTCAAAGTGCTCATTTTTAAGCACTTCCCACATCAGTTGCTTAATCCTCCAAACAAGACCCTATTTTTCCAATTTTCCTAGCTTCCTAATATTGTTTTAAGCATTTCCTGAATTTTTCAGATTTTTCCTAGCTTGTTTGGTATTTTTCTACATTTTATCTAGTTTTTAAGTATTTTTAATTAGCTTTAAATACAAATAATTAAGAAAAGTCTCAAAAAAAATAATTTTTCATTTTTATTAAGTTTAGATAAATATAAATAGCCTAAAAAGTATTTTTCCATAATTTTCTTAGTTTAAAAGTATTTTTGGCATTTTAATTAGTTTTAAATAGTATTAAATTAATAATAAATATATAAAAAGTGTGAAAAATATATTTTCTGTTTTAAAATTAGTTTTATCATATTTTAGATTTTTCTAAGTCTTAATTTTATTTTTCTAGCTTTATTTCATATTTTCTTGTATTATAAGCTAATATTAAATAGTTAAAATTAGTTTTTAATTAATAATAATTAATTAAATAGTTGTAAAAATAATTTTCTTTTTCTAATAATTTTCTTATATATTTAGGATTGTAAAAATGTATTTTCTATATCCGTAGGTATTTTCCTTCTTTATTTGCACGTTTTATTTTGTACGTTAACATAGTTTTTAATTTAAACGTAAGTTTTAGGTTTTAAACGTTCATCACTTTAAATATAGTGATAGCGTTTATTTAATATATTTTATCTTTTTAATTTTCTTAATTTGTATTTAAGTCGCTGTTATTTATTACCTTTTTCAGTAGTGTAATTATCTATCCAAATCTTTTCTGATCACTATCATTAGTGATCATTCTACCGTCTGATCAAGTGTTTACACACCATTGAGTCTCCGTGGGACATAACAACCCGGGAATTCACTGTATTCTCTGGACTTCATTGCATTTGGTTCCGAGCTGTTTTAAGTCTGTTTGACTTGACGGTTCGGGCCAGATCAGTTTTTCTTTGAAAATATGTATGTAGTTATGTGTTTGCAACTTGAGAAAAAAAATAAGAACACTATAAGTGGAAAACTTATCTTGGGTTTTGAAAATTCCCGTATTGTTTATAAGTTGTGCGTGAAATAGAGATCCTAGACTCAGAAAGAAGAAGGCTAGTGTTTACATACCTTGTAGAGTCAAATAAGTTACGACGTTTGTTCCATTAAACCAAGACCAAGACGAAGTAGGTTGAATTGTTCCCTCTTCAAAGGTTTGGTGAGGACGTCGGCTATGTTGTCTTCGAATGTTACCTTCTCAATAGAGATGTTCCCCTTTTGAACATTGTCTCTTAAGAAGTGATGACGAATCTCTATATGCTTTGTGCGAGAATGTAATACCGGATTCTTGCTTAAGTCGATGGCACCTTTGTTGTTACATAGGATGGCTATGTCGCTTAGATGAATGTCGTAGTCGACTAACGCTTGTTTCATCCATAGTGCTAGTTGGCATGCTTTGCCGGCGGAGACGTACTCGGCTTCGGTTGTTGATATTGCTAGTGCCGTTTGTTTCTTAGAAAACCAAGATGTTAAACAAAATCCCATGAAAGTACATACCCCACTTGTACTTTTTCTATCAACGTAATCACCTGCATGGTCAGAATCTGCATATACAATTGTTTCTACTCCGGTGCCCTTAGGATACCATAATCCTAATTGTGTTGTACCCTTAATGTATCTAAATATCCTTTTTACGGCTTCTAAGTGTGATGTTTTAGGGTCTTCTTGAAACCTAGTACATAAGCAAACACTAAACATGATATACGGCCTACTCGCCGTGAGGTAGAGAAGACTACCTATCATGCCACGGTATTTAGTATTATCGACGGATTCGCCGTCTTCATCTTTTGTGAGTTTGGTGTCGGATGACATTGGTGTCCTAATTGGTTTCGACTCTTCTAGACCGAATTTCTTTAACATCTCCTGTATGTATTTAGATTGATTAAAGAAGATACTATCTTCTACTTTTTTGATTTGTAGACCAAGAAAGAAACTAAGTTCTCCCATCATACTCATCTCGAACTCGTCATGCATGATTTTAGAGAAATCATCACACATGTCTTGACAAGTGGATCCGAATATAATACCATCTACATATATTTGCACTATGATTATATGTGACTCTCTTTTCTTAGTAAAAAGTATGTTGTCAACTAACCCCATGGTATAGTTGTGTTTAATTAAAAATGACTTGTGTCTATCATACCAAGATTTTGGAGCTTATTTAAGACCGTAAAGGGCTTTCTTTAATTTATACACATGTTTGGGTTTTCAAAATCGATGAAGCCCGGAGGTTGAGCTACATATACTTCTTCATTAATGAAACCATTTAGAAAAGCTCTTTTGACATCCATTTGATAAAGCTTTAGATCATTAGCACAAGCATACATAAGAAGTATTCTTATAGACTCTAATCTAGCCACGGGGCATAGGTCTCATCAAAGTCTATTCCTTCTTGTTGGTTATACCCTTGGGCAACGAGTCTAGCCTTGTTCCTAGACACTACTCCGTTTGCATCTAATTTGTTTTTATAAACCCATTTGGTTCCTATTATGGTTTGATTACTAGGTGGAGGGACAAGCGTCCAAACATCATTAGAAACAAATTGATTTAGTTCTTCTTGCATAGCCATTATCCAACTCTCATCTTTTATGGCTTCTTGTGTATTCTTAGGTTCTATGGTTGAAACGAAACAAAACAAGCTACTTTGGTTTTGAACTTGAGACCTTAATGTTCGTTCATTTAGCTTTCCTATGACTTTATCTACGGGGTGATCTTTGGACTCTTTAATGTTTATGACTTCATCATTTAAAGGTTCTTCTTCTTCATTTATCTTTTTCTTTATTACTATAGCTTCACTTTCTATAATCTCGTCATCGACAAGAGGTGGAGAGGGTTTGGGTGGACTTTCATCAAATTTCATATTTAATGACTCTTCTACCTTCATTGTTTCTTTGTTTAATATGACGTAAGCTTTGCTATTTGACGAGTAACCTAGAAAGATACCTTCGGTTGATTTAGGATCAAATTTTGTAAGGTAATCTTTAGTGTTAAGAATAAAACATTTTCTTCCAAAGACTCTAAAGTGATTTAATGTAGGCTTTTTGCCTCGGAGTAACCCATATGAAGTTTTTCCTAAGATTGGTCTAATTAAGACTCGATTGAGTATGTACGTTGAAGTATCAACGGCATTACGCCAAAACTTTTGAGGTATGGATTGTTCATTAAGCATGGTTGATGAGTGTCTAAATACTCATCATTTTTGTACAATCTAAACTGCAAAATCATCTGAAAACACTCAAAAATGCATCAAAATGATGAAAATATCACAAATCAGTGTTTTATGTGTTTTAAATGCAAAAAGATCAAAATCAGATGAAAAATGTATCAAGTTTGCAAAATTGGCAGTTTTAGTCCCCCAAGTTTTAAAAGTTGTCAAATCTAGTCCCTGGAATCCAAAAATGTGGAATTTTATCATTCAAGGTCCCTGAAATATTCTAAGTTGTTAAAAATGGTCCTTGAATGATTCTTTGGTCAAATGGCAGAAAAGGTCCTTAAACTTTGAAAAATGTCAAAATTAGTCCTTGGACTTATAAAAATGGAATTTATGCAAAAAGGGTCCTTGTACTATCAAAGTTTGTCAAGTTTGGTCCTTGTGATAAGTTTGGAAAAGTGTCATGTTCAGTCCCTCAAGTTTGGAGAATTTGCAAAATTGGTCCTTGTGTGTACTAAACCAAACCGGACACCTTTATCAATATCAAAGCCCAAATCCATATCACTTATCCAGCTGGCCCAAACCTTAGCCCAATCCCACATGAACCTTGACCCTTGAGCTAGGTCAAAATACATTTTGATCCCTGACACAATCCATTTTGACCCACCCCGTTATTATTAAACCTCGGTCAAAACAAGTCAATGGCCAAAACCAGGTTACTATTCATCTCCTTCACACACAAGTTGAAAACCGAAACCGAGCCGTTTGTTCACTTTTTCAAATCCACTTGCTCCTATCATATCTCCCTACCTTACCTTGTCCCTCCACCTCCACATCTTCCAAATCCCATTAATATCAAAACACGCTAAAGAAGAAGTTGGCGCCAAAATCTACACATGGACGAATGAGATGAATTAGAGAGATCCAATGGCTCAAAGGAGGTGGGAATGAATCAGAGGTCAACATAGAGTCCAAAAAGTCTATAAAGAGGAGCTGGGATGCATTGTATCAATATATCTAGTATAACTTAGTTTCTTTAATGTCGTTTTAGCTAAAATTCAATTTTTAGTGTATGTTTTAACTTAAAAACTTTATATTTCAAGTTTTCCTTGTGTAATAAATCTTTTGTAAACATCAATTTCAGTTATAAGACTTGTTTTCATTCTATGCAAAATTTCCAATTTCAAAAATCTCATGTGAATCAATTGTTGTTGTAAGGTGTTATCTTGGACTAAATAAGCCACATAAGCTCCTAGATAGCTTCTAAAAGCTATTAGTAACTGTTAAAATCAGTTTAGAATCAAAAAAGGAAAATTCACCAAAAATACAAATTAAATAGTTGAAAAATAAAAAATCCATTGGAAATGACATTCACATGTGAGCAGGGTGAATTTTTGATGGCCTTGGGTTAGTGGCTTAGTGGTAAGCCTATAGGAGTGTTCTTGGTTCCTAGTTCTGTGATTTCAGTTGGATAGCTTTTGTAAGCCTTTTTGTTCATTTTTGCATTTCACTGCTTTAGTTGTTTAGTAGTTGTAATTTCTGTTTCTTAGTGTTCATTAGTTAGAGTTAAGTGTATTTAAACATAAAAATCAGTTGGTTGTTATTTTAAATTGGTAGTTTATAAAATCTCATCTTGACAGTTAAAATAGCTTAAGTCTAAATTCTTAGTTTTATGTTGTTATCACTGTTGGTTCATGTTTATTTAGTCTTAATCAATGATTATATAAAGTCTGCAATCAGTTTCATGGTTTAAATTTGTGATTTGCTTTGAAAAGTTTCAATACAGTCAAATAAAGGCTTGTTTGGATTTGAGAAGTGAAACTGTGTTAGAGGTTGATAAAGTTTGTAATTGTTGTTATTTTGAGTCATACTTGGTCCTAACATCTCATTTAAACCATCAAAACCAGTCCTTATTCTTGAAAAGTCAAAATAATCTTTGATCTAATCTTTTGTTTCCACTGTTGGATTTTTATGATTCAAGATCATGATTTTGTACTCATAAGTTGTTAACATTGCTCAAATCAGTCTTATTACACCTTAAAACAACCTAATCAGTGAGTAGTAGTGATTCAAAGTTCATCTTGGTCAAACTTTTAGTTTTTCTTAAAAAGTCAAAATTTGCATTTGGTCGTTTTTGATTAAAAAAGATATTTTTACTGTGTGTTTAATAGTAAGATTTAGCTTAAAATCTTTTGGGGTATTAAAGTTTAGTTGCTAAACTTAATTAGAAAATTACTAGTTCTCTTTGAATCAGCTTTTAATAGCTTTTAACTAGCTTATTTTGAGTACTGTTTGAAAATGGTGCCCGTGCAGGCAGTTGGGTGGTCCAACTTGATAAGCTCACATAGAGCTTATTAGTTGCTCAAATCTTGTGATTTTTGGTTCTTTGGGTAGCTGACCTAGCCTTCTTGAGGTCCCAAGCTTAGTTTTCCATTTTGAAGCTTAATAGCTAGGGCTGCACCTAGCTTCTTTTTTGTCCCAACACTCAGTATCAACTGTCTCAGCTTGAGCTGAGCAGTGATCTGGTATCACTTTCACAAGCTCTTATAAAGCTCTACAGTTACCTATAGCTTTTGATCTTTGGCTCTTTGGAAAGCCAACCCAGCCAGCTTGTTGACTCAAGGCTTGTTTTGAGCTTGTGAGCTTATTTCACTAGCTTATTTTGGCCTTGAAAAAGTCCACAGGACTGTTTGGTTATTCAGTTTAGTTCAAGTGCTTATTGCTTATTTCTAGCTTATTAGTGTGCTTATCTGTGTAATTTAGCTTTTTATAAGTAGCATTATCCTATTTGTAGCTTATTTAACTTGTGTTTCCAGTTTATAACTTTGTTTGAGCTTAAATTCACCAAAATAAGCTCTTAAGCCAACTGTTGGCTCATAAGCTTCTCAAATAGCTTATTTTTGATTTATAAAATCTTTGTGTTCATTAAAGTTTCATATTTTAAGTAGTTAAACAGTTTTCAAAAAGAAAATCCAGAAAAACTTCATTTTTAAAACAGTGATAGTGTTTATTTAATAGTTTTTAGCTTTTTGATTTTTCTTTTCATCTTATTAATAAGCAAATCTTGTTTTTATATTTTTCTTAGTTTTCTGTCACCTTAAGTTATTTTTAGAAAAAGTTTCATATTTTTCTCTATCTTTTGAGTATTTATTAGAATTTTAAATAGTTAAAAAGTCTTAAATAATTAGTAATAAATATATAAAAAGTGTAAAAAATATATTTTTAGTTTTAAAATAAGTTTTATATTATTTTGGATTTTTCCAAATCATAATTTTATTTTTCTAGCCTTATTTTGTATTTTCTTCTATTTTAGGTCATTTTTAAATAGTTAAAATAGTTTTTAATTAATAATAATTAATTAAATAGTTGTAAAAATAATTTTCTTTTTCTAATAATTTTCTTTTATTTTTAGGATTTCAAAAATGTCATTTTCATATTTTTAGGTCTTTTATTTTTTAGATATCACTTTTTATTTTTATACGTTTACGTAGTTTTTAAACTTACGTATTTGCATTTGTTGTGTCTGATTGTTGTGCTTTCCAATTCTGTGTCCAAATACATTCCAATCAATCAGTAGTGTAATAAATTCATCAAAACCTTTACTGATCACTATCCTTAGTGATCATTCTATCATCTGATCAAGTGTTTACACACCATTGAGTCTCCGTGGGACTTAACGCCTGAATTCATTCTATTCTCAAGGACTTCATTGTATTTGTGTTTTAAGCAGTTTTAAGCTTCTTACGGTTAGCCATTCACAAGTGGCTAGCTTGTGTGAGGTAGCTTGACGATTTAGCACAGATCAAATTTTTGGCGCCGCTGCCGGGGAGGCTGTAAGCGTGTTTTAAGCATTTTCAGACCCGTACTTGCACATATACCACTTTTTGTAAAATTTTTTTTTGTAAAGTTATTAAAAATCAAAAAGTTTATTAACACTTTTCCTAAAGTGTTAACTACACTAAAAATATTTTCATTCTTTGATTTTACAAAATGTTTATCCAAAAATCCAAAATATCCATCTTTACCCTCTCACATCTTTGATTCTTCATCCCAAACCCTCTAAAACCATTTGATTCTTTCTATGTCTTATCCTCACCCTCTTGGTTGTCAATGGTGTGGTGGTCCTTATAATGGTGGCAATTGCCCCAGTTGTAGCATGGTGGAATCAGGAACCGGGTCTGTCTATAACCAGGATCCCTATTCCTACCATAACACAACTGATTTATTCCATCGGCTACCACACTGTGAGACTCAGTAGTTTTACTTTGTGAGTACTGTGGTGGTTCACACTCCAGTTCGATTGTCAATCAGAAAACACGCTTGTCTATGAGCAGGTTCCTGATAACAATTATGACTACCACACGTATAACTCACAGCCACATCAATTTTACTGTTGTGAGTATTGTGGAGGTCCTCACTGTAGCTCTGATTGTCAAACAAGGAATCCATTTCCCTGTAACAATTACGACTCTTCATATCATGACCAACCTCCACAGTACCAAGAGAATCAGGCACCACCTCAGCCTGAGCCACTTCCTCAAAATCTTCTCCTTAATCTTTTGGATTTAGTGAAAGATTTGAAGGAATGTAAACATTCCCAAGATAATCCAAATGAGAAATCCATGGAAGTTTTGTTAGCCGAAGAGCGGATTGCTAAATTAGATTCCCAGATTGCCTTTGAAAAATCTATTAGGGAATCAATTGCAAAAGAAAAAGCAGCCAGATCTAGCTCTCGATTCCGTTTCATTCCTGATGACGATGATGATGAAGATATCCTTGATATCCTACAATTTTATAACGGTTCATCAAGTTCATCAGTTGAAACTCATTCCATGAAAAATCAGGGAGAAAAGACTATGATGGAATTACTAGCAGAAGAACAAATGGAAAGTATAAAACATATGTATGCTAGTCCTTCTAAACTCCCTCAGTCTGTTGTTATCACACCCGATATTCCCACTCACTCTCTAAACATGGGGATGAGCTTCTTGACACTGTTCACGAAAAGGAATCGGACAAATTTATAAAGTCGAGTGTTGAGGACCTTGTCCCAATCCCGAGAGAGTCACAGGGAATTTCTGATCATATGTGTGATTCTTCTTCCCTTCTTGAGTGTTCAAATGATCATTTTGAGACTTTCTCCGATTTTAGCGATGATTGCAAATCTTATGGAGACATTGAGTATGTTGAGGCATCACTCCCACATCGATCCTCTTCTTGAGGAGTTCACCGATGAACTCACTCACATCATTCCACTTTCATCGAAAAGTGACGATGATCTCTTTGATTTCGAAGCCGATCTTGGAGAAACTAGAAATCTCCTATATAATGATCATCCACTCGTTTCTTGTCCCATTTCCGACTCTTCCATTTCTTCTCTCACTCCGGATGAGGAAGATGACAAATTTTGGAAGGAAGTCGATGATTTTCTTAGTGATGAGTCGATTCCAACAAGGATTGACAATACTTACTTTGATTCGGAGGGAGACATCCTCTTTCTTGAAAATCTGTTGATTGAAGAACCGTTTCCTACTCTCCCTCCTGGACATCTTATTGACAATCACCATATAAGCTTCAAGTTTAAGCTTAAAAATGTCAAAAATGGTAATTTGCTTCTCGATGAGGAATGGACTTGCATTGTGATGCATATCTTTATTCCATTCTTCACGGAGGGCGTGGTTGCTCTTTCCCTTTTCTCTTTCGGGAATGAGGACACCATCTTTGACCCCAGTATCATCCTTTATAGTTTCTACTATTAACAATGCCGCGGTTGTGTCTCGTCGGTGTGGAACTTTCTGATGTTCATATGTTTATTAACATTGTGAACGAAAGTCCGATCGAGATTGGTTTTCCACGTTGCTTCCCCATGAACCAATGAATGCGGGGTCGAGTCAAGCTAGCGACTTCGGAATCAAAAAGTAGCACACACCATATGGGTTTTCACCCATATTTCTGTTTCTTCTCTGTTCTACCACCCTAGTGTGGGGAGTTGCCACATGTTATATATATATATCTATAAAAAAAAAAAAAAATGGCCGTAGTATTTCCCTTTACGTTCTTTGTTTCGGCATAACCGCCGGTACTTTGAATATTGAGGGCAATATTCATTTCTAAGTGTGGGGGGGAATTCTCACGAATTTTATCATATATTATCCACCCAATTCCCCCGTTTTTGGCCAAAATTTTTTTTGGAGTAAGTGTTCTGCACTTACTCAGCTTATGGTTATCAGTCCACCATGTCTAAAAAACAAAATGATTGGCTAATCCAGGAGCAAACGGCTCTTGGTAAAGATTTCTCAAATCCGTTGACGGCTTGCAATTTTCCCAAATTGTATGGTATTCACCACCATTTCCTAAAAAGTGAAGAGTTGGCTAGCCCGCAAGTTTATGGCTTGTGGTAAAGGCAGTGGGAAATCCATAATTGGTAATCAACTCACCAAAGATAATTCTGATAATTTATCTAAGAGTTGGCTAGTCCAGAGCAAACGGCTTCGGGTAAAGACAAATCAAATCCGTTTATAGCTTATGATTTGCTCAAAATCATTTGGTTATCATTGTACCAAGGTTCTTACTTGAATCGAAACAATTGGCTACTCCAGAAGTGATGGCTTTTGGTAAAAAGTTTTTAAAATCCATTAAAGATCTAAATCATTGCTAGGGACTAGCAATATCTTAGTGTGGGGATTGATGAGTGTCTAAATACTCATCATTTTTGTACAATCTAAACTGCAAAATCATCTGAAAACACTCAAAAATGCATCAAAATGATGAAAATATCACAAATCAGTGTTTTATGTGTTTTAAATGCAAAAAGATCAAAATCAGATGAAAAATGTATCAAGTTTGCAAAATTGGCAGTTTTAGTCCCCCAAGTTTTAAAAGTTGTCAAATCTAGTCCCTGGAATCCAAAAATGTGGAATTTTATCATTCAAGGTCCTTGAAATATTCTAAGTTGTTAAAAATGGTCCTTGAATGATTCTTTGGTCAAATGGCAGAAAAGGTCCTTAAACTTTGAAAAATGTCAAAATTAGTCCTTGGACTTATAAAAATGGAATTTATGCAAAAAGGGTCCTTGTACTATCAAAGTTTGTCAAGTTTGGTCCTTGTGATAAGTTTGGAAAAGTGTCAAGTTCAGTCCTCAAAGTTTGGTGAAATTACATTTTTGGTCCTTGTGTTTAATCTTAACCAAACCGGACACCCTTATCAATATCAAAGCCCAAATCCATATCACTTATCCAACTGGCCCAAACCTTAGCCCAATCCCACATGAACCTTGACCCTTGAGCTAGGTCAAAATACATTTTGATCCCTGTCACAATCCATTTTGACCCACCCCGTTATTATTAAACCTCGGTCAAAACAAGTCAATGGCGCCAAAACCATGGTTACTATTCATCTCCTTCACACACAAGTGAAAACCGAAACCAGAGCGTTTGTTCACTTTTTTCAAATCCACTTGCTCCTATCATATCTCCCCTACCTTACCTTGTCCCCTCCACCTCCACATCTTCCAAATCCCATTAATATCAAAAACCTGCTAAAGAAGAAGTTGGCGCCAAAATCTACACATGGACGAATGAGATGAATTAGAGAGATCCAATGGCTCAAAGGAGGTGGGAATGAATCAGAGGTCAACATAGAGTCCAAAAAGTCTATAAAGAGGAGCTGGGATGCATTGTATCAATATATCTAGTATAACTTAGTTTCTTTAATGTCGTTTTAGCTAAAATTCAATTTTCAGTGTATGTTTTAACTTAAAAGCTTTATATTTCAAGTTTTCCTTGTGTAATAAATCTTTTGTAAACATCAATTTCAGTTATAACACTTGTTTTCATTCTATGCAAAATTTCCAATTTCAAAAATCTCATGTGAATCAATTGTTGTTGTAAGGTGTTATCTTGGACTAAATAAGCCACATAAGCTCCTAGATAGCTTCTAAAAGCTATTAGTAACTGTTAAAATCAGTTTAGAATCAAAAAAGGAAAATTCACCAAAAATACAAATTAAATAGTTGAAAAATAAAAAATCCATTGGAAATGACATTCACAGCTGGAGCAGGGTGAATTTTGGATGGCCTTGGGTTAGTGGCTTAGTGGTAAGCCTATAGGAGTGTTCTTGGTTCCTAGTTCTGTGATTTCAGTTGGATAGCTTTTGTAAGCCTTTTTGTTCATTTTTGCATTTCACTGCTTTAGTTGTTTAGTAGTTGTAATTTCTGTTTCTTAGTGTTCATTAGTTAGAGTTAAGTGTATTTAAACATAAAAATCAGTTGGTTGTTATTTTAAATTGGTAGTTTATAAAAATCTCATCTTGACAGTTAAAATAGCTTAAGTCTAAATTCTTAGTTTTATGTTGTTATCACTGTTGGTTCATGTTTATTTAGTCTTAATCAATGATTATATAAAGTCTCAATCAGTTCATGGTTTAAATTTGTGATTTGCTTTGAAAAGTTTCAATACAGTCAAATAAAGGCTTGTTTGGATTTGAGAAGTGAAACCATGTTAGAGGTTGATAAAGTTTGTAATTGTTGTTATTTTGAGTCATACTTGGTCCTAACATCTCATTTAAACCATCAAAACCAGTCCTTATTCTTGAAAAGTCAAAATAATCTTTGATCTAATCTTTTGTTTCCACTGTTGGATTTTTATGATTCAAGATCATGATTTTGTACTCATAAGTTGTTAACATTGCTCAAATCAGTCTTATTACACCTTAAAACAACCTAATCAGTGAGTAGTAGTGATTCAAAGTTCATCTTGGTCAAACTTTTAGTTTTTCTTAAAAAGTCAAAATTTGCATTTGGTCGTTTTTGATTAAAAAGATATTTTTAGTGTGAGTTTAATAGTAAGATTTAGCTTAAAATCTTTTGGGGTATTAAAGTTTAGTTGCTAAACTAAATTAGAAAAATACTAGTTCTCTTTGAATCAGCTTTTTAATAGCTTTTTAACTAGCTTATTTTGAGTACCTGTTTGAAAATGGTGCCCGTGCACGTTGGGTGGTCCAACTTGATAAGCTCACATAGAGCTTATTAGTTGCTCAAATCTTGTGATTTTGGTTCTTTGGGTAGCTGACCTAGCCTTCTTGAGGTCTCAAGCTTAGTTTTCCATTTTGAAGCTTAATAGCTAGGGCTGCACCTAGCTTCTTTTTTGTCCCAACACTCAGTATCAACTGTCTCAGCTTGAGCTGAGCAGTGATCTGGTATCACTTTCACAAGCTCTTATAAAGCTCTACAGTTACCTATAGCTTTTGATCTTTGGCTCTTTTGAAAGCCAACCTAGCCAGCTTGTTGACTCAAGGCTTGTTTTGAGCTTGTGAGCTTATTTCACTAGCTTATTTTGGCCTTGAAAAAGTCCACAGGACTGTTTGGTTATTCAGTTTAGTTCAAGTGCTTATTGCTTATTTCTAGCTTATTAGTGTGCTTATCTGTGTAATTTAGCTTTTTATAAGTAGCATTATCCTATTTGTAGCTTATTTAACTTGTGTTTCCAGTTTATAACTTTGTTTGAGCTTAAATTCACCAAAATAAGCTCTTAAGCCAACTGTTGGCTCATAAGCTTCTCAAATAGCTTATTTTTTATTTATAAAATCTTTGTGTTCATTAAAGTTTCATATTTTAAGTAGTTAAACAGTTTTCAAAAAGAAAATCCAGAAAAACATCATTTTTAAAACAGTGATAGTGTTTATTTAATAGTTTTTAGCTTTTTGATTTTTCTTTTCATCTTATTAATAAGCAAATCTTGTTTTTATATTTTCTTAGTTTTCTGTCACCTTAAGTTATTTTTAGAAAAAGTTTCATATTTTTCTCTATCTTTTGAGTATTTATTAGAATTTTAAATAGTTAAAAAGTCTTAAATAATTAGTAATAAATATATAAAAAGTGTAAAAAATATATTTTTAGTTTTAAAATAAGTTTTATATTATTTTGGATTTTTCCAAATCATAATTTTATTTTTCTAGCCTTATTTTGTATTTTCTTCTATTTTAGGTCATTTTTAAATAGTTAAAATAGTTTTTAATTAATAATAATTAATTAAATAGTTGTAAAAATAATTTTCTTTTTCTAATAATTTTCTTTTATTTTTAGGATTTCAAAAATGTCATTTTCATATTTTTAGGTCTTTTATTTCTTAGATATCACTTTTTATTTTGTACGTTTACGTAGTTTTTAAACTTACGTATTTGCATTTGTTGTGTCTGATTGTTGTGCTTTCCAATTCTATGTCCAAATACATTCCAATCAATCAGTAGTGTAATAAATTCATCTAAATCCTTACTGATCACTATCCTTAGTGATCATTCTATCATCGATCAGTGTTTACACACCATTGAGTCTCCGTGGGACTTAACGACCGGAATTCATTCTATTCTCGGGACTTCATTGTATTTGTGTTTTAAGTTTTAAGCTTCTTACGGTTAGCCATTCACAAGTGGCTAGCTTGTGTGAGGTAGCTTGACGATTTAGCACGATCAAATTTTACGTGCGCCGCGCCGGGAGGCTGTAAGCGTTTTAAGCATTTTCAGACTGCGTACTTGCACATATACCACTTTTTGTAAAATTTTTTTTTGTAAAGTTATTAAAAATCAAAAAGTTTATTAACACTTTTCCTAAAGTGTTAACTACACTAAAAATATTTTCATTCTTTGATTTTACAAAATGTTTATCCAAAAATCCAAAAATATCCATCTTTACCCTCTCACATCTTTGATTCTTCATCCCAAACCCTCTAAAACCATTTGATTCTTTCTATGTCTTATCCTCACCCTCTTGGTTGTCAATGGTGTGGTGGTCCTTATAATGGTGGCAATTGCCCCAGTTGTAGCATGGTGGAATCAGGAACCGGGTCTGTCTATAACCAGGATCCCTATTCCTACCATAACACAACTGATTTATTCCATCACTACCACACTGTGTGAGACTCTGATAGTTTCTTGTTGTGAGTACTGTGGTGGTTCACACTCGTTCGATTGTCAATCGAAACACGCTTGTCTATGAGCAGGTTCCCGATAACAATTATGACTACCACACGTATAACTCACGGCCACATCAATTTACTGTTGTAGTATTGTGGAGGTCCACACTGTAGCTCTGATTGTCAAACAAGGAATCCATTTCCCTGTAACAATTACGACTCTTCATATCATGACCAACCTCCACAGTACCAAGAGAATCAGGCACCACCTCACTCAGCTGAGCCACTTCCTCAAAATCTTCTCCTTAATCTTTTGGATTTAGTGAGAGATTTGAAGGAATGTAAACATTCCCAAGATAATCCAAATGAAAAATCCATGGAAGTTTTGTTAGCGAAGAGCGATGCGCTAAATTAGATTCCCAAATTGCCTTTGCAAAATCTATTAGGGAATCAATTGCAAAAGAAAAAGCAGCCAGATCTAGCTCTCGATTCCGTTTCATTCCCGATGACGATGATGATGAAGATATCCTTGATATCCTACAATTTTATAACGGTTCATCAAGTTCATCAGTTGAAACTCATTCCATGAAAAATCAGGGAGAAAAGACTATGATGGAATTACTAGCGGAAGAACAAATGGAAAGTATAAAACATATGTATGCTAGTCCTTCTAAACTCCCTCAGTCTGTTGTTATCACACCCGATATTCCCACTCACTCTCTAAACATGGGGGATGAGCTTCTTGACACTGTTCCTGAAAAGGAATCGGACGAATTTATAAAGTCGAGTGTTGAGGACCTTGTCCCAATCCCGAGAGAGTCACAGGGAATTTCTGATCATATGTGTGATTCTTCTTCCCCTCTTGAGTGTTCAAATGATCATTTTGAGACTTTCTCCGATTTTAGCGATGATTGCAAATCTTATGGAGACATTGAGTATGTTGAGGCATCACTCCCACAGTCTGATCCTCTTCTTGAGGAGTTCACCGATGAACTCACTCACATCAGTCCACTTTCATCAGAAAGTGACGATGATCTCTTTGATTTCGAAGCCGATCTTGGAGAAACTAGAAATCTCCTATATAATGATCATCCACTCGTTTCTTGTCCCATTTCCGACTCTTCCATTTCTTCTCTCACTCCGGATGAGGAAGATGACAAATTTTGGAAGGAAGTCGATGATTTTCTTAGTGATGAGTCGATTCCAACAAGGATTGACAATACTTACTTTGATTCGGAGGGAGACATCCTCTTTCTTGAAAATCTGTTGATTGAAGAACCGTTTCCTACTCTCCCTCCCGGACATCTTATTGACAATCACCATATAAGCTTCAAGTTTAAGCTTAAAAATGTCAAAAATGGTGATTTGCTTCTTACTGATGAGGAATGGACTTGCATTGTGATGCATATCTTTATTCCATTCTTCACGGAGGGCGTGGTTGCTCTTTCCCTTTTCTCTTTCGGGAATGAGGACACCATCTTTGACCCCGGTATCATCCTTTATAGTTTCTACTATTAACAATGCCGCGGTTGTGTCTCGTCGGTGTGGAACTTTCTGATGTTCATATGTTTATTAACATTGTGAACGAAAGTCCGATCGAGATTGGTTTTCCACGTTGCTTCCCCATGAACCAATGAATGCGGGGTCGAGTCAAGCTAGCGACTCGGGAATCAAAAACAGTAGCACACACCATATGGGTTTTCACCCATATTTCTGTCTTCTTTCTCTGTTCTACCACCCTAGTGTGGGGGAGTTGCCCCACATGTTATATATATATATCTATAAAAAAAAAAAAAAAAAATGGCCGTAGTATTTCCCTTTTACGTTCTTTGTTTCGGCATAACCGCCGGTACTTTGAATATTGAGGGCAATATTCATTTCTAAGTGTGGGGGGGAATTCTCACGAATTTTATCATATATTATCCACCAAATTCCCCCGTTTTTGGCCAAAATTTTTTTTTGGAGTAAGTGTTCTGCACTTACTCAGCTTATGGTTATCAGTCCACCATGTCTAAAAAACAAAAGGATTGGCTAATCCAGGAGCAAACGGCTCTTGGTAAAGATTTCTCAAATCCGTTGACGGCTTGCAATTTTCCCAAAATTGTATGGTATTCAGCTCACCATTTCCTAAAAAGTGAAGAGTTGGCTAGCCCGCAAGTTTATGGCTTGTGGTAAAGGCAGTGGGAAATCCATAATTGGTAATCAGCTCACCAAAGATAATTCTGATAATTTATCTAAGAGTTGGCTAGTCCAGAGCAAACGGCTTCTGGTAAAGACAAATCAAATCCGTTTATAGCTTATGATTTGCTCAAAATCATTTGGTTATCATTGTACCAAGGTTCTTACTTGAATCGAAACAATTGGCTACTCCAAAAGTGATGGCTTTTGGTAAAAAGTTTTTAAAATCCATTAAAGATCTAAATCATTGCTAGGGACTAGCAATATCTTAGTGTGGGGGATTGATGAGTGTCTAAATACTCATCATTTTTGTACAATCTAAACTGCAAAATCATCTGAAAACACTCAAAAATGCATCAAAATGATGAAAATATCACAAATCAGTGTTTTATGTGTTTTAAATGCAAAAAGATCAAAATCAGATGAAAAATGTATCAAGTTTGCAAAATTGGCAGTTTTAGTCCCCCAAGTTTTAAAAGTTGTCAAATCTAGTCCCTGGAATCCAAAAATGTGGAATTTTATCATTCAAGGTCCCTGAAATATTCTAAGTTGTTAAAAATGGTCCTTGAATGATTCTTTGGTCAAATGGCAGAAAAGGTCCTTAAACTTTGAAAAATGTCAAAATTAGTCCTTGGACTTATAAAAATGGAATTTATGCAAAAAGGGTCCTTGTACTATCAAAGTTTGTCAAGTTTGGTCCTTGTGATAAGTTTGGAAAAGTGTCATGTTCAGTCCCTCAAGTTTGGAGAATTTGCAAAATTGGTCCTTGTGTGTACTAAACCAAACCGGACACCCTTATCAATATCAAAGCCCAAATCCATATCACTTATCCAGCTGGCCCAAACCTTAGCCCAATCCCACATGAACCTTGACCCTTGAGCTAGGTCAAAATACATTTTGATCCCTGTCACAATCCATTTTGACCCACCCCGTTATTATTAAACCTCGGTCAAAACAAGTCAATGGCGCCAAAACCAGGGTTACTATTCATCTCCTTCACACACAAGCTGAAAACCAGAAACCAGAGCTGTTTGTTCACTTTTTCAAATCCACTTGCTCACTATCATATCTCCCTACCTTACCTTGTCCCCTCCACCTCCACATCTTCCAAATCCCATTAATATCAAAACCTGCTAAAAGAAGAAGTTGGCGCCAAAATCTACACATGGACGAATGAGATGAATTAGAGAGATCCAATGGCTCAAAGGAGGTGGGAATGAATCAGAGGTCAACATAGAGTCCAAAAAGTCTATAAAGAGGAGCTGGGATGCATTGTATCAATATATCTAGTATAACTTAGTTTCTTTAATGTCGTTTTAGCTAAAATTCAATTTTCAGTGTATGTTTTAACTTAAAAGCTTTATATTTCAAGTTTTCCTTGTGTAATAAATCTTTTGTAAACATCAATTTCAGTTATAAGACTTGTTTTCATTCTATGCAAAATTTCCAATTTCAAAAATCTCATGTGAATCAATTGTTGTTGTAAGGTGTTATCTTGGACTAAATAAGCCACATAAGCTCCTAGATAGCTTCTAAAAGCTATTAGTAACTGTTAAAATCAGTTTAGAATCAAAAAAGGAAAATTCACCAAAAATACAAATTAAATAGTTGAAAAATAAAAAATCCATTGGAAATGACATTCACAGCGGGAGCAGGGTGAATTTTGGATGGCCTTGGGTTAGTGGCTTAGTGGTAAGCCTATAGGAGTGTTCTTGGTTCCTAGTTCTGTGATTTCAGTTGGATAGCTTTTGTAAGCCTTTTTGTTCATTTTTGCATTTCACTGCTTTAGTTGTTTAGTAGTTGTAATTTCTGTTTCTTAGTGTTCATTAGTTAGAGTTAAGTGTATTTAAACATAAAAATCAGTTGGTTGTTATTTTAAATTGGTAGTTTATAAAAATCTCATCTTGACAGTTAAAATAGCTTAAGTCTAAATTCTTAGTTTTATGTTGTTATCACTGTTGGTTCATGTTTATTTAGTCTTAATCAATGATTATATAAAGTCTGCAATCAGTTTCATGGTTTAAATTTGTGATTTGCTTTGAAAAGTTTCAATACAGTCAAATAAAGGCTTGTTTGGATTTGAGAAGTGAAACTGTGTTAGAGGTTGATAAAGTTTGTAATTGTTGTTATTTTGAGTCATACTTGGTCCTAACATCTCATTTAAACCATCAAAACCAGTCCTTATTCTTGAAAAGTCAAAATAATTTTTGATCTAATCTTTTGTTTCCACTGTTGGATTTTTATGATTCAAGATCATGATTTTGTACTCATAAGTTGTTAACATTGCTCAAATCAGTCTTATTACACCTTAAAACAACCTAATCAGTGAGTAGTAGTGATTCAAAGTTCATCTTGGTCAAACTTTTAGTTTTTCTTAAAAAGTCAAAATTTGCATTTGGTCGTTTTTGATTAAAAAAGATATTTTTAGTGTAAGTTTAATAGTAAGATTTAGCTTAAAATCTTTTGGGGTATTAAAGTTTAGTTGCTAAACTTAATTAGAAAATTACTAGTTCTCTTTGAATCAGCTTTTTAATAGCTTTTTAACTAGCTTATTTTGAGTACCTGTTTGAAAATGGTGCCCTGTGCACAGTTGGGTGGTCCAACTTGATAAGCTCACATAGAGCTTATTAGTTGCTCAAATCTTGTGATTTTTGGTTCTTTGGGTAGCTGACCTAGCCTTCTTGAGGTCTCAAGCTTAGTTTTCCATTTTGAAGCTTAATAGCTAGGGCTGCACCTAGCTTCTTTTTTGTCCCAACACTCAGTATCAACTGTCTGCTGAGCTGAGCAGTGATCTGGTATCACTTTCACAAGCTCTTATAAAGCTCTACAGTTACCTATAGCTTTTGATCTTTGGCTTTTTGGAAAGCCAACCTAGCCAGCTTGTTGACTCAAGGCTTGTTTTGAGCTTGTGAGCTTATTTCACTAGCTTATTTTGGCCTTGAAAAAGTCCACAGGACTGTTTGGTTATTCAGTTTAGTTCAAGTGCTTATTGCTTATTTCTAGCTTATTAGTGTGCTTATCTGTGTAATTTAGCTTTATATAAGTATCATTATCCTATTTGTAGCTTATTTAACTTGTGTTTCCAGTTTATAACTTTGTTTGAGCTTAAATTCACCAAAATAAGCTCTTAAGCCAACTGTTGGCTCATAAGCTTCTCAAATAGCTTATTTTTGATTTATAAAATCTTTGTGTTCATTAAAGTTTCATATTTTAAGTAGTTAAACAGTTTTCAAAAAGAAAATCCAGAAAAACATCATTTTTAAAACAGTGATAGTGTTTATTTAATAGTTTTTAGCTTTTTGATTTTTCTTTTCATCTTATTAATAAGTAAATCTTGTTTTTATATTTTTCTTAGTTTTCTGTCACCTTAAGTTATTTTTAGAAAAAGTTTCATATTTTTCTCTATCTTTTGAGTATTTATTAGAATTTTAAATAGTTAAAAAGTCTTAAATAATTAGTAATAAATATATAAAAAGTGTAAAAAATATATTTTTAGTTTTAAAATAAGTTTTATATTATTTTGGATTTTTCCAAATCATAATTTTATTTTTCTAGCCTTATTTTGTATTTTCTTCTATTTTAGGTCATTTTTAAATAGTTAAAATAGTTTTTAATTAATAATAATTAATTAAATAGTTGTAAAAATAATTTTCTTTTTCTAATAATTTTCTTTTATTTTTAGGATTTCAAAATTGTCATTTTCATATTTTTAGGTCTTTTATTTCTTAGATATCACTTTTTATTTTGTACGTTTACATAGTTTTTAAACTTACGTATTTGCATTTGTTGTGTCTGATTGTTGTGCTTTCCAATTCTGTGTCCAAATACATTCCAATCAATCAGTAGTGTAATAAATTCATCAAAACCTTTACTGATCACTATCCTTAGTGATCATTCTATCATCTGATCAAGTGTTTACACACCATTAAGTCTCCGTGGGACTTAACGACCCGGGAATTCATTCTATTCTCCAGGACTTCATTGTATTTGTGTTTTAAGCAGTTTTAAGCTTCTTACGGTTAGCCATTCACAAGTGGCTAGCTTGTGTGAGGTAGCTTGACGATTTAGCACAGATCAATGGTTCTACTCATTTCTTGTAGGGTTCTATTCTTTCTTTCTACTACCCCATTCGATTGTGGACTGCGTAGAGCCGAGAAGTTGTGAGTAATACCATTAGCGTCACAAAAGGTTCCAAATTGCACTTCATTATCGAATTCCCTACCATGATCCGTCCTAATGGACACTATAGGACTTCCTAGTTGTCTTTGGATCTTTTTGCTTAATATTTCAAAATAATTAAAGGTTTCTGTTTTGTTCTTTAAAAATTTTGTCCATGTATACCTAGAGTAATCATCCACTATGACCAAAGTGTAGTAGTTGCCTCCATAACTTTGGATAGCGGATGGACCAAATAAATCCATATGTAGTAATTCTAGACACCTAGTTGTAGACACCATGTTTTTAGCTTTATGACTAGAATGAGCTTGTTTTCCTACATTACAAGCATCACAAAAGTGATGTTCATATTTTAACTTAGGTAGATCTCTTACTAGATCTTTGGATGATAGCGATTGAAGAAGTCGCATGTTGGCGTGACCCAATCTTCGATGCCATAAGGTCGAAGTATCATCCATAGAGGTAAGACATAATTTGTCTTTAGGTTCATTACCGATTTTAATGACATAGACTCCATGTTTCCTAATTTCTTTTCCTATGGTTATGCCATTTTTTAATATCTTACTACCGGTTTCGGTAAAAAGTACATGGCACCTTTTATCACATATTTGTCCTATACTTAAGAGGTTAAAGTTTAGGTTTTCTACGTGACACATATCGTTAATGGTTAGAGATTTGTTAGAAATCGTACCTTTACCGATGATTCTACTTTTGCTATTTCCAAACACCACATTACCTCTATTGAAGGATTCATATGTGGAGAATAGATCTCTATTGCCGGCCATGTGCCTCGTGCACCCGCTATCCTTGACCCATTCATCCGGGTCTAGGTCGACCTTTAAGCATACCTAAGACAATAATAAACTCAAAAGTTTGGTCCCCATTTGTTCATGGGTCCATTAGTGTTAAACATTCCATTCATGTTAGACATGTATGGATAAGATGAGTATGCATTCCATGGAGCAAATTTTTGAAAAGGAAAACCATTTTGCATATTTGGGTTCCATCCCATTTGATGGTTACTTCTTGGATAAACGTTGTTAGATCTCCTAGATGGATTGTGTTTTTGAAAATATGGAGCTTTGTTTCTTGCAAAAGTAGGATTATATTTTGGGGGTGGTTGTCTAGTGGTGACATGAGTTGGTTTCTTCCTATTAACTATAACAAACTCAGTTCTAGATGAAGAAGCTACGTTATTGCTACTGTTTGCTACAGCAGATCCACGGATCCCTGATTTATCACTAGCCGGTTCCCTTTTGATGGGATCCGCCACAACAGTGGCTGGTTTTTCTAGTGCCTTAACAAATTTTGTTTCTTTATTTTCACTAGTTGATGGATCAAGTTGTTGGATCCCTAAACCTTCTCGGTTTTCTTCATTTTTAATACTATCTAGCATTATATTTAACGTATTCGTGCTCATTCTAGCAATCTTAGAATCTAGTTGATCAACTAGTGTTTGAAGTTGAACGCAAAGTTCACATTCACCACTTGCTATTTTACCCTTTTCTAAACGTTTTAGTTTTGCTTTTAATTCTATGACTTCTTTATCTAAACGTTGGTTTTGACTCTTTAAAAGCTTGTTTTTGTTAATTAGTTTTAAGCTAATATTGTATAGTTTGTCATATTCATTATTTAATGAGTCGTCATCAAGTGATGAGCTACTATAGTATTCGTGACATACCTCGTCATTTGTCATGAGACAAATTTCTTCGTCCTCCTCGTCGCTCATTCCCCACGTGCCGCTCACGAACACCTTTCGATCGTCCCGTTTGGGGCACTTACTAATAAAGTGGTTTGGGTCCCCACATTTAAAGCAAGTACGATCATCTTTTGGTTTCTCGTCCTCTTTGCTTTTCCGAAAGCCTTTCTTATCGTCATACGGTTGTTTGACGTATCTTCCCTTTCTTCTAAAGAACTTTTTATAGTCCCTTACCGGCATAGCGTACTCCTCGTCGTCACTACTCGAAGAGGAGTTCTCTTCATCACTTGAAGCCTTTTTGGCTTTAAGGGCAAGAGATTTGTGTTTCTATTTCACCTTTGAGGCTTCAGAGTGTTTAGCAAGGACAAGCTCGTAGACTTTTAGGTTGCCTATGAGTTCATCGAGGGTGAGTATTGTCAAATCTTTTGACTCTTCGATCGCCGTCACCTTGGATCTCCACTTCGATGGAAGTGCCCTTAGATATCTCCTAACATGGTTACGGCTAGAAAAAGATTCATCAAGTGCTTGTAAAGATGTAATAATAGTATTAAAGTTAGCAAATGAATGACCTATAGTTTCCTCATCCGATATTGAAAATTGTTCATATTGTTGAACAAATAAATCAATTTTATTATTTTTACCTTGTTGGTTGCCTTGATGAGTTACAACTAAAGAATTCCAAATTTCTTTAGAGGTTTTAAGTATAGAAATTCTTTCGAATTCCTTTTTGGGTAAAGCATTATACAAAACCATTTTAGCTTCACTATTTTTGGAAAGCTTTTTCTTCATTTCATAATTTAGTTTATCATGAGGTATGTTAACTAAATTTCCTTTATCATCATTTGAGGTAGCCTCAAAATCGCCTTCAACAATAATGTACCAAAGATCAATATCTTTAGATTTCACATATGTTTCGAATCTATTTTTCCAATATATAAATCCATTAGTTTCAAGTAGTGGTGGTCGTTGCATAGATTGCCCTTCCTTATAATTTTCAGAACCCATAGTGATCGAAAAGTTTTTAAAATACAATTTTACTTTAAAACTTTTATAAACTTATCTCTGATACCAATTGTGGAAAACTAGAAGGGGGGTTGAATAGTTTTGCCGATTTTAAGTTAGTTTCAAAAACTTTAGATTCGTAAATATGTGAGATCTTATGGATGTAGAGAAAGTATAGATCTAATAATAAAGCAAGTAAATAAAGTAAAGCAAAGGGATAGAAAAGACACAACCGATGTACAGTGGTTCGGCTACAAGGACACCTTCCTTGCCCTACTCCACTCCCCGAGTCACCTACTCGAGAGTTTAAGCACTATGTCAACAAACTCCTTCACTTGGCGGAGAAGCCTTCACAACGTTGCTTACACTTTTTCCGGTACAAAGCTAAATACCGAGTCCGTAACACGGTGGACCAAACCAACACGACTATTACACAACAAATATGTGAAATATCAAATACAAGATCTTCGCTACAGAAATCTTGCTGAGTGACAAATCAATCAAGGACCCCTTGCTTGGATGACTTGTAGAATGCTCGTGATCTCGCCTTAGAGAAGGACCTATATGAGGATCACAATAGAAAGAAAGAAGAACAACTCTCTAGATCAAGTGATCTATATGTTAGAAGAGAATGAGAGTGTTTGAGAGATTTAGTAAGAAGAGGGGTGGGTTAGAATGAAGAAATGGCTCTCTATTTATAGGCAAATTTCTCCTCTGTTCCACGGATCCCACGGATCCCTCCCACTTGGGATCCTTCTAGTGTAATCCTAGGGATCCGTGGGACGCTCCTCTTTGCCCATGAGTTTTTTGGTTATTGGTCATGGGTTATGGGTTGGTCCATGGGTTTTCTTTAGATTCAATGTATCTAAGTATACATTGTATCTAGCCAACTTGGGTATGGGTAATGATCCATGGGTTATGGTCCATGGGTTATGGTTTTTACCCATCCTAATAAAATATTACAACAAATGCTTAATTACTACATTTTTGTATTTAAATGGCTATATGTAAATGTTTTACAAAAATAACATGTATCCTTATAATTATACTTAAGATAACATTATATTTGTTATCAACAAAATACAAAGAGATCGCAAAATATTAATAAACGTTTTTACGTATTATTTGTATTAACACGGCTAAATCGTATAAGCTCGAACTGGAGTAGAGAAACTAATAAACAATAAATTAAAGAAAATAAATAATTGTTGATGGCGATATCTTGACAGCAAGCGAAATCAAATCTTCAAGCATGAGCAGCAAAACAGATAAACCAATGTATCCGTACCAAAATGGATAAACTAAAGCATCCTTTTTAGAGAATAAACAAAAGTATCCTCAACGAAATTGGATAAACCAAAGTATCTATAAACAGGATAAACCAAAGTACCCTTACCAAATACCAGATAATAAACCAATATATTCTCTACCAAACCTTTTTTTAATCAATTTCTAATAACATGAATAACTTAATAAGAAGAAGAAAAATAAATAAAAAATAAAAATAAATAAATAATAATTGTTGTTGTGGCACAAACGAACAGTTACGATAAGAAAAAAAAGATTAGATAAATAACAATGGGATATAAGAAAAGGAAGTAATGAAGGACTACCGCTACTTTTTCTTTTAGCACATAACGATCAAAGACTAGGGTTTGGGATTGAAGATATTTGACGGGGTGGTTTAGGAGAGGCGGCTCAACATAGCCACCTAGGTCTGAGGATCAGACCCACTCTGATACCATGTTAGAACAATGTAAACCCCGTAAGTGATATGTTTCATTCATACGATATTTATAAAGGTGAACATATAAAAACCCTAAATGGACCCAACCCCACATACCGGGCTTGGGCCTACTAATCTATCATCTAATAATAACTTTGTCAGCCTATTGTTCCACCACACATATCTATTCAGAAATTGATTATCTAATGTTTGATGCCCTTGATATTGCAGACTTCGTTTCGGCAAGGGAGTTTGATTTTGCAGAAGAATATCAACAAAGCATATGGTCTTTGCGATATGTAAATTCGTAATCAAGTATTTTGATTTAGTAAGAAACTGAGTATCACTGCATTCACGTGTTTAGCTTAAAAGAGAAGGTAACTGCATCAAGTCATCTAATTTCTAGTTTTGAATATGCTGGACTACAACATTTAATTAGTAGTAGCATTTTGTTATGTCTTTGAACATGAAATTGTTAATTAGAATGTACATCTAACGTTCCGCTTATGATTTGTAAACGCTTCTTAATGCACCAATCAAGCAAACATGTGTGATTTGCTCTATTTTACTTGTCATGGGTGTAGAATAACTTCAACCATGGATGTCGAATAATTTCAACCGTGGGTTGAAAGCATTTTGCTTTCAAATGGTTTCTTATTTGGCCATGTTGTAAGTGCTTTAACCTAATTTGTTGTGACAAAGATAATGCTTGAAAGAAATATATATATGCAAACTTGAAAACAAATAATTGGAAATCCGTAAGGGCATCTTAAGAATAGAACAAAACTTGAAACTATGAGCATCTGTACCCATGGTTTCATGTTGATCGAGTATCGAATAAGTGTGTATTCAACTGATGCCACGACTCACGAGTGATAGCAACAAAGCATAGAATAACCACAAACTTATACATGGAATCATCGAGTTCTATGTCGGTTTTGGAGTATATGATAGGGTGGTATTAACCAATGTGTAGAGTGAAAATAATCCGAGGGTTTTGTATAACTTATAAGTTGGGCTTATGTAATTTTGAAAAGCTAATAAGCTCTTTTTTTTTTGTGGCCTCTAGACTTATCATTTATGCTTAATAATAAAACAAAGGTGAATCCATTATGCTCCGAACCAAGTATTAATTTATCTTACATAAATGTATACTAACATGGTGTTTTAATTCTTTGGGGAAATGTGAACTAGATCAAAATCCAAGTTGATTTGTTAGAGAGATCATTAAAAAAGATAGTATATTCACTAATACGGTAATTAACAGGTGTATTGAACAATGTTTTTTTTGTGAAAAATGCACATTCTTAACTTTGAACGAGAAAAATGGCACCCACGTGTTGCGTTGGGGCTTTTTTGATGAGAAAATTTATTAAACGAACTCTTTCTAATGCTACTTTACAAATGTAAACCTCGCCAATACATTTTTCTAAAATGAACTTTTTAATAGTATACGTTAGATAAGCCGAACCCTAGCAACCCCTCTAGGCGAATTTGGCGATTCTCATTACCACTATTCTATCTTTCTTTTCCGCCGAATTCAAACCTTGATCTTCAAAGTGAGAATCTTTAAATTAATTCTACGTTTGTATAGATTGGCTTTTATCATTCTTTATTCTCATTGGATAACGATTGGTAGTGGCAATTTATTAACCGACTTGATTTAATTTTTGGATTCATATTATATTATTGTTACTCTTGGTGATATAATTGAATTTGTTATTCTTAGTGGTGTGTTCATGATGGGTCTTGGTTAGGATCTGGTCGTGCATGCGTTTCGCTGGTTGATTGTTACTTTGTTGGGGTGATTTGTTTCGACAGGTTGAGGGTTAAAGAGGGATGGAAAAAGGTTTCTTCAACAACAATAGTGCTCGTAAGGGCACTAAAGATGTGGGGTCTTCTACTAGTTTGGCCGATCAAACTAGTGGTTCGCAAACTATTGATGCACCAGCTAACTTGGCCGATCAAGTTGGTGTGAATAAGGAATTGACGATGAACCCTAATAGTAGGAATGATGAGTTTACTGGTATTGCTGCTGGTTCTCCATCTGATGGACAAGTGGAGCCGGTTTCACTTGGTTCAAGCCCAGTCATGACGCACTAGTCATGACACGCCTGAGGGTCATGATACTTTATTGAAAATTCGTGCTATTGAGAAACAAATCTTTGAGGGAAAACTTGTTCTTGTGGGTGACGATGGGCAACCATAAAAAAGGCCGTGACAGTGGATGTTACTACTTCTACTGGGGCTAATCCAATTGAGCATCTTAAGGTGCCGCAGTCACTGAAGGAGCTAGAGGAGATGCTTACTGCTATTGGTTATTCTTCGAAACCTCCTCATGATACGAGTGGTCCTATGGATTCTAATGTTAATGGCAATAATAATGCTAATGATAAGGTTGATACGAATGCACATGGGGCTGTTGGTATTGAGAAGGTTGGTGCTTTGAAACAACATTCTTCATCGTATGCTGGTGTTACTTCTTCTGAACCATAGAAACACACATCTAACTTTCGTAGGTTGGAGTGTAGTAAGAAAGCTAATGGTGTGGATCTTTCTGTCCCATGAAAAAGTGTTGAAGAGGTGAACACTAGGTTTGAGAAATACTTTGTATGGTATTTCCTGGTCAACGCCTTGCTTTTCTGTTTGTTGATTACTTTGTACGCAATGCGTGGGCTAAGTTTGGTATACAAAAGGTAATTATGAATGCAAAGGGGTTCTTCTTCTTTAAGTTCATTTCGAAGAAAGGTGTTGATAATGTTCTTGAAAACGGTCCTTGGTTGATTAGAAATGTACCTATTATTCTTAAACCATGGACATTGAACACCAACTTACTTAAAGAGGATTTGACCAACATCCCGGTGTGGGTTAAATTCCATGATGTTCCTCGCTATGTTTTCTGATGATGGCATTAGTCTCCTTGCCACATTGATATGCACGCCCAAAAGGTTAGATGCTTTTACTAGCCAAATGTGCAAGGACTCGTGGGGTCGTAGTAGTTTTGCTAGATGCATGATTGAAGTGAAGTCAGATGAGGTGCTTAGGGACAGACTTACTGTTGAGATACCGTTACTTGATGGGTCGGGTTCGACTATTGAGAAGATACGGGTTGAATACGATTGGAAACCACCTTATTGTGATAAATGTAAGATTTTTGGTCATACTCTTATTGAATGTCGAAGTTGTTGAACCTCTGCTCAGCCTACTAAGCGTGTTAATGATGGTTTCAAGACGTCATAATAAGAAGAAGGGAAAGCAAGGTGGTTTACTATTCCAGGTAAGGAGGGTTTACTAAACCTGTTGTGGGTAAGATTTCAATATCAACCCAAAAGATCATCCTGAACCTAGAAAGTGGAAGTACTAAGAAGAATGCTTCTGATGTGGCTAGTTCAAGTGGAACAAAGATCTCTAATCTAATCAGTTTGTGCTCTTAATATGGAAATACGATGCTTTGGTATTCCTTCAAATGACAACAACAAGGATGTGGATTCTGGTCGTACAATGGAAGTTAATGAAGATAAGTCTACTAAGATAGGTACTGCATCACAAGAACCCCTTGTGAGTGATTTGAAAGAGATGGAGTGGGTTGTGTCTCTATAACTAGTGATTCTTGTATTCCGCACACCTATTCTACTAGAGAGTTAACCCCTTTTCTAAAGTGGGAGATATCGTGGTGTTGATATGAAGAGGAGGTGGTTGCTTAAACATTTGATGAGTTGCAATCTATTCGGTGGTGGCCAAGAGTTTGAAGATGATATGATGACTACGACTACGATGACTATGCGAATCAGGTTTATGATCTTCCAGGGAATTTGGATGCCTTTAATGCCATGTATGGCACCAAGCTTCAAGGACCTAGGAAATAATTTTCTTTCGTTATGTCCTATGTTATCATTAGAGTAGTGGTTTGTTTTCTTGTTTAAAAAATAGGTAGTATCTTGTTATGTAAGCTTATGCCTATGTAACGGGCTGAGATATGGGATTTCACTCATATCCATTGTACTTAAACGTTTTTTGGTTAATATATTTACCAGGGTGCTGGATTACTCCCCTTTACCCAAAAAATAGTATACGTTAGATTCCTACCATAGTAGTTTTTAAACCGTACACATGTATAACGAATTCCTGAGCGTGGGCGAGGCGAGAACCTAGGCGAATGAGTGTATAGGCGAGAACTTTGGGCGTGGTACAGACTAGTAACAAGTGTCTAGGCGAGATGTCTGGGAGTGTAGAACTAGTTCTAGGCGTGGGCATGGGCGAGAGGCTAGGCCAGATTGGTGCCCGTAACATGGCCTGGGAGATAGATGTCACACCCCCAATTTACCTGTTTTGCAGCGGAATGGAATTCCTGGGGGATTGACTGTCATAGCACCACATCACAGTTATATTGAACGACCTAAAGTGTCGTTTTAAAAACACATCGTTGGATATTTCATAAAAACATTCAGAGTACAACATCGGTCCCAAAAGGTTTTCAAAGTTTGCGGAAATACAAATATGTTACAAATCCAAACGATGTTTTGAAATAAAGTGCCATAATGTACATAATGTAAGTCGACGCCGCGACTCAAAATGTAGGTCCCTAAACCATGTCATGATGATAATGCCTCAGTTACCTGAAAATACATTGCTAAAAATGGTCAACAATAATGTTGGTGAGAAATCATAGGTTTATGTAAATGTTTTATACGACTACACAAGTATCTATCATGCATGACCATTAAGTCACGTAAAAATAATGTTACAATTGCTCTAAGCCCATGACCCCGAAACTAGACTGTTCAATCATGTATGCCCCTGCAGGGTGTTTGCCAGACAACTCCGTAATGTTATCAAATGAAATGCATCCGTTTCCCTGGTTGGGATTCACCAACCCGGATGGAGGCGTCACCCTCGATAGATCTATCCACTCATCCTCGCTTCAAAGATTAACGGTTCATGTTCAAGAAATGGGGACTTTCAAATTGGCAAATGCGGTAACTTAAGCAATGTAATGAATTTAACATACTTGGTATCGTACAAAGAAAATGTAGTGCAATGTATTCTCCCCCGTGGGTTTGAAAATAATCGAAAGCATGTAAAAACGGGCTATGAAAACTCACTTGGATAAACTGGAATAATGGCAAAAGTGAGTACACTGAGGTTTAATGTGATGCGTCAACCGGGACCTATTATCAATGATATGATATGTCATGAGTTGCAATGTAATGTTATGCATGCACTTGATATGTTATTTATACCATTTACGAGTTTTGAAAATATTACTCGACGTCGAAAAATACTCTTTTGACGTCTTGACCAATCAAAAATCACTTTACATGTTTTTACGTCAAAATGTCATCCTACAATGGTTTTATAATGATTTTTAGAGAAATTACCACTTTTCGTCGCAAAACAATGTCGTTGGAAAAATCATGAAATTACCAAAAATGGCTTTGGAAAACTAATCGTAAAATGGTGTACGTCGATCGTTAGAGAACGAACTCGACTGTTTTGGAAAGTTTGTATCGATATCTAGAAGTTTCAGTTCAGGAGTTTTCGTCCAAAAGGTCTCGAACATAAAGATAATAAGGGTTAAAGATGGTGGTTTTGGCTAATTGTGTGCAGAAAATTAGTTACGGCAAGTTTATGAAAAAGTGCATATCTTTGTCGTTTCAAATCCGTTTTCTACGTTTTATACGTCCTTAGCTTCGTATCAAAGTAAACTAATATATTTTTGACAAGTCGAAATAATTTGTGAAGCTTAAGGCTCATTTTTGACCCGTACAAGATAAAAACATGTTGCTGAAATTTCTGAAAAATATAATTTTCGTCGTCAAACTTCAAAAATCCATAACTTTCTCGTTATAACTCCGTTTTTATCCGTTCAAGCGGCCACGGATTCGTTTTAAAGTATATTTTCTAAAAATCAAGGCCAAAAAGTCGTGCCAACAGTAGGTTTTTCCAGAAAAGCAAAACAAGGGCAGAACACAAAATATACTTATCAAAAATAGTTTTTCTCGGACAAAACCTATTCTAATCCCTTCAAATCAACTCCAAAACTAATCTAATCCTACCATACACCTTCTTAGGGTGTCATGGGTTCCTAATCACCATCAAGACCAACCAATACCAAGGGGATAATTATAGGATGACCATATATATATAGATAACTCTAAAATCATGAAATAAATGGTATAAATCACATATCATGCATATAAGCTCCAAAAATGAAAAGAAACATATGAAAATGAAAAGGGAATATGAAAATGATAAAAACATGCTTACAAGTGATAGTGATGAGGTGAAAGTAACAAGGATTAAACTTAAATACCCTTGGTTTTTATTTCAAAACCTTATAAAGGATATAACTAGATTGTAAATGACTTGATTTAGCAAAATTCTTGATCCCTTGGCCCTTGATGTTGTGACCGGTCTGAAGACCAAGAAAAGAGAGAACTTTTTATTTTACACTTTGATGAATGAAAGATGAATGAGAAAATAAAGAGTTAAGTAGAAGACTTATGTACTAGTAGGAAACATGAATTAAATGAACCATACTCAAGTAATACTCCCCCTCCCCCTTGGTCGGCCAAGGGGGGGGGGGATGTAGATATTTTTTTTTTTTTTTTTTTTTTAAACATTTACTTGTATATATTTTTGTATAACTTGTATAAGTTGTAAAGAAAATGTAAGTTAAATAAATCTTGTAGGGTAAATGGAAATTTTTGTGCAAAGTAAGTTTTAATAAGTCAAAATAAATTGTATTGAGATGATAAAAATTGTAAAAATACTTTCCTTGTGAAAATTGAGTGATAAAATAATCGTACAATTTTAAGAAAAACGACGTAAAAATTAACTTTAACGATTAATATACCAAATAAATTTGAAACACTAGGAAAACTAAAAATATAGTTTTATAAACTAAATGTAAGTTTAAAAATACATCGGGATCATTTTTGAAAGTAACGGATTAAATATTTAAAATAATAACTCACGCGATAAAGATTTTAATATAAAATTACGCGTTGAAGATGAAATGAAATGTCGTGAATGTACTAATGAGATGCACATGATGTCAATGAAATGTAGACTAATCTTAGTCCATATGAAATGTACGTGATGTCATGATCATGAATTCGCCGCTAAACCTCCAAGGTTACGCGAATTTGAAACAAGTAAACCAAGTTTACTAAAAATGTTGAAATAATGAGACATGAATCGTGTCGAGAAATGACCTGAAAGTACGGATTGTCACATTCGCCCATCCAAAAAGGAATTCAGTCCCTGAATTCAATCGTTGTTAGGTCTAACGGTGTCGGCGAAAAGATGAGGATACTTGCGTCGCATCTGGTCTTCCCGTTCCCAAGTAAACTCAGGACCTCGTCGAGAATTCCAACGAACTTTCACAATAGGAATACGACTCTGTTTCAACTGCTTGACCTCGCGGTCCATGATTTCTACAGGTTCTTCCACAAAATTGAGTTTGTCGTCAAGCTGAACTTCATCCAATGGAATAACGAGCGATTCGTCCGAAAGACACTTCTTCAGGTTTGAAACGTGAAACGTGTTGTGCACATGGCTGAGTTCTGGCGGAAGATCAAGTCGATAAGCTACCGGACCAACTCTGCTCAAAATCTTGAATGGTCCAATGTATCTCGGGTTTAACTTCCCACGCTTTCCAAATCGTACCACACCCTTCCAAGGCGATACTTTCAACATAACTTTGTCACCTACTTGAAATTCCAAATCCTTGCGTCTAACATCCGCATAACTTTTCTGTCGACTCCTTGCAGTTCTGAGTCTATCACGAATTTGAACAATCTTTTCCGTGGTTTCCCGTACCATTTCTGGACCAGTAAGTTGTGCGTCTCCTACCTCGGCCCAACAAACAGGTGATCGGCACTTACGACCATAGAGTGCCTCAAATGGTGCCATCTTGATACTGGTGTGATAACTATTGTTGTACGAGAATTCTATCAATGGCAAATGGTTAGCCCAACCATTTCCAAAATCAATCACACATGCCCTTAGCATGTCTTCTAACGTTTGAATGGTCCTTTCACTTTGACCGTCGGTTTGTGGGTGATATGCTGTGCTCATCTCTAATCTGGTTCCGAATGAATCTTGCAATGAATTCCAGAAGTTTGAAGTGAATCGACTATCTCTGTCGGAAATGATAGAAATTGGTGCTCCGTGCCTCGAGACTATTTCCTTGACATAAAGTCTAGTGAGTTGCTCCATGGAATAAGTCTCTCTAATCGGTATGAAATGGGCTGACTTGGTAAGGCGATCAACAATTACCCAAATAGCGTCGTAACCTCCCGATGTCTTAGGAAGTTTCGTGACAAAGTCCATTGTAATACGTTCCCATTTCCATTGAGGAATTTCCGGTTGTTGGAGTAAACCTGAAGGCTTCTGATATTCGACTTTTACCTTAGAGCAGGTAAGGCATTTGCTAACGTACGTGGCAATCTCCGCTTTCATGTTCGGCCACCAATAAAGCTTCTTAAGATCTTGATACATCTTATCCGATCCTGGATGAATAGAATACTTTGACTTATGCGACTCATGCATAATCAATTCTCGTATTCCGCCATACAATGGAACCCACATTCTATCCTTGAAACATAATACTCCATCTGCTCTCTTTACAAAACCATTTGCGCTTTCGGGCATACCATAAAGCTTTTCACTTGGTCGATTTCCTCCTTAAGTGCTTTATTGTGCTTCGTGGATTGTCGATGGTAAAGGAGAAATAATCGTCATTCCCAATGATCGAACTCTTAAAGGTTTAGGCCTCTCTTTCCGACTAAGAGCATCAGCCACAACATTGGCTTTTCCAGGGTGATACTTGATTTCACAATCATAGTCGCTGAGTAACTCCAACCAACGACGTTGCCTCATATTAAGCTCCTTCTGATCAAGAATATATTGCAAACTCTTGTGGTCGGTAAACACTGTGCACTTTGTACCGTAGAGGTAGTGTCTCCAAATCTTGAGCGCAAAAACTACGGCTCCTAACTCGAGATCATGAGTTGTGTAATTCTTCTCATGAGTCTTAAGTTGTCGAGAAGCATACGCTATCACCTTCTCGTTTTGCATTAAAACAGCCCAAAGTCCTTTATGCGAAGCGTCGCAATATACAACAAAGTTCTCAATGCCTTCGGGTAGTGCCAAAATTGGCGCACTGCAAAGCTTTTGCTTCAACAACTGAAAAGCAACTTCTTGTTTCTTTCCCCACTCGTACTTCTTGTTTTCTGTGTCAACTTAGTCAAAGGTCTCGCTATCTTCGAAAAACCTTCGATGAACCTTCGGTAATACCCGGCTAGTCCTAGAAATTGTCGAATTTCCGTAGGATTCGTTGGAGTAGCCCAATCTTTCACGGCTTCAATCTTTGCGGGATCAACTTGTAGTCCTGGACTATCAATGACATGACCAAGAAATTGCACTTTGTGATTCCAAAAATCACACTTTGAAAATTTGGCATACAACTTCTCATTCTTGAGTAGCCTTAAAATCATCCTTAAATGCTCTTCGTGCTCTTCTTTGCTCTTGGAGTAGATCAAGATGTCGTCAATGAACACTATAACAAACTTGTCCAAATACGGCTTACAAACTCTATTCATGAGATCCATGAATACCGCAGGTGCATTAGTCAATCCAAACGGCATCACTTGAAACTCGTAATGACCGTAACGTGTTCTAAACGCTGTTTTCGGAATATCCTCTTCCCGAACTCGAAGGTGATGATAACCCGATCGAAGATCAATCTTGGAGTAAATACTTGAACCTTGCAACTGATCGAACAAGTCATCAATTCTGGGGGGTGGGTAACGATTCTTCACCGTTAACTTGTTCAACTCTCTATAATCTATGCACATTCGGAAGGATCCATCCTTCTTCTTCACAAACAAGACCGGTGCTCCCCAAGGAGAGGAACTCGGCCTAATGAATCCTTTGTCTAGAAGCTCTTGTAATTGATTAGACAACTCTTGCATTTCGGATGGTGCTAAACGGTACGGTGCTCGCGCAATCGGTGCAGCTCCGGGCACTAAGTCAATATGAAATTCTACTTGACGTGCCGGTGGAAGTCCCGGTAAATCCTCGGGAAATACTTCAGAAAATTCACGAACAATAGGAACATCTTCAAGTCGCTTCTCCTCCGACTTTTTCTCGGTTACATGAGCTAAGAAAGCAAGACAACCTTTCTTAATGTACTTCTCCGTTTTGATACTCGATATGATACTAATTCTGGTTCCACTTCGTTCCCCACGAATAATCAAAGTTTCGCCGTTATAGGGAAGATGAACAACTTTCTCATCACAAATGATCTTTGCACGATGCTTAGATAACCAGTCCATGCCGATGACGACGTCGAAACTACCCAAATCTACGGGCATGAGGTCTATGTTGAAGGGATGATTAAGAAAATTGAATGTGCAAACCGCGGACAATGGTGTTTGTGTTAACTACGCTACCATTAGCTAATTCGACAATGTATGATGTGTCTAATGTAGTTGGCTTAATGTTGAGCAAAGGTGCAAATGCATTGGACACAAAACTTTTATCGGCACCCGAATCAAATAAAACTGAAGCGTAACGATTATTGAGAAGAAACGTACCCGTTATGACATTCGGGTCCTCCCTATCTTCTCCGCCTCCAATGACGTAAACCCTTCCTGTGCCAAACCTTCTTGATTCGGATTTGCTTGATTCCTTCCCTTCTTACAATCCTTCTTGTAGTGTCCAGTTTCCCCGCAACCAAAACATGTAACTTGTGGCCACTTGCAATCCCTAGTACGGTGACCAACTTTCTTGCAATTCTCACACGGATCAGGACATCGACCCGGATTGTGATGACTCAAACACTTATTACACTTCGGCAAAACCCCCGTATATCCTTTTCCTTCCTTCTGTCCCGCAGCATAAGCCTTAGCAACCTCTTGCCTTTTGGGTGGTGGTTGAGTAGCATTCCTACCCCTAGTGTTGTCCCACTTGCGCTTGTTATTGTTGCTATTGTTGTTGTAATTGCCTCGATTATTGTTGTTGAAACGGTTGTTGGGGTTGTTGTTGTTTCGGTTGGTGGTGGTGTACTTACCTCGCTTCACCACTTGTGCCATCAACTTCTGAGTCACTCGAATAGCTTCCTCAATTGTTTGTGGATCAAACGAAGTCACATCTCCTTGAACAACTTCGGGAAGTCCCCGATGAAAGAAAGCCTCTAGCAACTTCTCATTATCCGGTACCATCGACGGGCATAACGCGGCCAATTCCTGGAATCTCCGAATGTAAGTGTCGATATCATACCCAATGGTTACCAATTCATAGAACTCCGTCTCCAACTTTTTGATTTCCGTTCGAGGACAAAACTTCTTAGTCACCAAGCCCTTGAATTCCTCCCAAGTAAGCTTAAAAGCATTCTCCATTCCAATCGGTTGAGCATATGAATTCCACCATGACAACGCTCCATCGAGTAAAGTGCTCGTAGCAAATTTAACCTTACTGTCATCCGGACAGTTACAAAGCAAAAACACCGATTCCAACTTTTCAAACCATCGAACCATGGCTGTGGCACCCTCAGTACCTCTAAACTTAGTGGGTTCACCACTCTTGAAATCCTTGTACGAACATTTCTTAACCCCAGATCCTCCGGCATTACCAGTAGCAGTAGCTAGCCTAGCGGCTTCAGCAGCAGCCACTGTTTCCCTTTCGACTCTTAGTGCATTAGCAATGCTATCATTCACCAACTTTTGAATTTCTGCTTGGGTCATTTCCGGTGTAACTTTCTTAGGCGCCATAATTCTTCAAAATCACAAGATGAAACAATCATGAGAACTCGTAAGTAGAAACAACCATCATACAAATATATCCACAACCACATCATGCATAAAGATAAATGGAATCACAACGGAACAATAACGAAATATCACAAATATAATCACAACACACGTGGATAATATACATGAAAATTTCGGCCTACATGGACCGATATCATAGATAATAATAACCATTCCTACATAGTAGAGTCAATACTTGATACATTTGTTTGTACAACAACCAAAATACAACAAGTTCTTTAAACTACGTCACACACCTTGTGACTAGGATAATAATGGTCAAAACTATACAATGACAAAAGTCTACATAAGGCACCTCATGGTGCTCCGCCGGCCCTGTCCTGAAGATCGCGAACCTGAGTAACCAAACTATCCACCAAACTCCTCAACTCATCAATCTGACCCTGCAAAGAAGCAATACTCTCCCTATCCTCTATCTGTCTATGCTGAATACTCTGATGAGATAAGTCAATACAAACCCTGCCTAATATCAAACCCTCGACCTCCTCAGCGATGGGTTCAATCCTATCTACTGACAACTCCTCCAACTGTCGTGTCAAACTATCAATCTGGATCTGCTGACTATCAATACGGGCTCCTAACTCCTCGGTAGAAGGCTGTCGAGCAGCAGCTGCCCTAGAACTCTCACCTAACTCAAATCTAGCGGGTGGCTCGGGCTCAGTAGATGGTGGTGTAGGGATATCAAAACGAGCACGCTTTTTGGGCGGCAAGTCTGTCGTAGGTAAAGGATCTCTAAGAAAATATGATGGAGATGGTGATGATGGTGGTGATGGTGCTAGTAGTGGTGCTGGTGGATCGTGAGCTGGGCTAACGTGAGGAGTGGGTGCAACCTCGCCCTCCTCGAAGGGTTCGGTCTCAGTGTCGATCATGATAGGTGGAAAGACTGGAGTAGATCCAATGGAAGATACGATCTCAGTGGAATGTGATGCAACATCATCCATGATGGGGTTAGCTGGAACATCATCCGAGCTAGAGTCCAATGATATGGTGATGGGATGTGAATCTGAAGACATGTCTGTGACAACCGATGTGAAATAAAAGTAAATAATCTCGAATAAAGTGTAAGTGAATCCGCATGAAAAGTGAATATGTACTATGATGAAATGATGAGATGCTATGATAATGTAGCTATAGTCTAGGGTCAATGATGCAACCTAGTTCTCTATAACTGTAGCTCTGGTACCAATCTGTCACACCCCAATTTACCTGTTTTGCAGCGGAATGGAATTCCTGGGGGATTGACTGTCATAGCACCACATCACAGTTATATTGAACGACCTAAAGTGTCGTTTTAAAAACACATCGTTGGATATTTCATAAAAACATCCAGAGTACAACATCGGTCCCAAAAGGTTTACAAAGTTTGCGGAAATACAAATATGTTACAAATCCAAACGATGTTTTGAAATAAAGTGCCATAATGTACATAATGTAAGTCGACGCCGCGACTCAAAATGTAGGTCCCTAAACCATGTCATGATACGAATGCCTCAGTTACCTGAAAATACATTGCTAAAAACGGTCAACAATAATGTTGGTGAGAAATCATAGGTTTATGTAAATGTTTTATACGACTACACAAGTATCTATCATGCATGACCATCAAGTCACGTAAAAATAATGTTACAATTGCTCTAAGCCCATGACCCCGAAACTAGACTGTTCAATCATGTATGCCCCTGCGGAGTGTTTGCCAGACAACTCCGTAATGTGATCAAATGAAATGCATCCGTTTTCCTGGTTGGGATTCACCAACCCGGATGGAGGCGTCACCCTCGATAGATCTATCCACTCATCCTCGCTTCAAAGATTAACGGTTCATGTTCAAGTAATGGGGACTTTCAAATTGGCAAATGCGGTAACTTAAGCAATGTAATGAATTTAACATACTTGGTATCGTACAAAGAAAATGTAGTGCAATGTATTCTCCCCCGTGGGTTTGAAAATAATCGAAAGCATGTAAAACGGGGCTATGAAAACTCACTTGGATAAACTGGAATAATGGCAAAAGTGAGTACACTGAGGTTTAATGTGATGCGTCAACCGGGACCTATTATCAATGATATGATATGTCATGAGTTGCAATGTAATGTTATGCATGCACTTGATATGTTATTTATACCATTTACGAGTTTTGAAAATATTACTCGACGTCGAAAAATACTCTTTTGACGTCTTGACCAATCAAAAATCACTTTACATGTTTTTACGTCAAAATGTCATCCTACAATGGTTTTATAATGATTTTTAGAGAAATTACCACTTTTCGTCGCAAAACAATGTCGTTGGAAAAATCATGAAATTACCAAAAATGGCTTTGGAAAACTAATCGTAAAATGGTGTACGTCGATCGTTAGAGAACGAACTCGACTGTTTTGGAAAGTTTGTATCGATATCTAAAAGTTTCAGTTCAGGAGTTTTCGTCCAAAAGGTCTCGAACATAAAGATAATAAGGGTTAAAGATGGTGGTTTTGGCTAATTGAGTGCAGAAAATTAGTTACGGCAAGTTTATGAAAAAGTGCATATCTTTGTCGTTTCAAATCCGTTTTCTACGTTTATTACGTCCTTAGCTTCGTATCAAAGTAAACTAATATATTTTTGACAAGTCGAAATAATTTGTGAAGCTTAAGGCTCATTTTTTGAACCGACAAGATAAAAAACATGTTGCTGAAATTTCTGAAAAATATAATTTTCGTCGTCAAACTTCAAAAATCCATAACTTCTTCGTTATAACTCCGTTTTTATCCGTTCAAGCGGCCACGGATTCGTTTTAAAGTATATTTTCTAAAAATCAAGGCCAAAAAGTCGTGCCAACAGTAGGTTTTTCCAGAAAAGCAAAACAAGGGCAGAACACAAAATATACTTATCAAAAATAGTTTTTCTCGGACAAAACCTATTCTAATCCCTTCAAATCAACTCCAAAACTAATCTAATCCTACCATACACCTTCTTAGGTTGTCATGGGTTCCTAATCACCATCAAGACCAACCAATACCAAGGGGATAATTATAGGATGACCATATATATATAGATAACTCTAAAATCATGAAATAAATGGTATAAATCACATATCATGCATATAAGCTCCAAAAATGAAAAGAAATATGAAAATGAAAAGGGAATTGAAAATGATAAAAAAACAAGCTTACAAGTGATAGTGATGAGGTGAAAGTAACAAGGATTAAACTTAATACCTTGGTTTTTATTTCAAAACCTTAAAAGGATATAACTAGATTGTAAATGACTTGATTTAGAAAAATTCTTGATCCCTTGGCCTTGATGTTGTGGACCGGTTCTTGAAGAACCAAAGAAAAGAGAGAGAACTTTTATTTTACACTTTGATGAATGAAAGATGAATGAGAAATAAATAGAGTTAAGTAAACTTTGTACTAGTAGGAAACATGAATTAAATGAACCATACTCAATTAATTACTCCCTCCCCTGGTCCCCAGGGGGGGGGGGGGGGGGGGGGGGGGGGGGGGGGGGGGGGGGGGGGGGTATGTAAGATATTTTTTTTTTTTTTTTTTTTTTAAACATTTACTTGTATATATTTTTGTATAACTTGTATAAGTTGTAAAGAAAATGTAAGTTAAATAAATCTTGTAGGGTAAATGGAAATTTTTGGTGAGTAAGTTTTTAATAGGTCAAAATAGATTGTATTGAGATGATAAAAATTGTAAAAATACTTTCCTTGTGAAAATTGAGTGATAAAATAATTATCGTACAATTTTAAGAAAAACGACGTAATAATTAAACTTTAACGAGTAATATACCAAATAAATTTGAAACACTAGGAAAACTAAAAATATAGTTTTTATAAACTAAATGTAAGTTTAAAAATACATCGGGATCATTTTTGAAAGTAACGGATTAAATATTTAAAATAATAACTCACGCGATAAAGATTATTTAATATAAAAATTACGCGTTGAAGGTGAAATGAAATGTCGTGAATGTACTAATGAGATGCACATGATGTCAATGAAATGTAGACTAATCTTAGTCCATATGAAATGTACGTGATGTCATGATCATGAATTCGCCGCTAAACCTCCAAGGTTACGCGAATTTGAAACAAGTAAACCAAGTTTACTAAAAATGTTGAAATAATGAGACATGAATCGTGTCGAGAAATGACCTGAAAGTACGGATTGTCACAATAGACGAGATTGCGTGGGCGTGGGCGAGGAAAAGCTGGGTTTGGGCGAGAGGCTAGGCGAGGAAGATGAGGAACTTAGGCGAGGAGGAAGGTCTAGGCGAGAGGAGGAAGGTCTAGGCGAGGAACCGGCGAGTAACTTGGGCGAGGAGCTTGGTGAATCATTTCTATGAAGACAATTTGAGATTACTTGGGTTCGTGAAGTTAATGATGATGATGATGATCTTTGTAGAGTATCATGGTTTGAGATTACTTGGGTTCGTGAAGTTATGAGGTGTGGCGTGTAGTTTACAAAACTTGGAAGAAAGCTCGGTCCTAAGATGATGTTTATCTTGAGTTACTTTTTATATCCTGATCTTGTGAAGATCCTTCAGTTTCTGTGTAAGAATTTATGACTAAAGATTTGAAATGTTCTCACTGGACTAATAAATAATGGTTAAGTCAAGAGCTCAACGTTGGACCTATTGGGACCATGTGTTGACAAAATGTCAGCATATGTATAGGTAATAGTAAGGGAATCTTGTAGGATTGAAAAAGTGGCTACTACAATTAAAGTGAGATAGTGACGTTTTATGGTCATTTTGGTAAACAAATGAAACAAAGTTTATATTGGTAAGATGAGTAAGCATTTAGTCCATTTTAGTAATTGACTTATTTTTTATCGTTAATTAAAAGTATATTGGGCTTTGTTACTAAAGAAATCGACACATATAAAAAATATATGAATATTTACCTCGCTTCGTTTGTAGCTATATACTTTTTTATTAAAAAGCTCGTTAGATTTTTGTTACAATATTTATAATTCAAATTTTTCTAGAATTGTACAACTTTAACAATTGTGTAGTTTAAACAAATTCTAATACTGATTTTAAAGGCATTTGGTAAGTTCGTCGGCATTTTTTATAAAATCGTACGTATATATCAATATCGGGCTCGTTGTGCTCATTATTCAGAGGCCTTCCCGGTGGTATAATATTTTTTAAACAAATTGTTAAATATATGTTAGATATTTGATAAATAAAATTTGTTATAAAAAAATCGTAAATAGCAAAAAGTTTAGAGCAGATTTCGCAAATCATTACATAGCTTGAGGTCTAATATGCAATTTTTGGTTTTGGGCTAACTTATTTTAGGCTTATGTTTTGGGCTTGTGTTTGGGGGTTTTTTTTTTTTTTTTTTTTTTAATACTACGATGGCAAAACGACATTGTATTGCTCCCTCTATCATATTATAATACCCTAAAATATTATAAAAATAAATATTTTATTTATAATACCCTAAAATCAGTTAGATGAATTTGAACCTCAAAAGTTAGTCAAACGATTAAATTTAAGAAAGAATGGAAATATAAGACAAGAACAAGTGATTAGCAATAAGCATAACCCAGCACTGCACGAACTATCAACTTAGGATCAACACCCTAAAAACTAAAACGCTAACCGAATAAATAACCCTAAACCGATTAAAACCCACTAAATAAGCCAATGAATAACCCCAGGATTAATCAGTGACTAATATTAATGCATCTAAGGGTTAAAAATCATTTAACTGAATTAGAATAAAGTGGATTGAAGAAAATTGGAGTTTTTACTTTGATTGTTGAATTCGCCGAAAGAGAGAGGACACATGGGTTTTTATTTTTTACTATTTTTACTTAAGTTTCAAAATTTGTTTCCATATAAAAATATAATTGTCGTGCATTGAGTTTTAGCTGATATTTACTCAGCTTATAAATTAGAGTATGATATTGTTGGAATGTGTAAACTGATATTATATTAATTTAGTGTGACATTAGGGACGGAGCTTGAATCAATTTGTTAAGGGGCCGAAATAACAAATTTCAATTTCAAGGGGCCAAACTATAAAATCAAATAGTTTAATACTAGGTCACTAAATAAATTACAAAGAGGGCAAAAATTTTTGGAAGGGCCAAGGCCCACCCTGCCCCTATAATTCTCCGTCCATGTGCGACATAATACGATTTTTGAACTCGAAGTATTTATATTCCGGTTCAAATTTGCACAACACAGATCGATTTAATGGAATAGTATTGATAAAGCTGAACAAACTTTCCAAGAATGCTCCGCTCAAATTTTCTTTTCCAGGAATACTAGGAGTGTGATACCCTAACAAAAGGTGGTGTGTCTATAAGTCACATCGGTACCATTATGTTAACATTTATAGATACTTATACTAAATTGTGTATTATTAATTAATGCAACACATACATTGCTATCGTGTTTAAGGGGACAACTAAGTAATTGTGTGTGGCACATCGTGAGACAACCCTGAGAAGCCTCACATTTTGAAATTTCTAAAGCATGTACACAAAAAATTTGTGATAGAAACATAACTACAAGAAGTTTATTAGTGCATTACTAAAGGATGCATACAAAAAGTATGGAGTATCTCTTTTAGTGAAGAAAATTATTTTGAGATGATGGATTTTAGATAGGTTTGGAAGTAGGGTGAGTGCATAAAAGATAATTAAATATTAAGATGACCTTATTTTGAGAAACAATAAAAATATTATTATATTTTGAGCCAAAGTTTTCAAATAGATTACAAGAGTTTTTTTGTTTACTTTACGGTTATTTACACCTAAGAGGAATTGAGTTTGAGACTCTTCACATCTAGTAATGATAGTCAGAAATATTTTTCCACTAGGCCACTTTTGAAGTGCTGTCGGGGGTTGAGCTAGTTTGTTGTTTGTTTCTTAAGGTTTTAGCTTTTGTTATAGTGTAGTTATTGTGGGTGACTTTCTTTGTTAATGCTTTGCGATTGTGTGTTCCTTTTTTCTTCATGCTTGTTTTTAGATAATATAATATACTTGCCGTGAAAAAAATATCTAATGCTATTGCAAAAAATTTCAGATATTGATTGCTGATGTACACATTATTTTTTTAAATAAATGTTTCATTATAATATGTGTACTTGATTAAAATGGCATGTTAGTACAAAGATAAAAGTTCAGTTATGAGACGCGTGATCAATATTTGGAATATACGTATCATAATCAAACAAACAATTGAGAAAATCACACGTATAACTTAAACCTAAAATTGTCCTTTGTATGATCTATTCCAACTACTTGGAACCCGATCAGATTGTTTTTAACTAAAACAAAACCATTGAATTTGTTTTAAATCAAAACTGTATGCGAACTGGTTGAATTTTTTTTAACCATGTAGACACTTAGATAACATTCCTATTTTCAATAAAAGAGCAAAACATACTGTTCGGCCAAAATTAGACCCAATTGTATATGACAAGTATTTGAATATAAAAAGCCTGAGTTACTCACTGAAATCAGTGAGTAAGTTACCGTTGATGAGAATCAGTGAGTAAGTTACTCGATGATGAGAATCGATGAGCAAACTTACTACATTCGAGGAGCGTCGTATAAAGCTCAATCAACAACAAACCTTTGTCGTCGAAGACCAACTGAAGATATACTTTACCTCACTGATGCGGTATCAGTCAGATAGTGTTCCGTAAGTATACTTTGTAATTCATTGATTCATTTTTAATAAGAATTATAAACACTAAAAAATATAAATGGTGTTATTAGTGTCAAATGGTTCTTGTGTAAAACTTGTTTTCGGTTTCTTAAACATATTAATGTTTTACCCAAGTGGGTTTACTTAAAAAATTGCTACTAACGTTGTAATTTTTGAGAGGATAAACACTTTATTAAAATACTTTTGAATTGACCAATTCATATATCTAAACCCTCCACAAGTAAAACCTACACAAAAACCTCACACAAAACCCGTCACAAAAAACCTAAAAAAATCCTCACATACCTTCACTAGTATAACAACAAGGCTAACCACATTCTTAGCTAGTTATGACCAACTAACATCATTCTAACCTTAGTTGAAGCATACTAAACCAATGCCTTCTATACCCTTATCAAAATCATACACAAAACACATAATATGATAAATAACACCATGTTATAACCAAATTACTTACCTCAATCCATCGCTATTTACCAAAGGATGCTATCACCAAATCCTCTTGATTCCTATACAAGAATCATCATTAACACTTATCATTTTCTTAGATGCATAGTAATAAGGAAGCCTAATCTTACCCATTAACATATCCAAACTTATTTCTTACATGCATATGATCATATCATGATCATATGATAAAACCTCCAAAATCACCATTTTGATCAATACCTATTAAATGGACTTAACCCATTAACATGAACAACTTTCTCACTTAACTCAAAACCCTTTTTACCAAAAACTCCCAATTTAATCTATATAAACCCTAACCTAAAAATACCACTAAAAAAATTAGGGATCACTTACTTGTAAGGATGATTGATAGGAACTTAATTCTTGGATTAGAACACTAATTCATCACCGAATGATCACTTGAAAATTCAAGCTCTTCGCTCCCTTTTCCGATCTCTTGTCTCGTACACAAAAGCCACGAGGTGGCAGAATGTTGCGGAAGTTATGAGATATTAATCTCATATAAAAATTTGGTATATCTTTTACAATCGAGACCTTTGGCCACAAGTCCCATTGTTAAGGTTTAGGCAACATAACACTTTTTAAACCAAACACATATAAATAAATACTTAACTTCAAGTTTGACTTCTCACTTTAACATATTGACTAACGATTTATAAAAAGTCTTCAAATTTATAAACAATGTAATCAAACTTATACAATGATATTTTAGTAATAAAATACTTAAAACCGATTTCGTGGTGCAAAAAACAGATGTAAATTTAAAATAAGATGAACTTGAATGCTTGTTTAATGTTCTAGAGTCAAGCGAAAGCATATTTTGCAAAAAATTTATTTAAGGTCAGAAATTCAGAAACCATTGATCTTGAGAAAATGATAAGTGTTTAAGGATGGCAACGGGGCGGGGAATATCGGGGATCGCATTTCCCATCCCCATCCCCGTTTCTTAATCTCCATTACCATCCTCATCCCCATCCCCATCCCAACAGGGATCCCCGCGGGGATTCAGGGATTTTCCATCCTTAAAGAAATGAACATGAAATTTGCACAAACTCTTTGAAAATATGAATAATTTGACGCATATAATGTCTCAAAAAACGTATAGCGTATATCGTTAGATTAATTAAAATTTCAATTCAGCTTTAAAGTGTCACAAATATTAAAAAATCAAATATAATATAAAAACAATGTGCATTGTACGTGTCTATTAGACAAAACGTTAGTTGAGTAATATGTAGTTAGTGCTTATACTTTTGACGATATTTGATTCTTTAGATATCGCATATGAATACAAATATACATGCAAATACTCCCAAATAGATACATGTAAATCTTGTATGATATACATATATTTTTTATATACTTATGCATTCAAATGTTTGGGTCGGGTTCGGGGATTTATGCTATCCCCATCCCAGCCCCATCCCTACTTTCATAATATGGGGATTTCCCATCCCTGTCCTCATCCCGGGTCAACTCGAGGATTCCCCAGTCAAATCGGATATCCATCGGGTATGGGTTTTTTTGCCATCTCTATAAGTATTATGATGATTCTTGTTTAGGAATCAAGAGGTCAAAGTTGTATCTATGATTTGAGGATCAAAAATTAGTTATGATTTGAGACGAATGAGAAGTCAAAATCTATCAAGTAAAAATCGAATTTTGTTGAGCAAAGTTTCTGCTAAAAGTAAACAAATAGAGATATAAATAAGACAAATTAAGACGATAAAGAAAAACATTAATAGGTTTTTTGGAGAGCTTAAAACCGTGCTTCCAGAATTTTTTGCTACTCGTACATCAAACACATTGGTTTGTGATGCAACTCCTTTCTGCTTAATTCCATTGTTATTCAGGCTCTTAACTTGATTTTATATGTTTTTCCAGCTCTTTTTTTGGTTTAATTGAAGATTGTATATGATCATGTACTTATTTTATATGTATAAACTCATTAAACTGTGTAAAGCGAGGGTTCCTGTGTGCGAGTGTTTGCTCAAGTATTAAACACCTTATACAATCCTAGAAAATTAGCTTAGGTGGTGTTTGGATGCGAGTTTCTATCGATCTATTCATTTTAAGTCCTAGATAATCAACTTCTAGTGTTTGGTTAAACTTAATTTAGTTTTGATTATCTTACTATTTAGGGGGGAAAATCAGCTCTGCAAGCTTAATGAACAGTCTTTTAAAAATCCTAGTTGTTGTATCTACGCAGAAATTGAATGTAGGAGAAACGGGCAGGTCATGCAGATTTTGTAACTAGTCAACTTGAGTCCGGGCAAGTAAATATTGTACTGGTAAAAAAGGGTTGGTTCAAAGCACTTCATGTCCAATTGTTCAATTTTTTTATTAACAATTAGTGTTTATGATGAAAATATAATCTTATTTTGGTTTATATATGTTCAGAGACTATTATGCATATTTGTAATTACAGTTTTGTATTGAGATAGTTGTTTGGCATGATTAGACAGAAGAGCTAAAGTAAAAGGACTGAAGTTCACAAGTGTCCAAACTAGTTGAAGTTGGACTATATAAGTTGGAACCTTCTTTCTCTCTCTATGATCATAACCCTAGATCAGATTAATAAGTGTCTCTCTCAAATCACAAACCCTCTTCTCTCTACAAGTTGTTAAGTTGTTGATTCATTGTTTAATGGAGATGCGATCCACTAAAAAGTGAAAAAAATTAAAAAGTATAGAAAGCCTATTAATCTGATCGCATATGCTTTTTGGTTAGCATGATGTGTTTTTTTCAAAAAAACCTTATTAAATTCAAAGCAAGAATATTTTCCTTTTCCTGAAAAAAACACATCATGCTAACCAAAAATCATGAAAATACAAAATTTTAAAAAGTCGAAACCGTTTAACAAAAACTTTAAGATAAAGCTTATAATCAGTGTTTAATATGTTGACTTTTATTGTTGTATCTAATTAATGTTGCAAAGTTGTGTTGTGTAGTCGTATAGACATGATATAGCTAATACCTACACACTAGAACAACATATTTCGTCCATTCATTTACTCTATCAGTTCATTTTCAACTCTTCCACCTTTCTTAAAAAGATAAAAACTCAGACATACTCGGTTCCCCATGCACATAACAACTCATCAAAGCAACAATACAAACAACACTATACATCTTTGGGAATTTTATTTAACGTAATTTCATTAACTAAAACCTCACAATCCGGTTGAAGCATTTCGTCGAGCAGTTGGTGTGCATCATTATACGTATCACATTTCAACAACAAATCCTTTATGTTTACTTGACTATCATGAAGTGAAAAGTACGGAAAAGTGTTTTATCAGTTGGAACCTGATGGTGACGGCGTGAAGACGATGGTGTTGATGGCTTGAAGATGGTGATGGTGATGGAGATGCTACTGTGACGATGCAATGGTTCGGTGATGAAGATTACCAGAGTTATGTGTTCGATAGAGGTTGGATAGGATGAAAGGGGATGAGGAGATGGGTATGTGTTACATTGATATAATGATGAATGGTGGTTGGGAGAATACTGGGAAAAGAAAGGTGGAATGACCAGATGAACCCTATGTCATTGTAATGGCCAACAGATCCCCTAGAAAGATATGAACTTCTTGGCCACTTGATATCATTATATCTGTGATTGAATGCCATTGTGTGCAGTGAAATGAAAAAGGAATTTCTGTGCAGTATTGTATAGATATTGTGTGCAAAGTATTTGTGCAGATAAGAAATAAAGGAGGGAATTTTAAAACAAGAAAAGTAAAGTGTATTGATAATTACAAATGAGAATTACATGTCCTATATATATGTTTTGAAAGGGTATGACCAAAGGTTGTATTGTTTCATGGATAAGGCAGTTATGCCTTTTAACAACCTTAACTGTCATTGTAACTGCCCTTTTCAATAACTATATAAACGACCAAAAAGCATGGCCAATATTATGTCTAAGTGGCTCTAGCCACATTTTTCTAAGGCTGCAGTCATTTGATCATTAAGGATCAAGGCTGCATATGTCTTAATATTTACAAACAAATGAAATAGACTTAGATACATCAAGTTCAGCATTTTAGAACTTAGTAAATATTCAACATATGTGTATACGTTTCTCTTTAATTTGATCAGATCTTGTATTATGATATGACGGTTGTAAATGCTTTTTAGACTTTGTAAAACATTCTCTCTTTTTAAATGATCCGCTACCTTAGTGTTATTGTTGATTATAATAGAACTATTATCAAGATAGATAATAGATCCTCATCGAGTAGCAGTGGGGGATATTGGTTAAGTTATGTTGGTTTAAGTCTCTGGTTGTTTGTATAGACTTATTGAGATTAGGTCTTGACATTGTTTTGGGTTTGTGGTTGATTTAATAAAAAAATTGGAGATTCACGGTTTGTGTATCTGTTTCTAAATTTCTTCAGTTTCAACATTTGGTTCCTTTGTTTGCAGGTTTGTATTAAGGCTTAAGTTAATTGTCCATGTGCTTCGGTTAATAATTTTTATACACTTTATAAACTCGTATTTTACATCTTATTTTTTTGCCCCTTTCATGTTTATGACATTTGGATTTCATATTTCAGGTGGTGAAGGTTGTGTTTGCAGAATTGTAGTTGCTAGAGTAACTGATGAAGCACCAATTACTATTGATCTTTAATAGTTCAATGTAATAGAGTTCTTGGCAGTATCTTATGATTTTATGGTTGAATCCGGTTTATACGATGTAGCCTTTATAATATATGTTATATGCAATGAATTACCAGTGGTATTGAGGTTTAAATTTGAAATTTGTGTAGTAACAATAATATTGATATTGAGGTTTAAAAATATAGATATAAAATATCCAAAAGGTTATAATGAGTTTTTATGTCAATAGCATTATATAATTTTGTTACACTTTCAAGTGTGAACTTTCTTAATTTATCCCTTTTTTTGTTTGGCTTTCTTTAGTTTGTTCACAATTCTAAGTGTGGACTTTTCAATAATTATCCATGTTTTATAAAGTGCAGCTTATTCTTGTTTGTTCACACTTCAAAGTGTAGACTTTTGAATTATCGTCACTTTAACTAGTGTGAAGAGTCTATTTGCATATTCACGAAAATAAGTGTGGCGATTCAAAATATTTTTTAACACCCGCTATCCATACACACGAGTAAAGTGTGGAGTATAAAATTATACACACTTTAATGTCCGAAGATGCAGCTAATAAACCGTGTAGAATTGCATGCTGTTTTGTGGTGAAATTATTCAATTATTTACTGCCGTAAAAAAGAACCGTTTATTTCGGTATCACAAGGTTGCACACAAAAGGATGATTTACACCCTTCTCTTTGACTCATACAATACACGCAAACACATATTTTTAGTTTTGAGACCCCTATCAAAAAATAAGAAATCCGTTAAAAAACGACACAAAAATAAGAAATCCGTTACAGGAAACCTTTGGTAAGTTGATGAATCAAATCACGAGCTAAAACTGATGGACTCAAAATGCAAGTTTGATGCCAATCCAGATGAACAGATGTTTGCAACCTCATGCCTCATCTTCTTTGGCCCACAAACAAGAACTCCAACACTTGATTCTTTTTGCTCAAACAACATTCCTGCAAGAAGAGGAGAAGATAAATTTATACGTATTAGTTTAAAGATATTGGATTATATAAAATAAGCTTGAGTGATAGAAAGATAAAACACGACTTATATTATTCAAAGAAAGTTGAAGATGTTCTTACTCTTAAGATCTGGTCTTTCACCATAATGCACGTTTGTGGATTGAAGTAGTGTTTGTTGGGGGACACTTTCGAGCTCTCTATCCGCGTTATACAACCATGAATTAGGTGAGTTGACAGGTGTCGCTCCCTCCAAGTTTTGAATTTGTTTCGAATCCATTGCATTTTTCTTTTTATTCCACCAAAAACCAATACTACATGTTACCATTATAGAAAAGCAAATGAGCAACATATTTAGGGAAGCTCTCGATGCATATGAGTACACATGGTTCGTGTTTTTATCAATCGGGTAGATGTAAAACCGCGTTAAAAGTCCCATAGAACAGAGGAAAACAATGAACGAACATGATATAATTGCACCAAGCCATAACCAACCATTTTGCCCTAAAATAGGGGTTATGGGTGTGTGAGAGGGGTTTGGCTTTAGCCAAATTGTCCTTATTGTTTTTTTATCGTTGGCCACAATTTGCTTCTCTCTTGTCACATATGCCTCGATTTGTAGATCTAGGTTTGTAAATTCTACCGGTGCACCAGAGGACGGCAGGAGCAATTTGAAAGGTTTTATGGATATTTAAATATATGTATGTCCAGATTCGAACTCGAGACTTCGGGATTGCACATATTACGTATGAGAGTTGATGTTAATAATTAATATATAAAATGTTATTATTAATTATTAGTCACGAAATAAAACATAACGATAGTTAAATATTTAACGAGGTTTAGTTAACGGTCGTTAAATGTAAACTACGAGGACTAAGAATGAAATTAGTGGACAAGAAGGATCCGGAATCCCTTTGGGATGGCTTGGCCGGTCGTGGGCTACCCAACCCAAGGAGGTGGGATTTCTTGGTCACCAAGTTTTGAGAATGTATATATACAAACCCTTGTATTCATTATTCTCCTAATCTTGGATCACCAATAACCTAATTTCTTCCTCCTCTCCTCTCTCTTGTCTTTGGCCGATCGGTTCCAACCCTCCCATAGGGTTTCGATTTTCCAAACTCAAGAAACAAGTGTTTGGTTTTATTTGTGATTCAAGGAACTAGCTTTTCACATCAAATCGCTAATAGTACGTGGGTACAAGAACGAAGGACAAGCACGCTTGAGCTTGTAATCTTGGTGGTCGACTTTTGTGTGGGTCGAATTGATTAAACCCTTAAGTTAGGGTTTTGGGTTTTGGTTCTTGTTCAATTACCGTTTGATTCTTGAATTGCTAAAAGGTACGTGTTTTCTTATTCGGTTAATTACTTACATATATTATTTTTCCTATTTACTCGTTGCATGCTTTGATGATATTATTTGATTTTATATAATTGTTATGAGTATTAAATCCCAACAGTGGCATCACGAGCCGTTAATATGATGTAATTAATTACCGAAACACATAAAATTGAATCTTTATGATTATATGCATGCTTTTTATGGTTTCTAGGGTTTTGAATTCGAAACCTAATTTTATTTATATAGGGTCGATTACCTTTAATTTTATTTAATTAGGTTTTAATTTTGTAAAACTTGTAGAAACCCTAGGATTGCATGCTAATTTTATGTGGTTAATTAATGAATAATTGTTATGTGCCATGTAATATGCGTATCTTGGGTGATAATTGTTATGCGGAATCCATGGTGGAACATGCATGTTTTGCCATGGAGTATTGTTATGCTATAAATTGTTTAGTTGATACACACATGTTCTATTTATTTGATAATTATTGAATTGGGGAAGACCTCAATTATAACTAATAAAAATTCGTTACATGCTAATTGATATATTATTAACTTTGGCTTACGCAATTGACTTGTCGATGTATGTGGCTCATCTACCTTGTAGTTGAAAGCCCTAGTTAATGTATGCATTTATTTACGCCTAGAATTGTTTATTAGTGTTTATCGAAATAATTATGCATGTGGCTAATTGTTTTTACATATGTTAAATTGTTTAGTTATATGTTTATATTATTTGAGTGTGTTTAATTTTTATTAAAATGCTTTTTTGTTTATATATTGTTTTGACATGTTAGTAAGCAAAAAGGGTTTTATGAATAGAAAATTAAATGGACTAAATAATGGTGAAACTGATTTGTTATCTAAGAATTATTCTTGAACTTTTAATCGATTGATGCGACTGTACTAAATGGTTAGAACGGCTCACCCACTAGAACAAACTATAAAGGGGTTAATTAAGAAGTGCGCACAGTCGCACTGAATGGATGTCTAAGGTTATGCTTTGCACTTACCTGGTCCTCTGCCCCCTATGAGTTCGATTGGAGCTACCTAGTATAACCATTCTATGTACGAAGCATCTTAGTGCAAAGTTGTAAGTTTCTCAACGCATCGATTAAAACTTTGAAGAATTTAATCTTAGCAATTAAAATCTTATGTAAGGTTTTCGAAAATATTATGTTATAAAGTTGTATGCATGCTTCGTTATACATAAGTTTTGATTACACGTCAAAAATTGTACCCTTTAAATTTAAGTTTATGCCATCTAATGATATGAAAAACTTGAAGTTGTAATTTAGTTATGTGAGACCTTGATCTAGATTACAATAACAAGGTGAATTATTTTGTTGTGTGAGACCTCAGCTTAATTATTTGCAGTTTCTAAATTAGACAACTTAATTAAGTTAGTTAGTGAGACCTATAACTTAAGGCATAAGATGGGATAAAACATGTTTACATTTTGCATAATTGTTTGGCAAAATTGTAAATCCCATATTTTCTAGGAATTGCAAACTTGTTTGTCAATTATTGTTCTTCGACAATTACCTATTCTATACTTTCATCACTAGCAGATCAACTGATGTGGTGAAACTATGATAATGAGGGTCCTAGATTCAAGGAAAATTCTATGGTTAATATGAATATTGACCAGGGGTATTTTATTTTCGTGAAAGATTTAATTATCGAAAATACTAAAAATTGAATTTTGTTAATTCTTTTGATTATATTAATGCAACATTAAACCGTAAACGTAAAAATTGATCTAGTTCTGTTTTCAAATGAATGTTGGATCAAGAAAATTTTACTAAAAGACAAATATAAACTCTTTTCCATGGAAGAAGAGTGTGACTCAATCCTATTCCTTTTCATGATTGAGAAATGTATGTTAGGAACATTAGAATTGTCTAAATTCTAATATAACTCATAGCAACTTTAATAGTTAAGAAAATTGCACACCATGTTTTCCTTAAGAGATTTCATTACCATCTGTTGGTGATTGAATTCTTATATGACATTTTGGTCAACTAGAAAACATGTTTGACATTTTATGAGTTATTAAATTAGAAGCTAGACTAATTACCGCAAAATTGGTAAAAGACAAACTAGTATAGTTTATCTAGTTGTTTTGCTTTGACCAATTAAAGGTGCTACACGCCATTGTGGGGATAGTAGACCTATTATGGAAGAAATTGCATGCTCAATTTTTCAAGTTAATAGCATTGATGGATAATCCATCATCTACTGAGTAGAATACACTCTTTTAGTACCTAAGTAATTGTTACGAATGGTCTTACAAAGGGGTAGTAACGTAATAGCACGCTATTTTCACTGGTTAATGAAACACTTACAATGTTGTCAAATCCAGTGGGAGTATTGTGGTGTATTACTGAATAAGACATTATTGTAACGTTGTCTCATTCAATGGGAGTTACAAGATTTATTATCTTGGTAGTAACTCAGATTATTTCTAGATTTTCTTGAAATAATACATTACGTTCAAAAATGTAGACATTCATATTCTCAAGGATAGTTATGAACGTTTCCTTGATAATTAAGTGGTCCTACATCTACTTGTAATGCTTAAATATCTATAACACTATCATATTGCTCACATAAACAAACGAATGTCATGGTGTTTATCTATATGATGTTGTTCTATGCACAAGTGGGAGAAGTATTTATTGTGTGCAAAGGAACACACAACAAATATGATTAATTGATTCTCTTGAAGTAAGAGATTAACGTTCTAATAAGATTGACTTGTTTAGAACATGTGTCAAGATATAAAACATAGAATACTTTTATGTCTTATGTCATTCAAATCATAGGAAAACTTGAAGTTACATTTTAGTTTAAGTGAGATCTTGGCTATATTGTAATCTCAAGATAAATCTCCACTTGTCGTGGGATCGGGCGTGGATGCTTTTACAAGTTTCTTAAGTTGGACACTTCATGGAATGACATAATTAAATAAAGTAATATTATCTTAAATATTTATGTATTTTTAGAATGACATAAATAGATAGAGTAGTATATTAACTTAAAAATAAATTAATTGAAACCATGATGTGGTGGATAATTACTTTAAATTATAAATGTTTATGTGTTCTTTGTAAAGTCACAAACATGAGTCTTTCATTATTACAAGGCATATAATATAAAGTAATACGTTAACTTGTTATGTCTTCTTATTAAGACATAAAGTCATTGGTAAATGACTTATAACGTATAATGAGATTATAACTGTTTATGTTTTCTAGTTGAGACATGGACATGAAGTGCTGATCAAAAGTACTTGTGTTATAAAGCATGCGATTGGCTTGGAATTTTATTTTACCATTAAGATGATTTAATTGGTAAATAGGTAAGCCAAAAGGAATATGTTTATCTTACATATTGTTAGATTGTCTTACAATATTAATTCTAATGAAATACTGTATGTATATGGAATGTTCAGTTAGAAGAATCAAACATTTGTTACAGTGTTTGATTCAAGATAACTATATCTTCTTTTCTTCCAAAATTTATCAAGGTTAGAAAATTGAGTATTGATTGGATATACTTAATAAACTCAAACCTAGAAGATTAATAAGACACCATTTTAGTATGGAATGTGTGAATCACATTGAGTTCTATTGAAGTTTTGAATTGTTAAAACTACTTATGGAGTAGATTATTAACGAACAAGATTTACGAACTGTCAATGTGTTTTTGTAATATCCCAAAAGAAAACAATTTGGTGTTGTTCTACTTGCTGAAGTATTTATAGATAGTCTTTAAATTACAAAAGCAAGTGGGAGTTTTGTTTAGATCTTGAAGAGATTAAATTACAATTACAAATCACATAATCTTCTAAAATACACTAGTGAATATCATGATGAGGTCAAATATGATATACCTCAAAATGATGGAATTCTCATTCATAGATCCGCAAGGATATCTCAGATATTTGATATGATGAGAAATATGAATTACAGGATCATTGTAAACCTGTTAATCATAATGATACATTACCTAATATTGAATTGTGGTAAATTATTCATACTATGAATGTTAAGATGCTGTCCAAAGAGATAATCAACTTTGTAAACTTGGTTTATCTTAATAAAGATGAGTTTCTTCAAAGGAAGAAAAACCCTAGCGGTTTAAATGCTTTGTGTAGAAATCATATGGACAAAATTGTACATGTGTTTAATGCATGGCTTGTGACAAGATTATTAATCACACTTAAGCGATTAACTGTGATTGAATATTCTTTCCTTGGCACATTAAATATATAATGATTATAATTGTCATACTTAATTTCATTTATATGAAATGGACAATGAATATCAAAAAACTCTTTGTTGTGTGATTACTTTTGCGAGGACGATAAGTAATACAAAGGAGTTTTATGAATTCACATAATCTTTGGAAATGTACAAAAGGAAAGAATCCATTAATGGATATATGCATGCGTCTAGGAGAGGATTCTTATGTTTAACTATTAAATCCAATTTTTGGTTTAAAAATTAAAATAAGATAATTTCTGTCACACCCCCAAATTACCTGTTTTGCAGCGGAATGGAATTCCTGGGGATTGACTGTCATAGCATCACAGTTACAGATATATTGAACGACCTAAAGTGTCGTTTGGAAAATACATCGTTTGATTTAATAAAATAATCAGAGTTTACAAAGTGTAGGTCCCAAATGAAAATCAACTTGTGCGGAATTAAATTTGTTACAATCCAAACGATGTTTTAAAATGCATAAATCCCATGTGTGACGCGTCGTCACCACGACCCTATGATAGGTCCACATGCATGCCATGAAGTGAATGCCTTAGATACATGAGATAAAACATGCTAAAAGTGTCAACACAAAGGTTGAGTGAGTTCATAGAGTTTGAGTTGAAATGTAAAGCCTTTCAAAATCGTTTATGCAGGCAAAGGCATTGTAAAATCCACTCAGTTCCAAGTTCGCCCATACAAACTTGCAACATGTGTGTTTACAACCCATTGCCAAAATATGCATAGTTTATGTTCAAATGCATGATGTCAAATGAATTCACATAACAGTACATTACTTAATCTATCAATATTCAATTGATATAACACATATGAGTGTTGTTTCAAATAGTTCCAAGACCATTAGTTCATGATTATACCAAGACATTTAGTTCAATGATAATACAAAGACATTTAGCTCAATGATAATACCAAGACATTTAGCTCGATGATAATACCAAGACATTTAGCTCAATGATAATACCAAGACATTTAGCTCAATGATAATACAAGGACATTTAGCTCCAGGATTTATGATATGAATATGACTAAACATTCAGTTCAGATAAACATATAGTTTGCAACTAATTATGATGTCATAAAAATAGTTTGAGCATGGTCTCCCCAAAGAGTTTAATAAAAAGCATTAAAACAATTGAAAA
>OU343223.1:55763405-55845245 GCA_910596185.1 Chrysanthemum makinoi | reverse complement strand
TTGAATCATTTGATGAGCTTGTCTCTCCTGGTTGGTTTTGAGCTGATCAAGAATCCTTTTCAAACATAGCATGTCTCTCATTACGAATAAGGAAGGCATAGGTTGCTCATAGTTTTGTATTCTTTAATCCTTTGGTTAGCTTCACAGAGGTGACAAACTTATGCCATTCAGGATTCATGTTGTTCTAAACTTTGAGTTGTTTGAATGTTTGGCATAGTCATTCTAATATTCCTCATGTCATTAACAAGCTTGTGGAATCTCACGTAATACTCATAGACACTCTCATCTAGTTTCATCTTGAAGTGCTCAAATTCATCATAGAGTTGTGATTCTCTGTCTTCCATAGTTAATTCAGAACCGAAAAGAAGTATCTTGACATTATCCACACTGCCTTGGCGGTGTTGTGATTGATAAGCTTGTAGATATCTTTTGGAAGACCTTGAAGTATGATGTTAGAAGCCATGATATCAACATCGAATCTCTTTTTCTCCTTATCATTGAGCTCATCATATGTCTTTGGTCTATCTATCCCATAAATCATTGTTCCATCTCGACTGGTGTCAATTAAGTCTCTTGTAGTCTCAATCTGATTAGGTCCTTCATCAATCGATTTGAGAATGTTGACCCCATTTTCCTTTCAAGACGATTACAATCGATTCTTTGAGCCCAAGAGTCGTAGTCGGTTCATCAAGCATAGGTGGACGAGTATACGAACCATTTGCTTGAACATCCTCGGCAACAGTGGAGATGATTGTAGGTCCGTTGGTAGACATGTTAACAGATTACACGGGATTTTACTAAATCAAGAGAAAACCGTATTACACACAAAAGTCAACCAAGTCGCTAATAATCCTTGAACCAAGTCGCTAAGTACTAAGTTGCTAACTAATAACAAAACAAGTCGCTAAGTACCCAAGTCGCTACAAATTTTGTGACAAGTCGCTATGCACCAAGTCGCAAAAATGTCAAGTCGCTAAATAACCTTCGCTAGCACCAAATCGCTAAGAAACTTAAAGAACAAATCGCTAACAAAATTGAAAGCAAGTCGCTACCGTTACCAAGTCGCTACCCGTACGAGAATCCACTAAGTGTCTTGTTTGCGGCTTGTCTCAATAGACAAGTCGCTAAGCACCAAGTCGCTACCAAAACAGCGCAACTCGCTACCGTTTTACAAACCAAGTCGCTACCAAGAAAAGAAGTCCGTAGCTCAAGTCGCTAGCTAGAAAAAACTTTAAAAACATACTTTTCAATCCAAAAACAACCCAACCACGATGATTCAAGCCTTCCAAATCAAAACCTAAATATTTGTGATGATCCTAGACACAAAAGTACAATCAAAATCGAAACTTTAACACTAGAAATCCACCAAATGATGCAAAAACCACTAAACTTTCTCAAACTCAAAAACCACCTAAAACCACTAGAAATCCAAAGATATGTAAGAGATGATCTAACCATGGCTCTTGATACCATTTGTAACATATTGGATTTCACATACACAGCAAACCATAACCAAAGAGGTACAAGATGAGTTTTAGAGAGAAAGTTAGAGGTTTGGGAACTTTAGTGAGAGAAAGAAAAATCTTATTATGAGCTCAAACTCTCTACCTTGGGAGGTAGAGAGTATTTATAGTCATTACATAAAACCACCGGCCAGGTGTGGATCGGGCATACAGTGGGTAAAGACCCTCCGTCTCTGCGGTGTTACTAAACTAAATACTACTTAACATTTAATAACTACGACTACGAGCTTTCTAACGATTACATATACTCGAGGTGACCGACACTTTAACTACTGGATTTTCAAAATCCTAACACCATTATTGACAAGGGATAAGCTTTTCTAATTGATCGTTGTTGGTTCACTGCTTTCTTTAGTGATTTCCATCCTAAATCCTATTTGACAGTTGACATTGATAGTAGATATTTTAATCTCTGTTTTCTGGATTTGTGTCATAAATACTTTATATTGGAAAATCAAATGGAGTGCAATGACGAATAAAGGAGATGGGGTACAATGGCGTAGCTTGAAAATTTTTTATGGGAGGGCCAAAAGGATTCAAAGTATTCTATGGGAGGGCTAAATTTTAAAAACAATTTTTTTACATATGAAAAACAAGTAATTCTACAATAGTGGTCCAAAGTTTAGGGGGGGCCACCACCCTCCTTTGCCCCTTCATAGCTCCGCCCATGATGGGGTACATACAGGAACATGACCAATGGGCAGAACAAGAAGTCCAAACGACATTAGATGAATTTTAGTTACTTAGAGAAATGGGTATAGTGGCGAGTATGCTCTCCGAATCTGAGGTGACACCTCACCACTTCTCGCCGTTTCTTTGCCGCCACACCTTAACCTTTCACCACTTTGCTATTAGCCATTTAAACGACGAAGTAAAAGATAGAAGAAAAAATTTAGTAGCCATTGGATTTTAGATAAGTGGGTGTTTTTAAATAAATAAAATGGGGGTGGGTGCGGCCCAAGTGAAGAGGTTTGGGTTAGTTGTGAATGGGGAGTATTTTTAAGTGGGTGTGTTGAAGTGATGTGACACATGTGTGGCCCAAGTGAAGAGAAGTGGCTAAGCCACGATACCTCATGCTCTTATTAGATATCACTGGTTCTGCTTTGGTTCTTTGTCGCTTTGTGCAGTTTATTTTTGTTTATCTGATTAATATTCAAACATGACACTATTTGTTCATGTCTCATGTTTTTTTTATTAAACCGGATTATCAATGTAATTTAGGGAGTGCTTGGTTCAAACTCGGGAAAAAGAAAGAGAAAGATAATAATAATAGTGGGGAAAAGAAAGGGAGAAAAAAACATTTCTCTTATTACAAATGAGCCAACCCTCAATGATAATGTAATTTTTTGTTTTGAATCAATTTATGAAATCATTTTTATATGAAAGTAGACTCAAATAGCTTTAAAACGATAGGTGGCACGACTTCTACGGACTTACGGTTAATTAGTTATGAATTTTTGAAATTTAACCAAAAATTGTCCTCTGTACGACGGATCCGCCGTATCCCTTCCAAAAGGGATCCGCGGATCTGACACAGATTTACAAAAACGCATGTTTTGACCTGACGAAAAGGTTTAACCTTTTTAGACTTTTTAGTGAAGTTATATTACCCATTTTAATCTTTATTCAAGCTTGATTAACAATATATCTAACAACAAAACTTCAAAAAAAATCAACAAAACACTTTTCATATTGTGCTTGACTTCACCGAAACTTTGATATAAGGACCTTACTCGTTTTGAAAACCATTTGTTTTAAAAATATAGCCAACCCGCTCGATACCAATTGTGGAAAATGTAAGGGGTGAATACCGTTCGTTTCAAACTTAAAACTTTTGTATCAAATATAGTATAAACAATTGCATTTGCTAATCTCTCAAGGATGGATGCATTAACGCATTACATGTAGGCCAACCCCTTAATATCACATAAGATTCCACACGATTAATGGTTCATTATAAATCAAGTTTCACCATTATTAGTCCGATTGCTTTTTCTTGATCAAGCGTGTCATAATATGTAAAGTGTTAAATATAGTTTATGACTATATGAAAGACCAAGTATGCATCACAAATATAAAAATTAACCACATAGACAATCAACAATATAAAGCAAGAATAAAAGTAAAGCGATAAGTAAAAGGATACACAAACCAACACAGAGATTTATAGTGGTTCGGTCACGAAGCTCCTCTTCGCCCTACTCCACTCTTTGAGTGCCCGACTCGAGAGTTACTTCATGGACTTTGGGTTATGGGTCATGGGTCATGGGTCATGGACTTTGGGTCATGGGTACCTAACTAGATACAATGTATCTAGACAATGAGTTATGGATCATGGGTCATGGGTATGGGTTATGGATCATGGTATCTACCCAACACATTTACTTTTGTTTATGTGTTTTATAAAATGTAAGAAACCAAGATTACTTAAGTGTTTTATATAAACTATTTAACTAAACATGTTTAATGGTTTGTTAGGGGTTTGATCATAACGCAACATTACAAACATGTACGAACCTGTGTTGTAGCATACAAGTACCTGAGTAGCCAAGAGGTGTTGAAAGTATGTTGAGACAAAATATAATTACAAGTAACTTATACATTTTACGTTATGTATTACAAGTTACATGTTTATCATCAACAACACAAACGAGACTGTATTGATTAAATATTATAATATTTGCACTAACAAGTTATATATTGTTGATGTGTTATACTCCAATATTGTTAAACAAGTTTGTTAATACAAATATCGTCATTAAACGTTATTTATATTTTATGATCTTTACCTAACTTTTGTTTACGACAAAAGTAAATTTGATTTTTATAAAGCTTAAAGCTTGTCAAGTTTAATAGATATTAAAACAAGCTTTTCAAATAATATCTTCATCACTCAAGCATTTACATTTTGATTAATCATATTTTTTATATAACTCTAAACCATAATGTATGTTAATATTTTTAAATCAAAATTTTTTTAGTTTCTTAAAACAAAACATTACATATGTATGTACATTTTAACATATTTCTAAAAATAGAAAACAACACATGACATCCTGTAGTGCATCATTGAAATCATTAGAAAATTTCACTAGATATTTTGTGTAGACTTAGAATCTACATATCTTACACAATATTGGATTGATATGGTTGACTTTGGAAAGATTTTGGTGATTTTGCTGTCAGACCCCGGCAGCACCAAAATTTAACACGGGCGGAACCCTTTGGAGAGATCCGTGGTCCGTGGTGCCTGCTGATCATTTTAGCTATAAATAGCAAAGCCAAACCAAGTTTTTTTAATCCCTTATATACATTCCTTCTCTTTAACATTTCTAACTCAGTTTCATATCATTATAGTGATTCTCTTTTGTAGCAGAGAAGATCAAGACATATTCAAGCTTCAACAAATAGTTGGAAGTCTTGTTTGTTTGTTGTTGTATGATCTAGTGTTGATTCATACACCATTGTTGTACCAAACCATCATAATCTTGTGAGTGTGAGTGGTTAGTATTTTAGTCCTTAAAATACATTGTGTGTGGGAGTGGTTGTACCCTTGGAAAAGAAATCGACATCTAGCTTAGTGTCGGAAATAGTGTGTAAGCGAAGTGTAAAGGTTTCTTCGCCGGTGAAAGGAGCTTGTTGACTAGTGTAGTTAAACTCTCGAGTGTGAGACTCGGGGAGTGGAGTAGGGCAAGGAAAAAGAGTCCTTGTAGACTGAACCACTATAAACAACTTGTCGTGGTTTGATTGTTTCTTTCCTTATTTACTCTTTATATATATTGCTTGCATATTGATTATCATTCACTAACATATCTAAGATCAATATCAATTGATCTTTCAATAAGTTTCAAAACAAAGTTTTTAATCGGTAAACTATTCAACCCCCTTTCTAGTTTTTCACAATTGGTACCAGAGCCTCGTTGCTCAAGAATTTCTAAAATATATTGTATTTGAAACGATCCATGGATTCCGAAAACTTTAAAGAAGGGCAATCTATGCAAAGACCACCACTCTTTGAAACAAATGGATTTATCTATTGGAAAAACCGTTTGAAACACATGTAAAATCAAAAGATATAGATTTTTGGTTTGTTATTATTAAAGGGGATTTTAGTTCTACAACAAAAGATATTTCTGTTGATGATCAAAAGAAATTAATAGCTAAAAATAATGAAGCTAAAATAATGCTTTATAATGCTTTGCCTAGAAAATAATATGAAAGAATTTTTATGTGTGAAACCGCTAAAGACATTTGGGAATCTTTGATTATTACACATTAAGGAAATTCACAAGTCAAGGATAACAAAATTGATCTTCTTGTTCAACAATATGAACAATTTGTTATCCCTGAAGATGAAACCATTGATTGTGGTTTTGCTCGCTTTAATACTATTATTACATCTCTTAAAGCACTTGATGAATCTTTTCGTAGTAAGAACTTTGTCAGGAAATTTCTTAGAGCACTCCATCCGAAGTGGAGAGCTAAAGTGACGGCTATTGAGGAATCAAAAGACCTCTCAAAAATGTCACTAGACGAGCTAATCGGAAACCTCAAAGTACACGAAATGGTGATGGAGAAAGATTTGGAAATCATCAAAGGAAAAAGTGAGAAAGTCAAATTCGTTGCTCTAAAGGCAAGAACGGAATCAAGTGACGATGACGAATCTTGCTCCGGTAATGAAGATGAGAAGTATGCCATGGCCGTTAGAGATTTCAAAAATTTCTTTAGAAGAGGAGGAAAGTTTGTAAGGCAACCCCGAGAAGAAAAGAAGCCATTCCGAAAAGACCGAGATGAAAAAAGGGTAAAGGCGAAACTCAACGAGCTTTTGTAAGTGGTGCTTGGAGTGATAGTGAGGATGATGAAGAATCAAGCAAGGATGAGATCGCTCTAATGGCTCATGAATCAAACGAGGTACATTCCGACTCATCTTATTCTTCTATTGATGATGACACTTTGCAAAAACAATATAATCAATTATGTGAGTTTAGTTTAAAAATCATAACTAAAAATAAGTTTTTAAAGACTAAAAATGAATTTTTATAAAATGAAGTCTATGAGTTAAAAGAAAAGGCAAAACGAATAGAAAAGGGAAAAGCAAATGACGATGGTTGCAAATCATGTCAAGAGCTAAATCTTGAAATAGAAAAACTAAAGCTCACACAAGAATTTCTCATTGAACATAACTCTAAATTCAAATGTTTTAACAAAAACATTTCTTGTGCCGATGAAATAGTTAGAATTCAAAAGGTATCAGGAAACACAAGTGGTTTAGGTTTTAATGAAGTAAAAATCCCAAATAGTCAAACCAATACGGTCGAAAAGGACAAACAAACTGTAAAACTTTCTGCAGTACAGCACGGACCAGATGGACCCAAAAGAAGGGTTCCGTGTAAAGATTGGTGTCGGACCAGCAGTTGACGAATCGTTTGGAATACGCGACGTGAGTGAATTTGTCAAAGTAACAAAGAAAATCATGGATAATGTTAAACTAAAACCTGCTGTTACATTAGGAGTAGGACTTGCTAGAAATTAATTTAGATCTAAAACTATTCAACAACGGTCTAAAACACCTATTACCAAACGCCCATTTTCTAAGAGCAACCACAACATACAACCCAACTATCAACATATCGGTTGGAATCAAAACTTACCCAGACCATATCAAACTCCAGATTACATGCCATGGAACCATTACCCATCATTTCCATATATGAACCAAGTAAATGATATGTTTAGCCCAAACGGACCCATGAGATATTGGGGACCAAACGCTTGAGTTATTTGTGTCTTAGGTATGCCTGAAAGTTGGATTGGAACCTGATGAATAGATAAAAGATAGTGGATGCTCACGACACATGACGGGCAACAAAAGCCTCTTCTCAACATACAAAGAGTATGACGGAGGTAATGTCACTTTTGGTAGTAATCTCAAAAGCAAAATAATTGGCAAATATACGATCGCTCATAACTCCCTAACTATTGGAAATGTTGCTCATGTCGATAGGTTAGGATTTAATCTACTTAGTATTAGCCAATTATACGATAAAAAGTATAAAGTACTATTTGAAGAAAATGGTAGTAAAATACTAAAAAATGGTATCACCATAGCTAAAGAAGTTAGGAAATGTAACATATTGGATTTCACAAACACACAAACAATCACAAATATAGTGTATGAATATGGTTTTAGAGAGAGAAAGTGGGATATTCTAGTGAGAGAAACACATGGAAGGTTAGATTCCAAATGAACATCCAACCATCTTCCTTGTGGGGAGAGGGCTATTTATACAAAGAAGCACGCCCTCCTTCGGGCTGTGGATCAGGCATACAATGGGTAAAGACCCGTCTTTCCTCCACGGTGTTGCACTAGACTAAAACTATTCTAATAACTAACTAACTGATAACATAATAAACGATATGTCTATGAGCTAACTTAAGCTAGATTATATTTGGGGTGACCGATGCTTCACTATAGAATTTCCAATTCCTAACAATCTCCCCCTAAGGGAGGTCACCCCATGATATACATTTCAAAGACCTTAGCATTCTAGTTAATCTTCAGTCTTGAGCTCGTAGACTTCATATCATCAAAATATTCATCCTTTGTGCAATCATGGTGATTTTATAATCCAACTACAATGTATATCAAGTGGAGGTTATGTAGCTGATCCACGTTACGATGACCTTCGAGCTTTATTTGAGATCATCAGCTACAGTTAATCTCAGCATCACCCATTTTAGTGTTGCTCGCATGTGTTGTTGTGACAATGGACCGACATGCTCACATTTTGTATCATGATTTCTTCGTATCAGAGTAGCGGAAGCTATAGTTGATTCATGATATTTGCAGCAGCGTAGCAGAAGCATGGAGTGAAAATGTCAGAGTCATTGATGCACTTATCATGATGTCTTTAGATATGAATGTGTTGTGTGAGCATGCGGCTATGGATTGACCTCTCCATTCTGATCAGACGCAAACGTCGCATTCGCATACAACAATTAGCAATAAAACACACGAAAGTGTCTTTGATCACTTTCGCTGAATTGAGGTACACGGCCCACGGTTCCCCATTGATCGGTGCCAGAATCGCCTCGTGATCAGGTAGAATTCCGAAGAATTTCCTTGACATGATTTCGCAGCTGTTCTAGCTGTTCTCAAACCGGAACGTCTCAAAGAAGACAACACAGAGTGAGTGAACCAGAGAATTTTAAGATTCACTGATTGATGAAAATGATTTGAAAAACAATTGTGTACTGCACAATACAATGTTTTTGCAATAGAGCGAAGGTTTTAAGGAAAATTAGTTATCAATCATAAACACCTTTTAATTTTGAAACATTAATACACAGTCGATGTGCTAGAGAAAAGACTTTTAAGCACAATGACCGATTTTTCAAAGGTATCCGTCAATCCATAACCTGAACCAGGATTGATTCAAGATATTGAATCGCCCCATTGTTTCTGTTCAGTTGTCACATGGTTGATCTATTGGATAGATCTCACATGCCACCTACCAGGAGCTTGTTTGATGTTGGCTCCAGAAGGTTTTCCATCTTCCTTGTAAATAAGTTAGCATATCACTCAGATGTTCTGGCAATACCACAAGGATAATGCGTAGGACTCTTAAGATATAATCTCTCTTTCCACATTGTGTGAAACAGAGAGTCTTCATTGACAGTGTCCTAAGGAGATTTATTTGATGATCTCGTGGGTCTAGACTCAATTGTGCACATTTGGTTCCTATGCCAGAGACTAGGGAGAGGGTCTCCTTCTTCAATATCAACAATCTCTAAGAGAAAGTCGATAGATTATGTAGGTTCCCAGTGAGAATGAAACAAGTCCTTTTAAGAGGAACTTGAGTATCTTGGGAAGTTTAGTGTAGTGCGTCACTGGGTCCATGACGTCTTGTCTTCAATACCAGAGTTACCTTGGTAACCTCTAGTAGCATATGAATTGAACCGGTTTACGCCTAAGGTTGAATTATTGGAGGGCTATTTCTTTTCACCCTTTTCACATTCAATTCTTTTTCATTCTTCAACCCCTTCAGTGCTTACCGATACTTCATTACTAGAACCTTGTTGGGTTTATTCCAGTTCTAGCTCTTTCTCAGTCCGCACCCTTCCCATATCTTACTTTTCTCCTTTTTTTCATCATACCTAAGGACTCTACACTATCTAGTGGATTGTCCCTAGGTAGATCCCTCCGGCTCTGGCGGGATCGTGGGAACAGATGCCTAACCTAACCATCCTTATAACACCATGCATAAAGTAAATTTGGTCGGTCTTTTGGTATTGTTCTTCTGCCAATGGAGCCAATTGAAAACCATTTAAAAATTAATCCAAGTATTTGTGATATATGATCAAAACATTTTGTACCTGAATTATTTTTTATATTTTTAGAAAAAGCTCCCCCTCAACATGTGCATCGCATATTTGAAATAGTTTTGGCACATGGAGGCAAGAGGACTTGAAAATCTTAGATTTTAAGAATGGACGATTCGATTCTTTAATCAATAATTTCTAAAAGATATCAACATTACTTTCCCGATCAAAATTAGTATTTTTCATACTTTGTTTAAAGATATTTTTGGGAAAGAATGTGGTTTTCAAAAGAGTTGCTCCCCTTCAACTTGTGCATATGATTATTGAATTTGTTTTGCACAAAGAGAGAAGAGTTCTTAGAAGCACTTTCACGATCAAATAGCCATATGGAAACCATTAGAAAATCAATCAAGGTACTTTATGATAAATCATGGAAATCTTTGTACCTTGAAGGTTTATTTTCTTTTTGAAATGCTCCCCCTTAATATATGCTTCGAGATTCGAAAAATGTTTAGCACATATTAGGGAGCAGTATGAATTTTGAGACAATAAGTGGTCACCTTTTACCAGATTTAATATTTATATCACATTTTCTCCCCCGATCAAAAATTTCAAATCCTTCGAGATTTTGGATCTCAAGTGATTTAAATATGTAAGAAACAAAACTTGTTGGAGAAAAATGTGTTTGGTTTGTATTAGATCTGAAGTGGACTACTTCAAAGTTCCCTTTTATACTACAAGGGAATAGCAGTCCATAACCTACCACTACAATATACATATTAGTTATAATTGTTCATAGTACATTCACCACATTGTATAGAGCATAAAACAAAACAAACTATTGCAGAAGGATATCTTCATTCAGTTCTTTGCAGTAGTTTGTAATGACCATCACGTATTCTGCCACCCACAAAGCTTTCAAGGCTGCAATAAATCTTTCTAGTCTTTAGTCTCCGTCCGATCGCAGCAATGAATTCTCCGCACCTCTTCAAGTCTTGTTTCGACCAGAATCTTGTCTTGTTCCACGGGCATCAAGTTTGATTTCCTTCACCCTTGAATTCAATTCTGCTTCCACTATCTTCAGAGTGCCATCACTGAACTTGAACAATTCAGATAAATGCATTAGCATTCTCGTCCCGTATCTGTCAGTAAAGAGGACTGCTCTAGGAGTGTCAATCACTATGTAGTCGTGACGATATTCATGTCCTTTGGCGTCCCATTGAGGTCTTGTAAGATTGACCTGTGTCTGATAGCTTTCCACGCCAAGTTGAAAATCACCGACTCTTTGTTGAATGACTAAGCCCCTGATCCAAAGATTGACGGTAGTAGAGAGAGCCTTCTTATCTCGAGTAGGTAGGTGTTCAAGATGTCCCTGGAGGTTCAGAAGGTAGAGATCTTCAAAGTCATTTGGCATCAAGTGTTTGAAGTCGTTCTCTTCAATAACATACTCTTTCAAATCTGCTCTTCGAAGAACAATCTTCTTCAAGTAATCATAGCCATAGATTGAGAAGATCTATATGTTGACGACACTTAGAATGCGGCTTGGATGAGCGAATGTACGCACTCTTTTCAAGACTATATGCGGTCAATGTAAAATTTCTTCTTCTTGAACCACCAATGAGAAATGCCGCGAGGTAGCTTGTCATAGACCGATCCTTGTCCACCCAGAATTGATCGGGTATTCCTTTGCCAAGACACGGATCATCATAGGTTGCAGCTTTCATCTTGGAAATAGATAAGGCTGGTTGTCTTTCTGAAGTACGAGCACATAGGTAATCCAGGTCATGATTAAAGAAGAATTCTACTTGAATTATCAGGTGTCCAGGTTCACCACCGAGAGGAAGAGGCTTTGTCACACCTCCAAATTACCTGTTTTGCAGCGGAATGGAATACACGGGGATGACTGTCATAGCATCAAAGTTACAGTTATATCGAACGACCTAAAGTGTCATTTTGAAAATATCGTTTGATTAAGTAAAATAATCAGAGTTTACAAAACATAGGTCCCAAAAGATTTCCAATGTACCAAAATGAGTTTGTTACAATCAAACGATAGTTAAGTGCATAAAATATATGTGAGACGCGTCGACATCGCGACTCTATGATAAGTCCACATGCATGCCATGAAGTGAATGTCTTAGATACCTGAGATAAAACATGTAAAATGTGTCAACACAATGGTTGAGTGAGTTCATAGAGTTTGTTAAACATGTAAAACTTTTAAAGAACGTTCATGCAGCAAAGGCAAAGTTTTTGGTCATTAAGAATGGTCCACAAAGCAAAGGCATTGTAAATCCACTCAGTTCCAAGTTCCGCCCATACAAAACTTGCAACCTGTGTGTTCACAACCCACTGCCAGAAGTAGTATGTCTAGAAGTCAAGTACACGTTATCATAATAGTTCACAAAGCAAAGGCATTGTAAATCCACTCAGTTCCAAGTTCCGCCCATACAAAACTTGCAACATGTGTGTTCACAACCCATTGCACAAAATATAGTGCGTAGTGGTCGAGTATACGCTGTCATAATAGTTCACAATATAGCACCACGTATATAATAATGTATGCAAGGCAAAGCCCCTAGAATAAATAATATGCGTCCCGTAACATAGTGGACGAGAGGTTAGCCGACCTCTAATAGCGCTATCCATACTACCTACCGATAGGAGACTAACAATGCGAATGTACGAACGGTACATCATACAACTATTAATACAATTAAGAACACCAACATGGGAGAATTTGCCGCTCCGCAAGGGAGACTTAGTATTGCTCCGTTCACATAGGGAGACTTTATAGTGATGCTCCGAACATGGGAGACTTTATAGTGATGCTCCGATCATGGGAGACTTTAGGTCAAGGTCATAGCACGTACGGTTCAATAAGTTCAAAGAAGTCATAAGTTCGTATTTAAGTTCAAGGTTCCATTCAAAAGTTCGTAATTAAGTTCAAGTGTTCCATTCAAAAGTTCGTAATTAAGTTCAAGGGTTTAAGTCGAGTTCAAAAGTTCAAAACAGTCAAAGAGCTCAAAACATATCAAAAGGTTCAAAATAGTCAAAGGGTTCATTATTATGTCAAACAAGTTCAAAATAGTCAAAGGGTTCAATATAAAGTCAAGCAGGTTCAAAATAGTCAAAAGGTTCAATGTAAAGTCAAACAAGTTCAAAATAGTCAAAAGGTTCAATATAAAGTTAAAAGAAATTAATTATATGTCAAAATATTTTAAATCAAGTTAAAAGAGATTAATTATATGTCAAAATGTTTTAAATCAAGTTAAAATAGATTAATTATATGTCAAAAGAATTAAATCAAGTTAAAAGAGATTAACTATATGTCAAAAGAATTAAATCAAGTTAAAGTGTTCAAATCTATGCCAATATGTTCCTATCAAGTTAAAAGAGTTCAAATATATATGTCGAAGGGCTCAAAATCAAGAAAAGTGGTTCAAATAATAGTGTTCATAATATAGTGATCAATTTAGTTCGAGCACAATCTACTTACTAGCATAAGTAGTGAAAAAACAGTTATTTAAGTTCATATAAGGGTAAAGTAAAAGCAAGTAGTAGAGCATGTATCTCCCCCGAAGAGTTTATAAAACAATTAAACGAGTAAATGGGGCTACTTAACTCACGATGCAATGATTATGATGACAAAAGTGGGTACACTGAAATGAGGTGCGATCTCTATCCGCAACCTAATATGAATGATATGTTCTAATGCAAGACATGAAACAATGTCGTGCATGCAAACTCATATGATGTCCATACCACTTGTACATTTTTGAAAATGAAGTTTATCGTCGAAATACACATTTATGACATCTCGTCATGTTATAAAATACTTTACAAGTACTTACGTTGAAACGACATCCTACAATAGTTGCTTAGTGATTTATTATGAAGTTATAGTTTTTCGTCGCAAAATATTACACTTGGACAATTCATGAAAATGACTAACTTTGAGTGATCGTAAAATATTCATTATACCTCCGTTTGACAAACGGTTAAACATTTTGGAAAATAGAATAGGCGAACTCACTTTTATTAGAAGACATCGTTTTCTCAAAAGCACTCTATCGATGTGCAAAACGACTCCAAACATGGTAACTTAAGTACAACAATTTTGACTAATAGAAAATATATAAGTGTTATACTTGTACAAAATAGTTACGATATCCTTATTTAAAACGTGTATAACTTAGTCGTTATAAGTCCGTTTTCTACGTTTTATATATCCTTAGCTTCGTGTTAAAGTATACTAATATATTTTCGACAAATTGACTCATTTAGACAATGTTTAAAACTCATTTTTGCCCTTAAATTAACTCTTGACAGCATGCAGTTTTTCTGAAAATATAGTTTTTGCCGCTAAACTTGAAAATAGCGTATCTCCTTCGTTATAAATCCGTTTTAACCCGTTCAAGCGACCACGGTTTTGTTTTAAAGTATATTTTCTGAATATCTAGCCCAAAATAATTCATGACCTGCTGATTTTTCCAGATTTTGCAAAAACGATCAGACCACTATTTAATGTTGTCCGAAAATGTTTTTCTAGCGTATTACTTGTTTCAATCACTTCAAATCAACGCCAAATCTATTATAAACCTACCATACACCTTCTTAGGGTGTCATGGGTTCCTAAACATCATCAACAATGATATATTTCAAGGGATTAATTATAGGATGATTTATACTAATAATAAGTACCAAAAACAATAAAAGTGGTATAGATACACATGAAACTTGCATGATTTCTTACTAAAATGATGAAATAACTTAAGTATGAATATGAAAGAGTTATAAAGATCATGAAATGCTTACTAGTATGATGATGAGGTTTATGGACTAGGTTTACCTAAATAGTCCTAGGTTTTTATTTCAAAACCTAATTAGAAGTAATCTAGTGTTTATAAAATTACTTGATCCTTGAAAATCTTGTGTTTCTTGCTTGGTTTTGATCCTTGGCTGAATATGGTGATGAGATGGAGAGGGTTCTCTTTTTTTTTCACCTTTTGATTTTGAGTTGTATGTGTTTTTTGAAAGTAAAATATCTCATATATTACAAATATCTTCTATATTATATGTAGGTGTACATAAGTAAAGTTAAGATATTTTATAAATGTGGTGACTCATGGGGAGGGAGGTGGCCGGTTATGGGTATTTTGGGGAGGGTTAGATGAGTTTTGATGACTAAATGGTATATAAGTGTAAGTATAATGTGTAATTTGTAAATATAATTAGGTATTTAGTGTAGCGTTAACTAGAAATCAATTTTAACGGAACAAAATAAAATATATCGAAGTCATAAAAATTTTAAAAATACATTTCTCGCAAGAATTGAGTGAATAAATAATTATCGAGTTGAATTTACGAAAACCATCGTAAATATATATATATATATATATATATATATATATATATATATATATATATATATATATATATATATATATATATATATATATATATATATATATATATATATATATATAACAATTTATATACAAAATAAATTCAAAACATCGGGTAAATTAATAATATAATTTTTATAGTCTTAAAATGAGTATAAAAATATATTAGGATAATTATTGGAAGTGTCGGATCAAATTTTCAAAATAAATGATTATGCGATAGCGTGTATTTAATAGGAAAATAAATGTTAATGAAATATGCGAACTCATGCATGAACTAATATGCAGATAATGGTCGTAAATATAAATTTTTCTCCGGGGATGAATAGTGTTTTGTGAATAGTAAAATTTTGAAATAACTTCTCAAAATATCAACTCGACTTCAAAAATGATGAATAGTAAAATGATGAATAGTAACCGATGAATAGTAAATTCCAGTAAATTCCCGAGATGAATAGTAAATTTGAAAAATGACCGGAAATTGAGAATTGTGACAGGCTTGTTCACATTGAAACGGCTGATCTCCTCATTGACTTGATCATTAAGCATCTTGTGACATTCTTCCATCTGGTATTGAAGCTGATTGGCATCTGAGTGAAATTGACGATTTCAAATGCTGGTCCTTCAAGATCCTTTGGAGTGATAGACGAGATTCCCTTCTTTTCACAAAACCACTTCATAAAGCTGCCCATATCTCCAGTGATGTGAAGAAGAGAGTCTTCAGCTGGGGCTTCATAGTTGGCAGTGATTGTTGAAGCCCAGTTGTTGTCAGGAATCATCGTGTCGACTGGGATGGACCATGAAGGTTCTGGAGTTTGAGGTCTCTCTTCGGCGAGCCAGCTTTGAGTTATGTCTTTAGAAGGTGCAACTCTAGTGGTTTTAGAGCGCTCACCGAACGTATGCATCAAACCAATCATCTTCGGATGGCTTTGGGGATATGTTTTGTGGATGCATCATCGTCATCGGATTCTGACTCTGCCATGACACAAGATTCTTCATGTAGCACCCGGTCTTCGGAATAGTGAAGAATGTGGGTGTAAACCTTGAATCAACCGTGGTCCAAGTCGTAGACTTCTTTTGAGTTCCCTGATCACCGGATGAACTGGATTGATTTGAAGGTTTTGGTGGTGATGATGGTGGTTGTGGTGGAGGTGTAGTGGTTGTTTCAGAAGATCCACCAGCACCAGAAGTACCAGCTCCTCCAGTTGGAGGCGGGGGAGGAGGAAGAGGGGATTTGGGACCTTTATGTAATGATTCCAACACTGAAGTTCTCCTTTTCTTTTTAGCCTCCCTTTCTCGAATATCCTCCAGAAACTGCAGATGATTATCGTGTTTAATCGATTCTTCAAGTGCATCATATAGCTTTTTATGAACTGCATCCTGGTGCTCATTAGCTTCATACATCTTATCAGACAAGACAACTCTCATATCAGCAATGGGAAAATCCTTGAATCGTTGAAGCAATGGAGCTTGCATTGCCCATTCTACAGCATCTTTTACCTCTCCCTCAATTGCGTCTGCAACTCCTTGATCGAAGTTAAGGTTCTCCAGCTTGTAGACACGACGCTCAAGGACGTTGATTGATTTAGGCAATTGCCTCTTAAGAGCTTCAATTCGTTTCACAGCTTTGTTGAGCAATTGATATGATGTAAGAATTTGAGGTGGTGAAGCCGGTGGAGTGTCCGTGTCAGTAACTGTAACCACTGGTTCGAGTGATAGATCTTTAGCAGGTTCAGGTGGTGGAAGTGCGATTGTTTGAGCAGGTTTGGTTGGTGGAAGTGCGGCTGCATGAGTAGGTGCTGACATCGGAGGAATGGTTGATGTGTCTTGCTGAATGTCGACTGTATACATGGACTCAGCTTCCTCTTTCTCATCACCTTGCTTATAAGACTCTCAGATTCTTGGGTTTGTCATTTAAGAACCGATCACCAAAAGAGAAGTCAGTATCTAGGTTCTTCAATGAGGATAGAGAACCAGAGACATGTTCGGTTCTTCCATGCTGCCTGTTCATCGATCTTGACTCAAGGTTCTCATGTGAGTATTTCAGCAATTCTTCTTCATCATTCTTATCAGATTGGGTATCACTTGATGCAGGTGTTTCTTCTTGTGTTTCGGATACCTCCTTTTCCATTCCAGTTTGTTCTTGAGCTGAAGATGATTCAACGCTTCTTTTCTTCAGCTCAAATTGGGTGGTAGTTCCTGATGATGGAGAAGAGATGGTCGCGAAGCATGTGAGCGCTTGTTCACACGCACCGCAGAATCCCTTTCCCTTTGTCTTGAGTGGAAGGAGTTGTTTGTCGTGGCGCAGGCTCAAGTTCTCTTATTACAACTCCTCCCACTGGTGGTCTCATGTTCAGGCTTTACAGGCTTTGTTTAATCCCCTGTTGCAACACAGCCTCATCTTCATCAATCAATTGTATGTCTCCCCTTGGAACCTCAGTTCCTTCACCATTCCCCTTTTCGGCATCTTTCTTTTTCCTTTTTTGCTTCTGTGATGAAGTGTCAGTAGGTTGAGATCTATCACGTCTCTTCTTGGGAAGGGCAGCATATGAGGTCTTTGTGCTAGAATTATACTTTGTAGATTTGGGTTGTGAGGGATTGGGAGAGTCATCAACATTGGATCTGGATGCCCTTTTCTTGTATAATTTGAAATGGTCAGTCTTCTTAATATCGTATGTGAGAAGAACATCAGGAATTGGCAATCCAAAGATCTCTTTATTGACACCTCTAGCAACATATTTGAGGTTACCAAGTACAAATTCATCCTTAGCATTATGGAGGACTGATTCACTCCTAGGATTAAAGTTATGAGTCTGTTGCAAGAACTGGATGACAAGCTTCGAGAATCTTATTCTAGGAATCACAAGTTTTGTACTTTCTTCTTCCTTGAGCTTGATTCTGAACATTTGTTCTATCGGTGATGAAAGTGTGCATCGACAACGAGAATTCTTCCCAAATACGTTCCGAGACATCAATGTTCACCCCTTTGATGAGACCCCATAAGATCTGCAGAATAGGTATCCTCACTTTATCGAACCCTGAGGTTTTGCCAGATAAGCATAAGTTGAGAATAGTAGTAATGGCTCTCCAGGGTTGATACATATGTCCGGTGATGATATCTGAAGCCCTTGTAACGTTGACTTGATAACCCAAATCATTAAGAAAGTCCATTAGTTCTTCCGCACTAGGTGGAGGGACAGATTGTTTTGTAGGGTCACATGGTGTGATTCCTGGGCCTTCTGAGAATGTCGGATATGATTACAAATTCCATTCGCCAAGCTTGCAAGAATAATTAGCTGTGATTTTGTCCCATGTAATGGTGTTCCAAAATTGTTGTAGGTAAATGGAAGGGATTGTGCATTGCTTGGTCAAGGCACTAAAGAAATTAGTGTTTTTAAGAATATCAATTGCCACTTTGAAGATTGGATTTTGTTGCAATTTTTTCATGTCCACATAGCAGCTTGCTTTTTTCCTATCTCTACCCATTTATCTTACGGAAAAATTTCGTTTATGTCCAGAAGAACTGTGGGTGGAGCGTAAGTAGCAAGGTTCTCAGATGAGGTTGTGTTTGCAATTGAGAATCTAAAGAGACACACATACAACAACAGTGTTTGAGAGCATGTTAGATTAGACATGGTTAGCTAAACAAATTTAATGCAACCTCATGACAAAAACACAATGAGTAGCATACATGACAGATTACCAATAAACAGATTGAAATGCTTAGGAAATAGATTAAGTAGCTTTAGTATTTTTCAAAGTAACAAATCATTTTGACAAAGTTTTCAAGAGACAAGTTGTTTTGAGTCAAAGTTGTTAAAAACAAAGTTGCTATAATAGGATTTCATGAGACAAGTTGCTATTATGGAAGTGTTATAACAAGTTGCTAAAACAAGTTGTCAAATTAAGTCGCTACAAGAGAAACCAGATACAAATTGCTTGAACCAAAAATGTTATAGCAAGTCGCTATGAGTAATTTGTCAAGACAAATCTACAAGTAAACTCGAACCAAGTCGCTAGCATGAAATTATTATAGCAAGTCGCTTTAAACAATTTGACAAAACAAGTCGCCACAAAAAAATAGTAGCAAGTCGCCATTGTGAAAATGATATAGCAAGTCGCTAACTTGTCAAAACAAGTCGCTATAAGAAAGAAATACTTAACAAGTCGCCTTTATGAAAAAGTTTAAGCAAGTCGCTAACTAGTCAAGACAAGTCGCTATCAAAAATTACAAGGCTAAGTCGCTACAATTTGTATCACTCAGTTACAAAGCAAGTCGCTAGCAAGAATGTATTAAGATTTCACAACTCGCCAAGAGGAATATGTGAACCAACTTGCTACCAAGAACAATTTTCTATCAGGTAAGTCGCTACCAAGAACATGGCATGACATACACATAAAACAACAATCCAAACATCAAATACTATCATGACAACGACATAACCAAATCGCTTCACTGATCAAGTACAATCAATCCACAAGCACAAGCATAATCAGAAAAACACAACCCAACAAACTCATACGAGTAATACAACAATACGCGCAAGGACCCATTTAAACATACAAATGCACCATCACATCTATCCTAGTGAACCCAAACTACACCTAATTTAATATCAAGTGTTCCCATTAAGCGAATCCATTAACAAACCTAAACGAGGGAGTCAATTGACGAGGAACAAATGCACGGTGGAATCTGTTAAGAGAACTGCGTTAGGGGAGGTATATAATCTACATGATTTGAAACAAAACGTTGAAATAAACCTACCACAATCAAGTCGCTATTGCAATGGTCACGAGAGAAAGAGAATAAACACTTTTGAGATTTTGAAAATTTGTAAGTTATGTCAAGTCGCTAGGGGGGTTAAGTATGGTTTTTCAAGTTTTACAAGTTCACACTTTCAGTCCCTGTAATTGTGCTAAAAGAGGCAACTCGCTAGTTAAGGTTAAGGACAAGTCGCTACCCCTTAGTAAAACCAAGTCGCTATCCATGATTAAAGCAAGTCGCTATCCAAATTATCAACAAATGTCATATTTGGAGACAAGTCGCTACCTATCTAAGTATCACACATAAATTTGTACTATTGACACTTTCAGTCCTTGTACTTATCAGATTGCATGCAGATACGGTGGATAAGAAGCATTCATGTTGAATAATATGACAAGTACCAAAAGTGACATAACATAGATAAGCTATCTAGCACAGTGGACATAACGAATCATGACTTAAACATGCAGCAGCACACAACACATATCAAACAATGATGCAGAGTGATACAGAGATAAATTGAAATATTATCCCCCTCAATCAATGTCACCAATTAGCAGTGAACATTGATTGAATTCCAACCCCCCGTTATAAAACTAAAATATATCTTTTGTTCGAACTTCATCTATGGACCCGTGTCATTATTGAATGACATTTCTAGGACCGTAGATGTTATCGATAACAAGAAATACATCTTTTGTCAGATTGTGGGTAAAGATTTTATTTTTATTTTTATAATATGAGTGAACAATTAATTTGTACACGGATTCATGAGAACGAGTCCTGATTCAAGTCGAACAGGAGTCAAAGTACAAGGTACATCAATTCTGACAAACAATCATTCCTGAGTGAGCAATCTTCATTTCTGATGGAAACCAAATCATGATGTTCATGATTGAATTGAGCATTGTACCTGAAAAAGACTGAGGACACTTTGCACTGATATCACATGTAGTATTGCAAATAGATGAGTTAATGGCATGATTATCCTCACTATTGGATGTTTCACAGTTTGGACTAGGAGTGTCATTAATAGAAATCCCTTTAGGTTCAGTATTCTTGAAGATTTTTCCTGTGGGCATCCACTTAAGGCAAGATCTAGGTGTGTAAGTCCGTTTGGATCCTGAAAACTTAAATAACCTACCAGTAGGAATCCATTTGAAACAACTGCTAGCAGATTTGGATGTATCCACTTCCCTGTTTTAAACATTGCTTCTTTTGTAATTAGTTTGTTTCTTAGGGGATTGATTAGCCATTTGATGCTTCTTATAAGAACTAGATGAACTCCTAATATTCCTGATCTTATGGCTTCGAACATTAAGATGGGGATTGTTATTCATCATATAGGAATGAATTAGTGAAGTGACTGGTTTTGTCAAAACTATATTCGCATCAACTTGGGAGGTAAGCTTAGATTTTGATGGTTTAAATCTTTCTGTTCTAAAAGCATTGGGCTGCCTAACTACATTACATTCTGAGTTGTTCAGTACAATTGGCTTTCCCAAGGTTGATGGTTTTGTAAACTTAGTGTTCACCCTATTTCCAATAGATTTCCTAAGCTTATTTTTTAAGGCAACAATGGTGAAGCTCTTATCCTGAATTTGGGATTTAAGGGCATCAATGTCTGCTAACAAGGAGTTAGTTTGATCTATCAACTTGGAATTGTTGTCTAATAAGTTCTTTCTTAAGGACTCATTTTCCCTTAATAGGTTGGACACACATAGAGCCAATTCATCATTCCTAGATTTAAGCGCATTAACCGAACCTCATGGTTAGGATTGTTCATCCCTATATAACATTTCTTATGCAGATCTGAGAGTTGTAATTTCATATTGCATATTGTTGAATCTTTGTCCTAATCTGGTTTTAAGTGGTTAATTTCAAAAATTCTCAAATTAAATTCCAGATTTATGCAAGGTTTTGTAGCAAGAAAACTTTCTTCTCTTTGTTGTATTGCAATTTCCAAGGAAATACAATGTTTTTCAAGAATTGAGTATTTGTTTGAAAGTTCATCATAAACCCCTTTTTCAACCATGTCATTTGTTTTAAAGATTTTAGATTCAGGCTCAACCAAGAAACATTTATCAATATCATGTTCAGAGTTAGAATCATATTGATCAAGTACATTAGCAAATGCATTATGTTGATCAGTTAAGGGTACCTCATCACACGACACCTGTTCATTTGCTGGTATGGCATCTGTATTCACCTCATGCATAACAGGAGTTACTGAAATGCAAGTGCTTTCAAGCTTTTCGACTCTGAGCCTTTGTATTGATACCGGTTTCATCATCCTTTGTTGTATCTGATATTCTGCATTCAGCATCATCCGTTCTTTCAACTAATCCATTACCCGACATATCACAATTTTCACTTAATTTTTCCTGACACCCATTCAACACATTCAAATTATCATTCTCTTGAGCAGTTTCTTTAATGTACGTTTCCACATTATCCATAAGTTGGATAAATGTGTTGATGAACTCATGAATTTCCATTCCAGTATGTTTCTTGAATGAAATTCCAGTCACGTGTTGATCAAAGTCTGCGGAATATTCCCCATTGATAAATGGCTGAAATTGGTTGTAGATTACTTGAAGTGCAGCATTAGAATCATTCATTAATACCTTCTTTTTGGTAATTTGAAGCTTCAGTTGTTCTAAGTTCAGCAACATGGTTCTTGTCAGTGTGGGTAAGTCCTGACGGAAGAGAGCACTGCATGTTCGATCCCTAGTTGTGGATAACAATTGTGTGGAGGTGCTTGATGAAGTAGTTGAAAGGGCTCAATGTTGCATTCCATTTGCCTTGCATCATTTGTCATTAACAAGTGTGATTCATTGATATTTGACTCAGAATGTGAAGTGTTTTGATCATAATTTGCTGAATCAATCAAGGTTAAACATTCTGAATAGCAAACAGTTTCTTTGTTCTGTGAGGTATCATAGAGTTCAAGCACTTTGGAGATTAAAGGGTCAGTGATGTAAGACATTGTGTTGATGGATATTAGGCACATGTAACTTGCATCAATTCGCCAAATTGCTAAATACCTTGAAGACAAGTCGTTACTTACCCAAGTCGCTAGGTACTCAAGTTGCCATAAACCTTAGGAACAAGTAGCTAAGACACCAAGTCGCTAAAGACTCAAGTCGCTGTGAATCAAGTCGCTAAACACAAGTCGCTAACACAACAAGTCGCTAAGCAGACAAGTCGCTAAAGAACAACTCGCTAGTAACAACAAAGACAAGTCGCTAGAAATAATAAAGACAAGTCGCTACGACAACCAAGTCGCTAGCCGAAGTGGTGTCTCCACTACTTTGTACTGTTTGTCGTCTTGTCTCAATAGACAAGTCGCTAAGGCTCAAATCGCTACCACTTCAACTACAAGTCGCTACCAAATAACGAAACAAGTCACTACGAAGAAAATTTATCCGAGAACCAAGTCGCTAGGAAGAAAACCTTAAACACAACCCTTTTCAATCCAAAACAAGCTCAACCACAGTGATTCAAGCTTTCCAAATCAAAACCCAAGCACTTACAATGATTCTAAACATAAAAGTACACTCAAAATTCAAACTTTAACACAAGAAATGATCCAAATGATGCAAAAACCACTAAACTTTTTCAAACCCAAAAACCATATAAAACCACTAGAAATCCAAGGATATGTAAGAGAGATGATCAAACCATGGCTCTTGATACCATTTGTAACATATTGGATTTCACAAACACACAAACAATCACAAATATAGTGTATGAATATGGTTTTAGAGAGAGAAAGTGGGATATTCTAGTGAGAGAAACACATGGAAGGTTAGATTCCAAATGAACATCTAACCCTCTCCCCACGGCTATTTATACTAAGAAGCACGCCCTCCTTCGGGCTGTGGATCAGACATACAATGGGTAAAGACCCGTCCTTCATCCAAGGTGTTGCACTAGACTAAAACTATTCTAATAACTAACTAACTGATAACATAATAAACGATATGTCTATGAGCTAACTTAAGCTAGATTATATTTGGGGTGACCGATGCTTCACTATAGAATTTCCAATTCCTAACAGGAAAAATAACATATACATCATGAAAATAGATAAAACATCTAATGAAAAACTTTGTCTAACAACATTAGATGATAACTCAACTCTTTGGCATAGACGCTTAGGTCACGCTAAGATGAGACTTATCCAAAACCTATCTTCAAAAGAGCTAGTTAGAAATTTACCAAAACTTAAATATGACCAACATTTTTGCGACGCTTTCAAAATTGGTAAACAAACTCATAGTAGCCATAAGGATAAAAACTTGGTGTCGACATCTAAGTGTCTAGAACTTTTGCGTATGGACTTGTTTGGTCCATCCGCTATAAGAACTTATGGAGGCAACTTATACACTTTGGTCATAGTAGATGATTACTCAAGGTTTACTTGGACGTTATTTTTGAAAACTAAAAATGAAGCTTTTGATAAATTTGAAATTCTTAGCAAGAAAATTCAAAATCAACTAGGTGTTAACATGTGTCGATCCGAACGGATCATGGTCGTGAATTTGAAAATGAAACACAATTTGGAAACTTTTGTGATACAAATGGTATAACACATAACTTCTCGGCTCCTCGAACACCTTAATCTAATGGAGTTGTAGAACATAAAAATAGAATTTCAAGAAATGAGTAGAACAATGCTTAATGAACAAAACATACCTCAAAAGTTTTGGTGTAACGCCGTTGACACTTCTACATATATTTTGAATAGAGTCTTAATACGTCCTTTCCTAAACAAAACACCATATGAATTATATAAAGGTAAAAAGCCAACTTTAGGATATTTTAAAGTGTTTGGACGTAAATGTTTCATTCTTAATACTAAAGACTATCTCACCAAGTCTGACCCAAAGTATTATGAAGGTGTATTTCTTGGTTACTCACAAACTAGTAAAGCTTACGTTGTCTTAAACAAAGAAACAATGAGAGTCGAGAAATTGTTGAACATAACATTCGACGAAAGTTCACCTCCCTCTAAGACATCACCTTTGGTAGATGATGACTTAGTTGAAAGTCAACTTGTAGAAAGTCAAGAAATAATTGAAAATGACAAGGAAGATGAACCATTAAATTATGAAATTATAAACATCAAAGAATCCAAAAGTCATCCCTTAGAAAAGGTCATAAGAAAACTAAATCAAAGAACGTTAGGATCACAAGCCCAAAATCAAAGTAATCATTTTTGCTTTGTATCAACCATTGAACCGAAAAACATAAATGAAGCAATAAAAGATGAATCTAGGGTAATTGCTATGCAAGAAGAGTTAAACCAATTTGTTAGAAATGATGTTTGGAAGTTAGTTCCAAAACCTAAAGATCAAACTATAATTGGAACGAAATGGGTTTTTCAAAATAAAATGGACGAAAATGGTGTAGTATCTAGAAACAAAGCTAGGCTTGTCGCACAAGGTTATAATCAACAAGAGGGGATTGATTATGATGAAACTTATGCACCGGTAGCTAGGCTCGAGTCTATTAGAATCTTACTTGCATATGCATGTGCTTATGACTTTAAATTATTTCAAATGGATGTTAAGAGTGCATTTCTTAATGGGTTTATTAACGAAGAAGTATATGTTGCTCAACCTCCCGATTTTACCGACTTTGAGAAACCACATCATGTCTTCAAACTCAAGAAGGCATTATACGGACTTAAGCAATCACCAAAAGCTTGGTACGATCGACTTAAGACTTTTCTAGTTGAAAACAAATATACCATGGGATTAGTAGATAATACTCTTTTTACCAAGAAAAAGGAATCACATATTATCATAGTTCAAATATACGTTGATGGTATCGTATTCGGATCAACTTGTCAAGAGCTATGTGATGATTTCTCTAAAATCATGCACGATGAGTTTGAGATGAGTATGATGGGTGAGTTAAACTTCTTTCTAGGACTTCAAATTAAACAACTAGAAGATGGAATATTCTTTAACCAATCTAAATACATAAAACATATGCTTAAGAAATTTGGTCTTGAAGACTCAAAACCAACTAAGACACCCATGTCTTCGGACACTAAACTCACCAAGGATGAGGAAGGTGAATCGGTAGATAACACTAAATATAGAGGAATGATCGGTAGCCTACTCTATCTCACGGCTAGTAGACCCGACATTATGTTTAGTGTTTGTCTATGTGCTCGCTTTCAAGAAAATCCTAAGGCATCACACTTAGAAGCCTTAAAAAGAATATTTAGATACATTAAGGGAACAATATATTTAGGATTATGGTATCCCAAAGGAACGGGTGTAGAAACTATAGTGTATGCTAACTCAGACCATGCCGGTGACTATGTCGATAGAAAAAGTACAAGTGGTATTTGTACTTTTGTTGGACAGTGTCTCTAGCTATCTCAACTACTGAAGCCGAATACATCTCAGCCGGAAAAGCATGTCAACAAGCTCTTTGGATGAAGCAAGCTCTCGTGGATTACGTAATTCATCTCAATGATATATCTATACTTTGCGACAACAAAGGAGCTATTGATCTCAGCAAAAATCCCGTCCAACATGCTCATACGAAGCATATTTAAATCCGCCATCTCTTTCTTTGCGACAATGTTCAAAAAGGAAACATCTCAATTGAGAAAGTATCCTCTGAAGACAACATTGCCGACATCCTAACTAAGCCTTTCAAACGAGAACCATTTAATCTTCTTAGACTTGGTTTAGGGCTAATGGAACCAAACATGTAGTTAAAACATAGTCTAAACCTTAGAACAAACAAAACAAAACAAATTAGTTTAAGTCTGCTACTATTCCCATGGAACCAAACGAAAACAAGGACCGAACCAATTTTTTGGTGTCGTCTGGTCCTTGGTGACAACATTAGCAAAAATACCACTTACAAAACATCTTCTTCCTCACAACCCACTTTACCAAAACGTTTCAACAACACACCTAACTCATTGTTGACACTTTCTCACCCATTAATCACTGAAGATAACATCATTGTAAGTATCCTAACTACATTACTTCTCTTAATTCTGAGTCTAGGATTCTAATTTGTGCAAAAAAATCATTACATGGGGATTATGTATATTCTTGTACAAAAAATGGATTCAATTGGCAAATTGCATAACTAGTAATTGAAATTAGGTACTACATTGTCACATTGCATAAACAAATCATGTTTCCCACTAATTAAAAGATAATGACTATAAGGCCTTATTCTAAATAAACAAACACCCCATGTCAAAAATATTGAAAAGCTTCTCACTTGTAGGAAAATAATTTTTCATTGTTAATACAAATAGAAACGTAAATTTTCATCACTTGCATAATGCTCTTGAATACTAAAGGTAATGCATAACTAATATGTATTCCCGGGTATATTCAAATGAAGCCACACTGAATTAGGAGCATTTGGGTTATCTCATGCCTTTTGCCAAACACCCCCATTAAAAAGCATTTTATGCATCAAATGAGTCGAGATAACCGTAACTCCAAATCGTTTTCATAAAGGCACACACTAGAACCAAAACGCTAGATTTGTTTTTATTTTTTAACATGTAAATTCTTGATCATAAGAACAACCATGGTAGCCGCCAAATTCTATGATCACAAGGATACTCTTAGCTACATCCCTAAACACTACAAAACTAAGGGCCTCTCCAAAGAACAAGTCGAAATCTTTAAGAGTCTAGAGCAAAGGTACTTTCATGAGGGTTGGAATATTCATTCCTCCTTTGTCGACGGAACTAATCTCCGTCAAGAGCTTGCCACCATTAACTTGGATTGTCTCCTCGACATCGATGAACCCATTCGTCCTAGGGTTGTCTTAGAATTCTATGCTAGTGTTGTCTCTTTCACCGATGAGGACGATCAAATGGCTCTTAGGTTTAGGATCAATCAAACCGATTACTCCATCTCCCTAAACCAATTTGCTCAAGTGCTAGGAATTCCTAACCGTGGTACATGTGTTTACTCGGATAAGTGGTCACTCACTATCCTCGATGCAATCAATGACCGCTCTCCCCCTACCAAACTCCTTTGGCGGATAAGGACGTCATCCATGAGCACCTTTTTAACGAAAGGGCCGCTCCAACTCATGTCACCCGAAAGGGAAAGGAAGTAAACCGAGATCCATATGGTATGGAGCTCAATGAGCTTAAGCCCGAGTTCAAGAAATGGGAAGAACTCCTTAGAGCCAATGTCATTAGCACTATAGAAAATAGAGATCATATCAATGCTTGTCTTTGTCACATGCTCTACAACTTTTCCACTCGTCAACCATTCAATTTAGCCTACTACATTGCTAGGAGAATGGTAGATATTCCAACTAAAGGATCGGTCGCTCTTCCTTACGGGATGCTACTAACCCGTCTCTATAAAGCATTTGCACCCATTCCACCAAGCCCAAAAGGGTTGAAGCTAGACTATGCTCTCATCCCTCACATATTTGTGCCCTTGAGTGACGAGCGAGTGGCTAAGACCAAAGGTAAAAGAGCAAAACCTCCAACTCCTTCATCATCATCATCAAATAGCTCCGAAGACGGTCTCCCAAATTCTCGTCTTCCACCTCAAGAGTACTATGCATCTCTCCCCGAGATTGAGAATGAATCAGCGGAGTTCAAGCAAACTAAGGGGATGTTCAAGTGCCTTGGAAGGATGATGAAAAAGATCTACAAGAAGTTGGATAAGTGAGGTTTCTTTTAAGGAGTGTTTGGAACAAGACAAAAACAATGGTGTATGATACTATTTGGTTGTTTTTACTTTGTAGGATGATAAAATAACTTAAAACAATGTTGTATGCTAACCGGTTTATGCAGGGGGATAGCACAAGTGTGTTATCAATTTTTACCCATTTTCACTTTTATGTGCAAATCGTTAGCCCTTGGTCAAAGTCTAGGCTCCACTATTTTTCTATATGTGTTATCGACTTTTCCTAACTAGAATTAATTAATGTCATATGTTTTAAGCAAAATTTCAGGTTTCGAAAAAGTCCCCTGTGACAACCCGTACTTTCAGGTCATTTCTCGACGCAATTCATGTCTCATTATTTCATCATTTATAGTAAACTTGGTTTACTTGTTTCAAATTCGCGTAACCTTAAAGGTTTAACGGCGAATTCATGATCATAACATCACGTACATTTCATATGGACTAAGATTAGTCTACATTTCATTGACATCATTTGCATCTCATTAGTTCATTCATGACATTTCATTTCACATTCGACGCGTAATTTTTATATTTAATAATCGTCATCGCGTGAGTTATTATTTTGAATATTTAATCCATTACTTTCAAAAATGATCCCGATGTATTTTAAACTTACATTTAGTTTATAAAAACTATATTTTTAGTTTTCCTAAGTGTTTCAAATTTATTTGGTACATAAATCGTTAAAGTTAAATTATTACGACGTTTTCTTAAAAATTATACGATAATTATTTTTATCACTCAAATTTCACAAGGAATGTATTTTTACAATTTTTATTATCTCATTACATTCTATTTTGACCTATTAAAAACTTACTTGTACCAAAAACCTACCATTTACCTTTATTTGTACATTTTCCTACAACAATTACTTACACATCTTTGACAAATCATACAAGTATATATATATATACAATAATTGAAAAAAAAAATAATATTTGGGAGACATAATCCCCCCAAAATCCGGCCAAGGGGGGGGGGATTGGGTGATTTCATTTATTAAGTTGGTAAACTTTCTTGATTTTATAGATTTTTTTCACTACTTAAGGTCTTATTCATTCATTTCAATCATTCACTTCACTTTCAAGTCAAGAAAAACATTTCTCTCTTGCTTCTTCTCCATCAAAAACCGGTTCTATCAAAAGTGCACAAGGGATCATCAATTTTGCAAGATCAAGTTATTTACAATCTAGTTAATACTCTTTATTAGATTTTGAAATAAAAATCTAGAGTATTTAAGTTTAACCTTGGTTCTTATCACCTCATCATAATACTAGTAAGCATGTTTCTTTCATTTTTCATGTTTCCTTATCATTTCATATTCATCTCTTCATTTTTGGAGAAAACATGCAAGACATATGTTGATTATACCATTTTACATGATTTTTAGAGTTTATATATATATTTGGTCATCCTATAAATATTCCCTTGGTATTCTTTGGTCTTGATGATGATTAGGAACCCATGACACCCTAAGAAGGTGTATGGTAGGATTAGATTAGTTTTGGAGTTGATTTGAAGGGATTAGAATAGGTTTTGTCCGAGAAAAACTATTTTCAATACGTATAAAAAAGGTTCTGTCCTTGTTTCATTTTTCTGGAAAAACCGACAGTAGGCACGACATTTTGGCCTTGATATTTAGAAAATATACTTTAAAACGAATCCGTGGCCGCTTGAACGGAATAAAACGGAGTTATAACGAAGAAGTTATGGATTTTACAAGTTTGATGACGAAATATATAATTTTCAGAAATTTCAGCAACATGTTTTTATCTTGTACGAGTCAAAAACGAGCCTTAAGCTTCACAAATTATTTCGATTTGTTAAAAATATATTAGTATACTTTGATACGAAGCTAAGGACGTATTATACGTAGAAAACGGATTTGAAACGATAAAGATATGCACGTTCATAAAATTGCGTAACTATTATTTTCAAAAAACTATATTATTTTTACGATACAAGAGTTACTGTAGCTGTATAATCCTGTTTTTAACGAGGTTGTGGAACTTTTTAGAACGAATTGTCTTCTAGTAAAATCAAGTTCACCGGCCATATTTTTCAAAACAACAAGCTGTTTGTAAAGCGGAGTTATAGTAAATTATTTATGGATGTTCAAACTTGGCCGAAACTCATTTTCTGCACAACAATTAGCCAAAATCACTATCTTTAACCCTTAATATCTTTATGTTCGAGACCTTTTGGACGAAAACTCCTGAACTGAAACTTCTAGATATCGAAACAAACTTTCCAAAACAGTCGAGTTCGTTCTCTAACGATCGACGTACACTGTTTTACGACTAGTTTTCCAAAGCCATTTTTGTTAATTTCATAAAAATTCCGACGACATTGTTTTGCGACGAAAAGTAGTAATTTCTCTAAAAATCATTATAAAACCATTGTAGGATGGCATTTTGACGTAAAAACTTGTAAAGTCATTTTTGAAGGGTCAAGACGTCAAACGAGTATTTTTCGACGACAAGTAATATTTTCAAAACTCGCAAATGGTATAAATAACATACGAAATGCATGCATAACATTACATTGCAACTTATCATATGTCATATCATTCATAATAGGTTCGAGTATAGAGATTCACATTACATATCGGTGTACTCACTTTTGCCATCGCATCATTGTCCAAGTGAGTTTCATGGCCCCTACTTTTACTTGCTTTCATAACTGTTTTGGGGGAGATACATGCTCAAACTGTTTTCATTTACTTTCACAAGTACTTTAACTTTTATAAGGATTACTGTGAGTTTTCATAGCCCCATTTTCAATTGTTTGAAACTATTTTGGGGGAGATACATGTTCGACTATTTTTCACAAGTACTTTATATTATTAAGGATAATTTCTATCATGATCACCATTGTTTTAAAACCGAATGTTGTACTATATTAATTGTTCTTGTCTATGTGCTATTGTTCTACGTCGAGTTAAGTGCTATTGATTATGTGCTATTGTTCTACGTCGAGTTAAGTACTATTGATTATGTGCTATTGTTCTACGTCGAGTTAGGTACTATTGTGAATTCATTTGACGATGTGTGGTTGAATATAAACTATATACATTTCGGCAATGGGTTGTGAACACACAGGTTGCAAGTTTTGTATGGGCGGGACTTGGAACTGAGTGGATTTACAATGCCTTTGCTGCATAAACGATTTCGATACATTGAGTCATGCACTATTTTGTGAATTCATTTGACGATTTCTGTTTGAACTTAAACTATGCATATTCGGCAGGTGGGTTGTGAACACAGTTTGCAATTTTTTGTATGGGCGGGACTTGGAACTGAGTGGATTTACAATGCCTTTGCTACATAAACGATTTCGAAAGGCTTTACATTTCAACTCAAACTCTATGAACTCACTCAACCTTTGTGTTGACACTTTTAGCATGTTTTATCTCAGGTATCTAAGGCATTCACTTCATGGCATGCATTTGGACACATCATGGAGTCGTGGTGACGACGCGTCTCACTTGGGTTTTACATACTTTAAAACATCGTTTGAATTGTAACAAACTTATTTCCGCATAAGTTGATTTTCATTTGGGACCTATACTTTGTAAACTCTGATTGTTTTATTAAATCAAACGATGTTCTTTTCAAACGACACTTTAGGTCGTTCAATATAACTGTGATTGTGATGCTATGACCGTCAATCCCCAGGAATTTCATTCCGCTGCAAAACAGGTAATTTGGGGGTGTGACATCCCCGATACTTAAAAATGGGTCTGTGAAGATTTCTGGTCTCCACGGACCAGACAACACCAAATATTTGGTTCCGTCTGTTATAACTTTTAGTACCACTGTACCTGTACAGGCGGACCATGCGGCACCAAAGTAAGGGTTGCGCCTGTGTAAATAATTGGTGTCGTGGTTCCTCCAGGTAATTTTCTAAATTTCGATTATTTCAACATTCCAAATTACCATACAATGTTTCTAAGATAGTTTTTACTAGTTTTTACCCATATTAGAACTAGTTTAACACACTTAGGCATATAGGATATCCATTTCCCACAAAAATTTAAAAATTCCAAAAACTCACCCAAGGAACCCTTTTTCATAAAGGAAGGAACCAAAAATTTGGTTCCATGCAATCCGTGGGTGATCTGATTTTAAAGATCCCATAATCATTCGAACACATTTATTGCAAATCTTTGTGACTTCACTTCATCCTTCTTGTATGGATTGACTTGATATGACTAGCATTTAACCCACTTCTAAATCATTAGGAACCTCATCTCTTCTATGGTTTAACATCAAATCAAAAACATTTCTCCATAATTTTACAATCCTATAAATTAAGAGCTTCTAACATGATCATCCTTACACTTTCTCAAATCTTCTCATCTACTAGCAAAACCTTAAGCCAAAATGACTAAGTCTTCTCCATCAACCAAGCCTTGCAAAAGAACCGCTAGAATGAGCGTAAGACCTTGTTACTTTGTCAACATAAGCTCCTCTTCTGAGTCCTCTCCCTTAACCATCTCATCTCCCATAAGAGATGAGAACTTCCTTACTTTGGCTACTCCTACACCACCTCCACAATCACCTATCATTGTCACTACTCCACCACCAACCAAGACTCCTATCACTAGCTCACCACCACCGGCTCCTATCCAAACATCAAAGTCACCATCACCTCCAAAATCTCCAACACTCATCCCATTAGAGCTATTCTCTACACCACCTACATCTCCAAATTCATTCTTGGAAGACTTGGAGGACTTGCCTCCTAAGCCCAATCATCCACCACCACTACCATATTTTGGTACTATTGAGCGAATAACTCATGAGTCTCCACGTCCATCATTTGACCCAAACGCCCCGGTAGGGCCAAGACCTCTTCTTTTCCATCTCATCCACAAGGAAATCCATGGTCCTTTGTATGGGGATCAACCACTACCTACAACATCAATGCCTCCTCATTTAGAGGACATTGAGGAATCTGTTGATCCCAGTTGAGCAAACGATCTAATATAGAAACTGACTTGAACAAAAACTTATTAAGTATCACGTGGAATTTAATACTTAATCTTAAGAAGAAGAATAATGAACATTCAACACCTCAATATTATTATTAATACGAATACTCTAACCAGTATTAGGGTTTTACAACCTTGAAGTGTATCGACCTTAGATATCAAAACATACATATATTTAATCTAACCTAGGACCTCCTTTTATAGGCTAAGGAGTCCTTTACATAATACAATACGTAACCTACAAGATAAATATCTTTTCCATATTTATCTAATACAAAATATCAAACCAACTATACAAGACTAGCAGTGGTTACATTACAATATCTTTGGTTACACAATATTACTAGCCGCGGTTTGTCTTCAGTAGTGGATCCATTCTTCTGTCCGTGGTTTCATCAACACTGTCCGTGGTTCCAACACTTGGAATAATTCTTGATCCAAGGAACCAAAAACCCAACAATCCTCCTCTAAACTTGATACATTCAAATAGAATTCTCAAGTTTCCTTTAAGCTCAAAACATCTGAATTGGAGGATGTAGCCAAACACTTACTAGATTTAAGAATTTTCTCATACTTCATTAACAAATTGTAAGCTTGCCCATCATAGGGCATCAACATCTTGACAATACCAGGCTTCATCATCTGATTAATAACTTCTGGATACTTATTCAGTTGAGGATAATCACCTTCTGCAAGCATATGAATAACTTATCCAGAAATTGTTAACACATAAACTCCACAAGTTTGATATAGAAACCAGCTTGTAACTTGTCCATTGTAGAGTCCTTTCCATTCAGGTTCATCATGAGTAGGCTCAAACAGTATCTTCAAATGATGATAAACCATTCTCTCATGATAATCATCTGGTTGCACATCACCAAACTTATTCCTATAAAGCTCCCAAAGATTCAAAGAAATCATCTCTATCAAAATACTGAAGCATTTGTGAAAGTTTATTATACTCAGAAACTTCATTATTGAGTCTTTGAATTTTCCAACATCCTTCACTCCCTTTAACCTCATACTCATAAAAGATAATTTGATTACCATCTTCATTCACTTTCAGTCTTTTAGAAGCATATGCATCCTGAATCTCAGATTTCCTCTTTTGACTACTTTGAATCCACTCTTCTTCTTTTTCAGAATTCATTGGACAAAAACTATCATTATTAATTCTCATACACATCAAATAAAAGCTCATGAATTCTTTCAAATGAACATTTCATAAGATTATCAGGAATATGTATGCCTGAATTCTTAATAATCTTCATCAGTACATTCCTCATCTGTGCAATTGTAGGAGGTTTCTTTCTTATAACTTGCTTCCTTTCTTTACTGATCCTCCTTGCCCATTCACCCAAAAGCCTAGCTCTTTCCTCATCATCTAACAATGCCCATTCTTGTGCAGTATACTCATCATGTATTTGATTAGAAGCTTGAAGATAGTTTTGTAATTCATACCATTTAGCTAACCATTTCTGACTAGCCTCCTCCTCTTCTTGCTTTTGTTTCATTGCGCTTCTTCCTCTGCGGCTTGTATACTTCTTGAAAACTCATTATCATAAGCAATGCATTATTCTCTACTTTTAAACTTCAACTCTGGTTATGCAATCCCTTTACCTTTACCAATGTCTGGTTGAGCCACTTTCTTCTTCAAAGGCTCACCAATAATCAAACTTTTACCTCTAGGTTTAGTTAGATTCAAGAGATAAAACAAGTGCAATGATGGGTGTAGGATTAGATGAGGTTTTGCTAAGATTAATCAATGTACTTGTAGCTTCTTTCTCAACTTCTTTTGATTTAGGTGGTGACACAGAGATGGTTGTAACAATTGTGGAAGTAGTTATTATAGCAGTGGGTACAATTGCCATAAATCTGAAAGCAGCAGTGGTTTCAAAAGTACTATCCGTGGTTGCAGACACACTATTAGTGGTTGTGTTCTGCACTACCTCATCTTCTACCACAGTCTTCAAACTTTCAAGAACAGCTTCATTCCCATCTTTATCATTTACTACAAATTGTGCTGCTTGATCTCCACTATCCACATCTTCTTCCATATGCACATCTACAGCCTCCCCTGAATTCATGCCTTCACTCCTCCCTTTTTTGGGTACATTCTCCACATTCAGAGATGGAGAGGAGTCCACCTTCTTTCTCATCTTTCTCATAGACCTTAAAACAACAACCCCAGGTCTTCTTACTTTCTCCAAAACCAACATCCTATGCTTCAGCCTTCGAATTTCTTTACCTTGAAACACAGCCAACTCTTGAAGACTTGAGATTGTATCATCCATTTTAGCATATTTAGCCGTCAATTCATTAAAATGTTCAAGAATATCCTCCCCACTTCGACATGTGTTAACTGGTCCGAGAGGTGGATCATTGGAAAAGGCATCATGTCATAAAATTTTAGGATCCGTAAATTCGTGTCAGGTTCCAAACTATCCTCATCACGCCGAACGTGTTAATCGCTCCAGAGGTGAATCCTTGGATAAAGTAAACATAGCACCAGACCTTGCCGATCATCTATGCACCAGTATGAGCCAGTTGGCTATTGGATTCCTCCACTGTGTTAAGTTCCAAGGAACTCTCCACATTAGGAGTTACCAAAGGTTGGGTCTTAATGATGTTCCCACTAGCCTGACCAACATCTAAGCATGAATCAAGAAGGAAGCCCTTCCAATATTGTCACCTCCACACCGTGTGATTGCCTCATGAATAACACCACTAACACCAGCCTGAGGTAGCTTGGTGCCCTTCTTTCGCCTAGTCCATACAATTGGTTTAATGCTGGTCTGGGTTTGACTAGAAGTGGGTTGAGTTGCATTAATCAGTGGGATCAAGTGCACTATCGCTGGATTGAGGTGCATTAACAAAGTGGGTTCAGATACTATGGGTTGTTCCTCAAAACCTTCATCAAACTCATGAATAACAGTAAAAGTAAGCATATGGGGAACAAAGGAACATCCTTTATTTGAACATTTGGCTTCTGATTCCTCATATGTGCAAAGACCTTAGGAAGCATATAATGCACTTCATACTCCCGAGTATGCTCAACAAGTTCCTCTATTTGACTTTCCACAATTAGTTGAACAAACCTAGGATATAAATAATATTTGCCCTTCTTCCTAATGTTCTGCACTGATTCGTTGTGAAGTGAGTGGTGAAAAACAAACACAATATCAATATATCAAATTAACCGTAAAATTCGACAAATTAACCCTTTAGGAAAAAGGTCAACGTGCCAAACCGCACGGGTGTGATAAAGTGATAACCGGAAAGTGATTTCCGGTCGCGGTCCCAACGAGGTGTGAAATTGACGGCTCGATGAGTTTCGTGGATAAGGACTTGAATTGGTTAAACGAATTTTGGATTTTGGATTACGTATTCTACAAAATAAAGAACGGAAATGAAAATAAAGCATGTAAAACAAAGTAAACACTAAATAAACTACAACTAAGCTTAAGAAACAAAAGAATGAAGCTAAATTACATCCTAGGGTGCTAAAATGCAAAAATGTGAAAACCGGAGCTAATCCCGAGCCTCGAGAAGGAAAAATATGCAATTTAAGTCCTACGAGCGTGAAAACAATTTTCCTACATTCTAAATGACTAAAAATAATTTTAGGAAAAAGCGGAATATTTTTTTTTTGACTAATTAATTTCTATGAATTAAAAACTAAAAAGTAAAATCTTAATTATTAAAAATACTTAGACTAATTGAAAAATTATTAAAATTTCATGGAAAGTACTTTTAACTAATCTAAGCCTAGGAAAGATTAGAAAATGGAAAAAGCTAATAAAAAAAAACTATCAATAAGCTAACTGTGAATTAACTAAGTAAGCTAAAAGGAGTTAAATGAATTAAAGGTGCAAACCATAACAAGAAAGTCCCAAGGGCAAGATGGTTAAGGGAGGATGTGAAAGTGGTCGTGGGTAGGAAACCAACAGTCCAAGTGTTCGAGACCGCTTCTCCCATTTGCGTCTTTTTATTTTTTTTTGGATTTCTTTATTTTGAACTTTTCTTATGGAAACTAAAATAAGCTTATCTTTCAAAAAAAACTTGAACATGACAAAGCTGTCAAATAAATTTCAACAACACAAAGCAGAGTGGTCAAGGAGCACTTTTAAAGAAAACTACACTTATGAAAAGCTTGATAATGAGTCAGAAAAAGCAGTAAAAAAACAAGCAAAAGCACAAAAACATCCTAAGGGTCGTTTGGATAGCGATAAGTGGGCATAGGGCAAAAAAATGCTTCAACAAGCTATCAATTAAGCTACTACTAGCTAAAAAAAATAAGTGCCACAATCCTAAATGGCAACTAAGGAAATATTATACTTCTAATAACCTAGATCTAAACACTTAAAAGCTAAAAAGAAAGGCAAAAGCTGCTGCTCAGCTGGTTGCTGAAACAGTAAAAAAAAAACAACCCACGAGGGGGCTTTTGAGCTTAAAAATTAGCACTTAAATTACTCCTAAATGACCAAGTAATCTAAAGTTGATGGAAATAGCACTGATGGGTTTCTATAAAAGCTAAAGGTGGGCATCTTTGGACCCTTGACACTTATAAATAAGCCGTCAAGGTTGTGTTTAACGCCGATCGGGCAAAAGACAAGAATCGCTAACCGAGTAACATCGGCGTAACAAGGACTCGCTAAAAGCACTAAGGGGGTACAAAATAAGCACTAAATCACATCAATGAGCTACAAAACCAACAAGAGGTGTGCAACACCAACTGTGTAAGCAAAATCGTGGATTTGAGAGCTAAAATAAGCTAACAATTCTAATATAAATACTAAAGCTAGTTCAAGAATTAAAAATTTAAACATCAAGATCCTAAAAAGACTAATTAACAACTTATGGTAGCTTATAATGGCTTCTAAAGGCTAAGACTTTGCTGTTAAAAGTGGTCTAAATACTAACTAAAACAGTAAATCATGAAAACCATAAACCTAATCACTAATTGCCAACAAATTCTAATCCTAACTCTAACCTAAAGCTAACTAAATCTAAGCTAAAAAGATGGACGCTACTGTTTTGGCCAAGTGCTAGCCGATACAAAAAATGAACATGTAAAATTACCGCAAACAAATACTACCGATACAAGCTTGTAGAAACAACTAACCACGCTCAGCTTAACAATCAACATGGGTCAAATGGAACTTTCAACCCACAACCAAGCTTATTCCCAACAGTCCTCTTAGGACAGAAATGCTAAAACTGAATTTTTTTTTTTTTTTTTTTGGGACTTGAAACTTTTTAGAGAGCAATTCCAACTTCACAACATATTTCAACTTGATGTTAAGAACCAAAGCGATTGAACTAAAGAAAAGCAACAGAGTTCAAATGAAAATGAATTTTCATAAACTGAAAATAAAATTACAGAACTTGAAATGATAATTAGAAATAACAATTGCAATTACACCTAAATAAAAACTTGTATTTAAAAGACAGAGAAAACAAGAGCTGGACTAGAACAAGATTTCTAGACAAAAAATTACACTAATCCTAAAATGCCTATTTATACAAAAGTGAAAAAGTCTTCTGGCTTCTTCTTCTCTTTTTCTTGTCAGTGCTTGTTTGGTGAGACAAAACACCAAATAACATCCTGGTTTGCTTCTTGCTTAAATCCCAGCCATCTATTTGTTAGGTCTCCAAATCTTTCAATGTTAACCTTTGATTCTTTTGCAATCACACAGATTGATGACATGGATGGGAATCATGTGACTTGTTCTTGGGGAGGGGAATGAGTGGGATTGGGAATTGGGAAAAGTTGGGTTTTAGGGTTTGTCATGTTTTGGGATTCTGGGTTTACTGGATAAAGGGGAGGAAGAAGGAGGGGAAAAAAATGGGTCGTTTATATTATTGGTGATGGGTCAAAATGGAAGGGAGGTCAAGGGGTTCAATGTGGAGAGGGGTTAAAAGGTGTAGTGGAAGGGTTTAATAGGAAAGATGAGGTTCATTTGGGTATTGGGGACGGGTGAAATGGAGATTTTGGTTTGGTTAGGTTTTAAGGTTTGTTTCCCCCTGCCACTCTAAAACGCTAGTTTCGAACTCAAAATTGTAGAAAATCCACCTCGCTCTGTCTGATTCAAGACATTTCTGATTTCTCAATTTTGCTCAAGCCTCGCTGTTTCCATCCTTTTGTACCTGCAAGCCACAAAACACACTCCAAGGATATTTTTAACATATTTTGATCATATTTGGGTGTTTTTAGTCGTTTTTGTGGTCTTAGGTGGGTAAAAATGATGAGTGAATAAGCACTCATCAAAATCCCCCACACTAAGCAATTGCTAGTCCCTAGCAATCTTTTGAGAAAACATAATGGAATTGAATCTCTTTACCAAAAGCCATTACTTCTGGAGTAGCCAAATGTTTCAGTTCAAGTAAGAACTATGGTACACTGATAACCTTGTGATTTTGAGCAAAACCACCGCCTTCCAACGGATTTGATTTGTCTTTACCGAAGCCGTTTGCTTCTATACTAGCCAACCTCTTAGATAAAATATCTTTGGTGAGTGATTACCATTATGGTTTTCCAACCGCCTTTACCACAAGCCATAAACTTGCGGGCTAGCCAACTCTTCACTAATTAAAGATATGGTGAGCTGAACACCATACAATTTTGGGCAAATTGCAAGGCGTCAACGGATTTGAGATATCTTTACCAAGAGCCGTTTGCTCCTGGATTAGCCAATCCTTTTGTTTATTAGACATGGCGGACTGATAACCATAAAAAATATTTTGGCCAAAAATGGGGAATTAGGCGGTATAATTACATGATAAAATTCGTGAGAATTCCCCCACACTAGAAATGAATATTGCCCTCAATATTCAAAGTACCGCATGTTATGCCGAAAGTAAACCAAACCGAGAACGTAAAAGGGAAATACTACGCCATTATTTGAATTTTTTTTTTTTTTTTTCGAAAACTTATATACAATAAAACGGGGGGCAACTCCCCCTACACTAGGGTGGTACACACACGGTGAAAACCCATGTTATGCTACTGTTTTTATTAACCGAAGTCGCTAGCTTGACTCGACCTGAATTCATTGGTCCATAGGGGAGCAAGTGGAATAGAAGATCTCCATCGGACTTTCATTCAAATGGTTTGGATAAACATTGAATGTGATGAAAGTTCCACCCCGATGAGATAAAACCGGCTCAAAAGAATGAGAAATGCCGGGATCAAAGATGGTATCTTCACTCCCGTAGGAGTTAAGACATGGAGAAGAAATGGGAGGAGAAGGCAAAGTGTCAATGAGTTGACAACGGGTGGAATGGGTGGGTAAAAGATTAGATTGAGGAACATTGACGGAATGTTCAGAAATCTTATCCACCACTTTAGCAATGAAAACATCCGTATCGGGCTTAGAAGAGGTTCCATCATCCGCGGCTTTAGCAAGCGCGGACGAATGTGGGATGATGGACCTAAGCCATAATCGTCACTCGAAAACCCAAGGTATCGAGTCATCCGGAGAAAGAAAGTCGACCTCTTCTATAAGAGTATCACTTGACAAATTATCAGAAGACCAATTGTAAAGAAGATTTTCCAATTTAGTAAGGTCGGCTTCAAAGTCGAAGTGAGCATCATCATCTCCCGGTGGAGAATGATCAACGAGAGCGAGTTCATCGGAGAACTCCTCGAGAAGGTCCAACGTCGAAGTGGGATTGCCACTATTCTTTTCTTCGGGTAACGATGGAGATGTAACGAGATTCTCCATGTAAAGGTCACTATCCTCATTCTGAATGTCAAAGATGGGATTATTCGAAACTAGAGTGAATTCAGAATCAAAGTCAAACAGAGGATTAGTGAACGCCATAGCAAAAGGTTTCTCGGACACAACGAGAATATCTTCATCATCCGTTTCAAAATTAGTGTCCATATCAAGGTCATCGGGGTCAACATCTCTCACTTCTTCCAAGCTGACGAGCTCAGAAGGTATCTCCTCAACATACTCGATGTCTCCACATGATAAAGAATCATCAAATGACGTATAGTCATTTTCAGACTCGGAGATCACCTCAATAGGTTCTTTCGGGGTGGGAGAAGAATCATCATCGAGAGGCTCATCACACATATTACCAGAGATAACCTCGGATTCACTTGGGGTTGGGACAAGGCTCTCAACACAAGACGATTCCGTTTCCGGAATAGTGCTAAGATGCTCGTCCCCCATTAAAAGGTTATCCGAAGGTTCCATGGTAGATAGGCAATATGAGGGCGGGGAGTGGACATGTGCGGTACTTTGTGGGCTAGAGATATGCACCTTGTCCTTTGTCATCTCCCAATCCTCCTCATCCTCGTCATCGAGACGGCAAGCTTCGTTAAATAGAAAACGCTGTTGAGCAGCTTCGTTAAATAGGAGAAGCTTTTGAGCTGCTCGCTCATCGGCTAGAAATCTTTCGTTGCGAGCAGCTTGTTCCTCTGAAAGTTCCTCAAGAATTATACGAGGAAATTGATCAATGACGGGAAGTTGTGGGGGTTGGATGTGGTCAAATCCAGAAGTGTTATAACAAGGATCAGGTCCATAGTAATTTTGATTCCACGATTGACATTGATAATCATCATGAGGACCCCCACACTTAGCACAATGAGGGTATTGGGGGGAGAAACTTTGAAACGATGAATCACTGAAATGATGATAGTACGGTTGTGGCTCGAATGAATTTTGTGGAGGGTAGTTGAAATTGTTTTGAGGATAATTGAAAGAGTTCGGGATAGAATCATAAGTGAATGAATTCTCGGCACAAATCGAACAACATCCATTGACAAGATAGTTTCCACACCACTCGCACATACATTTGTAACAACGAAAACCTTGTGGTAACAAGTCTCCATAACCGTAGCAATACTCTTGATCGAACGAAGATATCTCGGGTACGGGAGTAGGAATCGAGGGCTCAACAACATCAAAAATTGTATTTCCCGAAGTTGAAATTTGACGAAATTCATTTAAGCAATTTTGAACAATGTTCATGAAATCGTCCGAAAAAGGTTTTGAAGATTCCGGAGGTGGGACAAGTGGTGTGCTCTCAGAGCTAGCAATTTCCACCACTTCCGTTTTGGTCTCCGGTTCTTGCTCTTTTCTCTTAACCTTAACCGTAAATCGCGAAAGATTTGGATCAAATCTAGACGGTTTAGGCTCAGAAACAATAGAACAAATCTCGGGTTGTGGCGGGTGGTCAGAAAAACTTGGAGAATCATCGAGAGAGTTTTTATCGGATAATTCGCACCAATAGCAATATTTGCTTGCACCAGCCCTACCACATCGCTTACATACACATTCACGATTGAGACAATAAACTTGATCCTCTTCCATACGTCCTTTGCAATGAAAACAACGACGATAATCGATCGTCGCCATGAGAATTAAACATATAGAGGGTTAAAGAAATAGAATTGAGTGATCGAGAGAGAACGAAGGATAGAATTAAACGGCAAAAGAGGGTAAGAGAAATAGAATCAACGAATAAGAGGAATGAGAAGAATATTTTTGGATTTTATGAAAAACGGTAACTTCACGAGGGAGGATCTTCAAGTCACTAATCGAAAAAACTTCACGATATTGTCGCAACACACCTCCCCGGCAGCGGCGCCAAAATTTGATTCGTTGTGAAGTGAGTGGTGAAAAACAAACACAATATCAATATATCAAATTAACCGTAAAATTCGACAAATTAACCCTTTAGGAAAAAGGTCAACGTGCCAAACCTCACGGGTGTGATAAAAGTGATACCGGGAAAGTGATTTCCCCGGGTCGTGTCCCAACGAGGTGTGAAATTGACGGCTTCGATGAGTTTCGTGATAAGGACTTGAATTGGTTAAACGAATTTTTTTGGAATTACAATTACGTATTCTACAAAATAAAGAACGGAAATGAAAATAAAGCATGTAAAACAAAGTAAACACTAAATAAACTACAACTAAGCTTAAGAAACAAAAGAATGAAGCTAAATTACATCCTAGGGTGCTAAAATGCAAAAATGTGAAAACCGGAGCTAATCCCGAGCCTCGAGAAGGAAAAATATGCAATTTAAGTCCTACGAGCGTGAAAACAATTTTCCTACATTCTAAATGACTAAAAATAATTTTAGGAAAAAGCGGAATATTTTTTTTTTGACTAATTAATTTCTATGAATTAAAAACTAAAAAGTAAAATCTTAATTATTAAAAATACTTAGACTAATTGAAAAATTATTAAAATTTCATGGAAAGTACTTTTAACTAATCTAAGCCTAGGAAAGATTAGAAAATGGAAAAAGCTAATAAAAAAAAACTATCAATAAGCTAACTGTGAATTAACTAAGTAAGCTAAAAGGAGTTAAATGAATTAAAGGTGCAAACCATAACAAGAAAGTCCCAAGGGCAAGATGGTTAAGGGAGTGATGTGTGTGGTCGTGGGTAGGAAACCAACAGGTCCAGTGTTCGAGACCTGCTTCTCCCCATTTGCGTCTTTTATTTTATTTTTTTGGATTTCTTTATTTTGAACTTTTCTTATGGAAACTAAAATAAGCTTATCTTTCAAAAAAAACTTGAACATGACAAAGCTGTTAACAGCTCAACAACACAGCAGAGTGGTCAAGGAGCACTTTTTAAAGAAAACTACACTTATGAAAAGCTTGATAATGAGCTGTAAAAAGCAGAAAAAAACAGAAGCAAAAGCACAAAAACATCCTAAGGGCTGTTTGGATAGTGGGCAGACAAGGGCAAAAAAAATGCTTCAACAAGCTATCAATTAAGCTACTACTAGCTAAAAAAAATAAGTGCCACAATCCTAAACGGCAACTAAGGAAATATTATACTTCTAATATCCTAGATCTAAACACTTAAAAGCTAAAAAGAAAGGGCAAAAGCTGCTGCTCAGCTGGTTGCTGAAACAGTAAAAAACAACCCACGAGGGGGCTTTTGAGCTTAAAAATTAGCACTTAAATTACTCCTAAATGACCAAGTAATCTAAAGTTGATGGAAATAGCACTGATGGGTTTCTATAAAAGCTAAAGGAGGTCACTTTGGACCCCTTGACAGCTTATAAATAAGCTGTCAAGGTTGTGTTTGGCGCTGTTGATCCGGGCAAAAAGACAGCAATTGGGGGGCTAACTGAGTAACATCAGAAGCAGAACAAGGACTCGCTAAAAAGCACTAAGGGGGTACAAAAATAAGCACTAAATCACATCAATGAGCTACAAAAAGCCAACAAGAGGCTGGTGCAACACCAACTGTGCGGCAACTGGGTGGATTTGAGAGCTAAAATAAGCTAACAATTCTAATCTCAATACTAAAGCTAGTTCAAGAATTAAACATCAAGATCCTAAAAAGACTAATTAACAACTTATGGTAGCTTATACGAAGCTTCTAAAGGGGCTAAGACTTGCTATTAAAAAGGCTTTAAATACTAACTAAAACAGTAAATCATGAAAACCATAAACCTAATCACTAATTGCCAACAAATTCTAATCCTAACTCTAACCTAAAGCTAACTAAATCTAAGCTAAAAAGATGACAGGGCTACTGTTTGGGTGTTAGCTGATACAAAAAAATGAACATGTAAAATTACTGGCAAACAAATACTACCGATACAAGCTTGTAAAAACAACTAACCACGGCTCAGTTAACAATCAACATGGGTCAAATGGAACTTTCAACCCACAACCAAGCTTATTCCCAACAGTCCTCTTAGGACAGAAATGCTAAAACTGAATTTTTTTTTTTTTTTTTTTGGGACTTGAAACTTTTTAGAGAGCAATTCCAACTTCACAACATATTTCAACTTGATGTTAAGAACCAAAGCGATTGAACTAAAGAAAAGCAACAGAGTTCAAATGAAAATGAATTTTCATAAACTGAAAATAAAGTTACAGAACTTGAAATGATAATTAGAAATAACAATTGCAATTACACCTAAATAAAAACTTGTATTTAAAAGACAGAGAAAACAAGAGCTGGACTAGAACAAGATTTCTAGACAAAAAATTACACTAATCCTAAAATGCCTATTTATACAAAAGTGAAAAAGTCTTCTGGCTTCTTCTTCTTTTCTGTTTCAGTGCTTGTTTGGTGAGACAAAACAGCCAAATAACATCCTTGTGCTTCTTTGCTTAAATCCCAGCCATCTATTTGTTAGGTCTCCAAATCTTCCAATGTTAACCTTTGATTCTTTAGCACTCACACAGATTGATGACATGGATGGGAATCATGTGACTTGTTCTTGGGGAGGGGAATGAGTGGGATTGGAAATTGGGAAAAGTTGGGTTTTAGGGTTTGTCATGTTTTGGGATTCTGGGTTTACTGGATAAAGGGGAGGAAGAAGGAGAGAAAAAAAAAGAGTGGGTCGTTTATATTATTGGTGATGGGTCAAAATGGAAGGGAGGTCAAGTGGCAGGGGGTTCAATGTGGAGAGGGGTTAAAAGGTGTAGTGGAAGGGTTTAATAGGAAAGATGAGGTTCATTTGGGTATCGGGGACGGGTGAAATGGAGATTTTGGTTTCGGGTTAGGTTTTTAAGGTTTGTTTCCCCCTGCTCACTCTAAAAACGCGTTTCGAACTCTGAAAATTGTAGAAAATCCACTCCCGGCTCTGTCTGATTCAGCACATTTCTGATTTCGGCTCAATTTTGCTCGTTTTCGCTCTGTTTTCCATCCTTTTGTACCTGCAAGCCACAAAACACACTCCAAGGATATTTTTAACATATTTTGATCATATTTGGGTGTTTTTAGTCGTTTTTGTGGTCTTAGGTGGGTAAAAATGATGAGTGAATAAGCACTCATCATGCACTAATCCCTCTTTTAAATTCATTGTCCATCAAATAAGTAGACAGGCACTCATACCATGCCCTAGGAGCTTGATGCAACCCATACATAGCCTTCCTTACCCTGTAAACCTTGTCAGGATGATCAGGATCTTCAAAACCAGGAGGTTGACAAACATAAACATCCTCATCAATTGTGCCATACAAAAAGGCACTTTTAACATCCATCTGATACACAACAAAATTCTTGAATGAAGCATAAGCTAAAAATAATCTAATAGCCTCAATTCTTGCAACTGGAGCAAATACTTCATCATAATCCAAGCCTTCAGTTTGTGTGTATCCTTGAGCAACCAGCCTTGACTTGTTTCTTACAACAATACCTCTTTCATATATCCCTCTTGTTTCTGAACACCCATTTTATCGCAATCGGCCTCTTACCATTAGGAAGATCAACCAATGTCCAAACCTTTTGAAGTTTAAACTGAAGAAGCTCCTCTTGCATTGATTCTACCCATCCTTCTTCTGATAAAGCTTCTTCCACTCTCTTGGGCTCCTTTTGAGACAGAAAACATGCAAACAAGCAATTTTGCAGATCTTTATGGCTATTTCTTTTGTGAAGTGATCTTGCAAAGAAACCTTGCTCAGGAAAGGGTGCAGTGTTCTTAACCTTGCTTCTTGTTTGAACTGGTGTATTCAAATTTCCAAGTATTTGTTCCTTGGGATGAATCTTACGTATTCTTGTGGAAGTGACAGGACTTTCATGAATGACTGTTTCCAAATTTGTAAGATCAGCATTGAAGAAGTCATCCATGTCTTCATCATCAGTAGGAGTATCAATTTCTATCAAAGCAGGCATATTAGGATCATGTGGATACTCCTCTTCACCAAATAATGGCTTTGCAGTTGGTCCAAAGAAAGTACTATCACCAGTGCTTACAAAAGTGGTTTCGCTTAAACGGGCAGTGGTAGAAGTTGGCTTAGCAGTGCTTTCATTATTTCTATCCGTGCTTTCATTTGGCTTAGCAGTGCTTTCAGAATGCTTTTTCTTTCTTTCAATTTCTTCTACCGACACTGAGTTATCTTTCAACAACTCATCCTTATCTTGATGATGATCAACATTGCCTCCAGTATTCAATACATCATCATCAGTGGGACCTTGCTTATCAAAGATGGATGAGATAGAACCAGCTTTCTACTTTTCAACCAAATAGAACTCCTTTGGAGAATCAGCTTCCTTAAAATCTGTTTCTGCATCAGAATCCTTGTGTGTACCTGCATTAACATTAGTAGAAGTTCTTGCAATGATAGGCTCATAATTCATAGATTTGGTTAGCATATCAATGTTAAACAGCCAGTCTGGTCCTTTGGTCTCAACACTAGGAGTCTTTTCACTAAATTGAACATGTAGATTCTCTTCAACAATTTTAGTCCTCCTATTGTATACTCTAAAGGCTTTACTATTAGAAGAATAACCTAAAAAGTATCCATCATCAGCTTTTTCTTGAAACTTGCCTAGGTAGTCTATGGTATTCAAGATAGTAACAGGACACCCAAAAGGTTTTAGGAATGCAATCATTGGCTTCCTATCATGTAACTACTCATAGGGGGTCTTGTTATGAGGCTTCACTACCTTACTTCTATTCTGCACATAACATGCAGTGCCTACTGCTTCAGCCCAAAAGGTAGTAGGTAACTTAGATTCTGACAACATTGTCCTAGCAGCCTCAATTAGTGTCCTATTTTTTCTTTTAGCTACACCATTTTGTTGTGGTGTTCTAGCAATACTAAACTGTCTTTCTATACCCTTAACTACACATAACTGATTCATCACAGCATTCTTAAACTCAGTTCCATTATCACATCTGATTACCTTGACCTTATGATTTACTATATTTTCTATCTTAGTAATGAAACTCTTGAGGATCTCACTAGTTTCACTCTTAGCAGCCAAAAAGTATACCCAAGAAAATCTACTATAATCATCAGTGATAACTAGGTAATACTGCTTATGGTTCATACTTTTAACAAAGGTAGGTCCAAATAAGTCCATATGAAGCATAAACAGTGGTTGTGTAATAGTGTTGACAGTTTTGGTCTTACAAGAAGCTCTATGTTGTTTTCCTTTTTGACAAGCCATACACAGTTCCTTACACTCAAAAACCTTAGAAGGTAACCCTCTCACTAAGTTGCCTTTACCAGTTTATTGATTGTTTTGTAATTGAGGTGACCTAGCCTTCTATGCCATAACTTAGACTCATCTATTGATGCTTTAGCAAACAAACAGGTTAAGGACCTATTGGGAAGAACATCTTTAAGATCAAAACAATAGATATTTTCCTTCCTAGGAACCCTAAGCTGTATATACTTCTCATCAGGCATCTTAAAATCAGGAGACAACACCACACACTCAGTTTCACCAAAAAGTACCCAGTTTTTCTTATCACACATTTGAGAAACACTGAATAGATTATACTTAAGTCCCTGTACCAGATAGACCTTTTCAAAGTCTAAATTCCATGTTCTGATTGTGACTCTGCCAAGTATCTTTCCTCCCTTTGGATCATTACCAAATGCCACATAACCTCCATCAAAAGCTTCAAAATCTTTCAGGTTGCTCCCATCCCAAGTCATGTGCCCAGAGCAACCACTATCAAAAACTCCTTTATCTTTTAGCTCATCTTGTAGATTGCCCTGCACATGAAAATAAAAAAATTAGTTCCTTTTGTGGACCCAAGCCAATACTGACTTGGGTATGCCCTGTGCATCAACATAATCAAATTTGTTTAGGTCCATTGATGCACAGTTGACATGATGTAAAACCTTGGTCTTAGGCTTCCATTGCCAACTAGCTGAGGCCTTAACAACATAAAAATGGTTTCCAACCACTGTGTCAGTTATCACCTTTGGAATTTTTAAAACTTCTTTTGTATTAGTGGTGATATTTTGCTTAGCAGTGTTTACAGTTTGCTTAGCCGTGTTTACATTTTGCTTAGCAGTGGTTGGAACCCATTTGGGTGCAACAGTGACAATTGATTTTGTATTTCCATTCCTCATTAACACTGCTCTAGGAATCATGTTTCTGTTAGGATGAGGGTTTGTTTTTTTTGAAAAGTTTTGGTGATTTAGCCTCCTCCATTGATTCCAAACTTGTGGTTGGTTTTTATAACAGTTTCTCTGTAAGTGCTCAAAACTACCACATATAAAACAAGCCTTCTTGACACATTGAAACTCGTCACCTAACCTGTTAGAAATTAGGCCATTAAAGTTTCTCTGATTTCCCCTAGGTATGTATCTTGTCATATGTTCCCTAGGTACTTCCTTGTACTCTACTACTTTCTTAGCAATTTGAGCTCCAAATCTAGGTACAAGTTTGGCTTGTTCAGAATCAACTTTCTTAACTTTTTCTATCTTTTCAGGCTTAGTTGATTCAGATCTATCTTCCTCAGAATCTGATTCCCAGTCTTCAATTGTGGGAGCATCAGATGACTTAACAGAACCTATCCCAGGTGATTCAATCTTGTTATTCTCACCTAGAGGTTTATTGAAACTAAATTCACTGCTAAATGAAAGCTCTTTTGTAGGTGGTGCATGTTTCATAAGAGATGGTGGTGGCATATTATTGTAACCTAGACCAGTACCATCCTTGAATAATTGTTGACCTATTGGCTTATTTACTAGATCAGAAGCATACTGTGTTTTAGCAACCCGAACAACATGTTTTTCTTTTTCTTTTAGGGCTTCTACCTTTACACTCTCTGCCTTTTCTAGTTTCTCTTTAAGCATCTTAATCTCTCTATCTTTAAGATCAATTTCACCACCAAGTATATTAATCTTATCTACATACTCAAACTCACATTTAATACAGTAATTTAGCTTTTATTCAACACTTTCTAGACCAACTCTATAACCTAAGTTATCTAGAGACAGTCTTTCTACTTCTTTCTTTAAACTCTCAGTGATAGCTTTTTGAGATTCTAAGTTATCTTGACATGATTTAAAAGAACAAGTAGAAGTTTTAGAATCATTAGATACCTCAGAATCTGAACCAGAAGATGAAGCATAGGCCATAAGAGCAAAGTTATTCTCTTTAGAAGCATCACTAGCAAGAAAAGCTCGCATTGGTCCTTCTTCAATTTCATCACTCCAGTCATAATCACCAATACCATCTTGAGCCACCAATGCTGAAGAAGGAGCAGGCTCTTCGGAGGTCTTTTTGATGCCTTCAATCCTCTTAGGTGCTCTACACTCCCTAGCAAAGTGCCCCTTCTTTTTGCAGTTAAAGCACTCTATCTTGCTTTTATCAAATCCAGCTCTCCTTTGGCCATTATACTTGACCTGTCTTCCAGTCCTTCTTAAAAACTTCCTTGCTTGAAGAGTCAACATTGCCATTGCCATTGATTGAGATTTATTTCTTCAAGATCATCGGATCAATTTGATCTAGATCTTGATTCAAAACAACAGTAACAACTGGTAGTTAAAATCAGCCAGAAAAGTACAAATTGCACCATCACTGACATTATCACTAACAGTGATATTGTTTAGCAATAGCCGTGTTTATTCCATAGGCAGCAGTGGATACATTTTGTGAACTCTTATGATTAGTGGAAACAAAATCAATGTTTTGGCTAGTTGAAGATGCACCAGCAATGTTGTTTTCAGACTCATATACCTTCAAGTTGTTGTAGAGATTGTCCAGAGTCATCTTTTCAAAGTCTTCTTTATTTCTCCACACACATCTGGAACAGCCCATTCAGGTGATAAACTTCTGATGAACTTCAAGTTAATATCTTCTTGAGCAACTTTGTAGTCCACTGACTTCAGTTGGCTAATGAGCTTTTAAGTCTGTTAAGGTGCCATCAAGTTTTTCTCCACTTAGAGCAGTGAAGTTTTCAAGCTGATGCTTGAGCATATTTTTCCTTGATTTCTTGGTAGCTTCATTACCAGCAAACCTTGTTTCAATAGCATCCATGAGCTCCTTAGCAGACTCATATTGTTCAAAGTCCAAAGCATATTCATTAGGTATTCCCATAGAGAGAATACTATGAGCTTTAATCTCCATCTTTCTCTTAGCCTTGTCGATCTCACTAACAATGGCTATATCTTTGCCATCCTCACCCTTCTTGGGAAGAGTATCACCTTTTTCCACAACATCCCAGAGAGCATAATCAATCATGCGAATGTATTGCCTTATTCGCATTCTCCAGATTTGGTACTCTCCATGCTTGAGCATGGGCACCTTAGAAGCAGTAACCATGTGTGTTTCGTCAGACATCTTAACTTACTTAAACAAAACGTAACAAAGCTTCTTCTTGGTTTCAATTTCTAGATCACAAGCTCTGATACCACTTGTTGATCCCAGTTGAGCAAACGATCTAATATAGAAACTGACTTGAACAAAAACTTATTAAGTATCACGCGGAATTTAATACTTAATCTTAAGAAGAATAATGAACATTCAACACCTCAATATTATTATTAATACGAATACTCTAACCAGTATTAGGGTTTTACAACCTTGAAGTGTATCGACCTTAGATATCAAAACATACATATATCTAATCTAACCTAGGACCTCCTTTTATAGGCTAAGGAGTCCTTTACATAATACAATACGTAACCTACAAGATAAATATCTTTTTCATATTTATCTAATACAAAATATCAAACCGACTATACAAGACTAGCAGTGGTTACATTACAATATCCGTGGTTACACAATATTACTAGCCGCGGTTTGTCTTCAGCAGTGGATCCATTCTTCTGTCCGTGGTTCCAACACCAAGGAACCAAAAACCCAACAGAATCCATGTGGGATGATCACCCAACTATAGTAGATATTGAAGCCGAGCTCAATCATCTCCACCAATTTTCCAATATGGTGGACTCTCATCTTAGTGAGACCATGCAAATGCAAAGTGCTTTGCTAGCTTCAATAATCACCACTCCTACCTCCAACACCAACAATTCCACCATTCCACCACCACAAACTCATGAACCATACTACCCTCCTAGACACGGTTGCTCAAATTGTGAGCGGACTGCCCACATTACAGAAATGACCCGGGTGATGGTCCATGAGCTTCAAGATGAAATGAGGTTCATCCTCAATCACATCCTAAAGCGCATAAATGCTCTTGCTTATCCACCACCTCAATAGGAGGGTCCTACTTTATTTTCTTTAAGTATTTTTATTTTTTTAGGATTTTCTTTGTATTTTTTTTTTAATTTTCTAGGATTATTTTTTTTCTAGGATTTTATTTATGTACTAACACTTCATTGTGTTCCCTTTTCATGATTTTCATATTATGAAAAGTTTTAACAAATGAATGGTGTTTCTTATATTGTTGTTGATTGTTACATGGTGTTTGGAAATGCTTGTGACGATGCTTATTACTAACATCTTTTTTGTAGCTTTTTCACAATCCATGTATCTTTCTCTTGGCACCCAATTTAGAGGGAGCATTGGTCAAGAGGGAGATAATGGCTCAAGCTCATTACACATTCCGCCTCGCATCTTCTTTTTGTTGAGACAAAAAGGGGGAGAGATATTATAGAACTTGGTCCCTTTTGAATTTTATAAAAAGTCAACTGCATACTTTGACTTTCTGAAAATTCAACATCATACTTTAACTAATGAAGACTTTGACCATTGACTTTCTGAAAAGTCAACATCATGTCTAAATTGGACATACTTGGATTATCATCTTTATCTTTCAAGTTCTAAAACTAATATTTTTATAACTCTTGTACAAACTTTACATCTTTTATAAAAATAAAATTTATGTTTTGTCCACAACAAAAAGGGGGAGATTGTTAATACAAATATCGTCATTAAACGTTATTTATATTTTATGATCTTTACCTAAGTTTTGTTTACGACTAAAATAAATTTAATTTTTATAAAGCTTAAAGCTTGTCAAGTTTAATAAATATTAAAACAAGCTTTTCAAATAATATCTTCATCACTCAAGCATTTACATTTTGATTAATCATATTTTTTATATGACTCTAAACCATAATGTATGTTAATATTTTTAGATCAATAATTTTTTAGTTTCTTAAAACAAAACATTACATATGTATTTACATTTTAACATATTTCTAAAAATAGAAAACAACACATGACGTCCTGTAGTGCATCATTGAAATCCTTAGAAGATTTCACTAGATATTTTGTGTAGATTTAGACTCTACATATCTTACACAATCTTGGATTGATATGGTTGACTTTGGAAAGATTTTGGTGATCTTGCTGTCAGACCCCGGGGGCACCAAAATTTAACACGGGCGGAACCCTTTGGAGGGATCTGTGGTCCGTGGTGCCTACTAATCATTTTAGCTATAAATAGCAAAGCCAAACCAAGTTGTTTTTAATCCCTTTCTATCATATTCACATACATTCCTTCTCTCTAACATTTCTAACTCAGTTTCATATCATTATAGTGATCCTCTTTTGTAGCAAAGAAGATCAAGACATATTCAAGCTTCAACAAATAGTTGGAAGTCTTGTTTGATCTAGTGTTGATTCATACACCATTGTTGTACCAAACCATCATAATCTTGTGAGTGTGAGTGATTAGTATTTTAGTCCTTAAAATACATTGTGTGTGGGAGTGGTTGTACCCTTGGAAAAGAACTCGACATCTATCTTAGTGTCGGAAATAGTGTGTAAGCGAAGTGTAAAGGTTTCTCCGCCGGTGAAAGGAGCTTGTTGACTAGTGAAGTTAAACTCTTGAGTGTGAGACTCGGGGAGTGGAGTAGGGCAAGGAAAAAGAGTCTTTGTAGACCGAACCACTATAAACAACTTGTCGTGGTTTGATTGTTTCTTTCTTTATTTACTATTTATATATATTGCTTGCATATTAATTATCATTTACTAACATATCTTAGATCAATATCAATTGATCTTTCAATAAGTTTCAAAACAAAGTTTTTAATCGGTAAACTATTCAACCCCCCTTCTAGTTTTCCACAAAGTTCACCATTTTGTAAAGTGCCACTAGTAATTAATTTACGATAATAATATTGCGAAAAAAAGTTAAACATTATATAATAAACATTGTCAATTAGAAATAAATAAAAATACATTAAAAAGATCCACTCTTATGCTAGAAAACCGACGTAATTCTCGTTAAACATACTATAAATACTAGATTATAAATACTAAATGAAAAGTGGAGAAAATTTATAATATAAATTGAAGAAATAAACATTAAAAAGAGAAAAAAAAAAAAAAAAAAAGTCAAAAATATTAACATGTAGTAAGATGTTTAAACCTCTGGCCGTTTTTGAACGAGAGAAAGAAAACGCACTTTTTAACTCAGATGTTTGAGTCGAACCGATTCAGACCAGTGATTTCGATCTAGTTCCAGATGTTGGTAAACTTTCAGATCTCGTATCTGATGGTTCAGATCCACCGATTCCTGGTTCCGGATCTCGTATATGATGGTTCAGATCCACCGATTCCTGGTTCCGGAAATGAATACCCAAAATATTTCAAAATAGAAAACTTTAATAGATAACTTTAAAACTTTCTTTCCCCTAGATCCAAGAAAAAACTTCCGAACCTACAAGATCTATGATGTATGTTCATTCGAAAATTTCTATCTTAAAACACTAAACCCTAGTTTTTCAAATTGTTTTACATATTTTTTTATGCAAATTTTGTAATATATGTGAAATGATCAACTTGTATACTTTACATGGTATAGGGACTAGCCTTGTCAAGATGTAAAAGTTCATTTTTTATAAAAGTATAAATAAAGGAAGGTTAGTTCATTTGTAGTCATCATAAAGAACTCATTTCTAAATCATTTTCACTTCTAAATTATTTTTAGCAGAATCTGACATTCACATATAATGAAATAATTAAACTAGATAAATCATCGTCAGACCTTAAAATTCATAGCATAAGCAAAGTAATTTGCACTCAGGAACCCAATATATATGAAGGTGGTTCTTGATATGGTTATCACATAACAAACAATTAATCATATACATCTACATAAAAATACAAAAATAAATAAGACCATCATAGACTAAATCACTAAATTACCTTGATAAACCAATTCAATAGAAAAAACATAAGATATGAACAAATAATGTCATGTTTGAATATTAAACTTTAAGATCAGATAAACAGAAATAAACTGCACAAATTGACAAAGAACCAAAGCAGAATCTGTAATATCTAATAAGTAACTAAAATTCAAGTATCTAATGTCGTTTGGACTTCTTGTTCTGCCCATTGGTCATGTTCCTGTATGCATGCCATCTCCTTTATTCGTCATTGCATTCCATTTCCTTGATTTTCCAATAAAAAAATATATATAAAAAAAAAAAGACAGCAAGTTAGCAAGCTAGCAACTATGCTATACGAACATGGGTGACAAAAAGTGCGGATTGGATTCCGGTGTCTTTTTAATAAAGCAAGGTTTGTGCATTTTCGACACATTTCCCTTTTAGAACAAAGTATGTTGGAGCTTAACCCATTTGACTAAGCACACATATAATAAATTACTTATACACAATTCAAAGAATCTCACACCTTGAGTGCTAATCGGTTGGCCTCTTTCACACGTTCAGCAAGTGACATAGCTTCCTTATCATGGGCATAACACGAGAGCAACTTTTTTCCTGATAACAGTGAATTAAAAGGTGGTTAACTTTTTTTTGTTTTTTTGGTAAAGATAGGTAGTCAGCTAAATTACCTCTTATAGTCACCTAGTCTTACCAATATGTTGTCTCTCTATCTCGGTATACGGCTCAAGTTCATATTGATTCACTAACAATATAGAAAAGCCAGTTCTTTCTACCCGATGAATATAATCCTGAAATAAATAATTTCTTCATATCATGTATGTATGTATGTATACCTACGGAAAAAAAAAAAAAAAAGTAAAGTAACGCCCAATGCCGTCTTCCACGGGTTATGGGTACCCAATACCGTTTCCGGTGTATGGGGGAGGTTAAGATGTAGACAGCCTTACCTACCTAAGGTAGAGAGGCTGCTTCCAGTTCTACCAAAGGTAGAAAGGACCTCCGGCCTTTTGTAGGGAGTGAGGATCGAACCCCTGACCTCTCGGTTGAGAGACAAGGGGTTTACCAACTGATCCAACCCTACTATGTTTTATGTATACCTACGAGCAACCACATAATAATTCCGTAATTAATTAGTTTTTACCTCTGGGATTGGTGGAATAGTATAATTAATGACAGTATCAACACATGGAATATCGAGTCCTCTACTACCAACATCTGAGCAGACAAGAATATTACACTCTCCAGACTTGAACATATTCACTGCAGCAATCCTTTCTGCCTAATATACGCATTGCAAAAGAAGAATATTACTCCACCCGTCCCAAATTATAAACTTTCAATTTTCACAAAGTATAAGAAATTCTCACTAACTACTATATTCACCAATCAAATATCATCTTTTCCACTAAAGTAATTTTTTATTGGTTGAAATATGAAAGTGGACAAGTATTTGGGAGGGAGGGTAGAAGCAACAAATACTATTGATACCAAGAGGAACTAATTACAATCAAAGTCAATCAGAATATATGAATACCTGAACCATTTGACCTGAAATTGGGATTGCTCTTACGCCAAGGTTCCCAAGCATCAAAGCCACACGTTGGGTATCTTTACATGTATGAGTGAAAACCATGGATGAAGTGGACGATATTCCATTCAAAATATGTACAAGATAACAGTCCTGTTGATAAAAATTTGTCAATATTACTTTTATAGCCCATTGTATACGATTTAAATTTTTTCAAGTATCGTACCTTGTACTTCGCCGGAATAAAACATAATTGATGCTCCAGTTTGTCAACATAACCCGTTTGCGCTACCCCAATTAAGTCCTTCCCTAATATATGAGCAAACATTTCATTCATACGGATAAACATCAGAACTATTATATATAATTCTCTAGAAAAATCGCTAACCTTCTAGTGAACGAGTTAACTGTTCAACTTGTCCTAGTTCTTCCGATGATTTGACTTGTTCCATTTTTATCCTTCTGCAACACTGCAAAAAAGAGCTAGCTAGCTAGCCGAATTTAAATCATTTATATATACTTTTAACAAACCATATATTCGTATAAATGATGAATGTATGAAAAAAGTTTGTGATCACCCCTTTGTTTAGTGTATATTTGGTCCTAATTGTCTTAAACTAACAACTACATATATTTCTAAGAAAATGTTGGTGCTGGTCCTTACTATCACCAGGGTATTAGTTTCAAAGCCTAAGAGCATAGGGAGGATATGTATGGACTTCAGTACTACTCCGTAATATTTATTTAAATTGTGTAATGAAATTTAGGACTAACAGGAAAAAGGAAGGTGTGCTGATTGGTGCTCTATACGAGACTCTTGTACATGCAATCAATTTGTTGAGAAACAAGCATATGGAGTAAGGAAAATGCTACAGAAACTAGATATTCACAAAGGTTTCAGTTGTCGTCGGGGAGGCATATTGCAGAACCTAAAATTTTAGATATAGTTAGGATTTTTTTATTTATTTATTATTATTTTTTTTGAAATGCAACAGTATAGCAAGGATGTACGGATTCATTTTGTTATTTGCCAAATAGTTAACTTATGAAATAGTAAATTTCAAATCACCACCAAATCGCCTAGTGGTAAGGTCCTTGGTTTCCTCATAAAAGGTCAAAGGTTCAAACCTCGTTAGGTGGGTGACAAGGTAAGAGTCGGAAAGGGTACCGAGATTAACCCGGCGAGGCTGCGTACATCTAAGTCAAAAGGTTGGCCCTCCCTGGGAACAGGAAAAACCTTTACCCATTTATGACATTGTAAATTTTATTCTCCAAATGTTCGTACAGATCGATGACTTGCCATAAACTAGTCACAATACTTGTTAATTCATTCATGCATCCAGTATTAATATTACAGATGGCATCTTAAATTCGTAACTCTAGAATATTCAGTCACTTTTCATTCGGTCTGATCGTAAGCATATCAGAGGAGTAGAGGACCTGCAGCCAAGAGATATTGAAAAATGTCTAAAAGTTATGTGCATAATCATTTGAATCAGAATTTTTCCTATCAATTTAGTTTTGATTTCTTTTTATCTTTTCATAATGTGTTCTTCTGAAATAAAGGTCGGATACTCCAGTCGCAACCAATGTGATGTTTACAGCCAGCACAAAGATTGTTAGTGCAGTGGAAGGAAGGACAATGGACAGAGAACCATGGTTTAAGGTTGGGTCGTGAGTGTTTTTCGCCCCCAAAACCACATCCTTCTCCGGCATGTGGTTCAAGTCGGGGGTATCATACAAAGAGTGTTTTGGGATGTTTTATTCCGGCAGGTTCGATCACTCATTCTTCAAGTGGATTTTGGGGTTTTTGATTAAGATTGTGGTCAGGCTTGGGTAGTGGTTCATGTTTGGTGTTATGTAGGTTTTGGGGTATGTGGTTCTGGACGTTTGTCAGGTTGGTCGCCAAGTGACTTGGGTTTCTGTTCTTTTAAGGTCCGGTTCGTGGTGGAGATCGCCATTTGGGTAGTGTTGCAGATTGTGGTCCGTATCTTGCGACCACCAGGTAGAATTGTGTTAGTGGAATTTGTTGTTTTGAAATTTCTGCGAGTTTCAATTAAGAAGAGGTCAGTGACAACTTTTCAGCAGCTCGTGATGGCCAACTAGGTATAAGAATCAGGCTCGCTCTAACACCATGTTGGATGATAAAACCCCTTATTCATTCAATACTTATATTTACAGTGACATTATGAAACCTAATCCTAATGGAACCTAAGCCCGTAGGAGGGCTTGAGCCAACAACACCAACATATGATATTTCCACCTATTTAATAATGTTAAAGATTATCCCATCTCTTTCACAAACACTTCTCTTACCCTCTAACACCACCACCCGAAACCATCGACTGTCATTGGAAACCACCATCCATACCACCATTTGATTTCGAAAAATGCAAAAAGTTAAAAAGCCGTCAGAAACTAATCGCTCTTGCTGCTTCACACGGGTACAAGTATACATTATGAGGTAAGGTTGTTAGTTTATCCTAAAGAGAAAATAGGTTTGATTTTAAAATTAGATTACCACGTAAAGATAACAACCTCAAAACGTGAATTGAAAACACATGGGTAAGTGTAAAAGCCAAGTTAAGGTCCAATTGCCGAAAAGTGTTTGCACGGTATATATCTATCTATCTACTTTAACAAGAACTACAACTACTATACCACGTATCTCATTATCGATCTCCAGGGAAACTAATCATTGGCGTGAGAAGCTAGTCTTACCAATATGTTTCTTCTCTATCTCCAAATACAACTCCAGTTCGTATTGATTCACTAACAAGATAGACCCCATGCTCTTTAATAAGCCAAAAGCATGGGACGTAGGTACGGACAACTAGATGAACTTCAGTTCCAGAGTTTTAGTTCCAAAGCCTAAGAGCATATATATGGACTTCAGTTCTAATTTTGATGTTCAATTCTACACTGAAATTTAGGACTCCACTCGAAAAAGGAAGGTGTGCTGATTAGTACTCTATATGAGACACTTCATGCAATCGTGTTGTTAAGAAGCAAATGCTGCAGACAGTAATTTGGGATTAAAGCTAGATATTCACAAATGTATCGCTTGTTCGTGAGGCATATCGCATCACCTCGATTTTTTGCATATAGTAAAGAAGTTTTGCATATCATATCGCATCACCTGGAAGTCTTATAGATCCAGTATTGTAGAGAAAATTTTGAAGTAGAGTAGTAGACATAGGGCCGTAGTTTGTTTGCTTCACATCTCTTTGGTTTCATGTAAATGTATTCGTTTTCTCATTCATCATATGAAAAATGAAAATCGCTAAACGTAGCCCTAAGGGCTATGTTTAAGTATTTATTCACGCATTAACCTTTTGTACTTTCAACAATAATTTTCCACCTTTTGAATTTAACTTCTCTCAATTTGCTCTATGTACCGCATGTTTTTGTTTCTTAAATGGTACTTAAGGCTATGTTGGAAAAAATTAATTGCACGTGCAGGAAAAAATTAAGGAATTATGAAAACAAAATTTTTATGGGTTTTTCTAACTTGTACCCTATGGCAAAGTTAAGTACACTATAAGTATGCAGGGGCTTACGAAAAAGTACATAGGAATTCATATAAAAGTACAAATAAGTGTACTTTTATGTGAGTCCCTGTGTACTTTTGATGTACTTATGGTATGCTTCTAGGGCACAAGTTAGAAAAACTCAATTTCCATATAGCTGATTATTTCCAAAATCGCCACCAAGGTGGCCTAGTAGTCAGACACTTTGAAGTCCCCACAAAAGTCTCAAGTTCAAACCATATAGGCATATACAACAAAGCCTCAAATAGATCCAGTTACATATATTAAAGCAGAGGATACTAGGATAGACAAAATGTAAATAGTTGTAGTAAGTTGCTTTTATGCATAAGTTCAAAAAAAGTTGCTTGTATGCATCAAATATAAGCTAGCCAATCAGACCAATCATTATCGTGTGAAAAAAAGAAAAAAAGTTACCTTAGTACTTGTTGACGCGATAAGCTGCCCAGTGGAGATCCAAAGTGAAGAATCCAAAAAGAAGTTTCGTAAAAGTTAAAACGTTGTTTAAAAATAGGTTTTACCGTGCTCGAGTTTTTATAATTTTACTTCTGCAATTGCAATTGGGCCTTAACTTCAATGATCCAATCCAATTAACTTTGACTTATCATATTTTTCGGAAGAGAGTTTCTACATTTTTCGGATCGATCGAGTACACTAACAAAATGATAATCGATCCCATCCCAGCTACTAAATTTAAAGAATCAGCAATACCGCAATACGATATGTGGCAACGATTTTAAGTGTGTAAATGGGTCGAGCTTTTGTCGAGTAGCTCAAACTCGTTCGAGCTTTATCGAGCCTCAAACCTAGCCTAAAAATGTGCTCGATATGTTTAACAAATTGAGATTGAGCTTACATAGGCTCGACTGAAGTTTATTGAGCTTTTTGAGCTTTGAAGTGATATATATGTTTGTTATGTATGTTTTAAGCTTAATTACGATTATATTTTAGTTCTAGCCGGTTATATCAAGCTTTTCAAGCCGAACTCGATCGAGCTGAATTTAAATCTTATCTTATGTTTTAGTTCTAGCCGGTTAAAAAAAAATCATTTGAAATAAATCGAGCTTTTCAAGCCGAGCTCACGCCGAATTTAAACTTTCTCGAGTTCAGCTCGAGTTTAGCTCAAGCTTCGCTCATAAAGATTCGTCGAGGAATTGATGTTGAGTCAAGCTCGCCAAAGTTCAATCCGATTCGACTCGTTAGCCTAATTGATTTGGACCTTTTTAAATAGGGCTGTAAACCACCTGAACGTTTAGTGAACATTTCAAGAACCGTTCAGTAAAAAGTTCGTTTATATCCGTTTATTTATTAAATGAACGAACATGAAAGAAAATTACGTTCATTTAGTTAAATGAACAAACATGAACAAAAGTCGCGTCCGTTCATTTATGTTCGTAAGCATTTGTTAACTTTCGTTTATGTTTATTATTTATTTATGTTCGTATATCATATATTTTAATTGTATACCTTTAAAGTTGATTTGTTTAAACAAAACAACACTTATAAAATAATATATTAGGCATAATTTAATAAATTTTATATTTGTTTGTCTATGTTCACTTATGTTCAATCATTTATGTTCGTTTAATGTCTTAATGAATGAACATAAACGATCATGAACAACTGATATGTGCTAAAACACATATCTTTTCTTTACCAAATCAGGCCCAAAATAACAAGAAAATAGTCGTTTATTGCTAATATCTATGGTTTCTTGAGTTTATGCATGTGCAGGTACGGATATAATAAAACACGCAAAAGAAAGCCAAATCAGACGAAAACCCGAGAACGAGAGAGAAAGAGTGTTAAAGCTGAGCCGGAAGGTCAGAATTGAGCATTTGTGAAGATTTTCATGCTAAGAGGATGATTTATGAAAGATATGATCAAGTTTAAAGAAATGTCAGAATCAGTCCCTCAAGTTTTAGCATTTGGCAGAATTCACCCTTGAGATTCAGAATTGGCAAATTTAGCCCTTTGATTATTGGAGATTGTCAAGATTAGCCCTTGGAGAACATTTTCAGAATTTACAATTTTGGTCCCTGAAAAATCAGAATATACATATTGGGTCCTTATGGTAACACACGGATCATATGTAAGTCCAAGTCCATCATTTACACCTTTAGCCCAAAATACTTATTCAAAACCCACGGCCCAACTCCACCCGGTACCCATTTTATCCCAACCATTAACCGGTCAACCTAGTCAAACAAGATAAAAAATAATAAAATTTTAACGCGCCTAAAACATTTCCCCCTTTTACCATTTACCCAGATAATCCGATGAACCCTAATTTGCCCCTAGCTCAATCAAGTACAATCAATCTAATTGGAGGGAAATTTCCTACTATTACCTGACACACGGAATGCCAGCGTGGCAATCCGTGTGTCATTCCTTTCAATCCCTCGCTTCCTATTGGCTGGAGATACGTGGCTTTTGTGATCCAAGGGTGGTAAATGATTGATGGACGTGGAAGGATGATCAAAGGGTTGTAAACACACAAGAGAAAGCACAGATTGCATTGTTCTAGATCCTTCTTAGCTCTAGGCTTCGCTATAAATAGCTCCTCTTTTTCACAGTTGTATCATGTAATTTCTGAGTAGAATAGAGTAGCTTAAGTCGGTTTTAATTCATTATTTGTATTTCAAATTCCTCTTGTAATCTGTTTTTTAAGTAATAAAATAAATTTTAGTTGATTTCTAATTTTCAATATAATTTTTGTTGATTAGTCCTTAAATTAGCTTCTTAATACTTAAATCATCATTTCAGCTTATTCAAGTTCACTTTTAATTGATTAATCTCATTTTAACAAAAATCACAAAAAAAATAATAAAATCTCTAAAAATAAAAAAATTTCATCACTGTTTTAAGTTCTAATTTAGTGGTAGTTATAGTTGTTTTAAGCTTCATCATAGCTTGTTAAGTGTTTTTAAATAATCTACTTAGAGTTTACACAAATCACACCTCAGTCAATCTGCAGTTATTAAACTCATTTGGTTCTGGATTGCTGATTTAATCATGGATTTGGTTACATTGATTTGATATGGGTTGAGAATTGGTTTTAAAACAGTGGCTATTTGATTTGTTTGGCAAACCATTGTGGTTGGACTATTGTAAGTGTATTTACTACTTCACTTTTGAATCGGTCATTAGATTAGTTCATACTGCTTCTATTTAGTCTAATCTAGTATAATTAGTAATAATTTAGCTTGTTTGATTGTTGTTTAGTCTAGCTTTATTCATTATTTTTTTGGGTAAAGGGGACATTTCCCCGGTAAAATAAGCTTTATTCATTATCTGCATAATCTTAGTACTTATCTGTATAAAATAGGTTGATAGAATACTGTGTTCATTCATTGTTCTAATAGGTCCATATAGGTGTTATTTGAGTGATTAAATCTGGATGGTAGAATAACCAAGTCTGGATTTGAGTTTGATATAGGAAAATTTGCAAAACAGATTCATAACCAGTGTTTGGTATAAGCCATAATTTGAAGTTCTAGTGCTTATCAGTGGTTAGATTTGATAGATATAGTCTTATTTAGTTTAGTATAGCTCATTCTAGTTCTCATATTGCATCTGCATGCATCTTTAGTCAAAATTGCACTTAATCATTTCTAATTTTTAAATCTGTTTGAATCACTAGTCCAAACTTTGCATATAGGATTAGAATTAGCAAAAGTAGTTTAATATAGGTTAATTTAGTCTTAAAACATCATTTAAATTCCATTTTATAAGGTCTAAATTTGAAAAAAGTCAAATATCAATTCTGTCAAAAAAAATCAAAAAGTGATTTAAGGGTTTTTTGAACAGATCTTTCTAGATTTTTAAATAGCTCATTTCTGGTCTAAATTGGTTAAAATTTTCGATTTATAAACTTCAGTTGGTTGTTTTTCAAAGTACCATTTTATTAGAATTTTTAGAAATTTTTACAAGCACTTAATTAGCTTGTCTTTTAGGTTAAAACTGCCATGTGCATACTCTCAGCATTCACTGAGTGTGCACAGGCATATTGCAGATTGCATAAGTTGTTCAATAAAGCTTGTTTTTGGCTGAAATTTGGTCCATACAATCTTTGGTTGGTTAACTTGAGAATGCAAGTTCTGTGTTTCACTTTAGCTTATTGTTTAAGGTTGTGCATAAGCTTTAAGTCAGCTAGTTAGGCCTGTTTGGCATTTGAGCTTAAATCACTTCAAATCAGTGTAGCTTGTTCATTATATGTGTAGAATAGTTTCTTTAGGTTGATTTTGAGTAATTATAACATCATTTAGGTTCTGATAGCTTTTGGTACGCTATATTAGCTTATAGCTTATTTTAGAAAGCTTATTAATTAGCAGTTGCATAGTAGCCCTTAATTCCAACATATTAGCATAAATTTTATCATTTTTCCTAGGTTTCTAATCATATTTTAGAATTTTCCTGAAATTTTCATAATTTTTCAGTATTGTTTACTATTTTTCTGGTTTAAAATTAGTTTTTAATACTTTTTAATTAGCACTTAATACAAATTAATCAGAAAAGGTTCCAAAAAAATATGTTTTCAATTTTATTAGATTAAGAAAAATATAAAAAGCCAAAAAAATATTTTTCCATAATTTTCCTAGTTCAAATAATAATTTTTAGCAATTTAATTAGTTTAAAATAGTTTTTAAATCATAGAAATTATAAGAAAGTTCAGAAAAATACAAATCCAATTTTTCAAAATTCGTTTTAGTTATTTTAAATTTTTGAAAAATAGTTTCATAATTTTCTCACTTGTTTTCATAATTTTTAGTAATTTAGTTTTCTTTTTAAAGTTAGAAAATAGTTTTTAATTTAAATAAATTCAAGAAAAAGCATAAAAATTATTTTTAATTCTTAGATAATTTTAAATTGCATTTTACACTTTAGAATAATTTTAGATCACTTTTAGGAATTAGTTTAGATTAATTTGCATTTAATTCACGTTTCATTTATTTGGTAATTTGCATTTTTAAATTTAATTTGCTTTATTAGTCATTTGCATTATTGATTTAGCACTTTTATATGCTTCCCTTTACTTTCCCTTGCCCCGTAGTGTAGAAATCCAAAAAATCTCTTTTAACACACTCAAATCCCGATAATCGCGACGTGAGTTGAAAATTCCATTCAACCCTCATTCGTAACGATCTCGGTGCTCAAACCTAATACGTTTGAGTTACCTAAATACTACGCTTCTTATTATTGATCTTATTTCCGGAAAAATCAATTTTTGGCGCCGCTGCCGGGGAGGGCTTGTAGTGAATTTTCGTATTTCCGTCTCGAATCGCGTGCATTTGAAGATCCTTCCCCGAGTGAAGTTACCATCGTTTTTTTAAATATATATATTTTTGAAAAACCCAAAAACATCTTAAAAAACCATAACATTCTTCCTAGAGTGTTTACAAAACCATAAAAATTAAAAAAACCAACAAAAGAAACTGAAACGTCAATTGTTACGTCGGCTCACCTTGAGGTACAACCTATACGGGGTATAAGGAAGTCTTGACATTAAATTGCAGACTGAAGAAAGATCCACTCTTCTTTCCTGCTGCGCTGCGCGTACTTTTGAGAGCTACCGAGCACCGGTTGACACGAAGGTTACAAAAAGATTGTTTTTTTTTTAAAAAATTTCTAAATATAAAAACCAAAAAGAGTTTCCTTTTTCAAATTATTTTTCCTTTTTACTTTTTGATTTTGATTTTGGTGCATGCGTTTCGTTCCGATCTGACGTAATAGTAATCGAAGAATAGACGTACCCGAGTTACGTACTATCATTGAACAACCCGTCATGGCAGATACTCGAACTATGTCCGAGTTACTTCAAGCTCCCGTAGACGGCTACGGTGATGCTATCGTTCTTCCACCGATTGATGCCGAAAATTTCGACTTAAACTAATCTAATTCAATTGGTTTCAAATAAACCTTTTTGTGGTTTGGACTTAGAGGAGCCCCGCACATCCGTTGGTTTAATCAAGTTGCTTCTACGATAAACTTTCGGGTCTCTCATGATCGATTAAGAAGTTGAGATTATTTCCATTTTCCCTTGAGGGGGCAGCCGGACTTGGCTTGAAAAGAACCCCCTCAATCAACATGGGCGATCTTTCTAAAAAGTTTGTGAATCAATTCTTTCCTTCTTCGAAAATTACAATGTTACGAAATCAAATCATAAATTTTCAACAAAAAATTTGACGAAAGTTTTGGAGAAGCATGGGATAGATTCAAGGAACTTTTACGTAAATGCCCAAATCATGGTTTTACCGATCTACATCAAATTGATACGTTCTACAATGCTCTAACGTCGACCAAGATTCGCTTAACGACCGCCGGTGCATCTTGAGTCGTATGCCTGCCGATATTAGAACGATTATCGAAAATAAGTCAAAAGTTTTCTCGTCTAGAAACAGAGGTTGTTTTAAAGATTGCTACTAATGATAACTATGTTCGAGGAGTGAGTTGAGTGGGTGATGCTATTAATTCTATGATGAGAGAGTTTAAGATTCAGAAATCCGAACCAGTCAAAGCCGTCACCAAAACATGTGTTATTTGCGGTGGTCCTCATCATTATCTTGTCAAGACACAGATGGTGATATCCAAAATGCTTCCGTAGCCTCTGCATCGGTTCAAAATCGAACCAAGGATATCGAGCCAACCAAATGGGACACCCGGTTTTGCATTCGTTCTCAACAAAACAAAACCGTTATCAAAACCAATCTTACAATCAAAACAGAGGAGCTAATCTTAATCATGGTAATCAAAACTACCAAGCTCCTCCACCTCAAGTTTATCAACAACCTTATCAACCACCTCATCAAGCTGCTCCGAACAACGAGTTTCTAACTTACATGAAGAACTCCGATAACACCATTAAAAGTTTGCAAACTTAAATCATCAGCATGAGGAATGAATTCAAGAGGGAAATTGATGTTACAAGTAATAAACAGATGAGTGAAATGAGGAATATGTTGGCGAGTTTCTTTTAAGCCAATCAACCTTCTACTATTCTCAACCCGGGTTCCGTTCTCTTCCAAGTAATACAATTCCCAACCCGAGAGGTGACATGAAAGCAATTTTACCGAAGTGGTGTTGCTTACATGGACCCACGTTACCACTACTTCTTCTGGTGAGGCAGGAGGACAGTGCTTCCTACTAAGGGGAGTACCGAGAATGTCCAACCCACGGTTGTCCAAGATTCTGAGCTCGAAGATGCTCCCGTTAGTGCTGAAAAGACTAACCGGAAAACGACACTCCCATATCCGTCTCGTCTTAAAGATCAAAATAATCGAGAAAAGTCTAACCATCAAATGGAAACGTTTTCCAAATCTTCAAAGACTTGAATGTGGAGATCAGTTTTGCGGATGCCCTTCTCATGATTCCCAAACTTGCTTCTACAATTAAGGTTGCTTCGAAAAAGTTATATGAGCTTGCTACGACATCTTTGAATGAGAATTGTTGGGGTTATTCTCAAGAAACTTCGAAAAGTTAGGTGACCGGCAAGTTCTCATTCCGTGTGATTTTCAAGGAATTATCCAGTTCTCCGCCTTGGCGATCTTGGCGAGTATCAATTTGATGCGAAATCAATCTACGAAAAGCTTTCATTGCCCCAAACCCCAATGTATGACCCTTGAGCTAGCTAGAAGTATACTACTACGAAACCAAAGGTTATAGCCGAGGATGTCTTTGTCAAAGTGGGAAAGTTCGATTCCAGCTGATTTTGTTGTAGTCGATTTCGATGCCGCGATCCTCGAGTACCCCTCATTCGGAAGGAGTTTCTAAGGACGGGCATGCATTGATTGATGTATGAAGGAGAAATCACTTTACGAGTTGGTAAAGAAGCCGTCACGTTCAATGTTAACCATACTTGTAAATCTCTAACCAACCAATATGATATGGCCATAATTAATGACACCGAGGTGACAAAGGACCAGTTCCTATTAATAACGGAAATACCAAAACTTCAACCTGGGTTTTCCAAAAGTTGGGCCTAAAACATCGAGAATGATCCGAGCCTTTCACGTTTTACGGTTAAAGTTTATCGACGATACGTCTTGACAAAAGAAGAAATTAGAAAAGGAGTCTACAACAGTTGTGGTGGAAACTGCTAGCTCTAAGAGCACACCAGTCCTACCTCATTTCGTTTATCGAATTGATCTTGTTCCTAAGAACGTCGAGCTTTCTTTGAGTAGCAATCCCACTCCTTCTTCTGAAAATATGGAACTTTCTTCTAAACAAATCATTTCGATTCTTCCCTTCCCACACTCCATTTGAGGAAAATGATTCTATCATGGAAGAAATTGAGGCTTATTTGAAAAGCGATTCAGTTTCACCGGAAATTGATAATGCCGATATTGACCTCGAGGGAGATATTCGTTTAATTGAAGAAATGCTTAAAATGAACTCTTCACTCCCTCCGAAAGAAAAAGAAAGTAAAGAAGTCAAGTCGTCTACTAATCCTCCGGAGCCGGCTCAAGAGTTTTTCTATCGATTTGATTCTAGAGAAGTTATGATGTTCGCATGGATCCTCTTCCACTGGGAAGTGAGAATGACGTCTTTGATTTTAGAGCCGACTTATGAGAAATTGAATATTTGTTGTATCCGATCCGTTTACTTCGAGAAGTTCACCGATGAACTTACTCCCATAGACTCGATTCGTCAGAGAAGATGATCTTTTGGAAGAAATAGAATACGATGATCCATTTTATCCGAAGAAAGACAAGAAAGTGAAAGTTTCTACTGATGAGCTTGTTGATTCAGAGGTCCCACAATATTTTTATCCGAGTGATTCCTCTTCTCGTGAGAATTTTAGATGCCTTGATTTCTTTCTTCTCTCGAGGGACAAGATTTTTAACCCTGGATATTCATCAAGGAAGAACTTCATATCACCAAAGTTATCCGGAAAAAGGATCCTATCTTGGATGCCTTCATTGTTGAACCTTCAAGAAACATTTCTCTGTACCATGGACTCCTTTCTTCTATGGAGTATTCTTATTGTGATCAGTCTGCCTTTCGCCCGCTAAACCACCGGATGACGGATCACTCTTCTTGATATAACTTATGTGAGTTGGGAGGAGTTATTCCTTATGTGCTTGAGGCCGACATTTTCTTTCCTCCAACCCACCCATTCTCTTTCTCGGAGTGAGGATACCATCTTTGATCGGGTATCTTTCCGCTTGTTTCCCCAAGGACAATTGAATTCGGGATCGAGTCAAGCAGCGACTCGGTGACCAAAACAATAGCGCTTCGTGGGAGCACCCCATGCTTATCTCTATCTTCTTTCTATTTTCTAATAAGTGACATGAAGGGGTTAGCCTCTTCGATTTCTCGTGTTGGTTGTTTGTGATGTTTTTGTCTAGGATTTTTTCGATATGAAGACTCCGGTGCTCGAAGTTGTCTTTCTCCTTGAGTTTCTGATGATGATCACTGATGAGAATCTAATATCTAACCTATAGACTAACGTTTATCTTTGAGCATAATTAATAACGGCTTTTAGATTTTCAGTTGATACCATACCTTTAAACATTGAGGACAATGTTTCGTTTTAGTCTGGGGTGGGTAATCGTCGATTTGATTTAACCGCACTTGCTTATTTTTGGTATACTCTCACAACCCCGGTTTTTCTTTAGAAAATGAAAAAAAATATGCAAAAAAAATGGAAATTTTAAAAAATTTTGTAAGCTATTGCTAGTTTTATGATTGAAAGTCTTTGCGAGTTTCTTAGAAGTTACTTTAAATATGCGTTTTCTTGAAAAAAAACCTTTGCTAATTGCTTAGACAAGAGGCTATAAAATGCGATTCTAGCTCACATGGCCAAGAATTTGCAGTCTCCCAAGTGATTTTAAATATGCGAAGCTTAAACAAGAAGTTGCTAGTTTCTAATAAGTGACTTTAAAATGCAAACTTGAGATTATTAGACAAAGCATTTGCTAAGTTAATATGTTTTGAAACCTTGTTGACTTTCCGCTGGTGAGAGTAGGAATAGAATTCTGACTTGACCTGGCGTGTTGAGCCCTAGCTTGTTCCTTTAACCATAGATAATGAAAATTATCGGCTAAGCATCCTTGGATCTCATTATTTGGGATTTTAAATTTCGGAGATCGAGGGAATGATAGAGTTACTTATGAGTTTAGATGCTGAGCGGTGGGTGGTTCTCTTTAGAGATCATCGAAGGTACTTGTGGCTTTTTGCTCCCACAAAATTGTCTCACCCCATATCTGTAAATAAATAATTAAAGATGTTCAGTTTTTTACGATAGTTAGTTCTTTATTTTCATTAAAGAATCTTGCCTATGAGAGTTGGGTACATGAGGTATAGTCGTTGGTGAGTGTTATAAACCGTAGGATTCTGAGTTTGGCACAAAAATTAACATGAAATAAAGCGCAAATGTATTAAAGTGAAAATCCAAAGCCATAAAAGTTTTCTATGTCCCCCGTTGTCATGGACTTTAAAAAGGTGGAGGAAAATCCAAATCATAATAAGACTTCGATAAAATGGTAATCCGTTGAGTTAGTGGTTGAAAAGACCAAGGGTCTAAATTGCAAAAATGCAAATGTGCTGAAATAGTGTTAAGCCAAACTTTGAATCCGGGAGATATCTAAATAAAGCTTCGTCTCTGGTTCGTAGATGAGTTGTCGGTGCAACCTGATGTGGACCCTCAATCTTGTGCAATGGTTCTTGAGAGAAGATGAATAACTAATTAGCGACTTAGCTTCGTATCTTTATCGGAATAAAAATTATCGAAAGCGAGAAACTTGAAGAAATTCATTTCTAAAATAAAAATAATTAGAGGAAAATAGGAAAATTGGAGCAAAAGGTAATTACAAAAGTAACTTCCATGGGTAGTGTTAGCATCTAGAGTCATATTTAACAATGATTACGATTTTACGCTTAGTTTGGGGACTTGTGAAAATGGGGACTATATGTATTCTATCAGTATGGTCATTTGGGTTGTGTTTCCTCAAGTGATCCTACCAAAATGTCGTTTGAAAAATGTTGGAGTTATTGATAGACATGAAAGTTCAACAAACTGTCACTCATAATGAATGTGCTTAATCGTAATATCTCTATGTGAATTAAAAATTAAACATTTTTAGAATTAAGGGTTCTTAATCTCTTTTGAGGAATCTTTGCTACTTCTTCATAGGTTTAGTAGAAAGGGTGAAATCCTTGGTTTAGAAGCGTGAGTTGATTGCATTCGTGGGGACACGACAATCTGATAGTCTGGGTATTTTGATATGTGCTAAAACACATATCTTTTCTTTACCAAATCAGGCCCAAAATAACAAGAAAAGAGTTAGTTTATTGCTAATATCTATGTTTTCTTGAGTTTATGCATGTGCAGGTGGATATGATAACACATGAAAGCCAAATCAGGTAAAAAAGAAAACGAGAAAAGAGTGCTAAAGTTGGTAGGAAGGTCAAAGTGAGTTTTGTGAAGATTTTCATGCTAAGAGGATGATTTATGAAAGATATGATCAAGTTTAAAGAAATGTCAGAATCAGTCCCTCAAGTTTCAATTTGGCAAATTCACCCTTGAGATTCAGTGGAGAAAATTTAGCCCTTTGATTATTGGAGATTGTCAAGATTAGCCCTTGGAGTACATTTTCAGAATTTACAATTTTTTTCCCTGAAAATTCAGAATTTACATATTGGATCCTTATGGTAACACACGGATCATATGTAAGTCCGAGTCCATCATTTACACCTTTAGCCCAAAATACTTATTCAAAACCCACTGCCCAACTCCACCCGGTACCCATTTTATCCCAACCATTAACCGGTCAACCTAGTCAAACAAGATAAAAAATAATAAAAATTTTACGCGCTAAAACATTTCCCTTTTACCATTTACCTAGATAATCCGATGAACCCTAATTTGCCTAAGCTCAATCAAGTACAATCAATCTAATTGGAGGGCAATTTCGTACTATTACTCGACACACTGACACATGGAATGCCGCGGCAATCCGTGTCATTCCTTTCAATCCTCGCTTCTATTGGTTGGAGATACGTGGCTTTTGTGTTCCAAGGGTGGTAAATGATTGATGGACGTGGGAGGATGATCAAAGGGATGTAAACACACAAGAAAGCAATGCATTGCATTGTTCTAGATCCTTCTTAGCTCTAGGCTTCGCTATAAATAGCTCCTCTTTTTCACAGTTCTATCATGTAATTTTATGAGTAGAATAGAGTAGCTTAAATCTGTTTTAATTCAGTATTTGTATTTTAAATTCCTCTTGTAATATGTTTTTAAGTAATAAAATAAATTTAGTTGATTTCCAATTTTCAATTTAATTTCTGTTGATTAGTTCTTAAATAAGCTTCTTAGTACTTAAATCATCATTTCAGCTTATTCAAGTTCACTTTTAGTTGATTAATCTCATTTTAACAAAAATCACAAAAAAATAATAAAATCTCTAAAAAATAAAAAATATTTCATCACTGTTTTAAGCTCTAATATAGTTGCAGTTATTGTTGTTTTAAGCACTCATAAACTTCATTATAGCTTGTTAAGTGTTTTTAAATATTCTACTCGGAGTTTACATCAATCACACCTCCGTCAACATAAGTCAATCTGCAGTTATTAAACTCATTTGGTTCTGGATTGCTGATTTAATTATGGATTTGGTTACATTGATTTGATATGGGTTGAGAATTGGTTTTAGAACAGTGGCTATTTGATTTGTTTGGCAAACCATTGTGGTTGGACTATTATAAGTGTATTTACTACTACTTCTTTTGAATTTGTCATTAGATTAGTTCATACTTCTTCTATTTAGTCTAATCTAGTATAATTAGAAATAATTTAGCTTGTTTGATTGTTGTTTAGTCTAGCTTTATTCATTATCTGCATAATCTTAGTACTTATCTGCATAAAATAGGTTGATAGAATACTTTGTTCATTCATTGTTCTAATAGGTCCATATAGGTGTTATTTGAGTGATTAAATCTGGATGGTAGAATAACTAAGTCTGGATTTGAGTTTGATATAGGAAAATTTGCAAAACGTTCATAACCAGTGTTTGGTATAAGCCATAATTTGAAGTTCTAGTGCTTATCAGTGGTTAGATTTTATAGGTATAGTCTTATTTAGTTTAGTATAGCTCATTCTAGTTCTCATATTGCATCTGCATGCATCTTTAGTGTAACAACTGGTAATTTCACCTTACTTTTATCAGTAATACTTATCCATTTTCTACACATAATTTTTTTTTAATATCGACTTGTTTGACTACTACCCATTCATGAGACGTAACTCACATTTTCAACGAAAGTGCTTACACACCTAACCGACGCCGACGACCTTATGTTTATTTCACATAAACATACTTATATGTCAAGTACCAAAGTTTTACCAACTTTCATTTTGCCACTTTACGTTAATCCGTTAACGTACGATTATTGAGCGTACAAGCTGAATTTTGTTATCTAATAAAGTCTCTATGAAATCCTAGAATTGCTATAAATACGGTTTTGGGTAACTAAACCATAAACCTTCAAGTACAATACCCCAAAGTTAAAGTACAAACTTTTAAAGCACAAAACTCTACTATTTATAAACCCTAAACTTCTAAAACCATGATTTTATGTGGACGAATCACAAACGCTAATTAATAGGGACATGTTTTCTACAAAAATATAAAAGTACAAGTTTTCCAAGCCACGGTACAAGTCATTAAAGCATAAAAAGGTAATAATTATATTAAGCTCATTATAAACCTCAGTGTAATCACCCTAAAAGCACATATTACAAGTCTTTCATGCACAAGGCTTTAAAAATATATTTCTTATATTTAACAACCCTAAGTACAAGTCCTTAAACCTAATATACAAGTGCCTAATGCATAAAACCTAAAAACAATACTTTTACTTATTTTAAAACTTAACTAAATTAATCTAAATTTTTATAAACTTAACTAATGGCTTAGCCATATATTTTCCATATCACTAAAACCATAGTAGAACCCTAAATAGACTATGTACAACATCTTATAGCCTTGGTACCACCCCTTTAAGCCAATCGAACCCCTAGTTACATTATGGTTAAATATGAACTAAAACCTAACTAATTTAGTTCCTAAGTCCTACATGTTCATCTTCTAGCCACAAGAGACTCTTTTGGTGCCCTAAGCTTCCACATAGTCATGTACCCTTGATATTTTTACTATGGTCAAAAGGGTGGAAATTTTACATGAAGGAAATTTTACCACACCATCATTTGATCCCCATTCCAACACTTGGCTACATACAACACCAAGACACCTAGTCTTGTCCCTTACTACACAACATGATGACTTAGACACCTTCCAAAGCCTTCTCATTTCCACTCTATAAATAGCAAGGCATTCCCATGCATTTTGCTCATCCCATTCGAACCACACCCCAAACACACACAAATTCAGTTTCTCTCTGATCTAAGGGTTCTAGTAGAAGCCAAGGAAGTATGGTCTAAAGCCTAGGAGGAAGGAAAGAGCTTGGTTCCACTTCAGAAGCTCCTATGGTCGAAATCCCTTTCTAGTCGATTCCAAGAGTTGTAAGTGTCTTAAACTCATTCAATTTCATATAATTTTAATATCAAGTGTCTAATGTTAAAAAGGATTTTATAAGGAAAATTTAGCAATTTGAATCACCTAAAACGGTCACACGAGTCAAAAGATATGGTTTAACGAAGTTTACAAAAAGCTGTCAAAAACTTTCTGTGACAGAATGTTTAGGCACGCAAAACGAGGCCTTTCTGGTCCGTTTCATCAAAAAGTTAAAACACGAAAGTTTTCCGGAACGATGTTTTCTTCAAAAACTCAGGTGCATGGATCCTGAAAACGCAAAACGAACACTAATTTTAACCAAAATCTTAACAGCTGTTATATATATGTTATAATATCAGGCCCAGCACCTCTATTGCGCCCTATTTTTCTACATCGGGTTAAAGGTATTAGGGCCAACCAAAGGACCTTTGTAATCACCACCTAGGACACTCTAAAACGCCCCTAACCTGGTTGAAAAGCCTTAGTGTCATGCATAAAAACTGCCCTACTTTAGAGCCATATGTCCTAAAAATCAAAAGCCCCTATACATCAGGTCTTTGGGAAAACTTGGGATTTTTGATAAATTCGATCTTGAACTATCCTAGAAACATTGAAAATGAGTTAAACAACATGTCACAAGGTTGCATGCAAAATTTATAAAGTTTTAAGGTTTGAAAACGAGATTTTCAATTTGTCAAAACTAGACTAAGTAGCCCTTTTCAATAATTAATATCTCGCTAATTAAAGGATTGTAAAATATGAGAGTTACACCGTTTAAAAGAGCTCGCTGCAAGGATTTTAAAGCCCCAAGAACGTCTTTAAAAACTCTTATGGTCTCTTTTATAATCAATCAAAAAGAAGGTGACTCGTAAAGATTTTCATAAATAACACTTGCATGCACTTTTCAAAAATTGAGTCTTATGAGTTATAGGATGTTAGAGAATGACTTAAAATGAGTTAATTAACTATTAAAATGTCCCTAGGTTACACCATAAAAGTTAACGAGTCAAAAATGAATTTTCCTTAAACGCGACGCGCCAAGTGACCATGTTCACGGGCTTGTTTCTCTCTAACCAAAGATAACTAGAATGTGAGACCTATACCATTTTGAAGAGCTTAAAGAAAGTGTTTAAAGGATCAAATGTCGTAAAAATATTGGCTTGCCTCGCGTAAAATTTGTCCTCATTTGGGCTTGTTGTCGCCAAAACCAACACTTTTAAATAAGGCACCCAACCCCCCTACTTTGGGAAAATATTGCGACCAAACCATAAGAGCTTAAGACTTCTAGTTTGAACCATTAGAAAGACCACTAAAAACTCTTGAAGGGATCAAGAGCGTAGTAAAACCTCTCAAGGCCTCGCTTATATTTACCCTTACTTTTGTCGACTAAGGCTCAAAACAAGTAAATTTTTCTTAGAAAACTACAAGGGTAGAAATAGTAATTTTTTAAGATAAAGTTTTCTTGGGCTAAAATGTAATTTTTCAAAGTTAATAATACAAGGACTGATTTTATCAATAACCCATAGTTGAGGGTATAAAGTGTCATTTTTAAAGTGCAAGGGTAAAAACCGTAAATACTCAAAATTGTAAAATTTAATATTTTTGAAACATATTATATTTAACAAGTTGGATTTCGATAAGACTTATAAATGATCAACCGAGCCATAAAAATAAGTATGATAAGTATTACTAATTTTTGAAGAGACTTCATGTTTACCCAACTATCGATAAAGCATTATCATCGCATAAACTTGAATTCGAATACTTAAACTTGACATATCGATTCAGGTCACGTGTTTGAGCCATTTAACAATTCACTTTGAATTAACTTTTGACATCAATCAGATTTCCATCCAAGGTGAGTTCGTAGCCCAGTTTTTATACTTGTTTATTAATGCTTTGGGGGAGATACATGCTCAACTAATTGCTTTCACTTTTATAAGTACTCTATAAACTTTTACATATTATGTGAGTTCAGTAGCCCCATTTTCTATCATTTATCAGTTTTGTAAACTCTTTTGGGGAGATACATGCTCAACTACTTTCTTTTACTATCACAAATACTCTAAACTTTTACATACTATTTTGAGTTCATAGTTCCACTTTTTACTTGTTTTTTTCAAACTCGTGGGGAGATACATGCTACAAAATCGAACACAAGTATTTTTCTATGCTACACCTATGCCTGATTTCTATTGCTTGAAGTTACTTACACCTGCCACTAAAAGTCCCTCATATCATGAACCATTAATCACTTGCGAGTGAACGCGAATATTGTAAATAGATCTATTGGCGTTGACCCCCATTTGTGTTAGCCGGATAGGTAACCAAATGCACACATCATTATTATGATGTTTGTAACTTACGTCATTATTATGACGCGTTCGTTAAGGTTTCGTTCATGAGACTTAAGGCAATATACACAGGTTGCAATGATACAAATGTCGCAATCATCTGAATTTATGGGTGCAACAACATGGCCCAACCTTGAAACATGTGTTCAACTGATTACTAAACAAACGAACTATGGTTGTATATCAACGTAACCCACTACTTATTTCATCGATATTTGTATTTAACACCAACCTTTGTGTTGACACTTTTTAGCATGTTTATCTCAGGTTCGTAATTTATGAGGATGGCACGGAAGGGCACGAATACTCAAGAAGGCTATATTATTATTCCAAAACTTATTTAATAAACTGTAAAACCACTGGGACCTCATTTTGTAAACTCTGATATTTATATAAATCAAATGATAAATCTTTTAAAACGACTCAATTAGGGTTCGTTTTCTATGTTATAACTCTGTTGTGCCATAAGTAACACCCAGTTTGAATTCCGCTGTGTATCATGAAATTGGGAGTGTTACATTTAGTCAAAATTGCACTTAATCAGTTCTAATTTCAAAATCTGTTTGAATCAGTAGTCCAAACTTTGCATATAGGATTAGAATTAGCAAAAGTAGTTTAATATAGGTTAATTTAGTCTTAAAACATCATTTACATTCCATTTTATAAGGTCTAAATTTGAAAAAAGTCAAATATCAATTATGTCAAAAAAATAAAAAGTGATTTAAGTGTTTTGAACGATCTTTCTAGATTTTTAAATAGCTCATTTCTGGTCTAAATTGGTTAAAATTTTGGATTTATAAACTTCAGTTGGTTGTTTTTCAAAGTACCATTTTATTAGAATTTTTAGAAATTTTTACAAGCACTTAATTAGCTTGTCTTTTAGGTTAAACGCTCAGGCACACCTCAAAGATTCACTAAGTGCATAATGTGCTATTTTGCATTTGGTCCATAAGTTGGTTAACTTAATACAAGTTCTTGTTCACTTTACTGACGTCCATATTAACTCTGAATAAACAAATCACTTCCCACCATTTGTTCAGGTGTAGAATAGTTGATTTAGGTTGATTTTGAGTAATTATAGCATCATTTAGGTTTTGATAGCTTTTGGTACACTATATTAGCTTATAGTTTATTTTAAAAACCTTATTAATTAGCAGTTGCATAGTAGCCCATAATTCCAACATATTAGCATAATGTTTCTCATTTTTCCTAGATTTCTAATCATATTTTAGAATTTTCCTGAAATTTTCATAATTTTTCAGTATTGTTTACTATTTTTCTGGTTTAAAAATAGTTTTTAATACTTTTTAATTAGCATTTAATACAAATTAATCAGAAAAGGTTCCAAAAAAATATGTTTTCAACTTTATTAGATTAATAAAAATATAAAAAGCCAAAAAAATATTTTTCCATAATTTTCCTAGTTCAAATAATAATTTTTAGCAATTTAATTAGTTTAAAATAGTTTTTAAATCATAGAAATTATAAGAAAGTTCAGAAAAATACAAATCCAATTTTGAAAATTCTTTTTAGTTATTTTAAATTTTTGAAAAATAGTTTCATAATTTTCCCACTTGTTTTCATAATTTTTAGTAATTTAGATTTCTTTTTAAAGTTAGAAAATAGTTTTTAATTCAAATAAATTCAAGAAAAAGCGTAAAAATTAGTTTTAATTCTTAGATAATTTTTAAATTTCATTTTCCACTTTAGAATATTTTTAGATCACTTTTAGGAATTAGTTTAGATTAATTTGCATTTAATTCACGTTTCATTTATTTCGTAATTTGCATTTTTAGATTTAATTTGCTTTATTAGTCATTTGCATTATTGATTTAGCACTTTTATATGCTTCCCTTTACTTTCCCTTGCCCCGTAGTGTAGAAATCCAAAAAATCTCTTTTAACACATTCAAATCCCCGATAATCGCGACGTGAGTTGAAAATTCGATTCAACCCTCGTTCGGAACGATCTCGGTGCTCAAACCTAATACGTTTGAGTTACCTAAATAATACACTTCTTATTATTGATCTTCTTTCCGGAGAAATCAACAACTCGTTTTTTTTTAATAAATGAACATTAACATGAAAATTCATCCGTTTGAGTGATCGTATCCGGTTAAAATTAAACGAATGAACATGAACAAGGCTTCGTTCAGTTCGTTTACAACCCTACTTTAAAGGGTTACTTAATCGAAGTTTGGTGTAATTACACAAGATTAATAGTGAATGATGTTCTAATAGCTAAAGTAAGTGGCTAACCAGCTATTTCATTGTTTACATAATTAGACATGCATAGTTACTTCAAAAACAAAATGGGTACATAACATTAAATGGGTGTTTGTAAACAACGATTTTTTGTACATAACTTTTAGTGGTAGAAACTCGTCTAGCTGAGCCAGAATTGAGTCCGGCTCATTTATATACTTATAAAGCTCGAGCTAACTCTTGAAAAATGTCACACGGGCTTGGTTCAAACTCAAATCATTTTGTATGATGAGCCTCAACAAAATAAAAGTCGACTTAAGTTTGGCTTAGTAAGTATATTAAGCTCAAACTCATTTTACGGAGCTGAAACCGAATAGCTTATAAATGTACTGGCTCATTTACACTCTAGTATTACTCATCTTTGTGGAAAACTAGAAGGGGGGTTGAATAGTTTTGCCGATTAAAACTTGGTTTTAAATTATTTAGATCGACTTATGTCAATCTATTTAATATGTGTGTTGGATAATGATAGATAAGCATATAAGTAAGTAATGCAAAGATAAAGAGTAAAAGAACAAACAACCACGACATGAGTATTTATAGTGGATCGGCTACAAGGACACCTTCCTTGCCCTACTCTACTCCCCAAGTACCCCACTCGAGAGTTCGTAAGCACTACACAACACAAGCTCCTTATGTGTGGAAGCCTTCACAAATTGCCGCTACTCTTTTATCCGGTACAAGGATAGACACCGAATTCTTCCACAAGGTAGAACCAAACCTATCACAACGTCTCCTACACTTTTATCCCTGCATAAGGCTAGATACCGAGTTCCATTACAAAGGAGGAACTACTACCCAACACTACACCACTACACAATTACCCAAAGGAGACACACCTGTTACAACACTAGAAGGACATCAATATCCTTTAACCCAAAATATCTAACTTGTACACCGATGCACCATATCGAATGTACACCTTTGGAACCCTTCACTAATGCCTTCAACATGACCCTTCTAAGACCTTTCACTAATGCCTTTAACACGACCCTTCGACACCTCTTACTTAATGCCTTCAACACAACACTTCTATGGAGGGAGGAAAGAACTATCAACAAGATGCACTTCAGTGGTCTTGATGATGACGAAGCTTAGCAACTCATGACTTAAGCCTGCGTCTTCAAGAGGTGGTGATCTCGCCTTTAAGAGGAACCTAGAGAATCACACAAACATAAAACTACATAGAATGATCCTTTAGATAAGAGGTTAGAGATGTTGGAATACTGGGAGAAAGTATATCTAAGAGTGGTTGTGAGCAAGAGAGAAATGGCTCACTATTTATAGACAAAACTTGTCATCTGTCCCATGGTTCCCACGGATCCCTCCCCAGAGGGTTTTGGCTAGTGCAAAACGTGGGATCCAGCTACTGGGTTAGTTTAGTCCAGATTTCGGTTGCAAACCGGTTATGGGTTATGGGTTATGGGTTATGGGTAATGGATTATGGATACCCAACAAGATGCAATGTACCTAGTTATTGGGTTATGGATCTTGGTTCATGGGTCATGGACTTTGGGTCATGGATCATGGATAATACCCAACATGACTTCATGCATGATGTCATGCAATGGGTCATGGGTTATGGATCATGCTCCATGGGTATGGGTTATGGACTTTGGTTTTTACTCAACAACATTCATTGTAGCTAGTCAATGGATCATGGATCATGGATCATGGGTCATGGGTTATGGACTTTGGTTTTTTACCCATTACAACATATACAAAGTACATATACATTTCTATAAAGTGTAAACACTAACTGTTATACATATGCATTTCTATAAGATGTAAACAATATTTCTTGTTAGTGTTTTATAAAAATGTCTTTGGTTTTATAACTTATTTACTAAACATGTTTTGAAATAGTTTTAATATGTTTAGTAAAACCTGTTAGTAAACTATTGGCTCAAACCTTTACGTGATTTTATTTGTTTCATTAAAATGATTTTACATTTGTTATCTATTAAAACATTAGAAGATCGTAAAAATATAAATAAACGCTTTTTATGGCTTATTTGTATTAACAATCTCTCCCTTTTTGTTGATGACAAAACATAAGATTATCTTAAGAAAAATATAATTCGTAAAAATTTGAATTGAAGTTTTT
>OU343223.1:54865736-55128793 GCA_910596185.1 Chrysanthemum makinoi | reverse complement strand
GATCGGGTCAAGTAGCATGTATAATACGGGTAAATAATTCAAGTTTAAATTACGTTCGACACGTATTCTCGTGTTTATCGTGTGTGCCCCCATCGGCTCACACACTTCTAGTCGTTTCGAGTGTTTTTAGCTCCCACAAACCAACAGCTCCCACTTGGGAGTTGGAGTGTCGAATGGCACACAAAACTAACGACGGAAACGCCTAGCAAACGCTCTCACTCGCTTTTTAACTAAAAGTGTCTGAGAGAATAGTTTCGTAAAAGTTTCTCAGTAGCATGGTCATTCAATGTCTTGCTCTAATCATCCTTTGTTATAGATACCGTTAAACCATGGATTATGGATCTCAAATCATTCCATATAGTTTAACCATTTAGAATCTCGTTATAGAATTTAACTAGATATACCAAATGTAATCAAGTATCATCTTGCATTACCCTTTGGGTTCGGCCGAACAATTATCTTATTAATTCGGAGAGCGCCATGGTATCTTTCTTCACATATCAAGTGGAGTAACAAATCCTTTATTGACTACAAGTGTTGTGGATGCTGCTTCACATCACTCAGAAATATAGCTTTTATAACTACCTTGTTCAGATAGCGTTTTGCGTATACTTACAAAAAATGATATCCACACATAATAAAACTTACTTGCATCTCAAGTCTAAGGATGAAGATAACAAACCATTTTCAATATTTTACTTATGACAAGGATCCAAAAGTAAATGTTTGAAAGTTGGGGAATCCAATATGCATCTCTAGTGAATACATATGAGTTTGGCGGGAACAATCCGAATTCTCGTTAGAATATAACCAACACTCACATTTGCCTTACATAACAATATTCCCATATTGTTAACCGACAATGGACATATTTAGAATAATAAAATTATTCAAGGATTAAACATGCAAATATAGGATAACAATTATTATATGAATGAATAACAAATACCAAGTATCTTTATTCATCATAAAGTAAAAATTGTCTATCAATCCCAATTATCCAAATACTAAAACAGATATGCATGAAACTCATTTAGTAAGTTGAACCCTAATGTTTCCAACATTCTCAACCTTTCTTTAAAAGAAAAACTAAATAGTCATCTGAAAGTAAACTTTTCCAAATACTTATTTCAAATATCACATATAGTGAGTGATTTGAAATATAAGATGAGTGTCTTATCTCATATGCTCATACTATTGCAAGAATTATAGTATGGAGATGTCGCCTTACCTTGCATGAGGTATTAGAAATCAACAACATACTGACAGTCATCTTTACAGTTTCTAAAAGTGTAAAGTATTCTCATTCATTAATGTGTAATGCAACAATGCTCTATGTTGAGCATAGCTAGTTAGCAGATTTATCATAAAGGATGAAATCCTACTACAACTAGTATTAATAATCCTCCAGCATCATTTGTACTTATACAACATTATGCTTTATAATTCGTAAACATCTATATTAACAATAATCTAAACTCTCTCAATTAGATATTGTTGTTGTCAGCTCATTTTGTTCTTATACAAAAGCAACAACTAGTCTTATACACAATATAATATATACATGATGAATCCTTAGTTAAAACAACATAAGGTTTCCATCCATGTAAAATTATCTCAAGTGAAATATATCATTTAAGACTTGCTTGAATGATATATTGCATTTGTGTTGGACTTAATTTCCCGCATTTGTTTATTCCAGATAAACATTTATTCCAAGGTTGTTTGTTTTATTCCCTAAATTCCAAGTGAAGTTTCATTCCAAGCTTAAGGATCAATATCTAGCTTAATTGGAATGATATCTTCAACATATAAATTTTAAGGAAAAACACAATGCTCCCACTCAATGTCAGATGTACTCAAGAGTTATCTTAATTCAATTAGAATCATATTGTAATTAAATTCAAGATCTCAGCTCCTAGATGCATGATTCAATCCAAAACATGGATTGCTTAAATTTGTATATTACATAAAGATTATGTAGGTTCATAACTCTTTTGATTATACACCGTCCACGCAAAAGGAAATCATAAAGAAAAAATTACAAAATCTAATTGTCATATTCAACATACAAATCACATGTATGACAATTAAATATCTTTATATAATTAATGCATGTATTATATAAGAAAATTTAATCACAATCAATTGCTTAAGTATGATTAAAAACTTCTTATTAAATGCCAAACATTAATATGTATACAATTTTGTCCTTGTGAGTCTTTCTTCAAAAGAAACTCATTCCAACCTCATAGGTTAATGTAGGAAAATAACAATCAAGCTTAAAACTCAATTTGCCTTTTAAGGACTGCATCTTATCATTCATAGTTCTAAAACATTTATCGGATTCAAGATGTGATAATGTATTTTAGTAGTTAGCTGATTTACAATAATCTTCTAACTTACATCCCTCAGCATTTATACAAAATATCACTCAAGTGATGAGGCATCCTTTCGGATTTATGAATGAGAGTAATCATTATACTTCGGTCAACATTTTCATGTTTAACCTTAGTATGACATTAATAAGCAGATTTTAGAAGGTTAAGTATTTTGTTCTCAAAAACTTTGAGATATGTATATACTCCCACTTACTTTTGTAAGTAGAGACAATTCTCTAAATACTAAGTATTTAAGCAACAATAAATTGTTCCTTATGGAGAACCACAAAATACATTTTAAGTTCTCATCTCAAGATTTGTTAATAAAATGCTTCATAAGATTTTAACAAATTCAGAACTTAAATCAAGACATAATGGAATTCCTTCCAACAACTCAAATTAGGGTTTATAGAAAAACTCTAATTTAGTATCACTCTTTAACCAAAAGTTCTAGCAATAGTTTTGTGTTTCGTCAAGCTAGGAAGAACACCAAAACTACAATCTTCAAGCTAGGAAGTGTAGAAAAATCAAAAATCCAAAAGGATTTAGGATTCAATTGGTTTGAGTGGAAAACCTAAAATCCCTAATGAATTAGGGTTTTCAGTTATAGGTTGTCTTGAATACCTTCTAGGTTTGAACTATATTGAGTGTATCCATGACACACGCAATTTCTAACCTTGATATGTTTTGGAGGTAGAGCAATTAAAGCTATCAGAAACCAAACAATATGAATAAGGTTTGATCCAACACATTAGACATACCATAATGAAGTGGTATCCTATGAGTTATTAGAATTGTGAAACTATATCGGAATTCTATAGATAACTTAATTCTCTTTGGACCAAATACTTGTCAATTGGGTCAAGCCAAATTGCATATAAAGTATTTACGAACCAAGTGCATGCAATAATGTATATTCATTGAACAATACAAGAACCTTATGTTCACGTGTTCACAAGAAGACAGAACTGTTCAAGGATTATATGTTCATGTGTTAACAAGAAAACAGAACATTTCAATAATACATTATAAGTCTTTGAATAATTCAAAGGCCTTATGTTTATGTGTTAACGAGAAGACATAACACTTTTACTATATATACTTTATGTTATAAGTCATTGATTAATTCAAGGACTTTATAATTATGTCTTAACATGTAAGCATAATTATACTAACAAAAGTAATCATGAACGCAAACTATTGAGTTCTATAGTAATTTCAAGTTAATTTTATACTTCAGAATTATGATCATTATCATATAACCATAATTATGTTGACTAAAACATGTAGTCAAATGTTGAAGTATCTATACACAATATCATGACATTTGAATGTAGTAGGGCAACAAACATCTAGCGTGTTCAAGTCCTAGTAGAATCATTATTAGAATGTAGTAGGGCAATAAACATCTCATGTGTTTAAGTCATAGTAGAATTCTTATTTTCATGTAGTAGGGCATTAAACATCTAACGTGTTTAAGTCCTAGTAGAATTATTAGTTTCCTGACCTTGCGGTCAAGAGATACCAATAATCTTGTTGTTCCTTGCACACATTTTGAGATTTCTCCCACTTGTGTAAGGTACAACATCATATTATGAAAACAAACAACACGTGATTAATTGTTCAAATAATATGATAATGTCATAGATATCATAAGTAGTTTTAGAACCATAACCTTTAATAAGGAATTGTGGATTATTATTCTATAGATAACGCTTCAGGAAGCGACAGCAGGAAACGAAGGCAGCGTGTTATCTTATAAAATAAAATGCAATTTTCCTTTAAGCAATGGTTGTTCATATTCGGAAAGTAATGAATTATTTCAAAGCAAGTTTGAAATGATATGGGTGACTAACAAGAAATTAAATCTCGTGAGCTCCCACTGAAAATTGACAACATTACATGAATGATATTTCAATAATAAAATGCAATTGCTCCCACTGGATTTGTCAACATTGTAAGTGTTACATTTCCAGTAGAAAGCATATAGCAGTTTTATATACTTTCCTATTCTCTTCAAATGCCTACGAGTAGCATGTACTTAGGTATTGAACAGAGTATATGAAGTTCTACTTATGTAGACAATGGACTAGCCATTCTTTTATTCAATTAACTTGAATCTTTAGCATGCAATTCCTCCTTTATCGTCTACATAGCCCCAAGGGTAATTAGCACTTTAGGAATAATAAGAGTCCAAGAAGATTACCTAGCAAATATGCTAGTAATTCCTTTACTCTTTGCGGTTTAAACTCATACATCGTGACAAGTGCATGATGTTATTTATTTTAGTAGCTCTAAACACAATGTTTCCAGTTACACAAAATATTCTATCTTTCAATTAACTCTAGACCACGAAAAGGGTAATGAAAGATCATATAAGAGTTTATCAATTTTGGAATCCTATCTTAGTTTGTCAACTAAGGAAAAAGATAGGTATAAGTCTCACTCTTCTTACTAGGAAAAGAGGCTAAGTTTGTCTTTCAAAGAAAAACAAATTTGTTTACGAATTATGTTGCAATAACACAATTAATCACAACATAAAAAGTTCAAATCTAGTATTTTCGATAATTACATTCTTAAAAGAATTAACTACCCAATTAATTACTAATTAAGACTAAGATCCATCTTGCAACCCCATTTAATTACCATAGGTCTGACCAGTGTATAAAAAAATGGGACAAGAGGTAAGCGACGAGCGTTAATTGCATAATGCAACTCTTAGATTTATGAGACTGTTTAAGGCATTAGTATCAAGTAATAATGTCAAAAGCATGTTTAGTTCTCATCTTATGCCTCGGGTCCGAGGTCTGACCAGGTTAACTCGATATAAGTCGACCAAGTATGAACGTGTAAAAATAACCAGAGGTCTGACTAGTGAGAAATAATTACCATGGGTTGGAAAGGCCCTTAGGTCTGACCAGAGAAGTCAATCCAAGTGCACGTGTCCATAGTTGGGTGGCATAGACTTAATATTAACAAATAGGTATGCACACATAAATGTGGTAAAAGTCGTGTACAAAGAAGCATGCAAAACAACTTTGTAACACTAATTTTAAAACTTTTGGTAATGACACTGTAGTGATCATCATGGTTCACGGTAGCTCCAATCGAACGCACAGGAGGCAGAGGACCGGATAAGCGATAAAGCATAACCTTAGACATCCTTTCAGTGAGACTGTGCTCACTTCTTTAAACCCCCTTTCTAGTTTGTTCTAGTGGGTGAGCCGTACATCCCAAGTGTCCATAGCGTCTAGTTTTTAAATTTTTGAAAACGTGTTTCATATATTAGGTCACTTTATTTTACAAAACAATTTTTCACTTAATCAAATAGTGTGTCACAATGAGCATGTTATTTAGGCGTGTAAATAAAGACCAATATTAATGTTATGGTTACGATATGTATTATTCCATATTGCATACAATTAGGTGTCAAAGCAAGTAACAATAATGCACATAATGGAATCACAAACATACAAGCATAAACATTAATATAAATAACCACATATTGTTCAGAGTCCTCTTTCGAAGTCTTCCCCAAACGGAGAACCATAAGACCGTCACTAGGATGCAGTTCCTAGATTGCCCCATGCATCACTTAGAAAAGCAATTGAGTGGGTCTTGTGGCCGGAAAAACACATAAAGCATGACAATCCCAATTAACAAGTAATTACGCAATATATGTATTTAAATCAATATGTAATTCTAATTATCACAATAATTCTAATTAACAATTAATAAATACAAATTAACTTTTAATTCTAATTAGCAAGTAATTTAAATTTTACATGTAATTCTAAATTAACAATTTAATTTTAATTAACAAGGTAATTATAATTCACATGTAAATTAAATTCTAATTAACAAATTAATTCTAATTATCAATATAATTTTAATTTGTGTGTGACTAGTTATTATTTATTAAAACTTGACAAGTATTGCATGTAATTGTCAAAATTAAAATAAAACATAATAACTAAACTAGGTTTCATGCAGCCTTTTAAAACATGTTTATTAATATCGAAAAGCGTGTAACCCATAATCGCGAAAAAACGAGTTGGCTCGTGATGCCAATCCGTTGGGATTTTAGAAGCGTTAACCGTAACCTCTCACGAGTACGCCTTGGCGGATAAGGATCTAGTCAATGCAATTATGTTAAGCACGTATTTAATAAACAAATAATTAATACAATATTAATTAATTAAAAGGGATAAAAGAAACCCTAACCTTACTTGACAATTGATCTCTATTAACGGAACAAGAAACCAATACTTAAACCTTAAGTATCTAAATTCGATACCTCGAAGAGTATCACACACAAACCCGATTCACGTATACGTTCGATATATGGCTAGTCGAGAACGTAACAATAAACCAATCAACAAGTGACCATCTTGAATATTACTCAAACAAGAAAACCACCAAAGACCTTTGCTAGTCGTTCGAGAACCAAACTGCCTGATGAGCATGTTCAACACCATCCGATATCGGACAACATATGTCCGATATATACATGATCCTACTGTCCTATATCTAACCATCAAATAGGAAGAACGTAGACCTTCTTTGCATTCTGGTCGCATGGAACTTTAGCAAGGAATCAACAAAACCAAATCTTTATTGTTATGCATGTATACGTATATATATACTATGACATATGCATGCATTCAATATTGTTTTCTCTAATGATTAGTCAACTAGGAGATCAAAGAAAACTTAATAAAGGTTTTAGGGATAGTCAAATATTTCGTCACATACATGAGGTGTAGGATGAATATTCATGCGCATATGTGATGGGAGAAAGTTGTCTATATATACATAAAACAACCGACTCTTTGTTGAGCCTTAGACTTGATCGTCAAGTCAAAAACCCAACCAAGCCCATTCACTTTCTCCCGCTTTCTGCCCGATCAAGGAACACGGAGCCTGCTGTCACATTCGACCCATTTAGCTATCCAAGAACAGCCCATGGATCAACTAGTGGATCGGGTCAAGTAGCATGTATAATACGGGTAAATAATTCAAGTTTAAATTACGCTCGACACGTTTCTCGTGTTTATCGTGTGTGCCCCCATCGGCTCACACACTTCTAGTCGTTTCGAGTGTTTTTAGCTCACACAAACCAACAGAATCTACTTAAGTACTTTGAAAAGTCATATTTGCGATATGTGACTGTGTAGATTACTTGATTTCGTTTAACTTTTGTGATTCTTACCTTTGTTATTCTTACTTTTAGATGGCAATGTATGTAACCTACTGAAAATCTATGTTGCCAAACACTCCCGTTCCAAAAGCAATTACTAATCTTCTGTCTAATGGTAAGCTAATTTCTCTTATACCCTTTGGCCCATTTTTATAATTAGATGTTCATGGTTATACATTGAAATATTTTTTCCGTAACAATCCTTTTAATAACGGTTTTTATGCCTTAATTAAATCCGGTTGTATTAAAATAAAAGTAACATATATACATTTGATTTTTATCCGGATGATGAAGCGGGACTGAATCGGGTGTGTTTAGAGGCTGAGGTGGGGGCTAAAATGTGTCAGTTTGTTTGGGGTCTAAGACTACGTTTATCAATTAGGTTGCCAACCCAAATAGTACATTATTCATACAAATTAATAATTTTTAATACTTTCATCCAAACTTTCCTTCCAACCTAAAGTCATATAGCAACTCAAGATCACAACCCCAATATACCACATGTTTTTATTTTATTGGCTATTTGTTTTTTTTCTTTACTTTTTTATTTTTATTTTTAATACTTATATTATTTTAGGTTGGGTTGTTGATAAATGGTATGGATTGTTTGTATGTATTTTACGTAGGTGGAGGGAAGAGAAAATAATATTTTAATAAAAGATGGGGTTGGGTTGGGTTGTTGATAAAGATAGTCTAAATGGGTGTGGGATTGGGGGCTGAAATGAGAGCTGGGATAGGTGGGGCTGGGTGTTGAAATGGGTGGCCAGGGTGGGTTTGGGTGATGAAATGAGTGTCTTTTGAGGCTGAAGTGGGGGCTAAAATGGCTCAGTTTCGGGGCTGAAATGGACGTGGGATTTAGGTCATGGTCTTGGGTGGCTACATGTACACTGCCAATTACATTTTGCGTGTGAAGAAAAATGAGCTGGAAATTAGCTGACGGGCTGATGATACAGACACAACTAATGTAGAGCTTTGAGATTTTTCTTATATTGTAACATGAAACTATTTGTCATTGTATGTTTTGTATTGTATGTTTTGTATTCGTACTGTGTATTCATATTTTGTTAACTACTAAAAAAATTATAAGTTGAAATAATATTTGTTACAAGTAGTTGTCTTTTGTTTTGGATTATGCTATATTGGTTATTAAGTCGAGTTTTTTTTTTTAACTTGGATACAAAGCACATCGATTGAATACGTCGATTTCGAACACTCCGCAGCGAAATGCGGGCTTAAAACCTCGTTTGTACTAAAGGCCATTTGTTTGAGTTTGGTTGGGCTATCTTTTGGATCTTATAATTTTTAGGTTGGTTTTGGGCCATATTATACAATTTTTCTTTTTTCCGGGCTCGGCTGTTGGATACTTGGATTGTATTTCATATTTATCGTGCCACATCTATTTAATTGACGAATCTAATATTTTCGGATAGAAAGTTAATAAAGCAATCTAATGTAGGTCAATATATTATTGATTGAGGGTACAAAATTGGTAACTGACTATAGCTCGATGTTTATTGTATGAGAAGTATTTTACCATTGTCAAAAAATAACAGCTTGTTTTAAAATTAGTTTAGGTAAAAAAGCATATTTGAACTGCAAAAGGGTACTGTAGTGGTTAGAAACTTCTTAAAAAGCAATTGTATGCCAAAGTTGCTTTTTTTAACATACGAGATTTCGAGCCCGCGCGATGCCGCGGGTGTTTTCGTTAAATATGTAGTAACCAAATTATCGAAGATAGCAATGTTAAAAGTCATAAGAAATCGAATAGTCTATATTGATTGTATAAATTTACTCTAATCCAAACGTATGTGAAGCCTAACTACTTTCAGCAATGCGACCGATAAACAAAACAAAACAGGAAAATAAGCTAATCCAAACACCACCTGACAGCGGCATTTCACCTGATGTTGCCTGTTCATATGGCTTCCCATTATCCCAAACTTCAAGAGCTGTTATTTCATCAGCATGCTTCTCAAGCAAATCAGCAAAACGCAACAAAATACGATATCTTTCCTGGTGAAATGTATGAAGGAATAAATTTTAGTGATAAACACCACTTGACTCCATATAACTTATGACATGAAGTAATCAGAATATCAGATAATAAGAAAGATTAGAATGCTGACTGCATAAAATGACTTTTAGTAGGCAGCAACAATTGATTAATAATCCATATTGTTCCATTATAGGGTACTTGCATTTGTGTTAAGGTTAAGGAGAAGGTATGTGTGACCAAAAATAAGGTACGTATATACTTTTAGTTCCTGTATGCGATATTGAGGTGAAATTTATTCTTATTGCCGAATTACTGATACAAATCATTGTGCAAATCTGCGTTTGAATTTGATTTAAACGAAAAATAATTGCTAGACATTCTCAGTAATAGATGTATCCTTAGTACCGGAGCTCTATACTAATCAAGCATATTCCTACGCTTTAGAAATGATGCAAACAAATATTTATTGGAAAGATCTACCGAGGAATAAATATATAACTATTTAGCTTACATATGGTGTCATTCTAGGCCAAGGACCCTTAACGAATGCTTTTCGTGCTGAAGCTACTGCACGATTAACATCTTCAGCATCACCTTCAGCAACATTCGCAATCACTTCCCCTGTTCTCAGATCTAAGGTTGGAAAAGTCTTCCCTGAGCCAGAAATGGTTCAATATCAGTTCTTCCATAAGGTGTTCACAAAAGTCAGAAGTGTAACAAATAACAAAAACCACGGAGTTTCATGAGTTAGCGTACGAAAAGCTTACCAGACGCTGCTTGAACAAACTGTCCATTGATAAAAAGGTTGGTATATTCAACCTTGACAGGTGGAGTTATCGGTTCCTCTAAGGCAGCGGCTGTACTAAACCTAGTGATGCCAATGCCTCTGCCAGAGTAGCAGCCTGAACTATGCAGTTGATCATCAAAGTCAGTTAATCTCATTAAATAACGGCATATGAGGTATTGGGTACTTGTAACACATACAGAAAAGGCATGAACATGTAAATTGTGGTTCTAATTACTTTTTGGCCAGTAATCTATTACCACCTGAAACATAACTAATTTGATATATCAGTCAAACCTCAAATCACGATGCACCTAATTACAAAAACCAATTGATACCAATCATTTCAAAACCAACTTATAAGGTCCTTCCTTAGTCACTTGTAACAAAAATATGCAGCATTACTCCATTTCTATCACGAAAAATGGCCTACTGACTCCCAAAAAGGATTATGTGATTATTTCACATTTTCATTTTCAAGCCAAATAAGTTTATAAGCCTACGAAGTTTAGCCATATTCAAATACTCAAAAGTGCCTATCACCCTAATACCTTATTTATATCCAACCCATATATCTGCTTCTATTTATTTGACACATGCAAAAGTAAGTTGTATCCTTCAATAACATTAAACAATATCACAATATCCCAAATTTATGTAAAAAATTAAACGACAAAATTTAAAACATAGTACAAAAAAAATAGAGTTAACTACCAGTTTTAGCGATTAAGGTTTGAACTCACTTGTCCTTCGTAGTTTGTGTCTGCAATGTTCTTTATTCTTCTGTAAAATTGAAAACATATGGCTAAAAGAATTGGGTTAAGATTGTTATATTAACTGATATGAGATATGAATCGATGATCAGTACCTAAAAGCATCAAATCTATAACTCAAATATTGCGCCTAAAAAATTGTATCATCTAAAATTTATTGAGCATACACACAAAGCATGTGATGAGAAAGAACAACACACTTCATAATCTATAGAACAGGAGCTCGGTCAAAAGCCAAATACTATGTTGCAGACACTAATATAGATCATGTAAAAAAAAATCAAGTAGAAGCATTATATTATTCGTTCTAAAAGAGATGCCTGGTTGTATAGCACAACAGGTATTGTTGCCCTTGCCTTATTAAAAAGGACTACTTGAGCTGAACACTATTAGAGGTAATAAAGGTGGCATTTTTTTAACACTATTAAAGCTGGACGCAAACTTCATGACAGTAGTTATGTTATCCACCAACTTGCTCCTTCCGGTTGTACCAACCCATTGAACCCACCAACTCAACCCATCAACTAAACCAACCCGCTCAACCAACAGACTGTACCCACCCACTGAACACACCCCTTTCATCCCCTGAACCCACCCACTGAACAAACCTACTGAACCAACACACTGAATCAACCCACTGAAGAAACTCATGTGTTCAGGAATGAAGAGTACATACCATAAAGATTTGTAATAGCATTAGAGACATTAACTGCGGCTGAAACTCCTTTGCCATTTCATGAGATGTCTTTCCCTAATAAAAGCTTCGAAATCTTTCATTCATCATCTAAAACTCTGCCCCAAAGAAGTTAGACCAAACAGTGCATTAATTTAGCTGAATTGGTTTGGAAAAAAATGTGAAACTCACCAGACTGGTTTGACCGACCTAACATACTTAACCGTGTATATTACTTTTATGTTTGGATGCAAGCATCACCACAGTACCAAGTAACAGGAAAAAAAAAATTCATGGAATTTCATAACATATACCTATTAATGGGTCGGTTCAGGCAGTGTTTTATCTCTCACAGGTCAAACGTATGAAATTGATGTTATTGAGTAGTTACATGAAAAGAGTGGAGGTATATAGGCTTTAATTGTATGCGGGTTTTATTTTATCTCTGTTATACTGCAGGAATCACAGTGTGTTCATCCCTTAATATCGCCTGCACCACAAACATTCAGGTGATGTTAAATGAAATTCTTTGACATTTTTTACCTAATAATGTTGTTACGTTAATCGGTCACAATATTTATCATTTAGGTAAATGTAGTTCATTAGAATAAGGTTTTCAAGAAATTAGACCAAAGTTTTTCTCTTTTAATAAGAATTTAAATTTATATCATCGGTTTTTATTCACTGCACATTACACACCCCCTAAAATTCATTTCAGAGAGTGGTTTTTATTAACGGCAAACACCCTCAAACATACAAAGGTGCTCATTTTCTGTTTACGAAACGCAATAACTTGATAGGCAATCCCAAACAGTGGATAATCACATATTTTGGCGTGCAACATAATTTTTTTTTTGCTCGTATAAAAGTCCATTTAATCTGGAGTATATCTTCGATGGTGCTAACCTCTTGTCATAAAGGTTAGCACCATTGACAAAGAACTTAAAGGTGGTTTTCATTCAGTAGACGAAGTGTATAATAGACAATACATATGCACAAAAGGCAGCTCGAATAGTCACCTGTAAAATGCCGTCAAGGACAGTAGTTTGCGCTTTGATAGCTGCTTGACCCAGCCATGAAGCTAAAATTATCACATCTCCGTTTGTCGGAAACCTGCAGTTCCATGAAAGATGAGAGAATGTCCAGTGAATCTTCACTTGGATAGTCTTTCCTAGCGGTTTCAGCCATGTGCAACAAATGGTCTACTTCAGGTTCATCCAAATCGGGTCGCTTGTCTACAGTTTCATTTAATAGTCACAAAACCTGTATTATCACCAGCAAATCAATCGCACTTATCAGTTTCCAGGAACCTATTAAAAGAACTAAACTTTTACATAGTAAAACAATACATGCTTACAAAATCAGAATATGCAACCTTGCAAAGTGCAAATAACTGTTTTCATGAGATTATTGATGAAAATCCCACATAAGAATAATAGAGTAGATCAAAACTGACTTTAAAGTAACGAAAAATAGTTACCTCATGAATGTAAGAAACGGGGTAATCGCGATAATCCTGCTCAAACATTTAAGCTACACCGGCGTGCTCTTCATCCTCCTTTCTGTGGAAATGTGGAAAATCTGCGACAACAAAATTTACACCAACGTTAACACTCCTACAGTAATTGTACGGATAAACATACATCAACATATACCAAATTTTGGGCTTACCAATCAAATCAAACGCAACACTTCTTTTTGATGTTGTGTGTTCTTAAAGGGTGTTTCAGATCCTCTGTGAGCTGCATCCAGAAGATTTGTAAGATCGTGTGAAGGAGCTTGAAAGTAAGAACCATATGATACGAAAGATAACCAAAAGACAAATGAACATGAAGATTATGCATTAACCTTGCAGGTTAGAGTTGACCCTCAATCAAGCCAAGGTGTACCTGCACGCAAAAAAGGCGTTAATCCAAATGTGCCAATTAATGCAAGTTTAATTTACTTTCAATAATGGTAACCTTTTTTCCTAGAAACTGGCCTATTTGGGCTTTCCATGGACCACATTTGTGTAGTGTAACCCTCATAACTTTTGAGGTTCGCATAGAGATTCCTGAGCTTGGGCAACAACAAACCTGCTTAAGATCTTTGTCATAATAATTTATGTTGAAATTAATGTCTGAATCAGGTCCACGGAATAATGACAGCTTGATCATAAGGCCTATAACAAACAAGCAGTTCATATATCAAAATAAAATAACAACTTGCCCAAGTATATTTTTGTTTCCGGTAGTCGACCACACATGATGAGTTAGAAGCAATAAGCAAAATAAAACTGAAATTTGAAACAATCCATGAAACATAAGAGTAGATCCAAACCAATTTTAGGGATTAAGAATACCTCTGTCAGGAGCTTCTTTGGTTTTATGTTAGCTTTTCCTGCAGCTGCAATCACACATCGGCTACAACTTCCTAACGCTATCACCATCGATACCATATCTTGCAACGACGTGATGTACGCACACAAACAACAACAGTTTTCCTTTGGCCACCTCCTGTCTTTCTTTCTCTAAGCTCATGCTTAAGGTTCCTGTTGATTCAGGTATTCCTATTAAAATAAAAGTCATAATATAAGCAGACGGTCTTAGTGTGAATCAGTATTAAGGACACGAATTTTCATCTAAATTTGAGACTCTTAGAAGGATGCGACTTGACCTATTTTGCGTCAATGATGCGTCTTTCGAGTACAGCAAGCAGATTTATACAACTGATCATTGGCGTTTGTATATCAATGAAAAGAAGTATTAATATTGTTTGACGTCGAGTAAATAAACTGAATATGACATGTTTGTTCTTTTCAATATATGTGCCTTACCTAATCTGCAACACCCTTTTGTCGGTCTTTTGCAATTCCACTCCCAACACGCCAACTGAAATATATTAAGACATGTTATCAGCGAAAGTAACAATACATGATTGGTTTGGTAGTTCATATGTAGATCGGTTTGGTAGTTCATTTTTGTAGGTCTGCCATAAATTGCGTGGTTGATGATGTTAAAAAAACTGCAGCAAGGAGAATGATTGATACATGTTTCATCGATTTCGACCGTTCGACGGTTTATCAATTGCACTGCTTTCTCCTCTCCCTTTTAAGTACTCGCCCATCTTGTATCAATGATCTCGACGTAATACAACTTCTCTAATAAACTGCTAGGGTGTGTTTGGTTAAGAGAATTGAAGATGGAGAAATGGAAATGACTTTAATTCTCGTGTTTAGTAAGCTAGAGAAATAGAAAAGCGGAGAAATTGGAGAAATTGGTGGGGAAATTGAAAGAGTTGAGTAGTGTAATTTAAGTAGCCCTATTTCCATTAATTTTGTGGAGAAATTGGAGAAATGGATTAATTTTTTTGAAAAAATGTTTTTTTTTTTTTTTTTTTTTTAATTTAAATTATTTAAAAAAAATAAGTTTAAAATTATTTTTAAAAAAAATAAGTTTTTTTTTTAAATAAATACATTTTAAAAAATATTTTTTTTAAGTAAATACATTTTAAAAAAATAAGTTTTTTTTAATAATTTTTTTTAAAGAAAGTACATAAATTTTTAAAAAGTAAATTTAAAAAAAAAGATATATTTTTTTTTAAATATTTTTTAAGAATTTTTATTTAGACAAAATATTATTTAAATAAAAAAAATTTCATTTCTCGGGTCAAGTCTCTGTTATTACTAAACATTAGAATTGAACAAAATTCTCTACTGATTTCTATTCTCTGAGATTCTATTCTTTACTTCATTTCTTTTCTTTGAATTTCTCTCTACCAAACGCACAGCAAACAGTGAATTACCTTTGACCATGTCCAACAGAAAAAAACACATTACGCATACCGAAACAAAACCTACTCAACATTTGTTCCAACAAAATCCATAGCGCGAAAACCAATATTTTCTTTCAAACTCCTAACTCTGCCTATTTCACAAAACAACAAACACTCTATATCAGAAACCGTATAAACCAACAAACAAATAAAACACATTCCTAATTTTTTTTAAAAGGTGATTTACCAATGATAAGGTTTTAAAATGTACCTTTTTGAGGGGTCATTTAAGCCCTTATTTGATCACTTTTGTATCCGTTATTACTTAATATCGTTCCTTTTCACTTTTTAGGTATCTTGAAGGCCAAATGCTAGAATGACACTTATTCGGACAAAAAGGCGCGAATATACGAAGAAAATGGCCAAAGTCAAGAATCGAGACACTCAGGCTGCTGGAACTGAAGGGGACGGCGTCAGGTGTTATCTGCGACGCCGTCGCATCACTTTTGTGACGGCTCAGTAGCCAAATTACTTATTTACAAGTGACGGTGTCAGGTTTTAAAAGAGTAGGTCCTCGCAACTCAGACGGCCTAGATTTGATCCAGAAGACGTCAGAGACCGAAGGGGACGGCGTCACAAGCAAAGGGTGACGTCGTCGCAAGACTAACGTGGCCAAGACGAAACCCTAATGACGGCGACCCGACGGCGTCACAAATCAAAGGGTGACGCCGTCGCATATGTAATCTTATATATAGAATCCGATTTTTAGTTTTCGTGTGTAGTCGTTTGGAGTAAAAACCTAAACCGAACCAAGGTTGTCTTGTACAGTATTTTAGGGTTCCAAACCCTATCTTACATCAAGATAAGTGTTTTACTTCATTAATTTAATTATGTCTTCAATTACTTGTGTGTATGCTTGCATGTTCCCTATGTCCGGCTAATTTACTTGTGTGTTTGCTTAGGGAATATGAAACTTAATTATTGAATATTGATTGGTTGTCTCTTATCTTAATTGTTAATGATCTAGTAATGCGATAGGTCATCCGTTGTGTAGTTAATGCTTGATTAATCTTTGTGAACCTTAGTTTATTAGAGTTGTTGTAGGCTAAACCATCCAAAGAGTACCTTAGAGTTAAAGTTTATAAATCCTAGAGATTTTGTAGGCGATACCCTTTGGTAGTTTCAAAGAGTTAGGGATAAACGCATACCCTACGACCTTAGACACACAACGCGATTAAGAATAAGGACGTGACAATTCAACCATCAATAGGAGATAATTAAGGAGTAATAAAACCTAAGTAAACACATCTTTAAATCATCATACGAGCACACAATAATTAGACATAGACTACCCTCACCTTAGTTAATTAGATAATTAGATAGTAGAAGTAATCGGTAGAAATACCAACCCCCAAATCCAAACCCCGAGATTCGTACCTTTCCATTTCCTAAAAAATATAAAAAGATAAAAATAATCTTCCTCAACCCCAACCTTAGCGTAGTAACTTCTCACTAGCATTCCTATTCCCCTAGAGAACGATATCAATTCCCGTGGCTTACCCTAATACTACACTACAACGATTAGGTTCACTGCCTAGGGTGTTGAAAAACTTGCTCGACGAAAAGGAAGTTCCTTTGACCCCGAACGACGCGTGTAGCGTTATCAAGTTTTTGGCGCCGCTGCCGTGGAATAGAATAGCTAGTTAGGAGTCCACCTCGTTTAGGTTTCTTTGCTTGATTCCTATCAAGTAAATTTTTTCTCATTTTTAGCTTCCTCGTAGTCTATCCCCTTCTTCGTGACCTTTGTTCGTAACCCCATCACTTTTCATCATGGAAGGTGATAACCAACTACCATTCATCAACCTACCACCAAATGACCCGCCAAGAGGCCGTACTCTTGGTGAATACTCGAGACCAAGCCACCTAGGCTATAGGAACACCATTGAGCTTCCCGACCACTACGGCCCTGCGATCCGACACAATCCGGTTGGTGCAAAACGGATGTGCATTCCATGGACTTCGTTCCGAAGATCCTAACCAGCATTTTAATTGGCTTGAGCGACTTCCCGCCGGCTCCATCTCAAGTTGGGATGATCTCACCTCTCGCTTCCTTGCTCAATTTTTCCCACCGGGGAGAACCACTAAGCTTAGGAATGATATCTTGATGTTCCAACAACGTCAAGGTGAATCTCTCTACGAAGCATGGACTCGATTCAAGGACTTACTCCATAAAGTCCCTCATCACGGCATTGATATTTGGCTCAAAGTCCAACTCTTCTATGATCATGTCAACTTCCTCACCAAGCGATCCATTGACCAAGCGGCCGGTGGAAAACTTAGTGATCTCACCGCGGAAGAATCATGGGGTATAATAGAGGACCTTGCTCTCTATGACAACGAAAGTTGGAATGACCCCCGTGAGTTGCCCAAAACCGTTAAGGCAATCTCCTTGCCTCCCATTGACTCACAATCTTCCGACCGTAGGATGCTCGAGCTTGAAGATCAAGTTAAATTCCTAATGAGCTCCTACGAAAATCCTAAGTCTTCACGCCATGTGAACAAAGTTTCTTCCTCGTGTGAGCCGTGTAGTGATCCTCATAACACGCGCCTTCCCGAACTACTAATTAATGGGGAGGAAGATTCCTAATAGACTTTTAATGAAGCCCGTCTCAACTAGGCATCTCAGACCCCGAAGGGATGTTGCAATCCTAGGTTAGGTGGATAGAATAGATAATCAATGACCCATTTAGGAAGGTTAATGCTTGGTAGAATTAAGGGATTTCCCGTTTATGTAGGTAGTTTCACATTTCCTACGGACTTCATAATTGTGGATGATATTAACCCTTGTACGCATAGGACATAGATCCTAGCTTGTCCCACGTTATTCTAGGAAAACCTTTCATAGGAAAACACCGATGACTTATGATCCCTCCTTAGGAATAGTGCGATTCAAGGATGAGACCGATGATGTAGCTTACCAAATGCCGTTTAAGATTGAGAAGTTTTCATCACTCTCCAATGATGAAAATGAACTTAAACTATCGGTCTATTATAGGAATGGGGAGGATAAGGAGAAAGGATTAGATTATGTTATGGCCAAGATTTTCGGATTCTATAAGGATTGCTTGAACTTAAGACCGGAATATAGAACCGATTGGGGAGAGGACAACCTCTTAGAAAGGTGCATCATAGGGCACTTTTACAACATGGAATCCCCCAATAGAGACCGTCATGAGGAAGAAGGTGACGGTAATGAAGTCACGTAACGGCACGACTACGAGTCTAGCTACAAGACTCATAAATAAAGAAAAGCGCTTTGTGGGAGGCAACCCATGCTTAATTGTTTGCTTGTTTGTGTCATATATCTTTTATTGATTGTTTATTCTCATGTTTAAATTTGTAAAAATTCTTTATTTTGTTTTTAACCTCGTCTTAATTACATATAAAGGTATTTTACATAAGGGATAAGTGTAGGGAGGATTACACACGTTTTTAAAAGAAACGTAAACATGAGAATTTCAATTAATTAAAAGATATGCATGTGTGTTTGTTCGAGTCAAATGCTTGTATCGAGTCATAATGGATGTTTTGCAAGAAATTTTTCCAGATTCTAAAGATGTAAATTTTCCAGAATTTTTTCTAGAAAATCGCAGACCAGTTTTTGTCAGGATAACCTGACGGCGTCAGGATCGCAACCTGACGGCGTCAGGAAGGAGCAAAAACAACTGATTACTTTTTCTCATTTTCTGAGCTACTTATAATTTTTTGGGATTTTCCAGGTCTTAATTTTCCAGAAATTCTGTAAACATCCATTCCACAAGCATTATATCCTAGTTTAGTAGAGTCATATATATATTATTACCGCTGATTTTACGCGAAGGTTTCGTTTGTTTTCTTCAAGTGTGCAGGTTTAATTTATCAAGAAGAAGATACATAAGATGAGAAGGAACTTTTCACGCAAACGTTCTTCTTGAAGAAAGATATAACCACCACTTTACACGGATCCTACCGAGTTAATCAGGGGAGTACTGGTTTCTTTCATCTTTTATTACCTTCCATTATCATAACTTTGATACTTTCGGGGAACATTGGGGACAATGTTCAGTTTAAGTGTAGGGAGGGAAAATAAAACGGGAACTTAGAAACTATGCTTATCCTTAATTATTTGCTTTGTCCAATTGCATTTGTGTAATAAACCATGAGAAAATGTCGGTTAGGGTAATTTTGGCACCAAATTAAAAATTTTACATGACATATAGGAGCGGGCCATTAGTCATAATAAAGCGTCTCATGGATAAGAAGTTATATGACTAGCACAAAAACCCTTTACCACTTAAATTCCACCCAAAATGTGAGGACCGCCCTTAGCTTAGTAGGAATTAAAGCATTCATCTTTAATGCTTAGTGTGTGAACCGGTAGTATAATAGATTCTAGAACTTGTGTTGTGATGCATTCCGAGATCGCTAGTAAGACTACACTTGTGTAGTTAGGAATAACTAAATGATAAGAGGCATTAGGATAACCCTTGTTTGATACCCGTAATATAATTACTTCTTCCACATCGGTTGAGTAATTCCCCCACACCCTTGCGTTGTACTCATCTTTAGTACACGATACCGCTAGTTAACCCCTCAGAGCCTATCCTTTTCGCGGTTCTCGTGATTTTTCGGTTTTTCGGAATATCAATGAAGAGCATTGTTTACACCCCACCCCCAAATGTACACCCAAATCGCCTTAGCCTACCTTGTATGCACTCACTTTTAGTGCATTATTGTTATCACCCTAAAAACCCTTAGTTCAATTATCTAGTTGCTTGCATAAGTTGCTAAGTCGAGTCATATCCTTTGTACACAATTTTGGGACGATTGGGACTCATGGGAAAAGTTAAAGTTTATGAAATGACGAGAAGGGAACGTTAAATTCAAATTCCCTTTATTTGCGTAATAATGTACTCCAAGTGTTTTGATCTTTTCAATTCGGGTCAAATTAGTATTAGAATAATAAAAACTCAAGTGTAGGGATGTGCCTATAAATCCCTATCATTTTGATGTTACCATAGAGGATGGTAGAGTAAAAGTGTATGAAAAAATAAAATCGAAAAAAATAGAAAAAGAGAAAAAGAAAAAAAATAGAGTGTTGAAAGAAAAAAAAATGAATGAAAAAAAAAAAAAAAAACATACGGGCTACCATCCTACATCTATCTTTAATTTATGTTTGTTTGTTTCAGTTATCTAGAGTCTAGAGTGTCGAGTCTTGGCTTAGCAACGCCATTCTTCGCATGCTTGTAACATAAATATTTTTGACTTGCCACCACTAAATAGCCTATCCCACCAAACCCTTTGTTTCCCTACCGTAAGCCTAACATTACAACCCTTTAAAAGACCTCTTGGATAGTCTTTCCTAGGTGCTTACGCCAAAGCGATGGAGGTTTGATCTAGTCTCAAGCCTATGGTAATCTATGTACTAGGACCGGTTAATGAGTGTTTATCTTCCATTTCCAACTTGTTATATTTCATATACACCCGAGAGATGTGAGTATCCAAACACCCCATGTGAGGTGCTAGTATGTAATTTCCGTGCTTGTTATGACTTTTGCGGGGCTTATATGTGTTGTGGATTGTTTTAAACCAATGCTTCATGACCCCTAACTTATAAATTAATTGTCTAAAAGCACATTTGCTTGAGGACAAGCAAATACCAAGTGTAGGGATATTTGATAAGGTTTTAAAATGTACCTTTTTGAGGGGTCATTTAAGCCCTTATTTGATCACTTTTGTATCCGTTATTACTTAATATCGTTCCTTTTCACTTTTTAGGTATCTTGAAGGCCAAATGCTGGAATGACACTTATTCTGACGAAAAGGCGCGAATATACGAAGAAAATGGCCAAAGTCAAGAATCGAGACACTCAGGCTGCTGGAACTGAATGGGACGACATCAGGTGTTATCTGCGACGCCGTCGCATCACTTTTGTGACGGCTCAATAGCCAAATTACTTATTTACAAGTGACGGTGTCAGGTTTTAAAAGAGTAGGTCGTCGCAACTCAGACGACCTAGATTTGATCCAGACGACGTCAGAGACTGAAGGGGACGGCGTCACAAGCAAAGGGTGACGCCGTCGCAAGACTAACGTGGCCAAGACGAAACCCTAATGACGGCGACCCGACGGCGTCACAAATCAAAGGGTGACGCCGTCGCATATGTAATCTTATATATAGAATCCGATTTTTTTAGTTTTCAGTGTGTAGTCTTTTGGAGTAAAAACCTAAATCGAACCAAGGCTGTCTTGTACAGTATTTTAGGGTTCCAAACCCTATCTTACATCAAGATAAGTGTTTTCATTAATTTAATTATGTCTTCAATTACTTGTGTGTATGCTTGCATGTTCCCCATGTCCGGCTAATTTACCTGTGTGTTTGCTTAGGGATTATGAAACTTAATTATTGAATATTGATTGGTTGTCTCTTATCTTAATTGTTAATGATCTAGTAATGCGATAGGTCATCCGTTGTGTAGTTAATGCTTGATTAATCTTTGTGAACCTTAGTTTATTAGAGTTGTTGTAGGCTAAACCATCCAAAGAGTACCTTAGAGTTAAAGTTTATAAATCCTAGAGATTTTGTAGGCGATACCCTTTGGTAGTTTCAAAGAGTTAGGGATAAACGCATACCCTACGACCTTAGACACACAACGCGATTAAGAATAAGGACGTGACAATTCAACCATCAATTGGAGATAATTAAGGAGTAATAAAACCTAAGTAAACACATCTTTAAATCATCATACGAGCACACAATAATTAGACATAGACTACCCTCACCTTAGTAAATTAGATAATTAGATAGTAGAAGTAATCGGTAGAAATACCAACCCCCAAATCCAAACCCCGAGATTCGTACCTTTCCATTTCCTAAAAAAATATAAAAAGATAAAAAATAATCTTCCTCAACCCCAACCTTAGCGTAGTAACTTCTCACTAGCATTCCTATTCCCCTAGAGAACGATATCAATTCCCGTGGCTTACCTTAATACTACACTACAACGATTAGGTTCACTGCCTAGGGTGTTGAAAAACTTGCTCGACGAAAAGGAAGTTCCTTTGACCCCGAACGACGCGTGTAGCGTTATCAACCAATCTCCTGCACCTCTCAGTCTCCCGACAACAAAACATCAACTAACTCGACACACCAAAATGAACAAACTTATACACTTTGAAACATACCTGAACCCCCCAACAACATCCATAAAACTCAAGATATGAATCTTCCAGAAATTTTCATAAGAATTTTTCGTCACCGATTGTTTTAACACTTTAAAAAGCAATCCCAATTACCCTCTGAAAAACTTAATAAAGAAGCAGATAACCACTTAAAAAAGCAATTACAAAACACCTTCTTTAGCCACCACCATCAAACAACAAAACCCAAATTTAATCATCTTTCAACCAAACAAAAATACTATCTTCTTTCAAATTAACCTAACATCCATCAAAACAAACAAAAAATAACCATTTCAACCTTAAACTAACTGATATTAACATAAAAAGTGATCTTTTTAGAGGGTTTTCGGGATTACTTATCTTTCCTGCTTAACTGGTTATCTGTTTCAGATAAGTATCCGAATTATATCACCTACAAAAGAACACTTTTTATCACACCCCAAATTTCTTATATAAAATTAGACACGGATAATATATTCAATAAAAAAAATAATAAAATAAAAATGTGTCGTACCTTTTCGTGATATAATTGGGGTCACCGGAGTTTTATATAAGATGGATGTCAGCATAAATTAAAGGGGCATCCGGTTGAAGACAATCCGGTGGAAGAATGTTGGGCAGAAATGCCCTCAGTTTGAAGAAGTTGTACTCAAGCTCGTTCTCCATTCAAGGTTTCTTCATACCATCTCATCATCTCAAATATTTTTCGATTTCATCTTTAAATCATGAAGCTCCGAAACCCCATTCCAGTAGCCTGGTCAATTTCTTGATTAATTGAGTTGGTTTCACAAAAGAAGCAACCATCACCACATCAAGTAAGGTACTATCTCTTAAATCCACTAGAAACCCCGAATCGGTTATCAATATCTTGAAAAAAAATACAATTTAGACAATACCCATATCAAAGATATCATTTTTTATGCTCCAGAAATCGTAAGTTGTAAACCCAACAAAACCATCGAACCCAAAATTAGGGTTTGGGGTCACCGGAGTTTAATTGGATCTTAGAATTAGTTAGGTTATGTGGATAAGGGAAGTTAGAAGTGTGTTGAAAAATAAATAAGTAGGGTAAAAGAGGCCACACATTTGTGTACTGTCGATAACAACTGTAGCAAAGGTCCTGTAGCTAAGGATCCTAATAAATGTAATATAGTATAATAATGAGAAAAGTAACGACTATTATGTATAAGTAAAATATATCTTTTCTACATAAAATGTAAAAATGGTCAAAGGTTAAAATGAAAAGTTGAAAATTAAATATTGAAAGTCAATATTTTTGAAATATTTGAAAATTGAATGTTGAATCATGAATGTGATGTCTATGTGTATGAACAAAAAAAGGAAGGAAAAAACATTGAATGTGACATTAAATGTAAACCAATATTTAATGGGTATATATTGAATATAATGTCTATGCGTATAAAACGTTTCAACATATTACATTAGTCTTCAAATCAAGACTATTGTGTTTCTATACCACAATATCGTATATCGTTAATTGTCTGCCGCTAGAAACCGATGCCGCTAGGCACTGGTACTCGCCTAGTATATATATATATATCTCAAAATAAAACGTTGACCCTATATTGCTGGCCATTTTTACATCAAGTAAACAAATTAACAAATGTAATTTGGCAAATTACATTGACCATTTTTTCGTTACCTCAATGTGGAGAGAATTGAAATGATTGGTATTTTCAAAGTTGATTGAAAACCATTACAATGTGTTTATAAAGGAAATATAACTTGTGGCCGGTTTGTTAGAGCATCTACAATGCATCAAGTCTTAAAAACTTAATGCATTTAACGCATAATACATTCAATAGCTAAAGCGTGGAAGAAAACTTGATGTTTACCAAGCCTTTGTAAAAAAGCTTTTAAAAAAGCTTTGATTGTAATGCAAAAAACCATTTCCAAAAGCTTTTTAGAATAGTAAAAAGCTTTTAATCACCTGACTCGTTGTTGATGCTCTTAGAGAATATAAGGCTATTCCCAGCAATAACATCACTTTATCTTTTCCTTCAGCGTCACATCAGTTTTCTCTTTCGTTCACACACTCTCACTTTTCACTTTCAATAAGTGACACCAGTTCACATTTCAACATATTTTATTTATTACAATACTCACTTTTATAAAAACATACCTCACAAACACACACACTTACAAATCAAATAATAAATGATAAAAACACAAAGGGAGGCCGACCTTTGCACATTCATATTCGGTGAGAGTTTCACCTTCCATTTTTTTTCTCCTCTTGGCTCACGCGGCAACAGACACCTCCCTCTAAGGCCTCATATAGTTGAGTGTTATTTTAAAAAAGATGAGCACTAAGTTATAAGAGTAGCATTATATTTAGAATCCTTTAAATAATTCAAGTTTTTCAATGTCGAATAGATAAGTTAAACTGAAACCCGCAAGATTCAACATTGTAAAAGAAATGACCCTTTTATACCAGTATAAACTTTTACAAAATAATATGTCATTTCATGATTGATGTATTTTTATATGTTTTCTTTCTTTTATCTCTAATGAAAGTAATCACAAAATCATTTTGTAAGAGTTTTTGTAAACAAAAAGATGAGATCCAATATCCACTTTGTAAATATATTTTGAAAAAGGAAACTTACTTCTTTAGTATTACATTTCAAAATCATGACTATATTTTTTGAAAAGTGATTTGACTAGTGAATAAAAAAGCCCAAATTAAAAAAAAAAAGAAAAAAAAAAAAAGAAAAAAAAAGGAGGTAAATTGAAATTACTCGAATGAAACTAGTTGCAAATTACCCATTTACCCTTCTTGAACCCTAAAACCCCAATTTTATACCTTTGTTATTCTTCATTTCACCATCTTTTCATTCATTCTCAAAACGCAGCGCCATACAGGTATATATCTCTCTTCCCATAAACACCTTGTAATTATTGCTCTTGATCGAGTAGTGTAATAACGTTATGAGTTTATTATTCATTAAGAAATGTAGTATTTGTTAAAAGAATGTACCTTTTTTTTAATTTTGGTTTGTTGATGGGTCACTCACGTACTGCTGCGCCACAGGCCCTAGTTATTTTCGTTTATGTAACATTCTCATTTGATTGTGATATGCTATTACAACCATCTGACATGTCTTGTATGAGACGATTTGAACCCGCAACCTTCTGCGCCAAAAGGCCTTTGGTTATTTTGTTTAGTGGAGTTATTGTTTGCTCGTTTATGTAAAAAGTAAGTATGTGAGTATGAGAACATGTTCATTTGATTGTGCTATGCTATTCTTTTAATTACTTAGTTCATATACTTTGTTTAATATGTATTTTATTATGCATGTTTTGCGCAATAGTTAGTACCCCAAACTTACCTTTTAGGAATCAGGTTGACAAGGTACACATGATAGTTTTTTTGTTTTTGTTCAATCTGTTATCGTTAGATTACTTGATGCATTTATAATTCATGGGTAACGCATCTTCTTTTTTGATTAACTGAAAGTTAAGAACTAGAACATACATAAAAAAAATATTATTAGACTCTAATAAGATTCATTAGTTGTCGGAGGCCTCCTAGGAAGTGGTCTTTCTACCCTTGGATAGAGGTACCACTGTCTACCCCACCCATAACTCGCTCTTGCGTTGTTGGGTATTGTTGTTGTTGTTGTTGCTGTTGTATAATTCGAATCATTAGCAGCGTTTTTTTTATTTTTTCCATCACTTTTGTATTATAAACATCACAAACAGCTTATACGTTGACAGGAAAATATCACCCACACGTTAGATAAGCAAACCATTCCTTTATTAAACGTTTACAAAGAATAGAGAAAATAAAGTTGTGTTTGGATTTGGACTTGAGCAAGCTGCCAAACACCCCCTTAACCGACCTATTGGACTAAAGATACGACTTTAGACCCCCTAAAAGTTCTTAGTATTCTACTTAATGAAGATAATCTGTGCTCGAGTGTAGTTTAAAAAGAAATGCTAAAAGAAGATGTGTTGTCCTTGCTGCGCCTTGCTGCAGCCATATCTGCCAACAGATCTATACCATTAGTTTTCTTTTGTATTAGCTAAAACAGTTTTTTTATGTCTTGCTGCAGAATTGAATTTTCATGCTGCTAATAACATGTTGAATACTCTTGCTGTAAAGTTAGTTCCTCCAAATATCATGTTTCGTGGTTCTTTGAAATGTTACTCTGTTTGATACTTTGATATTCCTCCTACTATTGATTGTTCTTAAAACTATTGCTTATCTTAGAAGACATGATTTCTCTGTTATGATGATGATTATTTACAAGTCTGGAATATATTGATTGTTGTTTTGATGATTGAAATATATGGAGTAATATATGATCAGTGTGTTTGTCGATGTGATTTAGAAGTCTAAATTCATGATTACGATCAATCTTTTTAATGACAGATGGATTGATAAGATACTAGTTTATATGGTATTAATCTTTGAATGCTAGCTAAATATGTTTAATTATAATGTCATTGATCTAATGTTTAAGATGGCAATTTATAATTTACCTAAAACTGGTCTCAACAGAATCTATTGTGGAATCGTTGTAAACTTTCTCTAAACTCGATCTGTTGGAGCGAAATCATGGGCGGATATCATAAATTTTTGAGTCTGACATTGCAAAGGTGGAGGAGATTTGTGCTTGTCCAAAACCTCAGCCCACTTGCTCCAAAAGAGGCGCTGTAAGTTATACCCTTGCTCCGGAAATGTATATGTTTTTTGTATGCAGTATGCTTTTTGTTATTTTTATCTGAAAAGTAAATTATTAGGTTGCATAAAGTTATTTTATTGGACATTTTTTGCTTATCAACCATAATCACATCAAATCATTTTAAACCTGTAAAAAGAATGGAATAAGATATGATTTTTTTTTGAGTTTATAAGCTAAATTTGATAAGCTTAAAAGCCCAAAAAAAGAGCTTACATAAGTTTTCAAGTTTTCAGCTCATAAGCCCGTTAAATAAGCTAATACAAACACCACTTAGTTAACATTGAATATGTGAATGTTTTTACCTTCAATTGCATGATTTATAAGCTCCATAAAGGCTGTTTGCTAGTGCTTGGATAAGGTCTTTCTAGGTGCTTAAATGGCGTATTGTGTTATCAAAACACAATAAGCATATTCAAACATTCTTAAAAAAGTGCTTATTAGCTTTTTATAGGCTTAAAAAGTGTGTTTTGATAAAGGTGCACCTTATAAGGTGTGTTTCCGGGACACAATAAACTCTTTTATAGAAGCTTACCCACGCACGTGATAAAGAAACTCATGCACTCAACATCTTATTTTTAACAGGGAAACTTATTTCAGTCAACATGGCCCCGTTGAAGGGGTTCGTTTGATCCATGATCCAGAAAAGGGCGGCTGTTACACAAGAAAGGCTCTGGTCCTAATGAAATCTGAAGTTGCAGCTGCACGTATTGTATGTTTTTCTGTCATTTGTATCTCCTTCTCTATTTACGTGAAAAAAAAAAATTATATTTATTCTATATATAATAGTGTCATTTTATCTGATAACTTTATGTAGATCGAAAAAAAATGTCATCCATTTGGCCCGGACGGATGCATTACAACGGTAGATTATCGAGGGTGAGTTAGTAAATAAATAATTGCAGTACAATATTCTGATCTTGGCTCATTTGTTTAACAATGATGATTAATATTTACAGAAGTGTACAAAAGTACAAAAAAGGCCGTTTCAAGGTATTTTTAATGCTTCCGTTGCCAGTGATTCAAGATTCTGTGGAAACACGTACCAAAACAGGAGCAGAGGTAAGTTTGAGCATAAAACTTTTCTTGATTGTTTATATTTGATTTAAAACAATTCCGTAATCATATATTTCATGCAGCTCACAGCTATGATAGCGAGGGCATATAATGGCATTTTATTCACGTCTATCAAGCTTGATGTTGATGAAAAGGATTATTACAATGGGTATGCAAGTTGTTAAATAATACACACAATTATAAGATATATTTATCTATTTATTTAATTAATATGCATGCTGACATCAACAGTTTGTCGTTGCAGCATTGCCACAGTCAGGTTTGAATCTGAGTTTGACGAGGCAAGAGTTTTGCATAGAACTAGAGAAAAACTTGAGACTGTAGCTCTGTGGAAAGATACCAAGGCCGAGGGTAAGCACACACATCGTTAATAGTAAAACAATGTGACAGTTCGTTTTTGGTGTTTGCAAACATGACGAAATTAAGGTTACGATAATTATTTAGGTTATGGTCTATTCATGTAAAGAGTGTCTTATATATCATTAATGACATTTCATGTTATGATTCACCTTTTTTTGCTAATCACAGGTTATTGTGGATGGGAGTGCCGTCAGAAGGTTTTGGATGACTATGAAGAAAGGGTAACTAATTACTTGCTGACATTGGTGTTTGTAGTATATCCTGTTACTTATCATTCCACTTCCTAATTTTATTCATGTTTCATTTTATCATTCTAGTTCCTACTCGTAATATGCTCCAGGATTATGATTCAATCACCATCTTTTTAGCTTTTGAGCCTCAGTTTATATTATTACAAACAATTTAGAGATAGTTCAAATATAGTAGCAATTGTTTAACATGAACATCTTTATAGGAGTTCACATGTTATAATCACTTCTCATACTTACAAATTTTCGTTTGTGATGATCACAGGTTGCGGACTGGGGTTGGGGTTTGGATGATAATGATGATGCTTGGCTTCCAAAAGTCTGATCATATATTTTCAATCTTATTTGGTATTGTCGCTATGGGTTACACGTACTAAGCACTTAGTTCTTGGCAAGCTTGGTCGATGACAATTACATCAACGGTTACCAGTTTATATATTTTGATTAAAGAAGAGGAGCAGATAAGCTCATGTTTACTATGCATATGTACAAATGCAAAATCTACCATCATGTCACTGGTTATAACAGTGTAACCTCTATTCCTATTACTGGGTTTTTGTGTTACAGAATGTCACCATTTTCAACTAAATGATGCGATCTTGCTTTTGTGACTGTAATTTACCTGTCTATTAAATGTAGGGCTGTTTGCGGATGTGTTGCATTACACATTTACATGACCGAATAACTGCTGTATAAATACATTGGAGTACTGGACGCTACTATAGATACACCAAAAGTAGGTTGTTTAAGCACACATATGGTTTGAACTTTGAACAACCAGTTTGGCCAACATTCGGTTCGGATGGATAATGAACTTATGGTACTTTGTCTATGATCTTAACAATTTTCTCAAAACTACTTTATTTAGGATACTTATTCTTAACTACTTCATTTAGGATACCTATTTATATTGAATTATTGATTGAAATCAGTTTGGAACTGCGTTAAAGCTGGACTTCCCCAAAAAGCCCATGCCAAATTTGCCTCAAATTGTTTTGGCTTGAAACCTTGGTCGGGCTTAACCTAGCCTGGCATAAACAGTCCAAACCGGTTTGAGAATGACTTTTCAGGCTTTTTCTTCTTTATTATCCTATAGTTACTCGTAATATTTTTTCGTATCTTTAATACGATTAGAAACATCATTTTGAATATAATTGCGAAGAGAAATGATAGAGATGCGTTTAATTATGTGCTTAAAACTGTGTGAGTTTATTGGTTGTAGCAGCCGGACTCACTTCTTCATAAACCAATAAATTATTGTCACACAGTTTTAAGCATGTATTTAGGCATCCTATCATTTCTCGAGAGCTACCTAATTGAACAATTTTTATTTTACTTTTTATTTTTATTTTTTTTACATACCAAAAGTTTCTAACATACCAAAAAATAAATCTTAGCCATTTATCTTTTTGTTGAGAGAAAATGGAGAAAATTTACATATATTTAAATTAAATATTATTACACCCATTTTTTTTTAAGAGTGAATTACATAAATCGTCCTTGTGGTTTGCTATAAATTACGGATCTTGTCCCTGTGGTTTTTTTTAGCGGGTTTCGTCCCTATGGTTTACAAATATTACAGATCTAGTACAAATCTTGACCCGGGGTTAAAAAAGGACCTCCAATGCAGCGTCTTTCTAACTATAGGGGCTAACTTTATAAAATTGTGATTTCCCTCTCATTTTATAGGGTTTTGTGATTTCCCTCCACTTATTTTAACTTTATATGGTAGACCAAATTAGAAACACAAACACAAAATCAGAAACACAAACACACACAATCACAAGCACGCACAAACACAAAATAAGAAACACAAGAACACATAATGGTTCGTTGTCCTAGATGTCAAGCTCCCTCGATTGTCCGCACTTCATGGACTCCTACTAATCCAGGAAGGAGGTTCTACTGTTGTTCAAGAGGTTGTGGGTTTATAGATTGGTTTGACCCAGAAATGTGTCCAAGAGCCGTGCAAATTATACCCGGATTATTGAGATCTATGAACGATCTTCGTGCAACAGTTGATGACCAAACAAAACAAGCTAGAAGATTGAAGTTTATTTTAGGTGTTAGTTGGTTATTTTTTGTGGTTTATTTCATGAAAAGAATTTGAAATGGTTAGGTTTAGGTTCCATACATCTGTGGTATGGTATTTGCAAAATGGAATAGTTATGTTTAGTTAATGGTATGGTTATGTTGCGTTGTAATGAAATGGTAATCTTTTAAGCATTGTTTCAACTGTGGTTGTAATGGTAATGGTTATGTCAAGTTGGTGAATGGTAATGTTAATGGTATTTGTTATGTTTTGCTTTGTTTTTGTACAAATGGTTATGTTGAATGAAAAACATAAAAGACTTAAAAGTATGAAATGGCAATCTTTTAAGCATTGTTTTTGTACAAATGGTATTTGTTCACACAAAAGACTGAAAAACATAAACTAAGGATAAATGAACCACTGGTACAATCTACCAAGTGCATAATTAAAACCATACACAAAAGACTTAAGTGCAGAATTCATAGTTGTTCAAAAGGCATACACAAAAGACTAAAATATAATCCTTTAACAGTGCATACTGATGCCCATAATCACCATCCACCTTCTCCTTTGCTAACTGTTTTGCCCTATAAGTTTTCATTTTGGAAAACCCCATCTCATATTTTTTTTGGAGTTGGTCTCTAAGGGCAGATGTGGGGATTTCAGGGTTAGGAATTATTGTATTTTCTACATCTTTTGATAAGAAGGTGGCTGTGCACTTTTTAACTGACCTAGAATGAAGACAAGTATGGGTTTCATTGAAGGTCTTGACACTCCATGTCTCTTCTTGGGTTCCCTTGGACACAAGTAAAATCCATGGACAATTTTGTTGATCCTGGACTATTGGCCCATCAACAGGCCCACTTGCATTTGAGACCTCATTTGACTCTTCAGTGTCTTTAAAAACTGGTGTTTGACCTCTACATATAGCTCTGACCCTATTCTTGTCATTTTTGGTAACATACAACTGTCTCCTTTCCTCCACTGCTAATTTAGAAACCATTTCTAACACAGTCCATTTGTCACCAAATTTTCTGCCAACATAGAAACCTTCCTTTGACTGTGTTTTTGCTAACTTTCTTAGTGCTCTGTTTCTACCAGCTTCTAAATCACCCTCACAATCTGATGCACTATCAAAGTCATCAATGTCTAAATCTTCTTCTTCTAAATCTGCTTCTCCTTCACACTCAACATTGCTATCAAATTTCTTGTTAAAAGCCTCCATATCAACCTCAACATCCTCAAACATGTTGTCCTTGTCAACCAAAACCTCATCATCATCTCCTTTATTTAACCCACTTGACTGACCCCCTTCATTATACCCAATGTTAGGATAAAAGGGATCAAAGTCCTCCATATCTAAGTCAGTTGGCAAAGTCCTAGGCTCAGTTTCTCCTAAAAGTAACACACTTGATTGTCCCATTTCAGTATTAGCATGTTCTTTCTCAGTCACAACACAATCATCAACATTCTCATGGTCAAAGGGATCACCACCAGGCCATTCCTCAAAATTTAACACTTTTTGTGCAAGTGCTTTCTTAGTCAGTTTCTTAACAAACTTCTTCTTAGGTTTTTTTATAGTTTTTTTCATAGGTTTTTTCTTAGAAGGCAAGGGGTTTGACATAGGTTCTGCTACTTCCACCTCAAACATATTAGTCTTACTTTGAGGTTGTGACATGGGAGCATCTAAAACTGACACCCAAAATTCAGTGAACACCTCAATCACTTTCAATGAACCAATATGCTTTACCATCTCTATAACATCACTATCTGTTACTAGGGGTTTAAGTCCTTCATCTAAACTAGTGTTAGGAATTCTAAAATGATAAAAGATAACTTCATTTTTATAACCTACCAAGCCTAACATGTCACTAAGTTCATGGACTGACCATTCATCAGCATCAACCCAATCAAACCAGCTAACCTTACCATTCATGTAGCGTCTTCCAGCACCCATTGTAAAAAACCCGCCATGGTTTAACTTCAAAGTGAAAATAGTTGGGTTTTTTGATCCTGTTTAAATGAACAAAGATATAAGAGTAAATTATTACATTGCATTCATAATAACCATAGGCAATTGCTAAATTAATATGTACCATATTCTTTAGCAGGTTCAAAAGATGTTCCTGGTTGTCGCAACGCGCATTTCTTGGAATCGCCCATCATAGACATGTTTTTGTGTGTTGAAATTAGAGGGGTTTGTGTTTGTGATTCTTGAAATTAGAGGGATTTGTGTTTGTGGTTATCTTCCTTGTGATTATGTGTTTTTGATCACAGATGATCAAAGTTTGTAGGTGAGCATAGGTTAGTGTGAAGTTTAAAGGCTGGGATATCAAAGTTTAGAAGGTTAGCCCCTATAGTTAGGAAGACGCTGCATTGGAGGTCCTTTTTTAACCCCGGGTCAAGATTTGTACTAGATCCGTAATATTTGTAAACCATAGGGACGAAACCCGCTAAAAAAAAACCACAGGGACAAGATCCGTAATTTATAGCAAACCACAAGGACGATTTATGTAATTCAATCTTTTTTTAATTTACTCCTAAATATGTCATGAACCTTTAATCGTTATAGAAAACAAATTATACCGTTATGACTATCATTTAATTATTTTTCTATACACTTTGATATACTTTAGACAAGCTTTTTTTGATCGTTTTTTTCATGTATTATTTTCGGTATTAAAATTCACATGACATATCACATGTGATTTAACACTAATATCAAAGTTTGAACACTAAACATTTGTACTAAAATTGACATCAATATTTGTCTTAAAATCAAATACATTTTTCGTTTTTTGCAATGAAAAACAAACATTCATGGGTTACCAACCATATATCACACATTATATTTAAATTATAAATTATAGCAGTTCATTCATAAAAATTCTATAATCACATGTGAAAACAACACATGTGGATCACATGTGATTTTATATGTTTTATCCAACTTTGATGAATTAATTGAACTAATCTACAATTTGAAATATAATATGTTATATATGGTTGGGAAGCTATGAATGTCTAGTTTTCAAGAAAAAATACGGTGAAACTTTTTAAATAGTATAGATCAAGTTATGTTCATTTTATTTCATGCTTAAATATTCGAATAATCAAATTAGTGTTTTATCACATGTGATTTTTTGTGCAAGTTTCAACGACGAAAAAAAATTGAAAAAAGGGACGAAAAAGGTGAAAAAAAAGTATGTCGAAAGTATATCAAAGTGTCCGTTTATAGAAAGATAATTAAATTGTTTTAGTAGGGAATACTTAAATGAAACTCTTTATCTTCTTCACTTTAGGTAAGATGGTCCTGGAGATTTAGAGGTTTCCTTGTATTATTCCATAAGAACTTTTCTTGTTCCCTGATCTCTTCAAATCTTTTACTCCAGGTCTTGATCAATTCAGCAGTATTACCTTAATTCAAGACATCCAACATCATTTCCCATTCTTTATACCCTAAGAGACTCCACTTAAACTCATTGACTTCGAAATTTGAGTCATCATTATCTATGATGATAGTTACTTTGAGAGGCTTGGTGTTTGGAATGATTCTGATGCCGGTGATAACCTAAACTCCATTCTTTTCTTGTAGCTTTCGTACACGACCTTCATTCCTTTTGTCAGCCTTTGTTTTAAACTTAACCTTGGTTGCCTTGAGTTCATGAAGCTGAATAAGTTTGAACTCTCAGGTGGTTTTGACAACTTGCTTTGTTGCTTCGACATCCTCAATGGCTTCTTTGGCAATCTCCTTGACAAAGTAAGCATCATTTAACGCCTTCTTCTTTCTTTCTTCAGCTTTAAAGAGTTCGCGTAGCTCATGTCCCATGACCTTGACTACTTCCACATATTTGAGTTGGTAGCCAATCACGTTAGGGCCTGATAATGATTCAACTAAGTTGGTTGGGTCGGATATGATTGGGCAAGGTTGACCTTCAGGGTTGAGAAGTTCAAACAAGTTCAGAGATCATACTATCTTTAATACCAAACATATTCTTTTTGTCGTTGTTGTCTTCTGTTTATTGTGTAAAAGAAGATGTAGGGAACTTTTCAACATACAAAAAAAAAGTTTGAACTTCTTTAAGAAACTATGCACTCTTAACAGCCTCCACCGATCCCTGCAATTTTTCAAGTTCAAGAATTAGTTCCTCCCCTTCCCTAACCCTCTTTGTATATGCTTGAGAAAGGAGGCTCAGATCCGTTGCAAACTTCATCTCTCTAGTAGTCTCTATGTCAATATATACCAGCATTTGGTCTCTCACCATTGTGGACTTAGCTGCCATAACAAGTTCATTAAGACATCCCATTGATCTAACTTTCCAAAAGCTACTTGTTTCTTTTGTATTTTATTGGCCTTTGTTTAACAAGTTGGGAAAATTTCGATAATTATGTGGCACGTAAATAGAAAAGGAAAAAAAAAGAGCACATTTGAACGACCAAGAAGTAATCTGGTTTATGATTGCGTATGGGTATATGGAAAGACGACCAGTGGAATTCACCGGTCGCCATGCAAGCATAAAAATCATAATTACCATGAAACCTAGTAAAAATCATAATTACGAACTCAATGGACTTTAGTAAATATTTGATAATCACAATAGACAAATGCTACGTAGTAATACTTGAACATCTTTAAAGTATATATATAGAACCTGAAAAACTAACAAGAAAAAAAAAAAAAAAAAAAAAAACATCAAGATTCACACCATGACGCTTTTTTACACTGAACATTGAAGCAAGAACTTTCAAAAAGAAAATTCAATCAAATATCACGGGGAAAATAACTAAGAAAAAACAAACGGTTGATGAAACATACAAAATATATCGATTGGAAATACCTCAATGCACCATATATAAAAAATAATATAAAATTAAATTGGATCCGATGCAACGTATAACAACGTAAATCCTTGTTATGATCATAATGGATTATCAGATACTAAGTTATAATAAATGTGGATGAAATTGAAGATCTTTTAAATGATGCAGGTATTGTTAAAGAGATGGAAGAAGTGGTACGAACTTATGAAGGGAAACTTGAGAGGTTTCCGGTTTCACCTTTTCCTTATTTTGGGTTCTCGGTTCTTCGGGTTCCGGTTCGAGTATCATGGACACGGACACACCTGAGGTGCACAGATAGGCTAAAGCCCGAGCTCCGACCCGAAAAAGCCCAGCCCGAAGCCCGATCTAGCCCAACAGGCCTAAATGGTCCTTATATTTTTCCCTAAAGCCCGATCTGGCCGTAGGCCTGGTCCGGCCCGGGCTAAGCCCACCAAAAAGCCTGCCAAAAAGTTCGAAAGGCACGAGATTTTGTTGTTAGAGAGCTTTTATTATGCAATTAACGTGGTACTTTTGTTTTGTTATTTTTTTAGTAATATATTTACAAATGTTGATCAAATATTTTCATTGATAATCACTACTACTTATAATGCACAAATGAATCTCTCTCTTATTAAATTTTCAGACTTTGAGACTTGCAACTAATAAAGCATGATGTACAACATTTGAAAGCACATAATTTTCAGACTTACAACCAAATAAGCATAATATACAACACATTAATGCACATATTAAAAAAAGAAACCACATTAATGCACATCCGTCTCACAAACCACAACAACAACAGCCAACACCAAGAATTGATACAGAAAAGGAAAAAAAACGAAACCAAGATCTCCGAGCTTCTCTTTCAAATACTCACAAACTTTTTCTTTAAACAAACGAAAGAGATATTCATCACAGATCTTTTAGAAGATACACTTTTTTTTACTATCCGAAATTAAAAGGAAAGAACAAAACACACCGGTTTCATTCCTACACACTTTCGTTCAAACAAACACAAAAACAAACATACCCAAGAACCGTTTAAAGATTTTGAAGCCCTCTTCTCAGAAAGATACCAAAGTAAGTTTGGTTTACTACTCGGTAATCTTAGGTAGAAAAAACTAAAAAGGGTGGTATTTTCGTAGGCTTGATATCAACTACCAAGTTTTGTAGTGTTGTGATTGGATTCAATAAATATCAAAGAAAATAAAAAGTAAAGGACAAAATCTATTTGTTTGTGTGCAAAAAGTTGTGGCCGCGTGAAAAAGAGATGATAAGTTTTAGTAACTGTGTTTCTTTTTTTTAGTGATTAGGGTTAGTTTGTTTTATAAGTGGTTTGTAGTTGGACTTATTGCTGGGCTGCCCGAACTTAATACCAAATTGGGCCTCTTGGATCCGAAATTTTGCACTTAGGTGTGATACTTAAAATAGTGGACGGTGCTTTCTCATATCTATATTATCAAAATAAAAAGTACATGTTATTACACATATCTATATCTATATAGAGGAATGAATCTCTCTTCTCATGGTATTAAAATTAAGACTTACAAAATACAAAACCTATTATACAATACATAATGCACCATTAATGATTTTTCTCATCAATCTTAATTTTAAGACTTACAAGTCTTAAAGCTTAATGTACAAAATACAAATCACTATTAATGTGGTCAAAATATTTAATGTAGTTAATTAATTAACTGGTCAATAAATACAATTAATGCAGTTATTAGAACACCCCTTACACAAAAAATACAAATTATCAAGCATATTGTACAACCAACTTAAACATAATTCCTGCATTAAAATCACTAATACAAACAATAAAGAACATTATACAAATATTCAAGCCCAAACGGGCAACGGTCCAAATGGGCCCGAGCCCGAACGGGTACGATCCAAACGGGCACAGGCCAAACGTGGTCGAGCCCGAGTGGGCACGGGCCAAACGGGCTCGAGCCCGAACGGGCACGAGCTAAACGAAATTCTTGAAATCCGTAAATTTATTATCAAAAAGAACATAATAAACTAAAATACATGATTCACCGGAAAATTTTATTTCAGGGTATCCGCCGCCGCAACGCGCGGGAACCCTGCATTAAATGTCACTAATACAAATAATAAAGCACATTATACATATATTCAAGCCCGAACGGTCAACGGTCAAAATGAGCTTAAGCCCGAACTGGTGCGGGCCAAACGGGCTCTAGCCTGAATGGGCATGGGCCAAATAAGCACGGGCCAACAGGCTCGAGCCCGAACGGGCACGGGCTAAACGAAATTCTTGATATCCGTAAATTTATTGTCAAAAAGAACCTAATAAACTAAAATACATGATTCACTGGAAAATTTTATTTCAGGGTACCCGCCGCCGCAACGCACGGGTACCCTGCTAGTAACTATATTATTATTACAAAAAATATATAAAAACCCGGGCCAGACCATTTGGGCCGCAATAGGCTTAATATCTTGGTTAGGGTCCGAGTTTTTTTATTCCCAGACTTTTTCTTAACTATAAAAGTCCAGACTTTTTTCGGCCCGGGCTTTGTATAACTTTTGGGAGGTCTTGGAGAATTTTAAACAGATAGTATAAATAAGGGGGTTAAATAGCAAACATAGGAAAGATACAGAGATAAATACAGTATATATTTCACCCCCAATTATGAAATTAGGGTAAAATTCGAACATGGAAATGGAACGCAGGAGGATGATTAGACACGTGTATGTGCTTCTTCTTCTTTAAAGTTTTAATTGTTTGAATAATAATTAATGTTGAATGGTGAACAAACAGGAAGCCGATCGATTACAGCAAGATGAAACAATTCACCAACGATGAACTTGGTCTGGACAGTCCTGAGAGGAGACGGTTTCTTGAAGAACAAAAAGCCAGGGCTCCATATTGGGACCACTATTTTGCTACTGTAAGGCCCTGACACTTTCTGTTGTCTAATTTCTTTTATTCCGATGTATTAATTTGCTTTTTAGGGTGAGGGGGTCTTTGGGGGTGTTTGTTTTTCGGCTTATATTCGGCTTATGAGCTTATTTGTTTTTCGGCTTATATATACGCTTAAACAAACACCCCATTTGTGTTAATGAAATTGTGTATGAAAAGCACAACTCATGGTTATACGAATTTTTATAAGTTCGAAATTTGATAACCCTTACCATCACCAAACCGACCATTAAACCACAAACAAACCCCACTTAAACACATATATACCTCACAAACTCAAAGTATTACATACTAAAGTGTGCACCACGTTCGGTGAAGCAGACCACCAAACCATCGCTAAAAACACGCGTGGTGTTGGTGTTGCCGTAATGGCGTTCACGCGTGGAGGTTAACCACGGGCCGTGGTGCCTCCCATTACACTTTGTTTTTCCAAGTGGGGTGGTTTTTACTAACTTTTGCAGAAAATTGATTTGAAGACGTTTGTTTTTCCACTTTTTATTTATTTTTTTTCCCTTCCAGAAAAGTGGCTTTGTTTTGTTATTGTTTGTTTCAATGCCATTAGAAGAAGCCCGGCTGGTTATATGCTTTTCATCTTTGATTTCCTCAGGTTGATTTATCTCGCTTTGGAAGCAAGGTAGGGGTTTCATATCAAAACTCAAAGAAATTACGTAAGCTCATTAGGCAAGCAGCCGCTCTCAAGAAGCGTTTGGAGGCACACATGAAGAACCACAACCCCAACAAGGATTCTCAAATTTTATTGGATTCTCTTGGACACGTCATTCGCATTGTTACTCGCTACTACGAGGCCACCAGGGATCTTCCTTTTGACTGGATAAAGTCTGTGTTTCATGCCTTTATATATGCACTTCTAAATTTTCACGTAACAAACTAGCACTGTATATATAATGTCATTTGTTTTTTTTAATTGATTTTGCATTGTAATTTTGGTAAACAGGAAGTCTTTTCTACCTGCAGAGCCGAGGGGTTCGAAGCTTTCTTATCCGGATGTAAGAATAAACAACATTACCTCTTCTTTTATACTTTTCTTTGTTCTAATCATTGTGAATCCAAAAAAGCCGTGTACTCGTTTTTTGTGATATATACCACTCTATTACTTCCTGTTTGTGACGTAACGATTGATGTTCTAATTGATAACTTATGAATGTATTTCAGGTGGAATCAGTGGATTTACTCATGGGTTCAAAACCAGCAGTTACATATGTTCCGGTACATGCATACGCTCATCTATTTTATGACAATACACAAGTTCTGTTTCTTGCAAAACATAATTTCTTTATCAATCACATAGCATGATCTTGTAAATCCAGTTTCTTGAATTAGGTAATTCTTTACATTTACACTGAAAATTATTGTTTTGTTGTAGCAACTTCATTCCTCTTTCAACTCCAGATCTAGTTATATTGGCCAACAGTAAAATTAATTATTATAATCTTAATAATAAGAAAAAGAGGAATAAGAACATGAGTATCAGGTTTCTCAAACTTAGTATAATGGAAATATTTCTTGATAGGTAAAGGACTAGAGTTAAAGAAAACTTGAATAGTTTTGAAATCAATATACTCTTTTAACCTTGAATTCAAAATGATCAAACATAAGAAAAGGATTATAATGAAGAGAGGACACATTTGTTGTTCACTGCTTGAAATAAAATAAAAGCTTAAGAAGTCATGTTAGACATTATATTATATGCTTTTCAGATTATGTGAGTAACGTTTTTACCAGATTGCAAATGACTTGATATCATTGTTTCACGTCTCTGTGTTTTACTTTGAGATAGAGTTGTGTCTGCTTTCCTATCTCCTAATGAAAATATATACCCGTCTTTAACAAAATTATTTGCTATTTCTGCAGTCAGATGACGATGAATGCGAGACTTTGAATGGAAGCGAGAGTGTGGAGGGCCCTTTAAAGGGCACAGATTTTTCTAGAACGGGTAGACTCTATCCGAGCATCTACCGCCAATTGGTTTATGTGTATCTGCGGATGGGACATGGTATTCAATTCTATTTTTATGTTTGGCATTTTTGATATTGATTGATGTTGCTTGTGCTAAAAAAGCAATTCAGTAAGCTCATTAACTTGTCTCTGTTAGTGTTTGGTATGCTTATGGTAAGTTTTCCCGTCCAGGTATACTACAACATTTCGATAATAAAAATGAGGAAAAATTATGGCGGGAGTTTTGCGAGTTTGATACGGCGATTGTATGTATATAATATTTTTTTCATCTCTCTTTTTGTTTTGGTGTTTATACACGTATGAATATATTTCATATGTTCAATTGGCAGCGTGAAGCTGAAGTAACAAATCCCGAGTTTGTTAATGAAAAGAAAAGGTCAATTGAAGCTGATCATCCGATTGTTAGTGTGGTTGGTAACTTTGCTGTTGCTGCCTTTAACAAGGCTTGCAACAAGGTATGGTGCCTTCAGCAATGTCTTTAACTTTCGTTTTGTTTTAATCTTTACTAATTATAAACAAATATGTTGATGTTAGCATGTTAAAAAGGATGAACACGAGAACCTCCATGATTGTGAATTTATGGAGTGCAAATACGTAAAAGCATACCAGTTTTATCATTTCTACCTGATCATAGAGGGCATCGAAGAAGGAAATATTGGCACCTACTTGGCTGAAGTTGTTTGCAATAGCGTTGATGGCGTGAGCGTGTTGTGCAAGTTTGTTCTTACTGATTATGAGCCGTCAGGTATGTGGTTATTTCTTGATTTGGTTATGACTGATTGAACCCATAGTTATAGCCGCCAACATTGGATCGAACTCTTAAATTTGGGTCATTTTTGGTCATTATTTTAACTTAATGGGTTAACTTGGGTCGCTGGTAATTTAATTGATAACTTTTCCAAATCTAACGAGTATCATTTTCTGTAGCACTATACATATCAGTTTAAGTTACATTTCATATTCCATCTGACCCAACATTTTATTTGGCCTGTCTCGACCTGAAACATTTTGACCCCGCTATCTAACCCATCTGTTTTGCCACTTCTACCCATAATCATACCAACCTAGTGCATGTGATACTACAAAAATCATGCAACACTTCTATATGCGTATCAATTGTAATTTAATTTTCCTCTTGTAATGTCAAACAATTCTGGCAGTATTGACCTAAAAGGGGGGTTGCCTTTATCATAAATTACAAAAAGTTATACAACCAGCAATGTGAGCTTATATAAAAAGCTCTGTTAAAAAAAAGATATGCTTCAAAAGGGATTGCCTCATGCTTACAAACTTCTTGTGGTTTATATCCTTTCATTTTTGGCTGAAAATCAACGTACTTAGAATTCAATTTACTTATCTTATGTTTTTTTTTATAAATATTTTCGGTGTCGTATGTCTTAATTCCTTATTGTTCATCCAGGTACAAAAGCAATGGCAGCATCTTACTTGTCTTGCCTGAAATCTATGTGCAATACTATGAACGGTTAGTCGTATTCCATGTATTAAATTAATTGCTACATTCTCTTTTCTTTACCAAAACTTTGACGTGGATAAATCATAAGTCTTTATATTGGTCCATGTTATATTAATAGTTACTAATGAAAGGTTAATCAAAGATGTTGTATTCATCAAGTGTCTTAGGGCAAGTGTTCACATTAATTAGGATTACCTTTTGGCTACATTCTTTGTTAACATGTAGGTTTTTGTGCAGATCTCTATAAAGAGAAGCTGATTAGGTTGGCAGAATTACAAGTATCTTTGAAAGGTTCTATTCTCCCTTTGCTGTGTTTCTGTTGTGATATTGAACTCATCAACTGGCATGATCTTTCTGGGGTAATTGAAAGCATCTGAAAGGAAATGGGTCTCTCACTTTGTCTGTATTATTTTACAGATCCTCAACGACGTTTGGCGATTTCTGAGACATATCGCCTCAAAGCTTTCCATGATAGATTTTGGGAAGGTTAGTACTAGTATTGACACCACGTGTGACGAAAAAATCTTGTTAATTATAATTGTTTTGTTGTGTATATTTATTATACCTTCCTCTTAGAAACGAGCTACCATGTGTTGTTTACACAATAGGTCTTATCGCTAAACGTGGTGAACACACTAAGTTCCACTTTCCGCCAGATTGTGAACGAAGGACTGATCCAGGTTAACTGACCTAAGCTTATCCCAAGTTCTATTTATTCTCCTTTTTATTATTTTTCTTATTATTATTCTTATTTATAGATAGATGGTTTTTCTTTCTCATAAAATATGTATGTTCTAATTTTTAAGTATTTAATGAATCTTTCTGCAGCTGAATGGTCTGACCCTGATTGCTGTAGTGGGATGATGCTTAGGACCGAGGGTACCACTTGTAGTGGTTACGACTACTACAACCCATATTTAGACGGGATCAGGTAACCTTTGTATGTTTAGTTGCTTATGTTCCCACCCATCATTGTTGTAAGCATACATACTGAACTTGTCTTTTGCTACATGATGATGTAATCTTTTTTATGTATGCATTTCAGTGCTTGGTATTTCTGAAACGAAGCAAGGGAGCTGATGCAAGGACAGACGCTATATGATTTTAAAGAGCACAGAAACTTTTTAGGTTGTAACCTCGGCGTGTTGTAGTTTGTTTCATGGTATCTTAGATATGTTTTGGATGTTTACTTGATCTTTAAGAATTTGGATGCTTCATCGTGGTGTTAGTTTTGTTCTCAAATCTGCATTTTCTTGTCCGGCTGGTGTGTTAGTTTTGATGGCATTATGGATCACATAGTTTGATATCTTTAATCAATTTCCCTATTTTTAAAACACCAATAAATGTGACGTGAACTAAAGATTAGGCTAGGGACTAGTGCGCCTGTATATGTAGCAGGTGTTTGATGAAATCTTAAGTTCAACACCCGCCTGCTACATACCTTAGGTAGTTGTGGTGATTTCGGTAGGATATAGTAGCAGTTGGAGCAGCTATTTCGACGAGGTTTAGATGATAACTTGTCCCTTAAATTATTAGAGCATGGGGGTATGGTTGGTGCTATTGGTTTGATGCTGCTAAAAAAATGTTGTCACCTCATCACTTTTTTATAAAACATCTGAATCTATTATTCACAAACACATCTCCCTAATATAAAAATAGTGACATGGGTGAAAGTCATACAATGGGTTAACACAAAACCCAAAAAAACACAAATAAAAAATAATAATAAACAAAAAAAGAAAAGAAAAAGAAAGGCTCACCTGTGATGGCGCGACCACCCATTGCGTGAGAGACAAACGGGTCTAGATTGCCAGGTCTGGGATATAGGGTGTGTTTTGTTTAGGGGCTTATGAGGGTTTGAGCTTTTAAAATAAGTCTTATTTGTTACAGGCGCTTATGGAGGCTTATATAAGCCATAAGGCTCCATAAGCCCAAGTCCATTAAATTATGAAGGCTTATAGCTAGTTAGGACCTAAATACCTTTAAAAAAATTGAATTATCACGCAAAAGCTGAAAATATATCTGAATTTAATTTGATGTATATTTTTATGTGATTATGCATTAATAAGACTCAGTTACAATTAATTTAACAAACAACTTTGTTAATACAAATAAACCGTAAAAAAGTAAAAACAATTAATTATAAGAATACATGTTATTTTTGTAAAGTACTTACACTTAGGCATTTACATAAAATGTTGTAATATTCATTTGTTGTAATAATCTAAAAGGATGGGTAATATCCAAGACCCATGACCCATACCCATGGAGCTAATCCATAACTCATGACCCAATGTCTAGATACATTATATCTTGTTGGGTACCCAAAGCTCATACCCATGACCCGGTTTGCAACCCAAAACCCGGTTTGCAACCCAAAACCCGGACTGGTACAACCCAGTTTGCCGGATCCCTCTGGGGAGGGATCCGTGGGAACCGGGCTACAGTAGAGATTTTTGCCTATAAATAGTGAGCTATTTCTTCATTATTACTCACCCCTCTTCTTACAAACTCTCTCATATATTATATCTCTATTCTAATCTCAGATCTCTTGATCTATCTAGTAGTTTTTTTTTTTTTTTTTTTTTGATTCTCATATAGGTCATTCTCAAAGGCGAGATCACGAGATACTACAAGTCATCCAAGCAAAGGGTCCTTGATTGATTTGTTCCTCCACAAGATTTCTATAGCAAGATCTTGTATTTCATATTTCACGTAGTTGTTGTGTAATAGTTGTGTTGGTTTGGTCCGTCGTGCTAAGGACTCGGTATTTAGCTATGTACCGGATAAAGAGTAAGCGACGTTGTGAGGCTTCTCCGCCGTGTTGAAGGAGCTTGTTGACATAGTGCTTGAACTCTAGAGTCGGGAACTCGGGGAGTGGAGTAGGGCAAGGAAGGTGTCCTTGTAGCCGAACCGCTATAAATCACTTGTGTTACTACTTTTTATCCTTTACTTTACTTGCTTTCATTACTTACATTACTTATTGCTTTATACTTTCTATCCATCTATACGATTTCACATAAGATCAAATCTAAAGTTTTTGAAACTAAACTTAAAATCAGCAAAACTATTCAACCCCCCTCCCCTTCTAGTTTTCCACAATTGGCATCAAGAGCAAGGTTTACAAAAGTTTTAAAGTAAATCATATTTTAAAAAAATTTCGATCACAATGAGTTTTGAAAATTATAAAGAAGGGCATTTTATGCAACGACATCCACTACTTAGAAACAAATGGTTTTATTTATTGGAAAAATAGATTTGAAACTTATGTGAAGTCAAAAGACATTGATCTTTGGTACATCATTATTGAAGGTGACTTTCAAGCCACTACAAAAAATGATAAAACCGGCAACAAAATAAACATCCCTCATGGTCGCCTCTCCGATGATCAAAAGAAAAAGCTTTTTAAAAATAGTGAAGCTAAAATGGTTTTATATAATGCTTTATCCAAAAAGGAATTTGAAATAATTTCTATGCTTAAAACCTCTAAAGAAATTTGGAATTCTTTAGTTGTAACTCACCAAGGAAATCAACAAGTTAAAAACAATAAAGTAGATTTATTTGTTCAACAATATGAACAATTTTCAATATCGGATGAGGATAGTATAGATATTTTTTTTGCTAACTTTAATACTATTATTACTTCATTACAAGCACTTGATGAGTCTTTTTCTAGTCGTAATCATGTCAGGAGATATCTAAGGGCGCTTCCATCCAAGTGGAGATCAAAGGTGACGGCCATCGAAGAATCCAAAGACTTGTCAATCCTCACTCTCGACGAACTCATAGGCAATCTAAAGGTCTATGAGCTCGTCCTTGTTAAAGACTCCGAAGCCTCAAAAGAAAAGAAAGAGAAGCACAAATCTCTTGCCTTAAAAGCCAAGAAGGTCTCAAGCAATGAAGAAACCTCTTCTTCGGAAAGTGATGACGAAGAGTATGCCATGGCGGTACGAGATTTCAAGAAGTTCTTTAGAAGAAAAGGAAGATATGTCAAGCAACCATATAATGACAAGAAGGGGTTCCGGAAAGGCAAAGACGACAAGAAAGCAAAGGACGAACGCACATGTTTTAAATGTGGGGACCCTAATCACTTTATTAGTGAGTGTCCCAAACGTGACGAACAAAAGCTGTTCGTAAGTGGTTCGTGGGGAATGAGTGAGGAAGTGTAGGATCGTAAATATTGTGTTATTTGATGATCCGGGTGGTCTTGGATGATGGAAATATATGTTAGCCATTTAGAGAGAGAAAGATAAGAGATGTGTGTTCTTGTTAGAGACTTGCTTAACAAAAAATGAAAGGTTAGATTATGAGAAGCACCACCCCTTCCAAGGATGGAAGGGGTATTTATACTTACTGACTACACGACCTCCTGACGGCCTGTGGATTAGGTATACAGTGGGTAAAGACCCGTCCTTCCTCCACGGTGTTACACTAAACTAATCTACGCTACAAACTAACTAATAAACTACTAAATAACGTAAACAACGACAAGTCTACGAGCTAACATATGCTAGACCATAATTGGGGTGACCGACATTTTAACATGGAATTTCCAATTCCTAACAATCTCCCCCTAAGGGAGGTCACCCCATGAAATACATTTTGCATCATAGCATTCTATCTTTGTCTTTAGTTCTGAGCTCGTAGACTTCAATTCTTCAAGTCCAACAATCTTTGTGCTTTAGTAGCGATTCTTCAAAGTCCGCATAGTTTTGTACTTTTGTGGAGGCCTTTAACTGATCCACATCTTTGATGATCTACGAGCTTTCTTCGAGATCATCACCCACAGTAAATCTCTTGATCACCCTTTATTGTGTCGCCATCATGTGATGTTGTGACTTTTAGACCGACATGCTCACATTCTGGATCATGATATCTTTTCATCAGAGTAGCGGAAGCTTTAGTTGATTCATGATATTTGCAGCAGCGTAGCAGAAACATAGTATAAAAATATCAGAGCCAGGTTCTGTAGATATGCACAAGTCATGATTTCTTCAATTAAGTGTGGATGCTGTGAGCATGCGGCTTTGGATTGACTCCTCAATTCTGATCAGCTGCAACCGTCCAAATGTACCTGCAAACAACAGTTAGCAATAAAACACACGAAAGTGTCTTTGATCACTTTCGTTGAATTGAGGTACACGGCCCACGGTTCCCCGTTGATCAGTACAAGTACTGCCTGTGATCAGGTAGAATTCCGAAGAATCTCCTTGACAGGGTTTCGCAGCTGCTCTAGCTGTTCTCAAACCGGAACGTCTCAAAGAAGACAACACAGAGTGAGTGAACCAGCGAATTGAGATTCACTGATTGATGAAAAATTGATTTGAAAAACAATCACGTATTGCTTAGAAGAAAGAGTTTTGCAATACGACGAAGGTTTTTTTTTGAGAAAGATCAATTTTCAATCAAAAATACCTTTTGTATTTGAAAAGAGTACACATTCGATGTGCTAGAGAAAAGAAGAAATTTGCACATCGAACGGTTTTTCCAAAAGTATTTTTTCAATCAGAGATACTTTTTGAATTTGAAATATGAATACACATTCGATGTGCTAGAGAAAAGAAGGTTTGCACATCGAACGGTTTTTCCAAAAGTATTCGTTAATTCATTTCCTAGACCAAGGTTGATTCAAGAATGAATCTCCCCATTGTTTCTATCCAGTTGTCACAAGCTTGATCTTTTGAAAAGATCTTACATGTCACCCACCAAGAGCTTGTTTGATGTTGGCTCTAGAAGGATTTCCATCTTCATCGTGAATACTTTTACATATCACTCGGATGTTCTGGCAATACCACAAGGATAATGCGTAGGACTCTTAAAATATATTCTTACTTTCCACATTGTGTGAAACAGCAAGTCTTCAAGAATTTTGTGTCCTAATGAGATATTGTGGATGATCTCTTGGCTCTAGACTCAATAGTGCATTTTTGGTTTCCTATGCCGGAGACTGGGGAGAGGGTATCCTTCTTCAATATCATCAATCTCTAAGAGAAAGTCAATAGATTATGTAGGTTCCCCGTGAGAATGAAACAAGTCCTTTTAAGAGGAACTTGAGTAGCTTGGGAAGTTTAGTGCAGTGCGTCACTGGGTCCATGACATCTTGTCTTCAATACTAGTGTTACCTTAGTAAACACCAGTAGCATATGTATTAAACCCGGTTTCTGCCCTAAGGTTGAATTATTGGAGGGCTATTTCTTTTCACCCTTTTCACATTTATTTCTTTTTCATTCTTCAACCCCTTCAGTGCTTACCGAGACTTCATAACTAGAACCTTGTTGGGTTTATTCCAGTTCTAGCTCAATCTCAGTCGGCACTCTTCCCATTTCTCATTTTTCTCCTTTTTTTCATCATACCTAAGGACTCTACACTATCTAGTGGATTGTTCCTGGGTAGATCCCTCCGGCTCTGGTGGAATCATGGGAACGAATACCTAACCTAACCATCCTTATAACACCATGCATAAAGTAAATTGGTCGGTCTTTTGGTATTGTTCTTTCCTTCTTGAAACCAATTGAAAACTCATTTGGAAAATCAATCAAGGTACTTGTGATATAATATCAAAGCATTTTGTACCTTAATTGTTTTGATCATTTAGAAATGCTCCCCCTCAACATGTGCATATGATATTGAAATTGTTTAGCACATGGAGGCAAGAGTTCTTTGAAATATATTCTTGATCACAATTTCCGTAGAAAAAGCCATTTGAATTTCTTTGGTAAATGATAAGGTTTTAAAATGTACCTTTTTGAGGGGTCGTTTAAGTCCTTATTTGATCACTTTTGTATCCGTTATTACTTAATATCGTTCCTTTTCACTTTTTAGGTATCTTGAAGGCAAATTGCTGGAATGACACTTATTCGGACGAAAAGGCGCGAATATACGAAGAAAATGGCCAAAGTCAAGAATCAAGACACTCAAGCTGCTGGAACTGAAAGGGACGGCGTCAGGTGTTATCTGCGACGCCGTCGCATCACTTTTGTGACAGCTCAGTAGCCAAATTGCTTACTTTCAAGTGACGGCTTCAGGTTTTAAAAGAGTAGGTCGTCGCAACTCAGACGACCTAGATTTGATCCAGACGACGTCAGAGACTAAAGGGGACGGCGTCACAAGCATAAGGTGACGCCGTCGCAAGACTAACGTGGCCAAGACGAAACCCTAATGACGGCGACCCGATGGCGTCACAAATTAAAGGGTGACGCCGTCGCATATGTAATCTTATATATAGAATCCGAATTTTTTAGTTTTCAGTGTGTAGTCTTTTGGAGTAAAAACCTAAACCGAACCAAGGCTGTCTTGTACAGTATTTTAGGGTTCCAAACCCTATCTTACATCAAGATAAGTGTTTTACTTCATTAATTTAATTATGTCTTCAATTTCTTGTGTGTATACTTGCATGTTCCCCATGTCCGGCTAATTTACTTGTGTGTTTGCTTAGGGAATATGAAACTTAATTATTGAATATTGATTGGTTGTCTCTTATCTTAATTGTTAATGACATAGTAATGCGATAGGTCATCCGTTGTGTAGTTAATGCTTAATTAATCTTTGTGAACCTTAGTTTATAATACCTAGAGTTGTTGTAGGCTAAACCATCCGAAGAGTACCTTAGAGTTAAAGTTTATAAATCCTATAGATTTTGTAGGCGATACCCTTTGGTAGTTTCAAAGAGTTAGGGATAAACGCATACCCTACGACCTTAGACACACAACGCGATTAAGAATAAGGACGTGATAATTCAACCATCAATAGGAGATAATTAAGGAGTAATAAAACCTAAGTAAAACACATCTTTAAATCATTATACGAGCACACAATAACTAGACATAGACTACATACGCTACTAGATTAGATAATTAGATAAGTAGAGTAATCGGTAGAAATACTAACCCCCAAATCCAAACCCCGAGATTCGTACCTTTTCATTTCCTAAAAAACATAAAAAGATAAAAAATAATCTTCCTCAACCCTAACCTTAGCGTAGTAACTTTTCACTAGCATTCCTATTCCCCTAGAGAACGATATCAATTCCTGTGGCTTACCCTAATACTACACTACAAAGATTAGGTTCAGTGCCTAGGGTGTTGAAAAACTTGCTCGACGAAAAGGAAGTTCCTTTGACCCCGAACGACGCGTGTAGCATTATCAAGTTTTTGGCGCCGCTGCCGGGGAATAGAATAGCTAGTTAGGAGTCCACTTCGTTTAGGTTTCTTTGCTTGATTCCTATCAAGTAAATTTTTTTCTCATTTTTATCTTCCTCATAGTCTATCCCCCTTCTTCGTGACCTTTGTTCGTAAAACCTATCACTCACCATGATACGTGTCTTCCGCCGAAGATTCTTCACACTACCCGTTCCCAATCCTGAAATTGAGAACGCAATCCCACAAAACCTTTCACCCGCTCACCACTTTGGAAATCACCTAGGGCATAATGAGATAAATTGGAAACAACAAAGTCCTTTCTATGACTTAGATTCCGATGAGGAATTTGATTATGGTGAAGCACTTGACAACGGGGAGGTCATTGATGAAGAAGACCCCTCCCAATGTTTTGACCCTAGGTGTAGAATTGAGAAAGATGGTCCCTTTAACATGCAATTCCCTTGCAAAATAGGATTAGAAGGGTTCGATGCTTATTTGAATTCGTTTTTGCCTTTAAACTTAATCTCGAGGGACCTATACAATAAAATCAAGGTCAATGAGTTAATTTATCAAGGGAACAATGTTGTTGAAGCAGTCACTCATTTGCATGTGTTTGTTGGAAGTTTTGCTTATTTGGTAGAGTTCATGGTCTTAGAAAACTTAGGAGAATTTATTGATAAGGACCTCACTCAAGTAATTTTTGGAAAACTTTTCAAGAGAATGACTAGGTTGAATGAACGGATGATTGATGGTCTAATTACATTCTCTGATGAAGTTGAAGACTTTATCTACCAAATGCCACGTGCTCATCCTAGGTTTAAACACAAGGATATTGAGGCGTGTAATAGAATGACCCCTATTCCATTGCTTAGTGAAAGGGATAAGCAAAGTGGACTTAGGTACCCATATGAGAAAACTAAGAGGTATTACAAAAAATGCCTAGAGTTAGGAGATGATTACAAAAAGAATGAGAGAACATTGGAATGGCTTAGGTATGGGCACGTATGCGTGCACGAGACCACGTAGGGGCACGACTACGAGTCTAGCTACAAGACTCATAAATAAAGAAAAGCGCTTCGTGGGAGGCAACCCATGCTTAATTGTTTGCTTGTTTGTGTCATATATCTTTTATTGATTGTCTATTCTCATGTTTAAATTTGTAAAAATGCTTTATTTTGTTTTTAACCTCGTCTTAATTACATATAAAGGTATTTTACATAAAGGATAAGTGTAGGGAGGATTACACACGTTTTCAAAAGAAACGTAAACATGAGAATTTCAATTAATTAAAAGATATACATGTGTGTTTGTTCGAGTCAAATGCTTGTATCGAGTCATAATGGATGTTTTGCAGGAAATTTTTCCAGATTCTAAAGATGTAAATTTTCCAGAATTTTTTCCAGAAAATCGCAGACCAGTTTTTGTCAGGATAACCTGACGGCGTCAGGATCGCAACCTGACGGCGTCAGGAAGGAGCAAAAACAACTGATTACTTTTTCTCGTTTTCTGAGCTACTTATAGTTTTTTGGAATTTTCCAGGTCTTAATTTTCCAGAAATTCTGTAAACATCCATTCCACAAGCATTATATCCTAGTTTAGTAGAGTCATATATATATTATTACCGCCGATTTTACGCGAAGGTTTCATTTATTTTCTTCAATTGCGCAAGTTTAATTTATCAAGAAGAAGATACATAAGATGAGAAGGAGCTTTTTACGCAAACGTTCTTCTTGAAGAAAGATGTAACCACCACTTTACACGGATCCTACCGAGCTAATCAGGGGAGTACTAGTTTCTTTCATATTTTATTACCTTCCATTATCATAACTTTGATACTTTCGGGGAACATTGGGGACAATGTTCAGTTTAAGTGTAGGGAGGAAAAGTAAAACGGGAACTTTGAAACTATGCTTATCCTTGAATATTTGCTTTGTCCAATTGCATTTGTGTAATAAACCATGAGAAAATGTCGGTTAGGGTAATTTTGGCACCAAATTTAAAATTTTTTATGACATATAGGAGTGGGCCATTAGTCTTAATAAAGCGTCTCATGGACAGGAAGTTGCATGACTAGCACAAAAACCCTTTACCACTTAAATTCCACCCAAAATGTGAGGATCGCCCTTAAATTAGTAGGAATTAAAGCATTCATCTTTAATGCTTATTGTGTGAACCGGTAGTATAATAGATTCTAGAACTTGTTTTGTGATGCAAACCGAGATCGCTAGTAAGACTACACTTGTGTAGTTAGGAATAACTAAATGATAAGAGGCATTAGGATAACCCTTGTTTGATACCCGTAATATAATTACTTCTTCCACATCGGTTGAGTAATTCCCCCACACCTTTGCGTTGTACTCATATTTAGTACACGATACCCCTAGTTAACCCCTCAGAGCCTATCCTTTTCGCGGTTCTCGTGATGTTTCGGTTTTCCGGAATATCAATGAAGAGCATTGTTTACACCCCACCCCCAAATGTACACCAAAATCGCCTTAGCCTACCTTGTATGCACTCACTTTTAGTGCATTATTGTTATCACCCTAAAAACCCTTAGTTCAATTATCCAGTTGCTTGCATAAGTTGCTAAGTCGAGTCATATCCTTTGTATACAGTTTTGGGACGATTAGGGACTCATGGGAAAAGTTAAAGTTTATGAAATGACGGGAAGGGAACGTTAAATTCAAATTCCCTTTATTTGCGTAATAATGTACTCCAAGTGTTTTGATCTTTTCAATTCGGGTCAAATTAGTGTTAGAGTAATAAAAACTCAAGTGTAGGGATGTGCCTATAAATCCCTATCATTTTGATGTTATCGTAGAGGATGGTAGAGTAAAAGTGTATGAAAAAAAATCGAAAAAAATAGAAATAAAGAGAAAAGAAAAAAAAATAGAGTGAAAAAAAAAAACAAAACATACGGGCTACCATCCTACATCTATCTTTAATTTATGTTTGTTTTTTTCAGTTATCTAGAGTTTAGAGTGTCGAGTCTTGGCTTAGCAACGCCATTCTTCGCATGCTTGTAACATAAAGATGTTTGACTTGCCACCACTAAATAGCCTATCCCACCAAACCCTTTGTTTCCCTACCGTAAGCCTAACATTACAACCTTTTAAAAGACCTCTTTGATAGTATTTCCTAGGTGCTTACGCCAAAGCGATGAAGGTTTGATCTAGTCTCAAGCTTATGGTAATCTATGTACTAGGACCGGTTAATGAGTGTTTATCTTCCATTTCCAACTTGTTATATTTCATATACACCCGAGAGATGTGAGTATCCAAATACCCCATGCGAGGTGCTAGTATATAATTTCCGTACTTGTTATGACTTTTGCGGGGCTTATATGTGTTGTGGATTTTTCCAAACCAATGCTTCATGAACCCTAACTTATAAATTAATTGGCTAAAAGCACATTTGCTTGAGGACAAGCAAATACCAAGTGTAGGGATATTTGATAAGGTTTTAAAATGTACCTTTTTGAGGGGTCGTTTAAGCCCTTATTTGATCACTTTGGTATCCGTTATTACTTAATATCGTTCCTTTTCACTTTTTAAGTATCTTGAAGGCAAAATGCTGGAATGACACTTATTCGGACGAAAAGGCGTGAATATACGAAGAAAATGGCCAAAGTCAAGAATCGAGACACTCAAGCTGCTGGAACTGAAAGGGACGGCGTCAAGTGTTATCTGCGACGCCGTCGCATCACTTTTGTGACGGCTCAGTAGCCAAATTGCTTATTTTCAAGTGACGGCTTCAGGTTTTAAAATAGTAGGTCGTCGCAACTCAGACGACCTAGATTTGATCCAGACGACGTCAGAGACTAAAGGGGACGGCGTCACAAGCATAAGGTGACGCTGTCGCAAGACTAACGTGGCCAAGACGAAACCCTAATGACGACGACCCGACGGCGTCGAAAATCAAAGGGCGACGCCGTCGCATATGTAATCTTATATATAGAATCCGAATTTTTTAGTTTTCAGTGTGTAGTCTTTTGGAGTAAAAACCTAAACCTAACCAAGGCTGTCTTGTATAGTATTTTAGGGTTCCAAACCCTATCTTACATCAAGATAAGTGTTTTACTTCATTAATTTAATTATGTCATCAATTACTTGTGTATACGCTTGCATGTTCCCCATGTCCGGCTAATTTACTTGTGTGTTTGCTTAGGGAATATGAAACTTAATTATTGAATATTGATTGGTTGTCTCTTATCTTAATTGTTAATGATCTAGTAATGCGATAGGTCATCCGTTGTGTAGTTAATGCTTGATTAATCTTTGTGAACCTTAGTTTATAATACCTAGAGTTGTTGTAGGCTAAACCATCCGAAGAGTACCTTAGAGTTAAAGTTTATAAATCCTAGAGATTTTGTAGGCGATACCCTTTGGTAGTTTCAAAGAGTTAGGGATAAACGCATACCCTACGACCTTAGACACACAAAGCGATTAAGAATAAGGACGTGACAATTCAACCATCAATAGGAGATAATTAAGGAGTAATAAAACCTAAGTAAAACACATCTTTAAATCATCATACGAGCACACAATAATTAGACATAGACTACATACGCTACTGGATTAGATAATTAGATAAGTAGAGTAATCGGTAGAAATACAAACCCCCAAATGCAAACCCCGAGATTTGTACCTTTTATTTCCTAAAAAACATAAAAAGATAAAAAATAATCTTCCTCAACCCTAACCTTAGGGTAGTAGCTTCTCACTAGAATTCCTATTCCCCTAGAGAACGATATCAATTCCCGTGGCTTACCCTAATACTACAATACAACGATTAGGTTCAGTGCCTAGGGTGTTGAAAAACTTGCTCGACGAAAAGGAAGTTCCTTTGACCCCGAACGACGCGTGTAGTGTTATCAGTAAATTCTACCCCTCAATATGTGCGTAGGATATTAGAAATAATTTTATCACATAGAGGCAAGAGGTTTTTGAAGTACTTTTCACGATTGCCAATAGAAACCATTCGCTCCCCCACAATATGTGCATCGATATACGAAAGAGTTTGGCACATATTAGAGAGTACTTGCACTTTGAATCAAAACGATCATCTTATATCAAGTTTCATTATTAAATCACAAATTATCCCCCGATCAAAAATATCAAACCCTTTGAGATTTTGGATCCCAAGTGATTTAATAAGGTTTAGAAAACATGGGAGAATATGTGCCTGGTTTAAATACTCATCTGGTTTTTGGTTAAATGCTCCTCCACAATCATGTGCATTATGTATTTCAAAATCGTTTGACACGTGAAGGAAGGAGTGCTTTGAAACAATCACCCTTTAAAATCGATTTGAGATTTAAATCACGATATCTCCCCCGATCAAAAATTTCAAACCAATTGAGATTTTGGATCCCGATTGATTTAAATCATTTAGAAAATTTTGGGGAAAGACGTGGCAACATTTAATTTTGAAAAATGACTGATAAGGATCAATTTAAGACATTAAAGATTGTTAGTGTCAGGTATGATAGTTTTTAAGAGATCTTTAAGTAAAATAAAACAATTTCACAATCAAACAAGAACAGAAAAAATTTCATTTTGTAAGATCTTTAAGTTTTAAAGAAAATCATACCATGACATAACATTAAATCTTTAGATCACCACTTATTTTTGCGTACAAACCGGACTTTTATGAAGAAATATCGTTTGAAAATATTTTATTTTAAATCACTCTCCCCCTCAATCGATGACCGTAGTCGATGATTGAGTGACTTAAGTTTTGATAAAATGAAGTCCGGTGATTTTCAAAATTTAGTCCAATTTATTTTCAAAACAATATTTTTCCATTTTCAAAACAATTTTATCAAATATTTTGAAAAATGGTATTATTCACTATTTATCCTGCACAAAGATACGTTAGGTGGTTCAGAAGCTTCTGTTGTTGCTGTAGGGCTGGAAGAAAACCGTCTGCTGATGCAGTGAGACCTCTGACGTTGCATTTGTCATGCCAACTCTTCATAGAGGTCCAATTAAGCTCCGTTTCTTCATTTGATGATGAAGAAAACCATCTGCTGATGCAGTGAGACCTCTTACGTTGCATTTCATGCCAACTCTCCATAGAAGTCAAATTAAGCTCCGTTTCTTCATTTGTCGACCCAAGATATAGTTGCCCTTTCCTTTCGGCATCCAATCATAAATTGTGGGATCCGGATCGGGAACATTCTTATATACCAATATACCTGCATATGTTAGTGGACATAAACAGATATATGGTGGTCGACATCACCCAAACAGCAATCGACTAATAAAAGTCAATCCAACATATCAATCAGATCATGTAAGGCATGGGAATAATGTGTTTATCAAACTCTAATCATCTAATCCTAACAATCATATCCTAGGCACCTAGTCCTTCAACGTAGGTTAACATGTTTTACATTTAAGTATATAGGATAATTAGATAAGTCCGTTAGATGATATAAATTTGAAAACATTCTCCCCCTCAATCAATGACTCATTTTCTGAAAAGTTTAAAAGCGCTGAAGTCATTGATTGAGTTTTCAAATTTTTACGAAAACTCTGATTCTGAAAGATTTTAAGCAACTCATTTTCCACCATTTAGAAAACAACAAATATTTTTCTGAAGAATTTTAGACGGAAAAACATTTGTGTAGGAACAGCAGTCCTTCGACATACTTTCCTCATTTTTGTTTTTAGGATAAGTGCACGAAATGTTTGAAAATTGGTTTAGCGCAGCACTTTCCTTTCTTGAAGAGCGGGTTGCTATCTGAAATAATAGCAAACCATGGTTTAAGCGCGGGTTACAGTCTGAAATAACTGCAAGCCATAATTTTGAAGCGCGGGTTACAGTCTGAAATAACTGTAAGCCATTTTTTGAAGCGCGGGTTACAGTCTGAAATAACTGTAAGCCATATTTTGAGACATGCTATGGAAAAGAGTATTTACACCTCCTGCTCGAACTTCATCTATGGTCACGTGCCATTATTGAATGACATTTCTAAGACCGTAGATGTTATCGATACCAGAAGACATGTCTTAAGAAAACATATTTTTGGTATTTTTCAAATTTTCTGATTTTTATGGGTTTTTTGAAGGTTTTATATTTTTCTATTTTCTTTTTGTTGGTTTTATATTTTTGTATTTGGTTTTTGAAAAATTAATACAAAGATAGAGTAGATGATATAATTTAAGAAGATGATGATACGAGTACCGAGATAAGGATATCGTCCAGCACCGTTGTAGAAGATAGAAATCGTCATCTCTTAAACATCCACCACCAAAGCTTCCGAGACTCTTGAAAAGGAGGAATTGAGCCTTTAAGAATGCGAGACTTTGGTAGCTTCCCCCCAAACCGAAAATCCTTATGTAGAGCAGATTCGAAGCTCTATTTCAAGCTTGCCTTAGCCAGATGCACAAGGAAGCACACCATTATCATAAATCTTGCTGCTCCTTTTAAGAATAATCACCGTGATTCTTCGTTCGAGGTTATATCATCCAAAAGAACAGCAACGTATCATCCCATACATAAATAACTCTTCTTAAATTTCATTCCACTGAAGTCAGAAGCAATCCATTCCAAAAGGTGTCAAGAGACCACTTCCCCCACGTAGTTGAATTGATACAGTCAGTATCTTAGACTAGAGCTCACTAACCCGAATACACATATACCCGAAGACAGAGAAACTTATACCATCGAAGTAGCAGATTAAGTCCGATAGCCAAAGAATAACCCCGATGTATACTTTTCTCTCCCCTGAAGAAAGTTTATGAAGCTCAAGAACCCAAAGTACCCGAATGCTCAAGAACCCGAAGTACCCGAATGCCCAAAGAGAGAATAACCGATAACCTTGAAGAAGCAGGCCGAATCACTGATTATCTCTGCGGACGACTATCTCTGCAGATGTCAACTCCGGAATAAGTGATTATATCTCTGAATCACTGATTAAGCACTCAAGTGAAACAGCTGAGCGCCCCCAATGTACACAATCTATCTCCCCTGATGATTGTGAAAACATCGAAATTATCACACACTTGTGTACCTCTTTTATCTTCATAAACTTTCTCTTACATCACTTCCCCCACGTAGTTGGAATAATAACACTAAAAGCCTTGATGAGTAAAACCTTGAGTTTCTCTGCGGTCATGACATTTGTCTTCCCGGGATATCTTCAATCACTTAGAAGAATTAAGTTCATCAAGTTTACTCGCTTTGTGTTTAGATGTGTGTCTCCTTCCCCCTTGCTGGTTTTGATACTTCAGAATCAGCAACTCATTGTAAGCCCATATACTCGAAATCTTTTGAGAAGAATACCATTAGCACAAATATATCTGTGAGAATCAACTTGCTGAAGAATATGAGCAAGTCTAATTGGGGATTAAATCTGACTTTTCACTCTCCCCCAATTAGTGCTCTCCCCTAAACCGATAATCTGTTTGATAACAGCCCAGATTAAGAAGAAGCCTTTAGATTGTTAAATGCAACTCGTCTTTAGTCTTCTAACACGCAGCAGAAAATGTAGAACATACTGTAGACTCGACCTTCTTCTAGATTGTCCGTTTGGGGAATAGAATGTTAAAATCTTCTTTTCACCAAATGCATTCTCGTTAACTTAGATGTAGTAAATCCCCTTAACTCAAATCCCTCCCAATCAAACAAGAACAGAAAGATGTTCATCAAGGAAATCAACCCTGCAACTGGAAGAACTTTGTCATTAATCAAATAAGCCCTTGTGAAGATGTTAACCCACGACTCTTATAAGAAAACTCCATGTGAAGATGACCCGATAAGAAGAAGCTCGGTTCTTACATGAGTTTGGAGCCGTTTGACCATTTATTCTCAGATATCAATCAACCATGCAGAAACTTCACACTTCTTCTCCCCCTCAAGAATTGCATACGGAGTTGCCATTCTTGATTAAATAAGTGAAAATCATCCAAATGCATTCTATTCACACTTCTCCCCCTCAAAGGTAGCATATGATGTCGCCATCGTCATTATAATAGAGCAAGTGGAATAAGAAAACAATCAACGGTAGCCCGGTTCACTTGATAATCGAAAGCACATGGAAAAAGCATGAAGCATGTTGATGAGAATGGTCATTAAGAAGATTTCTCTTCTTCAGAAGATAAAGCGCACTGACACGTACACTTTTCTTTTCTTTGAGGAACGAGGCTTGAACTGTTGTGTTCAAACGTCATAAGAAGATTTCTCTTCTTCAGAAGATAAAGCGCACTGAGACGTACACTTTTCTTTTCTTTAGAGTACGAGGCTTGAACTGTTGTGTTCAAACGTCATAATCTCTCTCTTTTCATCTACTCTTGGCAAACTTGTAATCAACCCCATTATCATTCAATAGGCTCTTTGTAGTGACAGCTAATGGAGAAAACCCAATATGATGAATTTGACCCTGAAGTAGACTAACCTGAATTCATGACTTAAACTTGCACATATGTAACAAAGAGCGGTGCCGAGACTTCATCCTCCATTGAATCTCTAAGTACTCTATACTCTTCAACCAACCAACCATCAAGTAATAGACGTACATCACCTCTTGAAAATCCACAATTTAATGTGACACTGAGCACTACAACGTAACTCCTTAAAGTGATAGTTATTCTGTGGTGATAAGAGCCCAATTCCCCCAAGAGGTAAAAGAAAAAGTAAAAGTCACCCAACAATAACTAGATTTCCAAGTATTCGTTTTTGATAATAAGCTTGAACAAGGATCTTGAAGAATCTTCATCCAACCATCCCCGATACCTTCAGATACTAAGTACACTCGCCCGTGATATTTCACTTCAACCTCAAATAAATAATAGAGAATTAGTGCCGCTGTCACATCTTCTGGTTAAAAGCTCAAATCTAGCCTCCTTTGACGTTTTAAGTGAACTATGATAATGGTTTTCATCCCGACCATGGTTAAAAGCACATAAACCCATAAAACCAAGCAATAACCAAACTGCCATGATGAATATCCAAACACACATCCAATTCATGAAGTACACCATTTTATCCCTTCTTCGAAGCAGAAATCGTAGCACCAGTATCAGATAATATCCCGAAATACGCTTTCCTTTCTCCAGGATGGTTCCGTCATCAAGGGATTTTACAATTCTATGGTTTAAACCGAGAAATAGTTTCTTTCTCGGGATTTTACAAAACCAAGAATAGACCGTAAGATAGATCCGGAAATGCAATTTACTTTAACCGGGATGTTTCCATTGTTACGGGATTTTACAAGTCTATGATTTAAACCGAGAAATAGATTCTTTCGCGAGATTTTACAAAATCAAGACAAAACCGTAAACAATGTCAGCTTGAATGTGTTATGACAACTTTGTGTTAGGATTTAGTAAATCCAGTACTTAAAGTGTCGGTCACCTCAAGTATGTATACTCGTTAGAAAGCTCGTAGTCGTAGTAATTCAGTGACAGTAATTAGATTACTTAGTAACACCGTGGAGGACGGACGGGTCTTTACCCACTGTATGCCTGATCCACAGCCTAAAGTAGGCGTGCTATGCTTGTACCCTATAAATACCCTTTGCCCTCCAAGGCAAAGGGTTGGAGCTTTTATAATTCATTTTTCTTTGTCTCACTAAGCTTCCCATCCTCTCCCACTTTCTCTCTCTAAACCTTATCCTTTACGCCTAACATTTGTGCTTATGATGTGTTTGTGATAAACCAAGATGCTACAAATGGTATCAGAGCCATGGTTTGATCATCCATCTATCATGTTCTTGGTTTGATAGTTATTGTTGGGTTAAAGGTTGGTTTGTAGTTATGCGTAGCTTTTGGTATACGCATGGTAGTTGCGTATAGGTTTTTGGGTAAGCTTAAAGCACTAAATTTTACACTTAAAAACTCAAGATTCTTATGGGTTAAGGTTTATTGATTGTTAAAATTTCAGTTTCTTGCAAAAAGGTCCAAACTTTACGTGTTTTTATTGAGTTTTAAGCGTGTTTGATTTTGGGTGTACTTGTCTACGCGTAAGAGTGAAGCGTGGTTTTGATCATCAAGTCTTGTTGTTTTGGTGTTTTTAAGGTTGTTTCTTCATTATAATCTGGTTTGCTAAACGGTTTTGATCATAAAAATAGCGTTTGGTACTTTTGGTACTTCCTACGCATAAGAAAACCCTAATCGTACGCGTAAGGTGCTCTTCACGTGATCTTTAAATCTGTTGGTTTACTCAGTGTTTTCTTGCTTGGATTAGCCTGAAAACACTTCGACTTTGGATATCTCTTACACTGTTTTAAGTGTAAAAGATTTTTTGGGTAAAACCCTAATTTTACGCATAAGCATAAAGCTTACGAGTAAAAAAATCTTTACGCCTAAGTCTTCTTCTACGCATAAGCTTGTCTTACGCCTAAGGAAAACTTACGCATAAGGTTCTTACTTCTAAGCCTTGGTTTACGCCTAAACTTAAGCCTTTTATCCTTAAAGTCTACGCGTAAGCTTTAGTCTACGCGTAAGCCTGTATCTACGCATAAGCTAGTGTTTACGCCTAAGATGCTGTCTACGCGTAAGCTTGCTGTCTACGCATAAGTGTATAAGTTTTACGGTTTCTCTCTTGATTTTGTAAAATCCCGTGAAAGAATCTATTTCCCGGTTAAATCAAAGATTTGTAAAATCCCGTAGAATTTAAACATGTCTTCCGTTGCTGATGATGTGCAAGCTGCAGGGTCTGATACTCGTCCTCCCATGCTTGATAGAACCGATTATGAATCTTGGTCACAAAGAATCAGACTGTGCTGCTTAGGAAAGGAAAATGGGGTTAACATCCTTAAGTCAATTGATGAAGGGCCATATCAAGTTGAGATCACCAGAGACATCCTGGAAACTGCTGCTGATGGTACTGTGACATTAGGACTGGATAGACCAAAGACATATGATGAGCTTTCTAAAAAGGAGAAGAAGAGATACGATGCAGACATCAGAGCTTCAAACATTGTTCTCCAAGGTCTACCTAAAGACATCTACAAGCTGATCAATCACAACACTGAAGCTAAGGATGTTTGGGACAATTTTAAGATGCTTCTATCTGGTTCTGAACTAACTCAAGAAGATAGGGAGTCTCAACTGTATGATGACTTTGAGAACTTTGAAATGATACCAGGGGAAAGTGTGACTGAATATCATGTCAGATTCCACAAGCTTTTGAATGATATGCGGAATATCAAAATGACAATGCCAAATATTCAGCTAAACTCAAAGTTTGTGAACAACATGACTCCCGAATGGAACAAATTTGTCACAGCTGTCAAGCTTAACAAAGGATTGAAGAAAACCAACTATGAGCAACTATATGCTTATTTGCTACAAAATGAGAAACATGCTGTATTTAAGCGAATGATCATGGAAAAGTTCAAAACTAATACTGGAGAAGCAAGCTCTTCAAATGATTCAACTGCATTCTACACTAATGTAGGGATTACTACCAAAGCATCACAAGTCATACCCACTGGAAATGGTAACCACAAACTCATTTCTGATTGTGGGTATAAGCCTCCTGATTCTAACGCAGTCATGGAACACTTTATCAATCAAGTGGCTCTTATGGTCAAGCAAAACTTGAATCTCACCCCATATACAAACAATCACCTCAGAACTGCATCAAATCTTCACAATCATGCTACTGTGAAAGACGGGAAGGTGGTGGTGCAAAATGTGCAGGGAAGACAGAATGCTTACCTTCCACACAATGAACAAGGGAATGTAGGTGCTGGTTATGTGAATGCTGGTGTTGGTGGTGGATATGCAGGATATCAGAATCGTGGAAGGAACATGGCTTAGGGTCAAATAAAAACAATCAAGTGCTACAACTGTGGTGGAGAAGGGCACATTGCTAGGAACTGCACTCAACCAAAACGTCCTCAAAATGCAGAATACTTCAGGGACAAGATGTTGCTGGTTCAAGCACAAGATAATGGAGCTATGTTGAATGAAGAGGAGCTGTTGTTCTTGACTGATGGGAATGATAAGACATATGATGCTGATGTCGACGAACAACCAGTGCATGTGCTGCTCAGAACAATCCCAACGCCTTTCAAGTTGCAGACTGTGATGCATTTGACTCGGACGTTGATGATGAACCATATGCACAGACTATCTTCATGGCTAATATCTCTCCAATGGCCTCTTCACCTCAACGAGCCAGTCCATCCAAGGAATCCATCATTAAAGAGGTACTCAAACTATATGATGTGGTTGATAAGCAAAAGATTCACCATGAAGTACAATCTACTGAAGTCATTGAATCAGATATTGAAAATATGGGAAATAGCAATGTTGTCTCATATGAACAATATGTGAAGCAAGATGACAGTCTTATTGTACTTAGTGATGAATCTTCTGCAATTAACAATGAATGCATGCCTGAAGAATACATTGCATTTGTGCCTGATGATTCCATGACCACTGAACTCAATACCTATAAGGATCAAGTTGCCATATATGAACAGCGTGCTAAGTTTGAACTGCTCACTCGTGAGCAGGAAATGGATATCCAAATGCGTACACTTATCAGAAAAAGCAATTTTAGGGAAGAAGTATTAAAACAAGAGTTAAATTCCTTACATGAAAAGATTAATAAAACTGCTAAGCAAAAACATGAACTTCAAGAAAATGTGAAAGTTCTTAAGCAGGAATTCAATGCTAAGGAATCAAAACTCTTAACTGAATTTTCCAACCTAAAAACTTTGAAAAACAAACTTGAAAACAAGTTGTACATACAAGGAAACACCCTTCAGACTGCTCACATGGTCACTAAACATAGAGTCTTAAGTGATAAGCATAGTATCCCCATTGTAGAGGAACCCAATCCTGAGCATGGTAAAATAGCAAAAGCTGCTCAAAAGGTTGTCTATGATGGTGATAAGATCCTCAAGCCTAGACAAACACCTTCATGCATTGAGTGCACTGAGGAAGATAGAAAATTAGAAGATGCTGTTGGAATCACTCCTAAACAGTATTTCAAGTATTTATATTTCATATGTAATAGGTAGCTTTATTATGGCCTTTATGTTTGTTTAAGGTCAAGCTTATGTAGAAGGCCCATAAGCTTAGGCCCAAGCCCAATAAGGAATAGGGAAGGAGAGGGAGTGTTGCCCTAGCTCCTTGCCTATATAAACCATGTAATAACCTTCATTTGAAGGTTGGTTGTTCAAGTTTTCTTTTCACACATATTCCTACGCCTAACCGTATACTATATTGTGTGTGTGTGTGTTTGATACTTGTTCAATCGCCTCATCTCCTTTCTATATAACTTGTGTTTGTAAAACTAGTGACCTAACAGTGGTATCAATCGCCAAATAGTTGGGTGCACACTTTGTTTTTGAAGTTTTTCGTTTAAGGTCTTACGCGTAAAGATAACGCAATCTTTGGTTATCTTAAAAAAACTCGTTTTTTACACTTTTTAATCCAAGATTCTTGTACTTTCAATGTTTTGAGGTGTTAAAATACTTGTTTTTGGCAAAAAGTTTCAAACTTTACGCGTGGATTTACGTTTTTAAGCTTGTTTTTGTTCGTGGGTGTCGTTCTACGCGTATCCCATTTAGCAGTTTTGGTACATCAAAATTCACACTTTTGTGTTCTTTTGGTACTATTGAAGCTATTCCATAACAAAAATCTGGTTTAGAAACACATTTGGGCAAAATCAAAGTTACGAGTAATCCTACGCGTATCAAAACCCTAAAATTACGCGTAAGATTTTTCCTTGGTTTGATCTTCATTTTCCTGGTTTATTCCGTGTTTTCTTACTTGGATAAGTCTGAAAATACGTCGACTTTGGATATCTTTTGCACTGTGAAGTGTAAAAGATCATTTGGGCAAAAACCCTAAAATTACGCATAAGCATAAGCTTACGCGTAGAAATCCTACGCATAAGATTCACTTTACGCGTAAACTTAGGTCTACGCATAAGGTAATCCTACGCCTAACTTTCTACGCCTAACTTTTGTCTACGCATAACTTTAGTGCTTTTATCCTACTTACGCGTAAGCTAAAACCTACGCGTAACTCCTCATTGTTACGCGTAACTTTTGGTGTTTTTACGCATAAGTGCTACTTGGTTCTTGTCTTTTCTACGCCTAAGGACACTTCATCAACAAAGGTTCATTCGACTACAAAGATCCATTTTACCACACAAGTTTTTCAACATGTCACAACCACCATACTCTAACTATTTCCCTTACACTTATCCTCAACAACAACAACAACTAAGTCCACAACATCAGCAATGGAATCAACAACAAGCAATTTATCAACAACAATTTAATCAACAACATACTCCACAACTTGCTGCAAATCCACAACCTCAAATGGTTCAACCACCACCAAGTCCTCAAGTTCAACCGTACACAAATGAATTCAATCAACATCCATCAAGGAACACTATGAAGGAACCCACTTGGTTTGCAAAGATGTGTGAAGCTTTAAGCAGCCAACAATCAATTCATGAGGCTGGATCACTTGATAGACCTCCAATGCTCACTCCAGGAAACTATGATCAATGGGTGATAAGGTTCTTTAGGTTTTGTGATCTGAAGAAGCCACATGGAAAGTTCTTAAAGAAGGTGATCTTAGAAGGTCCATTTGAGATGCCTACTATCATTGTACCCGGAGATCCAAATGCCATTCCACCAAGAGATGAACAAACCAACATTGCTACTGTTGCAGATTTAAATCCCATAGAACTTCTACACTATGAAGCTGATGAACTTGCAATGGAATACATCCTCTTAGGATTACCAAACCCAATTCTTCGTAGTGTTGATGCTCAAAAGACTGCACAAAAAATGTGGGATCATATTCGTCTTCTTATGGAAGGATCTCTACTCAATCAGGAGGATTTGGAATCCAAAATTTACTTGGCTTATGAACACTTCATGATTGAACCTGGAGAGACACTAGAGTCCTATCATCATAGATTTTCAGACATCATCAATGATTTGGATAAACACAACATCATCATGCCAAGAATTGCAGTGAATACTAAGTTCCTGAGTAGTCTTGGTCCTGAATGGGAGAAGTATGTCATTTTTCTCCGTCAAGCGAAGAACATGCATCATTCTACCTACGGATTGTTGTACGATTACTTGAAACCTCATGAAAAGGAAGTTGATCGGGAAAGGATTCTCCGTGCTCAAATTGCTCCACCAACACATCCGAAAAATCAACAACAACTTGCCTTATATGCTCAAAACCGTTATTCTCCTCAACCAGCAACTCAACCAAATGCTTCAAACACATCTTCACAACAACAACCTCAACAAAATCAATTGGTTCCATACAACAACAATGCTCAAGCATATGTCAGTGAAGCGACTGAGGAATCCGATCCGTTCGAAGCATTGCAACAAGGATTTGCTATGATTGCTAATGCCTTTAGCCGTTATACCAACAAATCCAACAATCGTATTCGTTCCTCATCTAACACACGGACTCAAGCTGTTGTGAACAATGGACGTGTTGAAGTTCAGAATCGTGATTATGGTCGTCAGATGGGCGGTGGTCAAGGGTTTAATGCTGTGGGTAGGAATAACAACAGAGCTCAAGTGGTGGAACAGGAAATGCTCAGCATGGGTTGAATGGTCTTCGATGCTACAACTGCAATGAGAAGGGACACTGGCTAATGCATGCCCAAAGCCAAGGACTAAGGGCAGTGCTTATTTCAAAGAGGCTCTTCTTTTGGCTCTTAAGGATGAAGCTGGTGGAACTCTCACAGACAAAGAACAGAGCTTTATGGCAAATGCTGACTCAGATGATGATATGGAGGACTTGCAGGCCAATGCAGCTGTTATGTTGATGGCTAATATGCAGGCGTTACACATGAGTGACACAGGCCCAGTGTATGACACTGATGGCTTGTCTCAGGTACCCGAACAAACCATATTTATCTCTGATCTCATATCTCCGCCAACATCTGAATCCGGCAAGGCTCATAATGTTCAAAATGAGTCGTCCACATCTCATTCCGACGATTTTCAACTAGACCCCGTAGTTATATTTGACGATCAAGATGACCAAACGGTTTCCCTTGATAATCAAATTGACTCCGTGGTTATACTTGAGGATCTCAGTAATGATCATGTTGTGACTCACAATGAACATGCCGAACTTTTGCCTCATCCAGATTTTGCTCGTTTAATACAAGACCAACAAACCATAGTGGAAGAATGTCGTGCAATTAATCAGGACTTGAAAAGTAAAAATGCACTGTTAACAAAGGATTTTGAATGTTTACAAAAGCAACTCAACTTTTTCAAAACTCAAGAAAAACGTGAAAACGGTTTTGAAGCAGCCTTTGCCAAATCTTATCAAAACGAAAAATATTTAGAACGACAGATGCGTGATCTAGCCGCTTAGAAGAATGCTTTGTTGTCTGAAATAGAACAACTGAAACATGAACATAAAAAGCAAATTAACGCTCTCACCTTGGAAAATCAAAAAGCTAAGGCTGAGTTGTTAAATTGTCAAAACAGTTCTCTGCATACAAAAAGCATTCAACGAAACGAATAGATGATCATCTTGAAGAAATCATCGGCTTGCAAAACAAACTTAAAGAGTTTAAAACTGTTGTTTACAAACATGGCGAGTCGGTCACAGCCATTGAAAAGTTTACTTTAAAACCAAATCCAAATGGATATGGACCGAATCTTGCTGATTACAAACCTAAGCTTTCAACCAAAGCATTCAAACCAAATCCTGAAGTTTCCAGAGTGCACAATATAAAAATGATAATTCTGTTATGAATGTTGTTGAATATCATCGTCAAGAGGAATTAGATGCAGAAGACGAGAGTCGATCAAAATTAAAAACTGTTGTTTACAACAAACCTTTTAATTATTCAAAACCGGTCACTTTCGTCACACCAACGGATTCTTCTAACACACCAAGAGTTATCATCAGAACACCCGAGTCTTCTATTGTTAATCCCAAAACAGACTTTGCACAAACTTATGGTCCTTTACCTTCCATTAGTGAAGTAAACTCACAACCTGAAAATCGAAAAATTCTTCGATATTTTGACATTTTCATGGTTGACCTCAAAATTTTACAACATGAGATAGAATATCGATCCGAAATCAAAGTTGAACATTTTCAATCGCCTCTGGCGCGAGAACAAAGAGACATTTTTCAGAAAAATCTTTTACCTAATGTTAAAAACTTGAAAAGTTGTGCAATTGCCTGGGAAAAGGATTTTCATAAGGAACTTGGGGTCATGAAAAACGTTTTCGAGAAAACAAAAACATCTATTTCTAATACTAAACGTAAAAAGAAACTGTTGAGAAAAGATGTTGATCGACTCTTGGAAGATGTCATCTGTGCTGATGTTCAAAATGTTGTGTTATTGAATTCTTTGTCATATGCATTTGATAATATCTCTGCCGATACTGTTGATTCTGTGGTAAATGTTGAGAACACTGATAATGTGCTTCAGATCGAGTCCTTAAAAGTTGAAAACAAACGATTGTCAAACGAACTTTCAAATGCAATACGTCGTCTTAATTGGTGTCAAAAAGATATTCACGATCAACAACTTGTTTTTCAACACAAAATCAACCAGTTGCGTGCAAAACCTTATGATTCTAAAATTGAGCAACTGGATGATCAAAACGTGTCTTTTAAGTGTCAAATCTCAAAATATGAACAAGAACTTTTAAAAGTCAAAAAGGAATATGGTGTCATATTTGATTTACTCAAAAAGACTCGTGATGAAGCATCAAATGAACTTGATCATTATCTTGCACACACTAAAGAAGTTATGCATTTTGCTGGAAATGTTCGGTCTGAAAATCAAGATCTGATTCACACTATCATCAAGTTAAGAGGAATGTTAGGAAAGTATGAACAACTTCCGCCAACAGTCATTAAGAGATTAGCCCCCGTAACACTTAGTACTCATGCACCTAGAATCTCTACTGCCAAATCACAAGTAGCTAACGTGCTTCCTTCTACTGAAACAGAATAGTTGAGCCTTTTCCAAACGTCCGCACTTCACAGCCTAAGAGCACTCAATCGAAGAATAGGAAGTTGCGACCTAAGAAAAGATCAATCAAGAATGCTAAAGTAGAAGAACACCCTAGGACTATGAATAAGACTCACGTTGCCTCCACTATAGATATTGCGTCCGGCAAATGTAATAGAAATAGTGATGTAACGAATGCTAAACCGTTAAGTACTTTTGATATTCACCGATGCACCTTGTGATCTTTGTCGTAAAAGTATGAATTCTGATTGCCATGATAAATGTGTTGCTAAAGCTATCATCTCTCGCTTAAGGAATCCTAAGAACCGGAATACCTCTAGGCCCACTAATCTTTCTAAGTCTGTGCTTGGTAGACCGCCATCTTTAGATTCTAAGAAACGCATTGCTGTCCCTGTAGCTCCTTTGTCACCTCCTAGGAATGTAGTACCACCTAGTGAATTCACTAAGACTAAAGCAAAGAGTAGTTATAGATGGCGGAAATGGATATATAACACACTAGGATTTAAGTGGATACCTAAAGCTATTGATGTGTGTATATCTACTATAACTGCTATGGAACCCTCTAACATTTCGGGTTCCACATCTACTTCTATTCCATCTGTGTCGCCTGTGTGTAATGCAGGTGATACAGATCATTCTCTGGATTGTTGATAGCGGATGTTCCCGACACATGACAGGCAATCTTAAACTGTTATCAAACTTTATTGCAAAGTTCATTGGCACTGTCCAGTTCGGGAATGATCACTTCGCAGCTATCATGGGCTACGGAGACTATGTCAATGGGAACATCGAAATTAGCAGGGTTTACTATGTGGAAGGCCTCGGTCACAACTGCTTTTCAAGTAGGTCAATTTTGCGATGGAGATTTGGAGGTTGCTTTCAGGGAGAAAACTTGTTTCATTCGTGATCTACAAGGAAATGACCTTATGTCCGGCTCGCGTAATTCTAGTCTCTACACTATCTCTATGCAAGACATGGTTGCTTCCTCTCCCATTTGCTTACTTTCTAAGGCAACATCAACAAAATCCTGGCTATGGCACCGCGTCTCTCACATCTAAACTTTCAAACCATCACCAACCTTGCTCGACACAAACTAGTTGAAGGACTCCCACGATTCCGGTATTCAAAAGATCACCTTTGCTCAGCTTGTGAACAAGGGAAAAGCACTCGTGCTCATTTTCCTTCAAAGGTGGAACACAGCTCTCAAGATGTGCTTCATCTTCTTCACATGGATTTGTGTGGCCCGATGCGTGTGCAAACGATCAATGGCAAACGCTACATCTTAGTAATTGTTGATGACTACTCACGATGGACTTGGGTCTACTTTCTTCGTAGCAAAGACCAAGCTCCACAAATGATCATCACCTTTCTCACAAAAATACGTGTTCAGCTCCGCAACACCGCCGTAATCATCGAACAGCAAAGGAACTGAATTTGTTAACAAAACCCTTCGTGAATTCTATGAGAAAGTGGGAATTCAAAGATCAAACATCTATTGCACGTACACCTGAACAAAACGGAGTTGTTGAAAGACGAAACCGAACGCTTAGTGGAAGCCGCAAGAACAATGTTAATCAATGCTAAACTTCCAGATTACTTATGGGCATAAGCTGTATCTACTGCATGCTATACTCAAAACCGTTCTATGATCACAAAACGCCACAACAAAACACCTTTCGAGCTTGTCCACAACTATAAACCGAATCTCAAACACTTTCATGTATTTGGATCCCTTTGCTATCCGAATAATGATCGTGATGATTTTGGAAAGCTCAAAGCCAAAGCTGATATTGGAGTCTTTATTGGATACTCGTGATAATTCTAAAGGGTTCTGAATCTGGAATCGTCGAACTAAGGAGGTAATGGAAACGATTCATGCTCATTTCGATGAACTCACGGAAATGGCTTCGGAGTATAACAGCTTAGAACCCGGTCACAACCGTTTAAACTTCCCTCAACCCCCATCATCACCTGAAGAAAGCCCTCAGCTTACTCGTCAACAAATGGAAAGGTTATTTGCTCCTCTGTTCAGTGACGATATTGATGAACGTGCTCCAGGTGTATCCGCTGTTTCCGCTGCACAACCCGATAATATTCCTATACCTGATACACCTGCTACAACAACTACTGTTGAAGATGCACCTACACCAGCTGACTCCAACACAACAGTTGAACACACCGCTTCCAACAATGATGAACCAGCTGATGATATTCTGAATGAAGTACCCCCACCTGCAGATTTTGATCCAAATGCGTTCTTCAACCCGCTTGCTAATGAGACCGCCGCACCAGATGTCGCAAAATCGTCAACAAACCATTTGAATCCTCAGAATCTGCACAATGTATACCAACATCAACCCTCCACACATAGATGGACAAAAGACCATCCTCTGGAAAACATTATTGGCAACCCGAATCAACCAGTCGTTACGAGACAACGTCTTCACACAGACGGTGAACATTGCATTTATGCACTCACTGTCTGCCAATCTGAACCTAAAAACATCAAAGACGCAATGACAAAAGACAACTGGATTGAATCCATGCAAGAAGAACTCAACCAATTCAAACGTCTTGAAGTATGGGAACTGGTTGAAAGACCAACAGGAGTCTACGTCATTGGTCTAAAATGGATTTGGAAAAACAAATTGGATGCTGAAGGAAATGTTATCGGAAATAAGTCACGTCTGGTGGCTAAGGGTTATCGTCCGGAAGAGGGAATAGACTTTGAAGAATCTTTTGCTCCGGTTGCTCGTCTTGAGGTTGTTCGGATATTTCTAGCGTTCGCGGCTCATATGAATATGACGGTCTATCGGATGGATGTCAAAACTGCGTTTCTCAATGGACAACTTAAAGAAACGGTCTATGTCACCAACCGATGGATTCGTTGATTCTGAGTTCCCGAACCATGTTTACAAACTGAACAAAGCTCTTTATGGTCTCAAACAAGCTCCTCGGGCATGGTACGATAAGCTATCATCTTTCCTCATTGCCAATAATTTCACCAAAGGTTCGGTTGACCCAACTCTTTTTATACAATATCACGGGGAACACATCTTAATTGTTCAAATTTACGTGGATGACATCATTTTTGGGTCTACACATAAAAAGTTTTCAATCGCTTTTGCAAAACTAATGAAGAAAAATTTTGAAATGTCCATGATGGGTGAACTTACGTTCTTTCTGGGACTACAAGTTCATCAATCACCCCGTGGTATTTTCTTGAGTCAGTCCAAATATGCCCTTGAATTGTTAAACAAATTTGGAATGAAAACCTGTGACACCTATGCCACACCAATGGCTCATACCAAGAAGCTAGACGCTGATTTACATGGGAAATTGGTGGACCCTACAAAATACCGTAGTATTATTGGGTCTCTCATGTATCTAACAGCTAGCGATATTGTCTTTGCCGTTTATCTATGCTCCCGCTATCAGTCGCGACCAACTGAAACCCACCTCTCTGAGGCTAAAAGAATCCTCCGATACATAAAGGGAACCATTAACTTGGGGATCTGGTATCCGAAGGATTCGGTTTTAGAACTAATCGCTTTTTCAGACGCTGACCACGCAGGATGCTTAGACTCACGGAAAAGCACTTCAGGAGCTTTACAATTTCTTGGTGATAAACTGGTGTCATGGCAATCGAAGAAGCAGGATTGTACATCACTGTCATCAACCGAAGCAGAATATGTAGCCATGTCCGCATGTTGTGCTCAAGTCATATGGATGAGAACACAACTCAAAGACTATGGTTACGTATTTGACAGAATCCCGATGTATTGCGACAATCGGAGTGCCATTGCAATCTCGTGCAACTCGCCAGACTCGAAATCAAAGCACATAAATCTTCGATATCATTTCATCAAGGATCACGTGGAACAGGGTACTGTTGAATTATATTTTGTGGGTACGAAATACCAATTGGCAGATCTTCTCACCAAAGCCTTGCCTCCCGCTAGGTTTAATGAGTTGGTCCACCGGATTGGTATGAGGTGTTTGACTCAAGAGGAATTGATGACCTCCTAAAACAGTCTTAAAACCTGTCAAACACCAAATTCTCTTTTGTAAATAATTTTTCAAAAACAAAATACAAAATTATAAAACCTGATAAAAACAACAAAAATATTCTTCTAATCTAATTTTCTTTCAACATGGCAAGTACATTTCTTCCGTCAACACTTTAATCTTTCAAAATTCAGTATTTTTCCGATCAAGTGTTGAGGGGGAGAAACTAATCTTTTAACTGCTTCAAAACATCTGTGTACTTGCATGTTATCATATCTCGGTTGACTCTTTTACAAATGGTGGTACATTTCCTGGTTCAAAGACACTCCTCGGACTTTAATTAATAACCTTTCATTATTTTCTCAAGTCGAGGGGGAGTGTCGTCAAGTTTCTTTCCTAAAATCTTCATTTGGTAACCAAAAATGGAAGTCAAGAGGCTTTGGATGAAAATGGAAAAGGTGGAGGGACTAAAACTGCAAAAACCACAAAGTTATTTTTGATAAAACACCCCACCTAACACTTTCACCTCACATTTATTACCAACACCTAAAAAGATCCTACGCGTAAAAATTGTTTAACAAATCCGTGCATTGGATCAACGATTTGTAAGTGGTTTTATGATCTCAACATGTTTTTAAACATAAGTTTTGATTTTGATACAAATCCAACGGTCAAATCTTGATCTATGCTTGATTTAGTGTCCTACGCGTAAGTGTATGAACACTAAATCAAGAATGGTGTTTGAGGTTAATAATATTGTGTCAAAATGTTCCTTTTACATCTATAAACACATGTTCATTACCCAAACATCCCCAGATACACGAATTAATGATTTTTGAATATTAGGGTTTATGAGTCGAATTGGGTATTTCTAAATGTGAAGTGTTTTGGTGAAAAAGATTGTTGGGTTATGCTCTTGTGTTATTGAATTGATGATTTCCAAGGTCTATAACCACCCAGAAACACGAATTGGTTAACAATTTGAAATTAGGGTTTAAGGTTCTTGAGATTGGGTATTTTTGATTCACTGCAAATTAAGTGTTAAAACTTGGTCATTATGCTCTCACAACATCTTTAACATACCAGAAAAAGTTTAGTGCATAATCTATGGCTAAAACTCATACGCGTAGATTTAGGGTTTTAGGCTACGCGTATGTAGTTCTACGCATAACTGTGTAACATCTGTTCTTGCCATGATCTGTTGTTAAAATGAATCTATGTGTTAATAATGATGATGTGATGGTTTTATTTCAGGCTTGTTACTTGTGAAAATCATAATCAAGGTCATTTGCACTCTACGCATAAGGATTACCCTACGCGTAGTCATGTTACGCGTAAGAATAATCCTACGCATAACAGCTACGCGTAAGGTTCTACAATGGACTACGCGTATCCCGTGAAGGATATGCGTAAACAGTGACCTCTACGCATAAGGTCAACTCTACGAGTAGCCTTACGCGTAAGGTTAATATATGCCTACGCATAAGCTCTACGCATAAGGTCTCCTTTTCCTACGCTGCAACACTTCTTACGCGTAAGTTAGGATTCTACGCGTAAGTCTACGCCTAAGCATATATCATTCCCCGCTCACGCATAACTTTGCCATAACTACGCTTAACCCTGGATTGACCTTCATGATGAATTGTTACTTGTTCAAACTTGTAAATAAACTAATCATATCATCACGAATCCTAAAATGTCACTAATAAACTTAAATCATTTGATATGTTGTGAACAATAAGTGATAAAATAAACTTTAAAACTTAAAGTTAACTAACTCACGAAACATTTCACGACATCATTGAACTGTTGAACATACAAGTGACTTAGGACTCGTAACAATCATTGACACTGTACATTCAATAACTAGACAATAAGACCTTCGGTTGACTAACATTATGTCTTTCGATATGTTGGTTCTTTTGGCTAATGTTATTTCGATCACGACATGGTGAACAAATGAATATTGATGCACCTGAAGTTCTCTCCATTGCTGATATCTATCCTCATGGCTATCCAATGAAGATAGGAAAGAATAATCTCCGTGTTGACTTTGACACCCTCACCTTGCTCAATCTTCGTGTTTAATTGCTATTGACATTCTCGAGGACTCATCCGTATCGTAACATGCTTTCACACTCGCAACTGCTCCCGAGATCTACATCCAACAGCTTCGAACACTATGGAAAGGGTCAAAGGACAAACCGCCGCGACGGTGACTCAATCACAAACAAGTCAACATTACACCTGCAGACTTAAGGGCTGTTCTCCTAATTCCTGATGTCGATCCAACCAAACTATATGCCACACCTGCCGAAGAGCTCACTCTCCAATTCTTAATCAATATCGGTTATGACGAGGCTACAGAAATAATCACCAAGCATTCTCACGTAGAGCTTAAGAGTATTCCTCAACCCCGGAGAACTCTCTACATGATCATCACCAAGTCTGCTTTCGGTCGTGATGGCTATGAGCACCCTTAGCTCATGGAACTGCAAATATTCTGGGCATTGGTCAACAAGAAACACATCGCTATCGGCTCGATTTGGGATGACATGATGTCATTTCTCAACAAACTTGGCTCAAAGATTCCCTACATCGGATATACTAAATTGTTGATCCAGAGAGCACTTGGACTTCATCCTGACATTCCTAAGAGGCTCAATGACCCCAACAATCACGACATGTTGACGGAACCCATTCTATCTGTCAGAATCAAGGAAACGCCTACAAAGAAACAAGGTGCCGCTGCCAGATTTCCTTCTAATCAAGATGTCGAAAGCTCAAACGCATACAAAAGGTATCCGGAAGCAGTTAGACAAGGCAAAGTTGGTCATCTCGACGAAAAATCTTCTGGAACACCCGTAAGGAGAACCAAAAGAGGAAGTGCAGGAAGTACGGCAAGTACTGTGAGTCAAAGGAAGTTCCCCAAGAGGAACCCTCCTTCAAAGAGGATTGTTCCATCTAAGGAAGCTGCTCCCATCCCAATTCCCAAACCCGAACCGCAAAGAAAGCTTGTGGACTAAAGCTCTGAAGGTACTGACACAGATGAAGAGATTACCTTCTCTGAACCGTAACCCCTCCTCCAGCAGCTAAACCTACAAGTCCAATAGCTGAACATGGAAAAGGAAAGACTCATGTACTTGAGTCTTATGATGAAAGCTCTAAAGAAGAAGAAGAGCAACCGGATCAATCATACAGAAGAAGTTTAAATTAGTTAGACAAATTCAAAAAGTCAAGAATTTGCAAAGATCAAATGGGTGGCCCCGAGGATCGAAAGTGGTGCTGTCCACTCTTCACCAGTCCCGATGCGGTTAATCAACCCGATAAGGGATCCGGTGCCACCACTCTTGTGCAACAACAAACGCTTGTGAAGGAGTCTACTGATCTTAACATTGAGGAACCGGAAAAGAATAAGACTGAGAAAGAGAAAACTGATGAAGAAGCTAAGGAACAGACGGAAGAAAAGGCTAAAACTGGACATGATGACGAAGAAGATTATGATGACTTTCTTCTCAACAATCCAACTCGTTCCAAGGAGGATACTTCTGCACCTCCAAAGGACCCCGAATCTCCTCATGTCCCTCCTCATCAGATTCTTCATCTCACTCATCACCACCACCATCAAAAAGATCAACAAAATCATCATCCAAATCGGTGAAGAAACCACCTCGATCTTGGATTTCTCAAGCTCATAAACGGATTCACAAAGCTGTCAAACAAGTCGGAAAGAAAAACGTGCTCTACAAAAGCTAAATTTCTTTGTCTGATCACATACAAAGATATGTATGACGAGCATGACAAGATGGAGAAAGAAAGGGAATTTGTTCAAGAGTTCATGAAGAGTCATCGTAAAGAGGAACTGAACGAAATGATCGAAGGTTACACTAACAAGTACCTTCGTGATATCGCTCCTAAAGTCCAAAAGGAACCGGAGAAGACAAGAAGAGATCATACCACAAGTTTCTTCTCGACACTGTCCCCGGTGTGACTAGAGAAATATTTTCCGGATAACTCACCCCTAACATCGTAGCATTGGTTAAAAATACAATGGCCAAAGAAGCCGATCTCTCTGAATCTGAGTTAATCGCTAAACTTGTGATACAAATGTCAAAGCGATCCGAACGCTTACTTCGATGAAGCTAAATTTTTTCGAAAATCTACTTGATTTTCAACTCAGATCATCATGCAAGGAGTCACCCGATCAACCCAAACGACCAAGAGATGACGATGATAAGGATAAGGATTCTGCACCTAAACGCCGAAGCCCGGTAAATCTACCTCTATGCCACCTCCTCCACCACGGACTTCTTCTCAACAAAGTCTCCTCCACCTCGGTCTTCTACTGATAAACCTCGACGATTCCGAAGTTACCACCCCCGACTCATAAAACAGGTGATTACTTTGAGTATACGGGTGGTGACGATGAAGAGGTCCTTGAGCCCCGACAACAACCCACCTCACCCAAACAAGTGCGTAAACCAAGTATCATCATCAAGGCCTTCCAAAAGAAGAAGAAGACAACTCACCTGAGTCGTCTCATGGCTTGATGACGATAAAACCGAAGAGTTTGAATGGTTCTCCACACTTGTCAATCAAACTCCCTACCCCGATGAAGGTCAAGAATTGGTAGACGGTTCTACATTGAGCACGCAAAACTTTTGCAAGAAAAGTTCCATGTGAAGAAAATGACGAAATCTGAAGTGAAGCGAATCAAGAATGAAGCATTCCAACTTCTTAAAGACAGCTCTGAAAGCGCCGTCGAGGTCGAATATCATCTTGAGAACATCGCTCGAGCTATGTCTAACGACATGGATTGGCTCAATCCGAAAGCAAACATTGACTTCACACAACGGGACAACCCTCCATACTACACCGATTGGACCAAACCCCTACCGACCATTGGCCAAACAGACGAACCACGGATTCCCTTCCGATACTTCTTTAACAGAGACCTGAATTTTCTCTTACACGGTAGCGATGGTTCGCGAAAATACGCTACATCATTGACTCTTCCATTCCCAACGGCTATTTACTCAAACTGCATAGCTATCGAGGAACGTGCAAATCACTTGTTTTCTCGACAACGCAAGCATACGACCAAGACGCATTGTATGGGATTCATCATTGGCCTGAACGCCAAAGAATCTACTACGTAAGCTGCCGGTTCGTAAGTCTCAACATGCAATGTATAGTTCTAAGGACATCGTGGCCATCAAACACATTGATCTCAAGTCTAAGTGGGACTACACATTCTTAAAGAATATCATAGTCAAACGACAAGATGAACAGGACTATGGATTCTCCGAGGTTGACTTTGAGAACTTGTCCCTCAACGACATCGAAGACATGTACCTTGCCAAAGTACATGGTCGTATGAGACAATTCTCGACCAAGTTCAACGTGAATTTATCAAGTCAGTGCTCATCTTCATTAGACGCATCGTGATCAAAGAACGTGTTGAAGATATCCAGATGGTCGTTGAATCTTATCGACGCGTGTCAACCTAACTCCTCCAATGCTTACTCTTCCCGATCTCAATCAGCTACCTCAATATACGCCCATCAGCAAACCTTTCGGAGTTGTTTACCGCAGTGAACTTCAAAGAAACCGCTTAATGGCGTGTAGTGATCTTTAGAAATTCGGGATCATACTTTGAAGCGGTTAGGGACGGATTAGCGTACAGTGTTGAAGGATATACCAAAGTTGGGTCTCGTAAGCCGGAATTCTCGTGAAAGGAGGGATGTGAGAAGGATCATCACCATGATTGATGAACGGTTGTTCAAGGGATCAGGACGATTGGAGAGCTATGTTGGTGGTCGACCCAGAGAAACATCACCGCTTTCAACGCCTCGCGCACTCCCTGGGAACATCACTTCACTTCCCGGTACCCCTTGAATTGTTTCCTTCATAATTTTGGATGTATGATTATATATGTCAATGGCTTGTGCACACATAACAGTGTACAACCCGTAATGGTCAAGAAAGGACCCTGTGGTACGCTTCAGTGCCACAATCCTTATAAAAGGAGCGAAAGCTTCTTACTTTTGAGTAAAACCTATCAAACCTTTCACTTTTCAAGGTTTTGCTCAAAAGAACAAGTACTTTCCCTTATGATTTTCAAAACCTCAACCGTTTATATCACTCGTTGAGGGGGAGTACTTGATTCAAAACTTTGTTCAAAATTGTTCTCAGTGGTCATTCTTCCCGCAACACTCGAAATGGTCATATTTATTCTCAAACGTTCAAAAATAACATTTTATATGCCATTTTTGAGGGGGAGAAAATTGTGTGATAAGAAATATGTTGTGTAAAATGCAAATGAATCTGTACCTCGACTTAACCAACGAATTGACGGTACTAAACTGTTAGTAACTCGAAAAGACTTGTCCCGGACGGGTAATAATTTCAAGCTAGTTCGCTAGTGATGTAAACGTGTCTCGCAAAGGACTTGTCTCAGTAGAATGTACCATTCGAGAAACTTTTGATAGACATGAACTCTGACGGGTTTGACAACCTTCCAAGGTTTGTCTACACCTTCAAGGTAGTTATTAGAGCTAGTTGTCACCTAAAAGCGGACAATGTAACTCTTTAACTATGCAACGTAACCGTGTCTCATGGGGGATTGTCTATCTTCAGAGGATCAATTCAAAAAGTGCGCGCTCTTTCCTCACTGTGCATTTAACCATTAAAACTATTAAGCACATGTGGAGGGGAGTATTTATGCAAAACATCATCTCTCACAATGGTTCAAACATGTTTTTCATTAACAAACCCTTTGAGAGACATTTTTTCATACAATGGTTTTAATGGCAAACATAGGTTAGTCATGGAGTTATAAGGTGACTAAGGTTAGGAATAACCGTCCCTATGATCCGCCAGAGCTGGAGGGATCTACCCAAGGACACTACAAATAGTTAGTATTTAGAAGTCCTTAGGTATGATTGTAAAAAGGAGAAAATGAGAATCGGAGAAAGAAGGAGTTGAAGAATTAAAAAGAAATGCAAAGAAAAGGGTGAAAAGAAATAGCCCTCCAGATTATTCAACTTAGGGCATAATCGGGTTCAATTCATATGCTACTGGTTGTCACTTAGTGACGCCGGTATTGAAGATTAAAAGTCGCCATGGACCCAATGACGCATGCACTAAACCTTCTTATCCACTCAAGTTTCTCTCAACAGAAGCTTGTTTCATTCTCACAGGGAACCCTATGTAAACTATCGGCTTTCTCCTAGAGATTGCTGGTATTGAAGAAGGAGACCCTCTCCCTAGTCTCCGCCCAAGAAAACCAAAACGCACTATTGAGTCTAGAGCCACGAGATTCATCAAAAGATCTCTTAGGAACACTTGACATTTAATCACTTGATGATCAACTAATAAGATCATCGGTGGTTCATATCGAGTCCTTCACAGATCTTAGCAATCTGTCGAGAACATTTATGAGAGGTTCACATCCGTGATCCTCAGTGATTGAATGGAAACTCCTGCCGTGGTCAACATCAAACACCTCGCCGCCAGGTCACTTCGTAACTCCCCGTGGATTACGCGGAGTGTGTCTCAAACGGTCTATAGTCGTGAGGTGATGCTTCGGTGTACCTCAACGACTCATCTGAATCATAGATGTACTTCGGTACATCGTGTTATCTCACTTGTGGGACTCCAGTTCAGGAACGGCCTTTGTAAGAATTAGAGTTGTGTCCTCACACTATGCCGTTGACACCTCGGGTTCAAACTTGTAAGTGCCGGAAACCGCTTATTACTAACCGCTTGAAATGTTTTCTTCTTATGGAAGCTCCGGAGCGGGATGATCGTGCCGATTCTTCTCATGCTCACGCCAACATCATCACTAATGGAAGTTCTATCTCAATGCAACACAACAATTTAATGATTCTTCGTCAAACCAAAGAATCTACAAAGTCAAAGACTTAAAGAACTTCATCAAGATTGATTTCCAACGCCAAAGAGCGTGTGAACATGTTGAAGAATGACGTGGAGACACCGGAGCAAAGGGCACCTGAGGCGATCGATGCGCATAACAACATACTATCACTTTCACCACAAAGAACAATGATCAAAGAACAAAGTTAAAGATGACGCCAAAGCATAACTGTTCAAAGATAACTATCTCTCTACACTGGGAGATTGTTCGAATCAAGGCAATTCTTCTCACAAGAAAGAAGAATGTCGAAGACGCCACTGCTACTATTACATCAACGCCTTCACCGTTTACATTCATATATACTTGAGGGGGAGATTGTTGGAATCACTCCTAAACAATATTTCAAGTATTTATATTTCATATGTAATAGGTAGCTTTATTATGGCCTTTATGTTTGTTTAAGGTCAAGCTTATGTAGAAGGCCCATAAGCTTAGGCCCAAGCCCAATAAGGAATAGGGAAGGAGAGGGAGTGTTGCCCTAGCTCCTTGCCTATATAAACCATGTAATAACCTTCATTTGAAGGTTGGTTGTTCAAGTTTTCTTTTCACACATATTCCTACGCCTAACCGTATAGTATATTGTGTGTGTGTGTGTTTGATACTTGTTCAATCGCCTCATCTCCTTTCTATATAACTTGTGTTTGTAAAACTAGTGACCTAACAGATGCCACTAAAGAAAAGTTGAATGATAAGCTTAAACATCCTTGGTGCATTAAATATAATACCACCTTTAAATCTCATGATTACTCTAAGGAAAATTGGATTCATTGAACAAGTTTAAGCCTCAAACCATATTAACGCCTGAACAAGTGTTCTGAAAAAAAAGACATGGATAAACAAAAAGCAGATAACCTTGTTGAAAAGAACCCCCCTGTAGGAAATTGTCCCAAGCAACTGTGTATCCTCCAAATACACCAATGCATTTAGTGCCTAGAACACTTCCCACTAAGAGCAAGACCTTAATCAGCCTTTATGTAGTTTACCAACTATTTGTTGATTTTGAGAAAACGTAAAAAAAAGAGAATCACACCTACTAGGATAACTGAAGGGGAAAGGGGTTTTGAGTAAACTAAAGAATGCTATTTAACTGAGGTCATGCCTTTCTTTAAACAATTAAAAGGTCAATTTGAGAGTCTTAAAAAGGGGATAGACACATAGATTAAAGAAATGGAAAAGGAATTTGATGCAATGATAGTTGAGGTCAATAATTCTGAACGAGAACTCAAATATAATGAAATTGAAAGGAAGAATCTGCATATCTTAAATGAGAACTTGATTTCTCAATGTGTTGCCCAAGATGTGTTCTACACTGCTACAAATTCTTCTATTACTGCATCTCAATTTCATGAATTATCTATTGCTTTGAAAGTTTCCCAAGATCGTGTCATTGAGCTTGAAACAACAAATTCAAAACTGTATGAAAAAATAGAACAAGATGATCATGATAACCTGGTCAAACATTTTTCTAAATTAGAAGTTGAACATCTTGATTTGCAATTAAAATATCAACATCTCAAAGAAAATGTTAAAACCTCAAATATCAAGACATCCTCTTATGCTCCTGAGTTTGATGCAGTGTTTGAAATTAGCAAACGTGATGAACAAATTCAAGCTCATTGTAACACGATCAAAAGATTGAGAACCCAGATCTCACAACTAAAGGGAGTAAAGTATGATGTTACTGGTTCCCGAATGCCTCCACCTTTAGATTCTCAGAATTTTCAACTTCAAAACATTATTGATAACTTGCAAAAGGAAAATGATTGTTTTAAAGCTGAAATTTCAAAAGTTAATGATCAAAAGAAAGAGTTATATGATTCATTCAAAGTTAATCATGATAAACACATTGAAAAGATAACTTCTTTACTTAACGATATTGAGAATCTGAAATGTGAGGTGAAAGGAAAATTGCCAATCCCTAATTGCAAATATTCTATTCCTAATGTTTCTGCTTGTGATTTGTATGCCATCGATATGTTATATATTCCCCCGCCCATTAGGAATAATGAACTTGCACATAAAGCATATCTCTCATACCTTAAGGATAGCTTGAAGGGTCTCCGTGAGATAGTTGAAGATGAAAGAATAGAAAAACCTTTTGATAGCACCATAACCTATGCCTGCATGGATGCAAAAAGATCTCAGGAACTCTTAGAGTACGTAATTGTCACAAGTCCGAAAGCTAGTAATAGGCGAGATATAATAGTTGCACCCAGTTCAATGCCTAAGGTTAAGAATGTGACTTTTAATGTGCCACACAAAACTTCATATCCCAACACCTCTAGACCACTAATGCAAAGTGTAGTATCACTAACTAATATTCCTGTTGTTCCTTCTACAGGAGTAATCAGCAACACTAAGGTTAGCGGGTCAAAGCCTTCGTAATACAATGCTAAATAGGATCTTGCCAGCCAAAAGTGTTGAAAAGAAGAAAGTAGAAGAACACCCAATGAAGAATAAGTTTGAGTTAATAAAATGAATCGTGTTGATTCTAGTATTAGCTATAAGCGCATCGTAATTAGTTCAATTCGCTACCTTTTGCAAAACAGGTAAGGAATGTTTGATTTCTGGTCTTAATCATGAATGTGTTGTGAATGAGGTGATAAATGTTGTTACTACTCCACAAAAATTATAAAAAATGCTAAACGCAGGTTAAGGAGATCCGAAGCCTAAAAGAAAAAGGGTTAGTCATTATTGGAAGCCTACAGGAAGAAAATTTAGTAATGTGGGTTATCAATGGAAACCTACTGGCCGGAAATTCAAATTGAATGAATCTTGTCCTAAGATGTCTAGATCTATGCCTTCTAAGAAATGGATGCCTACTGGTAGAATCATACCTTTAAGAAGTGCTCACACTACAAATAGGTCCACTACCACTACTAGTTCTGCATCCAATACTAATGAGGTCATATCTGCTATTTCTGATGTGGGACTCCAATACTTTGTACTAACCAAACAAAACCCATTCGCTCATGGGGATCCAAATTATCTAGTCATCCATTCTTGTCTATTTTCAAATGCAGGTCGTACAAATCGTCCTTTGGTATTTGGACTCAGGCTGCTCAAAGCATATGACTGGAGATCGCTCGCGGCTCATGAACTTTGTGAGTAAATTTATCGGGACTGTTAGATTCGAAAATGACCATTTTGGAGCAATTATGGGTTATGGAGATTATGTGGTCGGAGACACTGTAATTTCTCGGGTATATTACGTAGAAGGTCTTGGTCATAATTTGTTTTCCGTCGGTCAATTTTGTGATTCTGATCTAGAAGTGGCCTTTAGAAAACATACTTGCTTCGTTAGAGAGCTTGATGGTGTGGAACTTTTAAGGGGAACACGTGGAACAAACTTATACACCATCTCTATCGAAGATATGATGAAGTCTTCTCCAATCTGCTTGCTATCAAAGGCCTCTAAAATAAAGTCATGGTTATGGCATCGACGTCTCAATCACTTAAACTTCAGAAACATAAATGATCTTTCTAGAAAGGACCTCGTCAGAGGCTTACCCAGATTGAAGTATGAAAAAGATCATCTATGTTCAAAGATGCCAACTGGGAAAAAACAAGAAATATACCCACAAACCCAAACCTGCAAACTCCGTTATGGAAGTACTTCATACCCTTAATATGGATTTGTGCGGACCAATGAGAGTGCAAACGATAAACGGGAAGAAATATGTGTTAGTCGTTGTTGATGACTATTCACGGTTTACTTGGGTTAAGTTTTTGAGGACAAAGGATGAAACTCCCGACATCATCATCAAACTTATTAAACAGTTGCAAGTCCGGCTTAATAAAACAAATGAATCATCCGCATGATAATGGAACTGAAGTTTGTCAACAAAGAACTTATTCAGTTCTATGAAAGTATTGGGATCAACCATCAAAGAAGTGTTCCTCGTGACTCCTCAACGTAACGGTGTAGTTGAAAGACGAAATCAAACTCTTGTAGAAGCTGCAAGAACTATGCTTATATATTCAAAGGTTCCAATGTTTCTCGGGTGAAGCTATTGCCACTGCTTGCTACACCCAAAACTGTTCCATAATTCACACCTCTCATGGAAAAACTCCATACGAACTTGTCCACAATCGAAAACCTGATCTCTCTTTCCTTCGTGTGTTCGGTGCTCTGTGCTTGTTAGGAATTGGAAATTCCATATTAAAGTGTCGGTCACCCCAATTATGATCTAGCATAAGTTAGCTCGTAGACTTGTAGTTATTTACGTTATTATGTAGTTAATTAGTTAGTGAGTAGCGTAGAATAGTTTAGAGTAACACCGTGGAGGAAGGACGGGTCTTTACCCACTGTATGCCTGATCCACAGGCCGATAGGAGGTCGTATTGTCTGTAACTATAAATACCCCTTCCATCCATGGAAGGGGTGGTGCTTTCAATCTAACCTTTTACAATTTGAGAACCAAGTCTCTAGCGTGAACACCCATCTCTCTACTTTCTCTCTCTAAAATGTCTAACAAGTATTTCCATCATCCAAGACCACCCGAATCATCAAACAAAATATTATTTCGATCCTACAAATGGTACCAGAGCCAAGGTTTTGTGTTGTGTTGATTTATGGTGGTTTTTTGTACTTTGTTAAAACTGTTTATGCATTGCTTTTGGTCGGAAAATTTATTTTCTCATGATACTTTGGTACAACAGTGTTAACAAAGTCTTTGTATCATTTTTTTGGTTCGAATAATGTTCTTACATGATTTTGGTTAAACAGTTTTTGTGTATCTGTTTTTGGTCATTTAAAGTGTCTTTGTGTCATCTGGTCTTAAACAGTCTTTGTGTCATCTAGTCAAATATTTAAACAATTTCTGTTTAGACTTTTTGGTACTATATACTAATGATCTTAAATGGTTTATTACATGGTCATCTGGTCATATTCTTGGGTCAAAAGAAGCCGTTTTCTTGTCACTTTTTCTGGGTTCATCTTAGCGAGTTGTCACTTATGTTTATAGCGAGTTGACTCTTGAGTCAACTCAGGTCATTAGCGACTTGACAGAAAAAGTTGTAGCAACTTGTATCATGAAAAAGTTGTAGCAACTTGGTGACCAGAAATAAGCTAAGCAAAAATTGTTAGCGACTTGTGCTATCAAAAAGTAGCGATTTGTGATAAAATCTTAAGATGTAGCAACTTATATTTATAAGTAGCGACTTGTGAGTTTTTGAAAGAAGTAGCGACTTGTTTTGATAAAAGATTAGCGACTTGACTGCTAATTTAAGGTAGCGACTTGACTTAACAGAAAGGTAGAAGAAGAGATGACGACTGCTTAATGTCCACGACCACAGGACCATAACGAATACAAAATACCAAACTTTCATCATGTCCTCAGTTTCATCAACCATCATTGGTCCAAGAAAAAAATAATAATAACAACGAAGCACTCTCAACTGATACGAAATCAAAAATATTCCCAATCTTTCATAACTTATCCTACTCTTACAACTCCAATCCCATATCAAACTAGTCCTTGACTCGAATTACTTCAACAAATGGATATTCGAATCTCAGAAAGTTCAACTTTACCAAGCATCTTTAAAAGATTTTTTTGTTGAACTATGCTCTTCATAGATCCTTTAGAAGACTTAGCTTCTTAATTACTATCCGAACAATAAAGAGAAGAATAATAACAAGAATGTTATTACCTTTCTTGGTTCGTTTTCAAAAAACTCAAGGTCGACAACAACAAGTTACAATCAGATACAAACCTTACCCGAGACCAATTTAAATGATCTTGAAGCCGTTTTTCTTTAAAGCCTAGTCGCGTGAAGAATCAGACATGAAAGATATTGGTGGGTTTTAATAATTTGTTTGTGAGTGATATAGATGAAGGAGCTTGTTTATTTTTGAAAGATTGATGTGATAATTTTGATCCGTGTGTTGAGAGCAGATTTGAGTTGGGAATAACTGTGTTAAGAGGTGGGAGGCGTTTGTTGTGAGAAAATGTTTTAGGGTTATGTTAATGACCTAATTGTTAGGGTATGTTAGGTATTTTATACGGTTTATTGATATGAAAGTGGGTCGGGTCTGTTTTTTTTAGTTTGGATCATGGGCTTCAGTAATAAACACGGGCGACTATCATATGCAATTGAACTCGGGCTGAGATATCTTATGAAATGATGCATCATGATACATGGGCTTTGAGATGAAATCGTGTGGTGGGCTGATGGTTAGGATAAAATTCCATGGACTATATTTACAAATTAAAACAACCAAATGACATTGTCCAAAAAATTTTTTTTTTGAAACACTTGTTTGGTAAATGAGTGGAATTTTGGTATGATAAAATTTTCACGGTGGAATACAAATTCACGGCTTGAGATTATTTGTGAAAAGAATTATTAAAGTAGATGACGGTCAGATGGACTTCTCAGTATGAGATCGGATTTATGAGATTTGGATTGACGAGACTTGTTGAAACGATTTGATGATGAGAGTTGTTGTATTATGGGGTTTGATACTTTGATATATACATTTTCACGAAGGACATTATCTCACGGCTTGAATTGATATTGGAACTAGGGTGACTATGGGGTTGTTTAGACGGTATTTCTTATTTGATTGTAAAGAGAGGTTTTCCGGGCATACTTACTTAGTTCGTCTTCTTTCTTTCTACTCTTCCGCGAAGATGACTTGTTTGGGCATTTACAGAGTGTGATAAAGACTTGGCTATTTAGTTACGGTTGTGATTCTTTTTTGCTTAACCCACAACGTAACTATCACTTCGGTGTCTCACGCAGTTGAGGATACGTCAAGAGGTTTTGTACATTGGGTACACCGTTTCTTGTTCACGAGGATTAGTACAAGTTTAAGTAACAAATCTGGGGAATTTTACTTAATGATCGAGTTTGATATATCGGGTTTACTTCTCCATGTGGTCATTACAATTGCCGATAGATTGCGTGAATGAACCACTGCATGTTCTCCTAAAACAGAAATTCCCTGAAACCAAAGTTGTCATAACACATTCAAGCTGACATTGTCTACGGTTTTGTCTTGATTTTGTAAAATCCAGCGAAAGAATCTATTTCTCGGTTTAAATCATAGACTTGTAAAATCCCGTGACGATGGAAACATCCTGGTAATAGTAAAGTGCATTTCCGGATTTATCTTACGGTTTATTCTTGATGTTGTAAAATCCCGCGAAAGAATCCATTTCTCGGTTTAAACCATGGAATTGTAAAATCCCGTAATGATGGAACCATCCAGGAGAAAGGAAAGTGTAACTCTGGATCTTATCTGATGCTGGTGCTACGGTTTCTTCTTCGAAGAAAAGATAAAAGGGTGTACTTCATGAATTGGATGTGTGTTTGGATATTCATCATGGTAGTTAGGTTATTACATGGTTTTACGGGATTATGTGCTTTTAACTATGGTCGGGATGAAACCATTATCAAAGTTCGTATAAATGTCAAAGAAGGCTAGATTTGAGCAGTTAACCAGAAGATGTGACAACGGCGTTAATTCAGTATTATTTATTTGAGGTTGAAGTGAATTATTACGGGCGAGTGTACTTAGTATCTGAAGGTATCGGGGATGGTTGGATGAAGATTCTTCATGATCCTTGTTCGAGCTTATTATCAAAAATGAAGACTTGGAAATCTAGTTATTTTTTGGTGTCTTTTACCTTTTCTTTTACCACTTGGGGAATTGGGCTCATACCACTACAAAATAACTATCACTTTAAGGAGTTACGTTGTAGTGCTCAGTGTCACATTCAATTGTGGATTTTCAAGAGGTAATGTACGCCTTATACTTGATGGTTGGTTGGTTGAAGAGTATAGAGTACATAGAGAGTACTTAGAGATGCTAATGGAAATCAAGACCGCTCTTTGTTACTTATGTGCAAGTTTAAGTCACGAGTTCGGGTAGTTTACTTCGTGGTCAAATTCATTATATCGGGTTTTCCATCACTTGTCACTACAAAGAGCCTGAATGATAATGGGATGATTACATGTTTTGCAAGAGAGTTGAAAAAGAGAGATTATGACGTCCCTGCTCACATCAATTCAGCCTCGTGACTCCAAAGAAAAGAAATGTGTACGCTTTCAAAGCGATTATCTTCCAAAGAAGAGAAATCTTCTTATGACGTATGAACACACAGTTCCCTGTACCTCAAAGAAAAGAAAAGTGGCGTAGTCGTGCGCTTTATCTTCTGATGAAGAGAAATCTTCTAATTAATGACCATTCTCATCAACATGCTTCAGACTTTTTCCACGCTGCCACTTCGTTATCAAGTGAACCGGACTACTGTTGATTGTTTTCTTATTCCACTTGCTCAACTATAATGATGATGGCGACATCCTGTGCTAATTTTGTAGGGGAGAAGTGTGAATAGTACATTTAGATGATATTCACTTATTCAATTAAGAATGGCAACTCCGTTTGCAATTCTTGAGGGGGAGAAGAAGTATGATAATTCTGCATGGTTGATTGTTATTAGAGAATAAATGGTCAAACGGCTCCAAACTCATGTAAGAATCGAGCTTCTTCTTATCGGGTCATTTCTACATGGAGTTTCTTCTAAGAGCCGTTGGTTGACATCTTCACACGTATATGATTAATGACAAAGTGCTTCCGTTGCCATTGCAGGCATTTCCTTGATGAACATATTTATGTTCTTGTTTGATTGGGAGGGATTTGATTTAAGGGGATTTGCTATATATAAGTTAACGGGAATGCATTTGGTGAGTTGAAGATGTTAACTATCTATTCCCCAACCGACAATCTTGAAGAAGGTCGAGTCTTTGGTCGGTTCTACATATTCTCACGTGATGTTAGAAGACTAAAGACGAGTTGCATTTAACGATCTAAAGACTACTTCTTAATTCAAGCATTCAATATAAAGATTGTTGGTTTAGGGAAGAGCACTAATTGGGGAGGGTGAAATGTCGATTTAATCCCCAATTAGACTTGCTCATATTCTACTTCAAAGATGTTGATTCTCACAAAGATTTCAAGCGATCTTCTCAACAAATTTCAAGTATTTGGGCTTATAATGTTTTAATCGATCAAGTGTCAAAACCAGCAAGGGGGAAGGAGACAAGCACCTAAACGCAAGTAAACTTGATGAACTTAATACTTCTAAGTAATTGAAGATATCCCGGGAAGACAAATGTTATTATCAGTAGAGAAACTCAAGGTTTGACTCATGGCGAGTAAACTTGATGAACTTAATTCTTCTAAGTGATTGAAGATATCCGGAAAACTAATGTCATGACCACAGAGAAACTCAAGGTTTTACTCATCAAGGCGTTTAGTGTTATTATTCCAACTATGTGGGGAAAGTGATGTTAGAGAAAGTTTCTGAAGATATAAGAGGTACACAAGTGTGTGATGATCTCAATGTTATCGCAATCATCGTGGAGAGAGAATTGTGTACATATCAGGGGGCGCCAAATGTCTCACTTGAGGGCTTAATCAGTGACTCAGAGATATAATCACTTATTCCGGAGTTGACATCCGCAGAGATTGTCATCCACAGATAATCGTGATTCACCGCTTCTTCAATGTTATCGGTTGTTCTCTTTGGGGAATGTGTGTACTTGGTCTTGAGCTTCATACACGATCATCAGGGAAGAAAGCCATTGTTTACCACAAACATTGGGAGGTGTTTTCTCCCGCATGATGTGTATTCGGGAGAGTTCTTGGGTATTGGTGTACTTCGGGTTCTTGAGCTTCATACACTATCATCAGGGACGAAAGATGTGAACATTGGGGAGGTGTTCTTCATTACCCTCATGATGTGTATTCGAGAGAGTTCTTGAGCATTATACAAAGAGACCGACCAGCATCAATTCGCCTACTGGGGAAGTGGTTTCTTGACAACTTGTGGTATGGATTGCTTCAGACTTCAGTGATAATGAAATATGAGAAGAAATTTTAAAGAGTGGGATGATACGTTGCTGTTCTTGTTGATGATATAACCCCGAACGAAGAATCTCGGTTATCGTTCTTAAAAGGAGCAGCGGGATTTATGATAATGGTATGCTTCTTTGTGCACCTGGCTAAGGCAAGCTTGAAATTGGGCTTCAAATCTGCTCATCTAATGGATCTTCGGTTTGGGGGGAAGCTGCCAAAGTCTCTCTTTCTCAAAGGCTCATGTTCTATCTTCTACTCTGGAGCCTCAGAAGCTTTGGTGGTGAAAGTTTAAGAGATGACGAATTCTATCTTCTACGACGTGCTGCTAGATATACTTATCTCGGTACTCGTATCATCATCCTTCTTAAACTATATCATCTAAACTCTATCTTTGTAAATATTTATCAAAAACCAAATACAAAAATAGAAAACCAACAAAAGAAAAATAGAAAAATATAAAACCTTCAAAAACCCATAAAAATCAGAAAATTTCAAAAATACCAAAAATATGTTTTCTCAAGACATGTCTTCTGGTATCGATAACATCTGCGTTCTTAGAAATGTCATTCAATAATGGCACGGGACCATAGATGAAGTTCGAACAGGAGGTGTAAATATTCTTTTTCCAATACATGTCTTAAAATATGGCTTGCAATTATTTCAGACTGTAACCCTCTCTTCAAAACTATGGTTTGCTATTATTTCAGATAGCAACCCGCTCTTCATAAGAAAGGAAAGTGTTGCGCTAAACCAATTTTCAAACATTTCGTGCACTTATCCTAAAACAATATAAGGAAAGTATGTCGAAGGACTGCTGTTCCTACTCAAATATTTTTCCTTCAAAAATTCTTCAGAAAAATATTTGTTTTAACAAAATGGTGGTAAATGAGTTGCTTGAAAATCTATCAGTTTCAGAATTTTCGTAAAAAATTGAAAACTCAATCAATGACTTCAGCGCTTTTAAACTTTTTAGAAAATGAGTCATTGATTGAGGGGGAGAATGTTTTCAAATCTATATCATCTAACGGACTTTCTTAATTATCCTAATATGCTTAATTAAAAATGATGTTAACCTATGTTGAAGGACTAGGTGCCTAGGATATGATTGCTAGGATTAGATGATTAGAGTTTGATGAACACATTATTCCCATACCTTATATGAACTGATTGACATGTTGAATTGACTTTTATTAGTCGATTGTTGTTTGGGTGTTGTCGACCACCATATATCTGTTTGTATGTCTACTAACGTATGCAGATATCATGGATTTTAAGAATGTTCCCGATCCGGATCCCACATATGAAGATGATTGGATGCCGAAAGAAAAGGGTAACTATATCTTGGGTTGACAAATGAAGAACCGGAGCTTAATTGGACTTCTATGGAAAGTTGGCATGGAAAAATGCAACGTAAGAGGTCTCACTGCATCAGCAGATGGTTTTCTTCTAAGTGATTGAAGAAACAGAGCTTAATTTGACCTCAGTTGGCATTAAAATGCAACGTAAAAAGTCTCACTGCATCTGCAGACGGTTTTCTTCCAAGCCCAACAACATCAACAAAATCAGCTTATGATTCTCTCCACCTAACGTATCTTGTGCAGGAAAAGTAGTGAATGATACAATTTTTAAACAATTTTTGAAAATATTGTTTTGAAAATGGAAAAATATTGTTTTGAAAATAAATTGGTCTTAATTTTGAAAATCACCGGACTTCTTTTTATCAAAACCTATGTCACTCAATTATCGACTTCGGTCATCGATTGAGGGGGAGAGTGATTTAAAATATAATATTTTCACACAATATTTCTTCATAAAAGTTCCGGTTTGTACATTAATAAAGTGGTGATCTAAAGATTTAATGTTATGTCATGGTATGATTTTTCTTTAGAATCAAGATCTTTCAAAATGAAATTTTTTCTATTCTTGTTTGATTGTGAAATTGTTTTATTTTACTTAAAGATCTCTTAAAACAATCATACCTGACACTAACAATCTTTAATGTCTTAAAATGGTCCTTATCTGTCATTTTTTCAAAATTAAATCTTGCCACGTCTTTCCCCAAAATTTTCTAAATGATTTAAATCAGATGGGATCACAAATCTCAAAAGGTTTGAAATTTTTGATCCGGGGAGAGATCGTGATTTAAATCTCAAATATGTTTTAATGGAATCGGTTTTAGTCCTTTATAGGCACTCCTGCCTCCATGTGCCAAACGATTTCAAAAACACAATGCACATGTTGAGGAGGAGGATTTATTCAAAAACCAGACGAGTATTTAAACAAGGCCACATTTTCTCCCATGTTTTCTAAACCTAATTAAATCACTTGGGATCCAAAATCTCAAAGGGTTTGATATTTTTGATCGGGGGAGAATTTGTGATTTAATAATGAAATCTGATAAATGATGATCGATTTGATTCAAATGTGCAGGCTGCTCTCTCATATGTGCTAAACGCTTTCGAATCTCGAAGCACATATTGAGGGGGAGCGTTTCAAAAGAAAATAAACTATCAAGGTACAAAGATTTATATCTTTCAACATAAAGTATCTTGATTGATTTTCTAATGGTTTCTTAATGGATTTTGTGATCGTGGAAGTGCTTCAAATGAACTCTTGCCTCTATGTGATAAAATGATTTCAAATATCCTATGCACATATTGAGGGGGAGAATTTACCAAGAAAATCAAATGGCTTTTTCTATGAAAATTGTGATCAAAGAAAATATTTCAAAGTCCTCTTGCCTCCATGTGCTAAACAATTTCTAAATCATATGCACATGTTGAGGGGGAGGTTTTCTAAATGATCAAAACTATTAAGGTACAAAATGCTTTGATCTCGTATCACAAGTACCTTGATTGTTTTTCCAAATGATTTTTCAATTGGTTTCAAGGAAGAATGAACTGTACCAAAAGACCGACCATTTTACTTTATGTATGGAGTTATAAGGATGGTGAGGTTAGGTATTAGTTCCCACGATCCACCAGAACTGGAGGGATCTACCCAGGGACAATCCACTAGATAGTGTAGAGTTCTTAGGTATGATGAAAAAAGGAGAAAAATGAGAAATGGGAAGAGTGCCGACTGAGACAGAGCTAGTACTGGAATAAACCCAACAAGGTTCTAGTTATGAAGTCTCGGTAAGCACTGAAGGGTTTGAAGAATGAAAAAGAATTGAATGTGAAAAGGGTGAAAAGAAATAGCCCTCCAATAATTCAACCTTAGGGCAGAAATCGGGTTCAATACATATGCTACTGGTGTTTACTAAGGTAACACCGGTATTGAAGACAAGACGTCATGGACCCAGTGACGCACTGCACTACAACTTCCCAAACTACTCAAGTTCCTCTTAAAAGGAATTGTTTCATTCTCACGGGGAACCTACATAATCTATCGACTTTCTCTTAGAGATTGTTGATATTGAAAAAGGAGATCCTCTCCCTAGTCTCCGGCATAGGAACCAAAAATGCACAATTGAGTCTAGAGCCAAGAGATCATCCACAATATCTCATTAGGACACTAAATTAATGAAGACTTGTTGTTTCACACATTGTGGAAAGTAAGTATATATTAAGAGTCCTACGCATTATCCTTGTGGTATTGCCAGAACATCCGAGTGATATGTAAAAATATTCACGATGAAGATGGAAATCCTTCTAGAGCCAACATCAAACAAGCTCTTGGTGGGTGACATGTGAGATCTTTTCTAAAGATCAAACTTGTGACAACTGGATAGAAACAATGGGGCGATTCACTCGTGAATCAACCTTGGTCCAGGATTGGAATTGACGAATACTTTTGGAAAAACCGTTCAATGTGCAAATCTTCTTTTCTCTAGCACGTCGAATGTGTATTAATATTTCAAATTCAAAAAGTATCTCTGATTGAAAAAATTGCTTTTTGAAAAACCGTTCGATGTGCAAATCTCTTCTTTTATCTAGCACATCGAATGTGTACTCTTTTCAAATACAAAAAGTAGTTTTGATTGAAAATTGATCTTTCTCATAAAACCTTCGTCATATTGCAAAACTCTTTCTTCAAGCAATACGCGATTGTTTTTCAAATCATTTTTCATCAATCAGTGAATCTCAATTCGCTGGTTCACTCACTCCGTGTTGTCTTCTTTGAGACGTTCCGGTTTGAGAACGGCTAGAACAGCTGCGAAACCCTGTCAAGGAAATTCTTCGAAATTATACCTGATCACAGGCAATACTTGTACTGATCAACGGGGAACCGTGGGTCGTGTACCTCAATTCAACGAAAGTGATCAATAGACACTTTTGTGCGCTTTATTGCTAACTGTCGTATGCAGGTACACCCCGACGATTGCAGCTGATCAGAATTGAGGAGTCAATCAAAAGCCGCATGCTCACAGAATCCACACTTAATTGAAGAAATCATGACTTGTGCATATCTACAGAACCTGGCTCTGATATTTTTATACTATGTTTCCGCTACGCCACTGCAAATATCATGAGCCAGCAAAGCTTCCGCTACTTTGATGAAAAGATGTCATGATCCTGAAAGTGTGAGCATGTCGGTCCAAAAGTCACAACTTCACATGATGGCAACACAACAAAGGGTGATCCAGAGATTTACTGTGGCTGATGATCTCAATGAAAGCTCGAAGATCATCAATGATGTGGATCAGTTAAAGGCCTCCACTAAAAGTACAAATCAATAGGGACTTTAAAGAATCGCTACAAAAGCACAAAGATGCAGATGTTGAAGAATTCAAGTCTACGAGCTCAAGAACTAAAGACAAAGATAGAATGCTAGGATGCAAAATGTATTTCATGGGGTGACCTCCCTTAGGGGGAGATTGTTAGGAATTGGAAATTCCATATTAAAGTGTCGGTCACCCCAATTATGATCTAGCATAAGTTAGCTCGCAGACTTGTAGTTATTTACGTTATTATGTAGTTAATTAGTTAGTCAGTAGCGTAGAATAGTTTAGAGTAACACCGTGGAGGATGGGCGGGTCTTTACCCACTGTATGCCTGATCCACAGGCCGATAGGAGGTCGTATTGTCTGTAACTATAAATACCCCTTCCATCCATGGAAGGGGTGGTGCTTTCAATCTAACCTTTTACAATTTGTGAACCAAGTCTCTAGCGTGAACACCCATCTCTCGACCTTCTCTCTCTAAAATGTCTAACATGTATTTCCATCATCCAAGACCACCCGAATCATCAAACACAATATTATTTCGATCCTACAGTGCTATCCAACGAATGATGGTCAAGATTTAGGTAAATTAAGAGTTAAGGAAGACTTTGGAGTTTTTGTAGGCTATGCATCAAATAGGAAAGGTTACCGAATCTAAAACAAAATAACCCTAGATATCATGGAAACTATTCACGTCACGTTCGATGAGCTGTCTAAGCATATGGCTCCTGGACAATCCAGTTCTGGACTCGCACCTAAATTGTTATCAAATAATCCCATCAGTTCCTCTCTTGTACAGTCTCACTCCCCTGCTGTTCCGTATGTACCTCCATCTGAAGAAGATTTGAAGAAACTGTTTGATCCAATGTTTGATGAATACTATGAACCTCATGAGATCTACACTCCTTCAACATCAACAGTGGTAGCTTCTGAACCAATCATCACAGAGAATGTATCTGTCTCAATGTCTCTCTCTCTCCAAAAGCACCAGCTGCCGATCACTCATCTTCATCCTCAAACCTTCAATCATCGGTTGTACATCATGGAATTGGTAATTTTGATGGAGATAACCCTTTTGCTACTCCCGAAGATGCTCCGTTTGAAAACATCTTTGCCCCTGAACCAACACCTGAACCATCTTCATCAGGGGATCCAAACTCTGCTACTTCAGTCCCTCAACAACGACCACACGAGCACCTTAGAAAATGGACACATGACCATCCATTGGACAACATCATTGGGAATCCTTCTCGTCTAGTATCCACTCGAAAACAACTTGCAACAGATGCCTTATGGTGCTTCTTCAATTCTGTACTCTCCAAGATCGAACCAAAAGATGTTAAAACGGCAATGTCCGAGGACAGCTGGTTCAATGCAATGCAAGAGGAAATTCATGAGTTCGATCGACTAGATGTATGGGAATTAGTACCCGCTCCAGATTGTGCAAAGATCCTTGCTCTCAAGTGGATCTTCAAAGTAATGCTTGATGAGCACGGTGACGTTCTGAAAAATAAGGCAAGGCTAGTGGCTAAAGGATATCGTCAAGAAGAGGGTATTGACTTTGAGGAATCTTTTGCTCCCGTTTCACGTATAGAGGCAATCATAATCTTTTTAGCTAATGCTGCTAGTAAGAATATGGTTGTTTATCAGATGGATGTGAAAACCGCCTTTCTTAATGGAGATCTGAAAGAGGTGGTTTACGTCAGCCAGCCTGAAGGTTTTGTGAATCCAGAGAATCCTACTCAAGTCTATCGCTTGAAAAAAGCCCTTTACGGTTTGAAGCAAGCTTCTAGAGCATGTTATGATACGCTATCAAAGTTTCTTCTATCTAAGGGATTCAACAAAGGAGCAGTTAATCCAACATTGTTCACCAGAAGGTCAGGTAAACACTTAATCGTTGTCCAAATATATGTTGATGACATTATCTTTGCCTTGACCAACCCTAATGAATGTGACCGATTTTCAAAGGAGATGGGCTCCAAATTTCAAATGTCAATGATAGGACAAATGTCATTTTTCTTGGGATTACAAATTTCACAAAGTCCCGGAGGCATTTTTATCAACCAATCTAAATACGCAAATGAAATTTTAAAGAAATTTCGATGTTAGGTTCCCAAATATGCAACACAAGTAACAATAGAAGAAATAGAGAAGAGAAGAGATCGGTTGAACAATAAACCAAACACACACACACGTTAGACTAAGGATGGTTATGCGTAGGAGTATATGAAAGAGATAAATTGAACAACCAACCCTCAAATGAGGGTTATTACATGGTATTTATAGGAGGGAAGCTAGGGCAACACTCCTAGTTCCCATCCTTTTCCTTATTGGACTAGGCCTAGGCTTATGGGCCTTCTACATAAGCCTAAGGCTAATTACTAACATAAAGGCCATATTAAGCTAACTATTACATTTGAGTCACTAACACTTGAAATAGGTTTAGGAGTGATTCCAACAATCTCCCCCTAAGTGTTGGTGATGAATGATTATGAACGGTGAAGGCGTTGATGTAATAGTAGCCTTGACGTCTTCTGACATTCTTCTTTCTTGTGAGAAGAATTGCCTTGATTTGAACAATCTCCCCAGTGTAGAGAAATTGTTTTCATTAAACATTCGCTTTGACGTCATCTTTAATCTTTGTTCTTTGATCATTGTTCTTTTGTGATGAAAGTGATAGTATATTGTTGTTGTCTGCATCAAGTCTGCCTCAGGTCTGCTTCGCTGCTCCAGTGTCTCCACGTCATTCTTCAACATGCTCACACGCTCTTTGACGTTGGATTTCAGTACTGATGAAGTTATTTAAGTCTTTAACTTTGTAGGTTCTTTGATTTGACGAAGAATCATTCTGACTTTTGTGTTGCTTTTAGTTAGAACTTCCATTAGTGATGATGTTGGCATGAGCATGTGAAGAATCTGTACGATCGTTCCGCTCCAGAGCTTCCATAAGAAGAAAACATGAAAATAGTTAGTAATAAGCGGATACCGGCACTTACAAGTTTGAACTTCGAGAGTGTTAACAGCATAGTGTGAAAACACAACTCTAATTCTTACAAAGGCCGTTCCTGAACCGGAGTCCCACAAGTGAGATAACGCGATGTACCGAAGTACATCTACGGTTCAGATGAGTCGCAGAGGTGCACCGAAGCATCACCTCACGACTGTAGACCGTTTGAGACACACTAAGCGTAATCCACAGGGAGTTACCGAAGTGACCTGCTGTCAGGGCTGTTTGATGTTGACCCTGGCAGGAGTTTCCATTCAATCACTGAGGATCACAAATGTGAACCTCTCATAAATGTTCTCGACAGATTGCTAAGATCTGTGAAGGACTCGATAACGTACCACTGATGTTCTTTATTGTTGAACAACAAGTGATGAAATGTCAAGTCTACCTAAGAGATCTTTTGATGAATCTCGTGGCTCTAGACTCAATAGTGCGTTTTGGTTTTCCTGAGCGGAGACTAGGGAGAGGGTCTCCTTCTTCAATACCAGCGATCTCTAAGAGAAAGCCAATAGTTTACGTAGGGTTCCCTGTGAGAATGAAACAAGATTCTGTGGAGAGAAACTTGAGTGGCTAAGAAGGTTTAGTGCATGTGTCACTGGGTCCATGACGACTTTTATCTTCAATACCGGTGTCATCTAGTGACAACCAGTAGCATATGAATTGAACCCGGTATCTGCCCTAAGTTGAATAATTTGGAGGGCTATTTCTTTTCACCCTTTTCTTTACATTTCTTTTTAATTCTTCAACTCCTTCTTTCTCCGATTCTCATTTTCTCCTTTTTACAATCATACCTAAGGACTTTTAATTCTAACTATTGGTAGTATCCTTGGGTAGATCCCTCCGGCTCTGGCGGATCATAGGACGGTTATTCCTAACCTTAAACTCCTTATAACTCCATTGCCATAAAACCATTTTCAAGAAAATCTCTCGTAGTGTTTGTGAATGAAAAACATTTTTGTATCACTGTGAGAATTTTGTCTTTTAGCAGAATAACTCCCCCTCCACACGTGCTTAAGTGTTAAGAAAGAAATCTGCACGGTGAGAGAAGAGCGCACACTTTTGAATTGATCGACTCTAGATAGACAATCCCCCGCGAGACACGGTTACGTAGTATAGTTAAAGAGATACATTGTCAGCTTTTAGGTGACGACTGGCTCTAATAACTACCTTGAAGATGTGGACAACCCCGAAAGGCTGTCAAACCCGTCAAAGTTCATGTCTATCAAGAGCTTCTCGAATAGGTACAATTTACTTGGATGAGTCTTGGAAGACAAATATTTTCAATGTAAGACTGTTTAGATCCGGTCAATTCATGGGTTAAAGTCTTTTCACATGAGAATTCAAGAGCAAAACACAACATATTTCTTATCACGTATTTTTCTCCCCCTAAAAAATGGCATATAAATGTTATTTTTGAAGAAATGTTGAGAATAAATATGACCATTTTGAGTTTTATGGGAAGATGACCACTGTGAACAAAGATTTTAGTCAAATACTCCCGCTCAACAAGTGATATAAACGGTTGAGGTTTTGAAAATCATAAGGCGAAGTACTTATTCTTTTGAGCAAAACCTTGAAAAGGGAAAAGTTTGATAGGTTTTACTCAAAAGTAAGAAGCTTTCGCTCCTTTTATAGGATTGTGGCACTGAAGCATACCACAGGGTCCTTTATTTACAAGTACGGGTTGTACACTGTTATGTGTGCACAAGCCATAGACATATATAACATCACACATCCAAAATATTATGAAATAGAAGCAGTTCAAGGGGTACCAGGAAGTCCATAAATGTTTCCAGGAATGCGAACTGGGTGTTGATAGCCGGCGAGAGCAATCCTGGGACGACCACCTACAAAGCTTTCCAGTGTTCTGAACTGATCCCTTCGATACAACCTTTCATCAATCATGGTAATGATTCTTTTCACATCCCTTCTTTCCTTAGAATTCCATCGCTTTTTAGACCCAATTCCTTCATGAATATCCTTCAACCTATAAGCTAATCCGTCCCTAACCTTCTTCAATGTGTGATCCCCAAACTTGTGAAGATCTCTACACGCCATCAAGCAGTTGCGTAGTGTTTCACTAAGGTAAACCACTCTGAATGGTTGGTTGATGAGTGTGTATTGTGAAAGCTGGTTAATGTCGGGAAGATCTAGCTGAGGTGGAGTGAAGTTGACACGGGTCTGATATGATTCAACTGCGAGCTGGAGATCTTCTACACGTTCTTTGATGACTATGCGTCTGATGAAGATAAGCAAGGATTTGATGAATTCACGTTGTACTTCAGTTGAAAATTGTCTCATGCGACCCTGTACTTTGGAAAGGTACATGTCTTCAATGTTGTTGATAGACCAATTCTCAAAGTCCGCTTCAGAAAATGCATAATCCCTTTCGTCTTGTCTTTTGACCACAATATTCTTGAGGAAAGTGTAGTCCCATTTAGACGAAAGATCAACATGTTTAATGGCAATGATATTCTTAGTACTGAACACTTCATGTTGAGACTTCTGAACCTGACAGCTTCTGTAGTAGATTCTTCAGCGTTCTGGCCAATGGTGAATCCCATACAGTGCATCACGGTCATACTCTTCCACATTGTTGGAGAACATGTGGTTAGCTCTTTCCTCGATGGCTATGCGCTTAGAGTATATGGCTACCGGGAATGGAAGTGTCAAAGATGTAGCGTATTTCCTTGAACCATCGCCACCGTGAAGAAGAAATTCCAAGTCTTTGTTGAAGAAATATCTGAATGGAATCCTAGGCTGATCTGGTTGGCCAATTGTTGGTAGAGGTTTGGACCAGTCAGTGTAATATGGAGGATTGTCCCGTTTGGTGAAGTCGATGTTTGCTTCTGGGTTGAGCCAATCCATATTGTTAGACATGGTTCGTGCTATATTATCAAGGTGATACTCGACTTCAATAGCACTTTCCGAGCTGTCTTTTAGCAGTTGAAATGCTTCATTCTTGATTCGTTTTAACTCGGATTTCGTCCATCTTTTCACACGGAATTTTTCTTGCAGAGTTTCGCATGCTCCAATGTACTACATTCTGAACCTCTGACCTTCAGATGGGTAGGGAGTGGAATCAACAAGCTTCGAGAACCATTCAAATTCAATATCATCCTCGTCCAGCCATGATAAGACGTCAGTCATAGGCGCCTTTTTCTTCTTTTTCTTTGGCCTCGTTGAAGATTCTGGTTTCTTAGCTGTGTCAGGAGAGATGGGTTGTTGTTGTGGCTCAGTGGATTTCCTCATAGTCACCACCCGTATACTCAAAGTGATCACCGGTTTTCTCGAAGTCCGGGGTGGTGTCTCAGAATCCTGAGGTTTTTCAGTTGAAGAGCGAGGAGGGGATCGTTGTTGAGCTGGAGTCCTTTGGGGTGGAGGTTGCATTGAATACTGAATGGAGGATGATTCACCGACTTCTTCGCTTGGGCTCGTTATCCTTATCCTGATCTTTGTCTTCGCGCCTCTTGAACGCTTAGTCCTACAGCCTTCTTCTCTCAATGCTGACATGAGTTGGTATTCCAGCAATGCTTCAAACAATTTAGCTTCGTGAGAGGCAAACGTTGCAGAGCGTTTTGACATTTGAGCTACTAGCCGGTTCACCAATTCATCATCTGAGAATATTGTGGATTCAACTGGATTGATGATCAAATTCATTGGAGTTGATTTCATGGCTTGTTTGGCCAGATGTAAGAGATTCGGATAAAGTTTTCTGGTATACATCTCCTTTGTCAGTTTAGGAACGACCTCCATAAGGAACTTGTGAGAGTATCCTTTGATCATCTCGTCCATGCTCCCTTGAAGATCATCTTTCATAAGATTCTGGACATACTCCCTTTCAACTTGCATCTTGTCATTCTCATCATGAAGATACGTTATCCGATCAGCAGGAAAAATTCAGCTTTCGTAGAGTATGTCTTTCTTTCTGACCTGCTTGACAGCTTTAACGATTCAAGTCTTTGCATGAGAGATCCAAGATGCAGTTGGCTTCTTCACTGATTTGGATGATGATTTGGTTGATCCTTTTGATGGTGGTGGTGAGGAGTGAGAGGACGATTCTGATGAAGAGGAGATGAGGTGACTGTGGTCTTTAGGAGGCTTTAGCAGAGCGTTTCTTCCTTAGATCGGGTTGGACTTTTGAGAAGAAGATCATCGAGTCCATCTCGTCCATCTTTATCGGATTTAGCTTGCTCTTCATCCCGAAGTTCGAGCATCTTCCTCTGCTTTAGCTCGAGCTGCTTCTTCATGGCTTTAGCCGCAGCCTTCTTCATCGCTTTTTCCTTTCTAACTTCTCGATTCTGGTTCTTCAATGTTTTAATCAATAGAATCTTCCACGCGCTTTTGTTGTTGCTCAAGAGTGGTGGCACCAGATCCCTTATCGGGTTGATTAACCTTATCAGGACCTGGTGAAGGTTGAACTCCACCACTCGATCCTACGGGGCCACCCATTTGATCTTTAGCAAATTCTTTTGCAACGTGTTGGAGTCTAAGGAATTTGAACTTTTTCTTGTATGTTGCATCTTGTTGCTCTTCATCTGATTCTTCTTCTTCTTGTTGCTCAATGACTGGAGTCTTCCCTTTGCCGTGTTCAGCTGGTGGACTGGGAGGTTTAGGTACCGTTGGGGTTTCATCTTTAGCAGTTTCAGAGTAAAAGATCTCTTCATCAAGATCGCATACTCGTAGTCCTCGTCATAGCTTTCTTTGCGGTTCAATCTTTGAATAGGAATAGGAACAGCCCTTGGCGGGAACTGTCCTCTTCGTGGAGGATTCCTCCTGGGAACTTCCTCTCGACTCTCAGTGCTTGCAAAGACTTCCGCACTTCCTCTTCTGGTTTTTCTTGAAGGTGTACCAGAAGATTTTTCATTAAGAAAACCAACTTTGTTCTCTTCTACAGCTACCAGATACCTTTTATAAGAGTAGAGCTGTTTGATTTCATCTGAGAGAAGGTGATCCGCAATACAAAGACCTTTGTTTCTTAGTCGTTGACTCCTTAAATCTGACGTTAGGTAGGTTCAGACAACATGTCGTGATTGTCGTCATTGATTCTATTGGGGACATCCGGATTATACCCAAGTGCTCATCAACAGTTTAGTGTATCTGATGTAAGGCATCTTTGAGCCAAGCTTTTTGAGGAATGTCATCATGTCATCCCAAATCAGAGCTTCAACTTCGATGTGCTTCATGTTGATTAGAGCCCAAAAGATTTGCAGTTCCACGAGCTTGGGATGCTCATAGCCGCTGTCACGACCATAAATGGATTTTGTGATGATGATATAAAGGGTTCTCCAAGGCTGAGGAATGTTCTTCGATCCACATAAGAATGCTTGATGATTACCCCTGAAGCTTCGCGCACCCAATATCAATCAAGAATTGCGAACCGTCCTCTTCAGTAGGTGCAGCAGAGAATTCAGTTGGTATGATGTAGGAATGAGGAGAACAGCCCTTAAGTCTGCAGGAGTGATGGTGAGTTGCTTGTGATTGAGCGTCACCGTCACAACATTTTGACCTTTGACCATCTACATTGTATTCCAGAATTGTTGTATGTAGATCTCTGGCAGTTGGTGAGCATGTTCTGATAGGGATGATTCTTCAGAATATCCACTGCAATGAGACAAGAAGATTCCGAGCAGGTGAGAGTTTCAAAGTCAACTCTGAGATTGTTCTTTCCAATCTTCATTGGATAGCCATGCGGGAAAATATCAGCAATGGTGAGAACATTTGGTGCATCCACATTCATTTGAGCTTCCATGTCGTGATCTGAAACACATTTAGCCAAAAGAACCAACATATCGAAAGACATAATGTTAGTCAATAGAAGGTTTTATTGTCTACTTATTGAATGATATATGTCAATGATTGTTACGAGTCCAACGTCACTTGTTTGTTCAATAGTCCAATGATGTCGAGAAAAGTTTCGTGAGTTAGTTAACTTTAAGTTTTAAAGTTTATGTTATCACTTAATTTTCACAACATATTAAACGTTTAAGCTTATTAGTGACATTTATTGGTTTCGTGACGTTATGATTTATTTATTTACAAGTATGCACGCGTAACAATTCATAATGAAGGTTTGATCAAGGCTTAGGCGTAGAAATGGTAGCTTATGCGAACAGAAGAAGTATAAGCGTAGACGCAAGCTTATGCGTAGGATCCTTACTTACGCGTAAGAAATATTACGCGTAGGGAAAGGGGACCTTATGCGTAAAGCTTACGCGTAGGCGTATATAAAACCTTACGCGTAAGACTTACTCGTAAGAGTAGACCTTATGCGTAGAGGTCACTGTTTACGCATATCCTTCACAGGATACGCGTAGTCCCTTTGTAGAACCTTACGCGTAAGATTTCTCTTACGCATAACCTTCTACGTGTAAGGTGATCCTTATGCGTAGATTGCTAATGACCTTGATTCTGAATTTTACGTGTAGCAGACCTGAAATAACATCATCATAGCATCAATGTTAACACATACATCCATTCTATAACAGATCATGGCAAGAAAACTCATCAAATAGTTTATGCGTAAGATTACTTACGCGTAGACTTAAACCCTAGTTTCAAGAATTACGCTAAAGAAATCTAGCCATGGAAATTACACCAAACTTATTCTGGGAGGTGTTAGATGCATAGTAAGTTGTCCTATCCAAGTTTTAACATAAAATATGCCATGGATCAAAAATACCCAAACCGTATGAATATAAACCTTAAATTCCAATTGATGAGTCATTTGAGTTACTGGGTAGGTTCTAGGTTTAGTTATGATTAATTCAACTTGAAAACAACCTATTATAACAATCTTTATCACCAAAAACGTTCACAAATGAAAACGCCCAAACCCACGCATAAACCCTAATTTCCAAAATCCATCAATTCGTGTATCTGGGTGCATTTTGAGGATAAAAATGATATCATTGATGTTATAACAATGTTTTGACACTATCTTTTTAACCATAAACACACAAACATGATCAAGTGTTCTTACACTTATGCGTAAAACACAAAAATCACATTATCTCAAGATTTAACCATTGGATTTATGAAAACTTAAAAATCATTGTTTAAAAACTTGATATAAACACGAAATCACTTACAGATTGATGATCCAATAACCGGATTTGAAGAAAGAATTTTGTGCGTAGGATTTGTTTGGTATAAGTAATAAATGTGAAGTGATGAAGTTAGGTGTGATGTTTTATTAAAATAACTTCCGGATTTTGACAGTTTTAGTCCCTCCACCTTTTCCATTTTCATCCAAAGCCTTTTAACTTCCATTTTGGTTACCAAACGAAGCATACTTGGAAAATAACATTGACGACACTCCCCCTCGACTTAAGAAATAATGAAAGGTTATAAATTTTAGTCCGAGGAGTGTCAGTGAACCAGAAATGTACCACCATTTTAAAGAAACAACCGGGATAGGATAACATGCAAGTACACAGTTATTTTGAAACATTTAAGTATTTATTTTCTCCCCCTCAACACTTGATCGGAAAAATACTGAATTTTGAAAGATTTGAGTGTTGACGGAAGAGTTGTACTTGCCATGTGAAAAGAAATATAGATAGAAGAATATTTTTGTTGTTTTATCTGATTTTATATTTTTGTATTTTGTTTTTGAAAAATATTTACAAAAGAGGTTTTGGTGTTTGACTGGTTTTTAAGAATGTTTTAAGAGTTCATCCAGTTCCTCTTGAGTCAAACACCGCATACCAATTCGGTGGACCAACTCATTAAACCTAGCAGGAGCTAAGGCTTTGGTGAGAAGATCTGCCAATTGGTATTCTGTACCCATGAAGTATAATTCAATAGTACCATGTTCCACGTGGTCCTTGATGAAGTGATATCGAAGATCGATGTGCTTTGACTTTGAGTGTTGAACTGAGTTGCATGAGATCGCAATAGCACTCCGATTGTCACAGTACATCGGGATTCTGTCAAATACGTAACCATAGTCTTTGAGTTGTGTTCTCATCCAAATGACTTGAGCACAACATGCCGACATGGCTACATATTCTGCTTCGGTTGATGACAACTATGTACAGTCCTGCTTCTTCGATTGCCAAGATACCAGTTTGTCACCAAGAAATTGTAGTGCTCCTGAGGTACTTTTCTGAGAGTCTAAGTAGCCTGCGTGATCAGCGTCTGAAAAAGCTATTAGTTCAAAACCAGAATCCTTCGGAAAGCAGATCCCCAAATTAATGGTTCCCTTGATGTATCGGAGGATTCTTTTAGCCTCTGAGAGGTGGGTTTCAGTTGGTCGCGACTGATAACGGGAGCAAAGATAAACGACAAAGACAATATCAGTCTGTGGCTGTTAGATACATAAGAGACCCAATGATACTACGGTATTTGGTAGGGTCAACCAATTTCCCATGCAAATCAGCGTCCAGCTTCTTGGTATGTGCCATTGGTGTGGCATAAGTATCACAAGTATTCATTCCGAATTTGTTCAGAATTTCAAGGGCATATTTGGACTGACTCAAGAAAATACCACGGGTGATTGATGAACTTGCAGTCCTAGAAAGAACGTAAGTTCACCCATCATGGACATTTCAAAATGTTTCTTCATTAGTTTTGCAAAAGCGATTGAGTACTTTTTATGAGTTAACCCAAAAATGATGTCATCCACATAAATTTGAACAATTAAAATATGTTCCCCGTGATATTGTATGAAAAGAGTTGGGTCGACCGAACCTTTGGTAAAATTATTGGCAATGAGGAAAGATGATAGCTTATCATACCATGCCCGAGGAGCTTGTTTGAGACCATACAGAGCTTTGTTCAGTTTGTAGACATGGTTCGGAAGCGCGGGATCAACAAATCCTTCTGGATGGCTGACATAAATCATTTCTTTCAGTTGACAATTCAGAAAGGCAGTTTTGACGTCCATTTGAAAGTCCGTTATGTTCATATGAGCTGCGAACGCCAGAAATATCCGAACAGCCTCAAGACGAGCAACCGGAGCAAATGATTCTTCAAAGTCAATACCCTCTTCCTCTCTATAACCCTTAGCCACCGAGTGACTTGTTTCTGATGACAGTCCCTTCAGCATCCAATTTGTTCTTCCAAATCCATTTTTGACCAATGATGTAGACCCCTGATGGTCTTTTAACCAGTTCCCATACTTCAAGACATTTGAATTGGTTGAGTTCTTCTTGCATGGATTCAATCCAGTTATCTTTTGTCATTGCATCCTTAATGTTTTTGGGTTCAGTTTGGCAGACAGTGAGTGCATAAATGCAATGTTCACCGTCTGTGTGAAGACGTTGTCTCGTAACGACTGGTTGATTCGGGTTGCCAATAATATTTTCCAGAGGATGGTCTTTTGTCCATCAATGTGTAGAGGGTTGATGTTGATATACATTATGCAGATTCTGAGGATTCAAATGGCTTGTAGATGATTCCGCGACATCAGGTGCAGCAGTTTCATTAGCAAGCGGATTAAAGAACGCATTTGGATCAAAATCTACAGGTGGGGGTAGTTCATTCAGAACATCATCAGCTGGTTCTGCGTCGTTGGATGCAGTTTGTTCAACTGTTGTAGTAGAGTCAACTGGTGGTGCATCTTCAACAATAATTGTTGTAGTAGGTGTATCGGTATAGAGTATTATCAGTTGAGCAGCGGAAACAGCGGATACACCCGGAGCACGTTCATCAATATCGTCACTGAACAGAGGAGCAAATAGTCTTTCCATTTGTTGACGAGTAAGCTGAGGGCTTGAATCAGCTGATGATGGGGTTTGGGGAAAGTTTAAGCGGTTGTGACCGGGTTCCAAGTTGTTATACTCAGAAGCCATTTTAGTGAGTTCATCAAAATTAGCATGAATCGTTTCCATAACCTGCTTTGTCCGATGATTCCAGATCCGGTAACCTTTAGAATTCTCACAATATCCAATAAAGACTCCAATTTCATCTTTAGCTTTGAGCTTTCCAAAGTCATCACGATCATTATTTGGATAGCAAAGAGATCCAAAGACATGAAAGTGGTTGAGGTTCGGTTTATGATTGTGGAGAAGCTCAAATGGTGTTTTGTTGTGGCGTTTTGTAATCATTGAACGGTTCTGAGTGTAGCATGCAGTTGAGACAGCTTCAGCCCACAAGTAATCTAGAAGTTTAGCATTGATTAACATCGTTCTGGCAGCTTCCACTAACGTACGGTTTCGTCTTTCAACAACTCCGTTTTGTTCTGGTGTGCGGGCAATAGATGTTTGATGCTCAATTCCCACTTTCTCATAATATTCCCGAAGAGTGTGATTCACAAATTCAGTTCCTTTGTCTGTTCGAATTTGTCTAACGGTGTTCCGGAGCTGAATTTGTATTTTCGTGAGAAAGGTGATGATCATCTATGGAGCCTGATCTTTACTTCGAAGAAAATAAACCCAAGTCCATCTTGAGTAGTCATCAACAATTACCAAGATGTAGGATTTGCCATTTATTGTCTGCACGCGCATCGGGCCACACAAATCCATGTGAAGAAGATGAAGCACATGCTGAGAGCTGTGTTCCACCTTTGAATGAAAATGAGCACGAGTGCTTTTCCCTTGTTCACACGCTGAGCATAGGTGATCTTTAGAATACCGGAATCTCGGGAGACCTTCAACAAGTTTGTGTAGAGCAAGGTTGGTTATGGTTTGAAAGTTTAGATGTGAGAGACGACGGTGCCATAGCCAATATTTTGTTGAGGTAGCCTTTGAGAGTAAACAAATGGGAGATGAAGCAACCATGTCTTGCATTGAGATGGTGTAGAGACTAGAATTGCGAGAGCCAGACATGAGATCGTTTCCTTGTAGATCACGAATGAAACAAGTTTTCTCCTGAAATGCAACTTCCAAATCTCCATCATAGAATTGACCAACAGAAAAGAGATTGTGACCGAGGTTTTCCACATAATAAACCCTGCTAATTTCGATGTTGCCATTAATGTAATCTCTGTAGCCCATGATAGCTATGAAGTGATCATTCCCGAATCTGACAGTGCCAATGAACTTTGAAACAAAGTTTGATAACAGTTTAAGATTGCCTGTCATGTGTCGGGAACATCCGCTATCAACAATCCAAAGGATGATCTGTATCACCTGCATTAGACACAGACGACACAGATGGAATAGAAGTAGATGTGGAACCCAAGTATTAGAGGGTTCCAAAGCAGTTATAGTAGAAATACACACATCAATAACTTTAGGCATCCATTTAAATCCTAGTGTATTATGTATCCATTTCTGCCATCTCCAACTAGTCTTAGCTTTAGTCTTAGTGAATGCACTAGGTGGTACAACAATCCTTGGAGGTGATACTGGAACTACAGGGACATCAATGCGTTTCTTAGAATCTAAAGAGGACGGTCTACCAAGCACAGACTTAGAAGCAGTAGTGGGCCTAAAGGTATTCCGGGTCTTAGGATTTCGTAAACGAGACAAGATAGCCTTAGCAACACATTTATCATGACAATCAGAACGCATACTTTTACGACATATAACACAAGAAGCATCAGACTGAATATCAAAAGTACTTAAAGGTTCAGCATTAGTTACAACACTTTTTCCATTACATTTTCCAGACGCAATATCTAAAGTGGGTGCAACTGAAGTCTTATTCAAAATCCTACGATGTTCTTCTACTTCAACATTCTTTATTTGTCTTTTCTTAGGTCGCAACTTCCTATTCTTCCTTGTATTGCTCCTAGGCTGTGAAGTGCGGACGTTTGGAAAAGAGGCAACTAGTCCTGTTTCAGTAGAGGGAAGCACATTAGTAACTTGTGTTTTGTCAGTAGGTATTCTGGGGACATGATTGCTAAGTGTTACAGGTGCAACTCTCTTAATGATGCTAGGCTGAACTTGTTCACTCTTTCCTAACATTTCCCTTAACTTAAAAATAGTGTGCACCAGCTCTTGATTTTCATAACGAAGATTTCCAGAAAAATTCATGACTTCTTTAGTGTATGCAAGATAATGATCAAGTTCGTTTGATGCTTCATCACGAGTCTATTTGAGTAAATCAAATATGACACCATATTCCTTTTTAACTTTTGCAAGTTCTTGTTCATATTTTGAGATTTGACACTTAAAAGACACGTTTTGATCATCCAGCTGCTCAATTTTAGGATCAGACGATTTTGCACGCAACTGGACGATTTTGTTATGAAAAGCAAGTTGTTGATCGTGAATATCTTTTTGACACCAATTAAGACGACGTATTACAGTTGAAAGCTCGTTTGACAATCGTTCATTTTCAATTTTTAAAGACTCAAACTGACACACATTATCCGTATTTTCAACAGTTTCAACAGTATCAACAGATCAGAGGTATAGAATCGATGCATATGGCAAAGAATGCAATAACACAAGATTATAGATATCGCACAGATAACATCTTCCAAGAGTCGATCAACATCTTTTCTCAATAATTTCTTTTGCGTTTAGTATTTAAAATTGATGTTTCTGTTTTCTCGAAAACTGTTTTCATGAGACCAAGTTCCTTGTGAAAATCCCTTTCCCAATATAGTGCACAGTTTTTCAAATTTTTGACATGTGGTAAAATTCTCTTCTGTAAAATGTCACGTTGTTCTCGTGCCAATGGCGAGGTAAAATGTTCAACTTTAATTTCAGAATGAAATTCAATCGCACGTTCCAAAAGTTTGATGTCAGATAAGAAAGTGTCGAAATATTTGATAACACGACAACTTTCGGCTTTTGTTTTTACTTCACTAAGTGAAGGTAAAGGACCATTAATTTGTGCACCATTGTGTTGGGGACTAACTTCAGAAACTGGTGTGACAACCAAAGGTGTGTTTGAAGTATCCTGTTGTGTGACAAAAGTTACGGCTTTCGAATAGTTAAATGGTTTATTGTAAATGACATTTTCCATTTTTGACCGACTCTCGTCATCAGCATCTAATTCCTCCATGCGATTATATTCCACAACAATGATAATTGAATCATCAATTCTATGTTCTGCACTGTAAACTTCAGGATTTGGTTTGAATGCTCTGTTTGAAAACTTAGGTTTGTAATCAGCAAGAATCGGACCATATCCATTTGGATTTGGTTTAAAAGTAAACTTTTGAATGGTTGTGATTGACTCACCATGTTTATAAACAACATTTTGAAACTCTTTGATTTTGTGTTGTAAGTCGACAATTTCTTCAAGATAGTTATCTATTCGTTTCGTGGAATGCTTTTTGTACTCAGAGAACTTTTGTTGGCAATTTAACAACTCAGCCTTGGCTTTTTGAGTTTCCAAAGTAAGAGCGTTAAGTTGTTGTTTATGTTCACGTTTCAGTTGTTCTATTTGAGACAACAAAGCATTCTTCGATGCGGCTAGAGCACGTATCTCTCGTTCTAACGATTTTTCGTTTTGGTGAGATTTAGCAAAAGCGACTTCAAAACCTTTTTCCCGTTTTTCTTGAATTTTGAAAACGTTGAGTTGACGAATTAAGCAATCGTTATCCCAGTGCATTTTTCTCTTTTAATTTCGTGCAAATTTCCAAACGAGAATTTTGGTCTTTAATTAAGGTCAAGAGCTCAGTTTCTCTGTCAGACAAAAGCTCATTTTGTTCAACGTAAGTCTCAACATGATCATTATGTAGATCCTCAAATATAACCACGGAGTCAACTTGATTATCAATATTAACCATAAGGTCATTTTGATCATCAAATATAACTACGGAATCTATTTGATAATCATCGGAATGAGATGTGGAAGACTCATGTTGAACACTCGATCCTTGTCGATAGAGAAAGTGGCGGAGATAACAGATCATTGATGATAATTGTTTGTTCGGTACTGATACAAGCCGTCAGTGTCATACATTGGGCCTGTATCACTCATGTGTAGTGCTTGCATTTGTGCCATCAACATCACTGCTGCATTAGCCTGAAAGTCCTCCATATCATCATCAGAATCATCCGCCATAAAGCTCTGTTCCTTGTTGGTAAGAGTTCCACCAGCTTCATCCTTAAGAGCCAAGAGCAAAGCCTCTTTGAAATAAGCACTGCCTCTTGTCCTCGGTTTAGGACATGCATTAGCCAGATGACCCTTCTCATTACAGTTATAGCATCGAAGACCATTAACCCTATTATGAGCATTCCCCTGTTCAACCACTTGAGCCCTTTGTTGCTGCGGAGCACCCATATTATTCCTTCCCATAGCATTGAACCCTTGACCACCTCCCATCTGACGACCATAACCACGATTTTGAACTTCAACGCGTCCATTGTTCACAACAGCCTAATTCCTTGTATTAGATGAAGAATGAATGCGATTGTTGGATTTGTTTGTATAACGGCCAAATGCTTTAGCAATCATAACAAATCCTTGTTGCAGTTCATCAAAAGCATCTTAGTCCTCATCAGCTTCACTGTAAAGAGCTTGAGCAGTGTTGTTGTATGGAACCAATTGATTTTGTTGAGGTTGTTGCTATGACGGATCAGAAGGTTTGATGGTTGCAGTTGTTTGAGGAGCGGGTTGAAGAGCTTGTTTAGGAGGAATATTGGTTTGAGCCCACAAAGCAAGTTGTTGATTATCCGGAAGTGATGGTGAAACAGTTTGAGAATGGAGAATCCTTTCCTTATCAACTTCTTTTTTATGAGGCTTCAGATAGTCGTACAACAATCCGTAGGTAGCATGATGCATATCTTTAGCTTGACGGAGAAAAATAACATACTTCTCCCATTCCGGACCAAGACTACTTAGGAACTTTGTGTTGACAGAAATTCGTGGCATGATGATATTGTGTTTGTCCAAATCATTAATGATGTCTGAAAAGCGATGATGATAAGATTCTAATGACTCTCCGGGTTCAATCATGAAGTGTTCATAAGCCAAGTAGATTTTGGATTCCATGTCTTCCGGATTGAGTGTTGTGCCTTGTATAAGAAGATGAATCTGTTCCCACATTGCTTTTGCAGTCTTTTGAGCATCAACACTTCGAAGGATTGGGTTGGGTAATCCTAAAAGGATATATTGCATTGCAAGTTCGTCAGCTTCAAAGTGTAGAAGTTGATCACCCGTGAGTTCTACAACAGTTGCAATGTTGGTGACATCATCACTTGGTGGAACATCATTAGGATCTCCGGGTGTAACGATAGTAGGCATCTGAAATGGACCTTCCATAATGACCTTCTTTAAAAACTTTCCATGTGGCTTCTTTAGATCACAAAACCTAAAGAACCGAATCACCCATTGATCATAATTATCGGGAGTGAGCATTGGAGGTCTATCAAGTGAGCCAGCTTCATGAATTGATTGTTGGCTACTCAAGGCTTCACACATCTTGCCAAACCATGCTGGTTCCTTCATAGTATTCCTGGATGGATGTTGATTGTAGAAGTTTGTGTAAGGTTGTACTTGAAGACTAGTTGGTGGTTGTACCATTTGAGGTTGTGGAATTGCTGCAAGTAGTGGAGTATGTTGTTGATTAAATTGTTGTTGATAAATTGCTTGTTGTTGATTCCATTGTTGATGTTGTGGACTTAGTTGTTGTTGTTGTTGTTGTTGATTATAAGTGTAAGGAAAATAGTTAGAGTATGGTGGTTGTGACATGTTGAAAACTTGTGTTGTTAAATGGATCTTTGTAGTCGAATGAACCTTTGTTGATGAAGTATCCTTAGACGTAGAAATCACAATAGCCAAGTAGCACTTATGCGTAAAAACACCAAAGTTACGCGTAACAGCAAGAGTTACGCGTAGGTTTAGCTTACGCGAAGAAAGGAACAAACATTAAAGTTAAGCGTAAAACAAGAAGTTAGGCGTAGAAAACTTAGGCGTAGGATTACCTTATGCGTAAGACTAAGATTAGGCGTAAGATAAATCTTATGCGTAGGATTTTCTACGCGTAAGCTTTATGCTTATGCCTAATTTTAGGGTTTTGTCCAAATGATCTTTTACACTATCACAGTGCAAAAGATATCCAAAGTCGACGTGTTTTCAGGCTTATCCAAGCAAGAAACCACGGAGTAAACCACGAAACTGAAGATCAAACCAAGGAACAAGTTACGCGTAAGTTTAGGGTTTTACTTACGCGTAGGATTTAGCCAAAAATGATTTCGAGCCACTGATGTTTCCAAACCAGGTTTTTGTGATGAAATAGCTTCAATATCACTAAAATAACACAAAAGTGTGAAACTTGATGATCCAAAGCTTCAAAAACAGTTATGCGTAGAAGAATAACCACGTATAAAACCAAGCTTAAAAACCAAGATCTACGCGTAAAGGTTGAAACTTTATGCCAAAAACAGTTATTTTAACACCTTAAAACATTGAAAGTACAAGAATCTTGGATTAAAAAGTGTAAAAAATACGTTTTTAAGCGAACAAAAGTATCACCAACGAACCGTATGTTTACGCGTAGGACCAAAACCCACTTCAAAATAATACGTTCACCCAACTATTTGGCGATTGATACCACTGTTAGGTTCCCAAATATGCAACACAAGTAACAATAGAAGAAATAGAGAAGAGAAGAGATCGGTTGAACAATAAACCAAACACACACACACGTTAGACTAAGGATGGTTATGCGTAGGAGTATATGAAAGAGATAAATTGAACAACCAACCCTCAAGTGAGGGTTATTACATGGTATTTATAGGAGGGAAGCTAGGGCAACACTCCTAGTTCCCATCCTTCTCCTTATTGGACTAGGCCTAGGCTTATGGGCCTTCTACATAAGCCTAAGGCTAATTACTAACATAAAGGCCATATTAAGCTAACTATTACATTTGAGTCACTAACACTTGAAATAGGTTTAGGAGTGATTCCAACATTGGATTTAACACCAGTGACCCTGTTGACACTCCCATGGTGGAGCGTACAAAACTGGATGAGGACCACTCAGGGATCATGGTAGATCAAAAGAAATATCGTAGTATGATTGGATCCCTGATGTATCTGACAGCCAGTAGACCAGACATTTTGTTCGCTGTATGCATGTGTGCTAGATACCAAGCTAAGCCTACAAAAAAGCACCTTGAAGCGGTTAAACAGTCTTTCGGTATCTTCAAGGAACCATTAACATGGGACTTTGGTACCTGAAGGACACCGATATGTCACTAACGGCCTATGCAGATGCTGACCATGCAGGATGTCAAGATACACGTCGAAGTACGTCAGGAGGTGCTCAATTTTTAGGTGATAAGCTTGTGATCTGGTCTTCAAAGAAACAAATGAGCACTTCCATATCCTCTACAAAGGCTGAATACATAGCCATGTCATCTTGCTGTCCTCAAATCTTATGGATGAGATCCCAAATATCTGACTATGGCTTTGTATTCAACAAAGTTCCTCTGTACTGTGATAACAAAAGTGCCATTGCTCTCTGCTGCAACAATGTTCAACACTCTAGAGAAAAGCACATTGACATTCGACATCACTTCATCAGGGAACAAGTTGAAAATGGTGTGGTTGAACTATACTTCGTAAGGACTGAATATCAGTTAGCAGACATCTTCACCAAAGCTCTTTCTCGAGAACGTTTTGAGTTTATTCTTTCGCGACTAGGCTTAAAGAGCCTTCAACCAGAAACGCTCAAACGTCTTCAGGAGGAAGACGAGGAGTAAAGGTGTTCATCTCTATCTATTCTTTGTACATATATTTTCAAAAATCAAAATAGAAAAATATAAAATTTTCAAAAAAAATATATATATATATAAAATCTTGAAAAATTTCAAAAAATATTGTTTATTTATCATGTTTTTTTTTAGTTCGATAACATCTACGGATCTTGATTTGTCACTAAAAGAATGACATGGGTCTTTAGATGAAGTTCGATCTGAAATAAATTTTTTTAATTTTTAATTTTTATTTTATTAAAAAAAAAAAAAAAACGAGATGGAGAAAATGATGGTTTATTGTCATTTCGTGCAAGAACCGTGTTAAAAGAAAGAAACGAGCCATGCTTAATCTTAAATTTTCAAACCTCATGCTCTGATTCTAAACACAAATGTTTGTCGCCTAAAAGACAAATGTTTCTTTCCAAATATTTTTCCTTCTAATGATTCTTCTGAAAAATATTTGTCATCTAATGAAAATAAAATTGCTTTGAAAATACCTCGGACTCTATTTTTGAAAATCATACGGGTTTCATTTGTCAAAATCTCTATTTCCCAATCAACAACTTATATCATTGATTGAGGTGAAGAATGATTTCAATCAAATCAAAAAGAGTATTTTTCAAACAATTGGCACGGAAACGAGCAAGGTCTACTCTTGAATAATAAAAAAGAACAATGTTTTATAATGTTTTATACAATTGGTTCAAGACCTTGGCTAATGTTATGTTTTCAAAAGATATTCATGCATGTTTAAACAATGGAGTTTAAAGTCTCAAAATCTGATTCTTATCAGTTGGAATGTTTTTTTTTCAAAAGCAAGTCTCAATTCTCCTCAAAAGTTTTCAAAATTAATTTAAATCAATATAGATCACAAATCTCAAAGGATTTGAAAATTGTGATCGGGGGAGAATTTGTGATTTAAATTGGATATAAACTGATAATTCAACAAGTGGTTTAGAAATATAACAACAAGCTCTCCTCCCTGAATGTGCCAAACGATTTCAAGTTTTCCATGCACATGTTAAGGGGGAGCGTCTATCTTAAACCAAAAAGGATTGAAACGTGTTTGACTTGTCTCAAAGTGCAGGTTCCTTCTAATATGTGCAAAACTCTTTCAAATCTCTATGCACATATTGAGGGGGAGCAATCTTATGAAAACCTCATCCTTCCCCAATATGCTTTATCTACTTGAATTGATCGGGAAGTGATGATGATCATTTTAGAAAATGTTAATCAAGAGATTGGATCTTTCTTTCTCAATCTAAGATTTCAAAAGTTCTCTTGCCTCCATGTGTTTAAATAATTTCTAATACTTGAAGCACATGTTGAGGGGGAGCATTTCTAAAATATCAAAAACAATTAAGATACAAAATGCTTTGATTATATATCACAAGTATCTTGATTGACTTTTCAAACGGTTTTCAATTGGTTTCAAGGCGGAAGAAAAATACCAAAAGACCGACCAATGTTACTTTATGTATGGAGATATAAGGATGATAAGGTTAGTATTAGTTCCCACGATCCGCCAGAACTGGAGGGATCTTCTCAGGGACAATCCACTAGATAGTGTAGAGTCCTTAGGAATGTTGAAAAAATGAGAAAAATGAGAATATGGGAAGAGTGCGGACTAAAACAGAGCTAGTACTGGAATAAACACAACAAGGTTCTAGTTATGAAGTCTCGGTAAGCACTGAAGGGGTTGAAGAATGAAAAAGAATTGGAATGTGAAAAGGGTGAAAACAAATAGCCCTCCAATAATTCAACCTTAGGGCAGAAACCGGGTTCAATACATATGCTACTAGTGGTTACTAAGGTAACACTGGTATTGAAGACAAGACGTCATGGACCCAGTGACGCACTGCACTTAACTTCTCAACCTACTCAAGTTCCTCTTAAAAGGGCTTGTTTCATTCTCACGGGGAACCTACATAATCTATCGACTTTCTCTTAGAGATTTTTGATATTGAAGAAGGAGACCCTCTCCCTAGTCTCCGGCATAGGAAACTAAATGTTCACAATTGAGTCTAGAGCCAAGAGATCATCCACAATATCTCATTAGGACACAAAATTAATGAAAACTTGCTGTTTCACACAATGTGGAAAGTAAGAATATATTAAGAGTCCTACGCATTATCCTTTTGGTATTGCCAGAACATCTGAGTGATATGCAAACATATTCACAATGACGATGGAAAGCCTTCTAGAGCCAACATCAAACAAGCTCTTGGTAGGTGACATGTGAGATCTTTCATAAGATCAAGATTGTGACAACTGGATAGAAACGATGGGGCGATTCACTCTTGAATCAACCCTGGTCCAGGAAATGGATTGACGGATGCCTTTGAAGAACCGGTCGTTGTGCTTAAAAGTCATTTTCTATAGCACACAGACTGTGTACTAATGTTTCAAAATTAAAGGGTATTTATGATTGATAATTGATTTTCCATAAAACCTTCGTTGTATTGCAAAACACCTTCTATTAAGCAATACACGATTGTTTTCAAATCATTTTCATTAATCAGTGAATTTCAATTCGCTGGTTCACTCACTCCGTGTTGTCTTCTTTGAGATGTTTTGGTTTGAGAACGGCTAGAGCAGTTGCGAAACCCTGTCAAGGAGATTCTTCGGAATTATACTTGATCACAGGCAGTACTTGTATTGATCAATGGGGAACCGTGGGCCGTGCACCTCAATTCAACGAAAGTGATCAAAGACACTTTCGTGCGCTTTATTGCTAACTGTTTTATGCAAGAACACCCGACGGTTGCAGCTGATCAGAGTTGAGAAGTCAATCCACTACCGCATGCTCACACATCGCTTTCACTCCTAAAGAAATTGTGGAAAACTAGAAGGGGGGTTGAATAGTTTTGCCGATTTTTAGTTGATTTCAAAAACTTTTAGATTCGATATTGTGTGAAATCGTATGGATGTTGAGAACGTATAGATCTAATGATAATGCAAGCAAATAGATAAAGTTAAGGGATAGAAATGACACAACCGATTTATAGTGGTTCGGCTACAAGGTCACCTTCCTTGCCCTACTCCACTCCCCGAGTCACCTACTCGAGAGTTCAAGCACTATGTCAACAAACTCCTTCACTTGGCGGAGAAGCCTTCACAACGTTGCTTACACTTTTTCCGGTACAAAGCTAGATACCGAGTCCGTAGCACGGTGGACCAAACCAACACAACTATTACACAACAAATATGTGAAATATCAAATACAAGATCTTCGCTACAGAAATCTTGCGGAGTGACAAATCAATCAAGGACCCCTTGCTTGGATGACTTGTAGAATGCTCGTGATCTCGCCTTAGAGAAGGACCTATATGAGAATCACAAATAGAAAGAAAGAAGAACAACTCTCTAGATCAAGTGATCTATATGTTAGAAGAGAATGAGAGTGTATGAGAGATTTAGTAAGAAGAGGGTGAGTTAGAATGAAGAAATGGCTCTCTATTTATAGGCAAATTTCTCCTCTGTTCCACGGATCCCACGGATCCCTTCCACTTGGGATCCGGCTAGTGTAATCCTAGGGATCCGTGGTACGCTCCTCTTTGCCCATGGGTTTTTGGTTATGGGTCATGGGTTATGGGTTGGTCCATGGGTTTTCTCTAGATTCAATGTATCTAAGTATACATTGTATCAAGTTTCTATGGTATGGGTTTAAGATCCATGGGTTATGGTCCATGGGTTATGATTTTTACCCATCCTAATAAACTATTACAACAAATGCTTAATTATTACATTTTTGTATTTAAATGGCTATATGTAAATGCTTTACAAAAATAACATGTATCCTTATAATTTGACTTAAGATAACATTACATTTGTTATCAACAAAACACAAAGAGATCGCAAAATATTAATAAACGTTTTTACGGTTTATTTGTATTAACAATCTCCCCCTTTTTGTTGATGACAAAACATAATGTTATGATGAGTAAAACTTAAAAATAGATGTAAGTTTTGAAAGCCGCCCCTAAGTTTTACTTCTTCTCCCCTTTTTGTCGAAACAAGAAGTTAACCCTTGGAAGAAATAAACAAACTCCTAACTCCCCCTTGACGGTAGCTCCCCTTGTTTGGGGCGTCAAGAGAAGAAAAAATAAAAATTCCTATAAAAAAAGAAAGGTTAGTAACATGCTTATATAATCTTGTGGTTGTCGAGAATCAAGATTAGGAGCCAAGGTATGTAAACAAGGCCTTGTAATAAAACAACAAATTGTAGTGGTATGTATGCCACTTACAAGCATGTAAAATAAGAACAAGACTTGTTCTTGAAAATGACTTCAAAAGAAAAATAATACTAAAAGTAGAAAAGTAGTAGTAGTGATTCCTTCCATGCTTGCATAAGGTTATGGATGGAGATTTTGATGAGTAATGGTATTGATGCGATCAAGGATGAGGTTGAGTTTGAAACGCATTTCTTCCCTAACTTCTTTTGCAATTTCCCTAGTGGATTGGCAATGTTCACAATGTAAAAGATGTGGGTAATGAGTGCGGAAGTTTTCCGGGTTGTTTTGATTTGAGTTTTGCGGAAGTTTTGGTGGAAAAATAGGAAAATATGGATCACAATCCGGAATGTTAATAAGTGGTGGTGGAAAAGAACCTAGATGTTCTTGTAATGTGATGGGAGCTAATGGTGGTGATGTTTCATGATCTTGAAAGATAGTATTTGGAGATGTGGGGGTGTTGAAAAGACTAATTCTTTTTCTTTAGGTTGGTTAGATCTTGTTGGAGTCTTAAGGAGTTCCAAAAGAGTTATTTTAGGTGGTGATGAAGTTGGTTTACTTGTTGGTGATGAGGGTGGTGCTATAATGGAAGCATCTTGTGGTGAATTATTTGTTGAGGATGAACCATTTGAGGTTGGTTTTGCTAAACAACAAGATCGGATACTAATCCGTGCGGATATCCTAGCATTTGATTGTGGTATTTTGGATGGTGGAAGTACAAAGGTTTGGATATCATGATTGTTTGTACTAGATGATTCTCCTAAAGGGTTTTTGGATGACATGATGAAGTGTGTTTGTGAGAAGGAGATGGAGTATGCAAGCATTTTGGGAGTTATATATATAGAAAAACAAAGCATTGTAATGAATGCTTGACCCAAAATGTGGATTAAAATCTAATGATTAGATATGAATTCAAGGCATGTGATTATGAGAACACAAGCATTAAAGAGCATACTCCCAAAAATGAAGCAAATGTGGATTTTTCATCCAAAGTGAAAAAATAGAAGTTGAAAACAGCTTCTGTTACACGGATCCCACGGATCCTTCCCTTGAGGGATCCGTCCAGCATAAAGGCTGGGATCCGTGGGTCTGGTGTTTCAGGCAGCACAAAATTTTCCTTTTGGAAACATTTTTGCCTAGTGTGTGCCTATATGCAAACTATTTGGAGTTTCGGTTATCTCGACCCCTAAAAGGAATAGAAAATAAACTAGAAGTGTAAAAGCATCCTATTGAGATAACCCGAAAACACATATTTAGTACATGAGTACGTAATTTTGTGTTATCAATGCTCCTAATTCATTGTTGCTTAAATGAATGTACCGGAAAACACATATTAGTTATGTGTCCCCTTTAGCATTCAAAAGACATGAGATGCAATGAAAACGGGTTTTACTTTGTATTAATAATGAAAAAGCGATTTGTCCTAGACGTGAGAAATTGCTTTTGTGAAATTGATACGGGAAGGTATCATCCTTTTAGAAAACATTGTGAAAGTAGGCTTAAAAAATAAGAAAATTATAAGAAAAAAAAACTCATCTTGGGTTTTGAAAATTCCCGTATTGTTTGTGAGTTGTGCGTGAAATAGAAATCCTAGACTCAGAAAGAAGAAGGCTAGTGTTTACATACCTTGTAGAGTCAATTAAATTACGACGTTTGTTCCATTAGACCAAGACCAAGACGAAGTAGGTTGAATTATTCCCGCTTCAACGGTTTGGTGAGGACGTCGGCTATGTTGTCTTCGGATGCTACCTTCTCAATAGAGATGTTCCCCTTTTGAACATTGTCTCTTAGGAAGTGATGACGAATCTCTATATGCTTTGTGCGAGAATGCAATACCGGATTCTTGCTTAGATCGATTGCACCTTTGTTGTCACATAGGATGGCTATGTTGCTTAGATGGATGTCGTAGTCTACTAACGCTTGTTTCATCCATAGTGCTTGTTGGCATGCTTTGCCGGCGGAGACGCATACGCTTCGGTTGTTGATAATGCAAGTGCCGTTTGTTTCTTAGAAAACCATGATGTTAAACAACATCCCATAAAAGTACATACCCCACTTGTACTTTTTCTATCAACGTAATCACCTGCATGGTCGGAATCTGCATATACAATTGTTTCTACTCCCGTGCCCTTAGGATACCATAATCCTAATTGTGTTGTACCCTTAATATATCTATATATCATTTTTACGGCTTCTAGGTGTGATATTTTGGGGTCTTCTTGAAACCTAGCACATAAGCAAACACTAAACATGATATCCGGACTACTTGCCGTGAGGTAGAGAAGGCTACCTATCATGCCACGATATTTAGTATTATCTACGGATTCTCCGTCCTCGTCTTTTGTGAGTTTGGTGTCGGATGACATTGGAGTCCTAATTGGTTTTGACTCTTCTAGACCGAATTTCTTTAACATCTCCTTGATGTACTTAGATTGATTAAAGAAGATACCATCTTCTACTTGTTTTATTTGTAGACCAAGAAAGAAACTAAGTTCTCCCATCATACTCATCTCGAACTCGTCATGCATGATTTAAGAGAAATCATCACACATGTCTTGACAAGTGGATCCGAATATAATATCATCTACATATATTTGTACTATGATTATATGTGACTCTCTTTTCTTAGTAAAAAGTGTGTTGTCAACTAACCCCATGGTGTAGTTGTGTTTAACTAGAAATGACTTGAGTCTATCATACCAAGCTTTTGGAGCTTGTTTAAGACCATAAAGGGCTTTCTTTAATTTATACACATGTTTGGGTTTTTCAAAATCAATGAAGCCTGGAGGTTGAGCTACATATACTTCTTCATTTATGACACCATTTAGAAAAGCGCTTTTGACATCCATTTGATAAAGCTTTAGATCATTAGCACAAGCATACGCAATAAGTATTCTTATAGACTCTAATCTAGCCACGGGGGCGTAGGTCTCATCAAAGTCTATTCCCTCTTGTTGGTTATACCCTTGAGCAACGAGTCTAGCCTTGTTCCTAGACACTACTCCGTTTGCATCTAATTTGTTTTATAAACCCATTTGGTTCCTATTATGGTTTGATTACTAGGTGGAGGGACAAGTGTCCAAACATCATTAGAAACAAATTGATTTAGTTCTTCTTGCATAGCCATTACCCAACTTTCATCTTTTATGGCTTCTTGTGTATTCTTAGGTTCTAAGGTTGAAACGAAACAAAACAAGCTACTTTGGTTTTGAACTTGAGATCTTAATGTTCGTTCGTTTAGTTTTCCTATGACTTTATCTACGGGGTGATCTTTGGACTCTTTAATGTTTACTATTTCATCACTTAGAGGTTCTTCTTCTTCACTTATCTTTTTCTTTATTACTATGGCTTCACTTTCTATAATCTCATCATCGAAAAGAGGTGGAGAGGGTTTGGGTGGACTTTCATCAAATTTTATATTTAATGACTCTTCTACCTTCGTTGTTTCTTTGTTTAATATGACGTAAGCTTTGCTATTTGGCGAATAACCTAAAAAGATACCTTCGGTTGATTTAGGATCAAATTTTGTAAGGTAATCTTTAGTGTTAAGAATAAAACATTTACTACCAAAGACTCTAAAATGATTTAACGTAGGCTTTTTGCCTCGAAGTAACTCATATGGAGTTTTTCTTAAGATTGGTCTAATCAAGACTCGATTGAGTATATACGTTGAAGTATCAACGGCATTACACCAAAATTTTTGAGGTATGGATTGTTCATTAAGCATGGTTCGACTCATTTCTTGTAGAGTTCTATTCTTTCTTTCTACTACCCCATTCGATTGTGGAGTGCGTGGAGCCAGAAGTTGTGAGTAATACCATTAGCGTCACAAAAGCTCCGAATTGCACTTCATTATCGAATTCCCTACCATGATCCGTCCTAATAGACACTATGGGACTTCCTAGTTGTCTTTGGATCTTTTTGCTTAATATTTCAAAATAGTTAAAGGTTTCCGTTTTGTTCTTTAAAAATTTTGTCCATGTATACCTAGAGTAGTCATCCACTATTACCAAAGTGTAGTAGTTGCCTCCATAACTTTGGATAGCGGATGGACCAAATAAATCCATATGTAGTAATTCTAGACACCTAGTTGTGGACACCATGTTTTTAGCTTTATGACTCGAATGAGCTTGTTTTCCTATATTACAAGCATCACAAAATTGATGTTCATATTTTAACTTAGGTAGATCTCTTACTAGATCTTTGGATGATAGCGATTGAAGAAGTCGCATGTTGGCGTGACCCAATCTTCGATGCCATAAGGTCAAAGTATCATCCATAGAGGTAAGACATAATTTGTCTTTAGGTTCATTACCGATTTTAATGACATAGACTCCATGTTTCCTAATTCCTCTTCCTATGGTTATGCCATTTTTAAGAATCTTACTACGGTTTTAGGTAAAAAGTACCTTGCACTTTTTATCACATATTTGTCCTATACTTAAGAGATTAAAGTTTAGGTTTTCTACGTGACACACATCGTTAATGGTTAGAGATTTGTTAGAAATCGAACCTTTACCGATGATTCTACTTTTGCTATTTCCAAACACCACATTACCTCCATTAATGGATTCATATGTGGAGAATAGATCCATATTCCCGGTCATGTACCTTGTGCACCCGCTATCCTTGACCCATTCATCGGGGTCTAGGTCGACCTTTAAGCATACCTAAAACAATAATAAACTCAAAAGTTTGGTCCCCATTTGTTCATGGGTCCATTAGTGTTAAACATTCCATTCATGTTAGACATGTATGGATAAGATGAGTATGCATTCCATGGAGCAAAGTTTTGAAAAGGAAAACCGTTTTGCATGTTTTGATTCCATCCCATTTGATGGTTACTTTTTGGGTAAACGCTATTAGGTCTCCTAAATGAATTAGGTTTTGAAAAATTTGGAGCTTTGTTTCTTGCAAAAGTAGGATTATATTTTGGAGGTGGTTGTCTAGTGGTGACATGATTTGGTTTTTTCCTATTAACTATGACAAACTCAGTTCTAGATGAAGAAACTACATTATTGCTTACAGCAGATCCACGGATCCCTTTTTCTACACTAGCCGGTTCCCTTTTTAGGGGATCCGTGGGATCCGCCACAACAGTTCTTTAACAAATTTTGTTTCTTTACTTTCACTAGTTGATGGATCAAGTTGTTGACTACCTAGACCCTTTTGATTGTTACCAGTTTTAACGCTATCGAGTATTGTATCTAAAGTGTTCGTGCTCATTCTAGCAATTTTAGAATCTAAGTGATCCTCTAGTGTTTGAAGTTGAACGCAAAGTTCACATTCACCACTTGCTATTTTACCTTTCTCTAAACGTTTTAGTTTTGCTTTTAATTCTATGACTTCTTTATCTAAACGTTTATTTTGACTCTTTAAAAGCTTGTTTTTGTTAACTAGTTTTAAGCTAATATTGCATAGTTTATCATATTCATTATGCAATGAGTCGTCATCAAGTGATGAGCTACTATAGTATTCAGCACATACCTCGTCATTTTCCATAAGACAAATTTCTTCATCCTCCTCGTCGCTCATTCCCCACGTGCCGCTCACGAACGCCTTTTGATCATCCCGTTTGGGACACTTACTAATAAAGTGGTTTGGGTCCCCACACTTAAAGCAAGTATGATCATCATTTGGTTTCTCGTCCTCTTTGCTTTTCCGAAAGCCTTTCTTATCATCATTTGAGGTAGCCTCAAAATCACCTTCAACAATAATGTACCAAAGATCAATATCTTTAGACTTCACATATGTTTCGAATCTATTTTTCCAATATATAAAACCATTAGTTTCAAGTAGTGGTGGTCGTTGCATAGATTGCCCTTCCTTATAATTTTCAGAACCCATAGTGATCGAAAAGTTTTTAAAATACAATTTTATTTTAAAACTTTTATAAACTTAGCTCTTGATGCCAATTGTGGAAAACTAGAAGGGGGGGTTGAATAGTTTTGCCGATTTTTAGTTGATTTCAAAAACTTTTAGATTCGATATTGTGTGAAATCGTATGGATGTTGAGAACGTATAGATCTAATGATAATGCAAGCAAATAGATAAAGTTAAGGGATAGAAATGACACAACCGATTTATAGTGGTTCGGCTACAAGGTCACCTTCCTTGCTCTACTCCACTCCCCGAGTCACCTACTCGAGAGTTCAAGCACTATGTCAACAAACTCCTTCACTTGGCGGAGAAGCCTTCACAACGTTGCTTACACTTTTTCGGTACAAAGCTAGATACCGAGTCCGTAGCACGGTGGACCAAACCAACACAACTATTACACAACAAATATGTGAAATATCAAATACAAGATCTTCGCTACTGAAATCTTGCGGAGTGACAAATCAATCAAGGACCCCTTGCTTGGATGACTTGTAGAATGCTCGTGATCTCGCCTTAGAGAAGGACCTATATGAGGATCACAAATAGAAAGAAAGAAGAACAACTCTCTAGATCAAGTGATCTATATGTTAGAAGAGAATGAGAGTGTATGAGAGATTTAGTAAGAAGAGGGGTGAGTTAGAATGAAGAAATGCTCTCTATTTATAGGCAAATTTCTCCTCTGTTCCACGGATCCCACGGATCCCTTCCACTTGGGATCCGGCTAGTGTAATCCTAGGGATCCGTGGTACGCTCCTCTTTGCCCATGGGTTTTTTGGTTATGGGTCATGGGTTATGGGTTGGTCCATGGGTTTTCTCTAGATTCAATGTATCTAAGTATACATTGTATCAAGTTTTCTTTGGTATGGGTTTAAGATCCATGGGTTATGGTCCATGGGTTATAGTTTTTACCCATCCTAATAAACTATTACAACAAATGCTTAATTATTACATTTTTGTATTTAAATGGCTATATGTAAATGCTTTACAAAAATAACATGTATCCTTATAATTTGACTTAAGATAACATTACATTTGTAATCAAAAAAACACAAAGAGATCGCAAAATATTAATAAACGTTTTTACGGTTTATTTGTATTAACAGAAATCATGATAAATGCATATCTTCATCAACTGGTTCTGATATTGTTCAATCCTTGCTTCTACTACTCTGATACAAATATCTTAATCAACAAATGCTTTCGCAACTCTGATGAGAAGATATCATGATCCAAAATGTGAGCATGTCGGTCCAAAGTTACAACATCACATAATGGCGATACACCAAAAGGATGAGTCAGAGATTTGTTGCGGCTGATGATCTCAAAACTGACTCAAAACTCAACATCACGTGGATCAATTAAAGACCTCCACTTGAAATAACAAATCATGCAGAACATGAAGAATCAAAGACTACGAGCTACAGAACAAAAGTACTTAATCAAAGAAACTAAGAACATCAAAAGTAATATCTGTTTGTAATCATTGTAAGTTGAGGTAACCTCCCTTAGGGGGAGATTGTTAGGATTTAGTAAATCCAATACTTAAAGTGTCGGTCACCTCAAGTATGTATACTCGTTAGAAAGCTCGTAGTCGTAGTAATTCTGTGACAGTAATTAGATTACTTAGTAACACCGTGGAGGATGGACGGGTCTTTACCCACTGTATGCCTGATCCACAGCCTAAAGTAGGTGTTCTATGCTTGTACCCTATAAATACCCTTTGCCCTCCAAGGCAAAGGGTTGGAGGTTTCATAATTCATTTTTCTTTGTCTCACTAAGCTTCCCATCCTCTCCCACTTTCTCTCTCTAAACCTTATCCTTTACGCCTAACATTTGTGCTTATGATGTGTTTGTGATAAACCAAGATGCTACACTTTGGTTTCGGTGAATATCTGTTTTAGGGGAACATGCAGCGGTTCATCAACAATTCTTCTCCATCGTCAACAATTCTTAACCCATATTTAGACAACATCACAAACCATACTAAGTGAAGTAGTATACACTACTTCCCCCTGGAGGTTGACCGTAAAACATCAAAGTACACGTTTCTCCCCCATGATGGTTTTGAACTTTCGGAAGCATCATAACATGTACGACCATTTGCACGAGAAGTTCTTGTCATAAGAAAACATCTTAGAAAATCATGACTGGCGCTAACGAAGATTTTGCTTAGACTGTGAAGTATCTTTGACAATTTGTGGTGTCGAATATCTCATGGGAATTGCTGAAATTGAACCTCTATTGATTCATCGGCTAATATTACTGACCACTTGGTGAAGTAAACCCGATATGACAAATTTGAAAATGAAGTACACATCCCATCTTTGTGACTTACAGCTTGTTCTAAATTTTTTTTGAACAATCAGTTATAACCAGATTGTCAAGTCATAATCACATAAAGTGATAGTAATACCCCAACAAGTTATCTTGAGACATGCAACCAACCAACCAACGTCTCAAGGATAAAGAAGCTCACCCGTGAAATATCACTTCAATTTCACATCAATAATACCGTACAAAAACCCCGTAGTCATTTTTCATCAAATTTTAGCTCAAGCCGTGAATGTATCCCTCCGTGAAAATTTATAGAACCAACATACCATACTCCATATTAAAAGTTATCCTAATTTTTAGTTAAGAATTACATTAACATAAAAATCCGGATATCATTTTTCATTCAATTTTACCACCCATGACCCATCCAATCAGATCATATAAGCGATCCATTTAAAATTGTCCATTTTGGCAACCCAAATCACAAAGTATTATAGTCCAAAAGCCCATAGCCACAAAAATAACAAAATCCGATCCAATAAAGAGATAAGGCCCGATCTTAACTAACTCTTACAATATATGGTTTATAAATTGAGATACCCTAAACTCACGAATATTACTCTAACCCTAATCACATCTCACAAAAATATACTCCTCCCTCCTCCCTAATATTCTCTCCACTAACACAGATTTTGAAAAAAGTTTGACACCCATCTTAATCTCAAAACCCTTTTCATTATCAAAACAATGCCAACGAATCACTTAGAAACAAATCAAGATAATCTTATACGTAGCAAGGCATCAATCTATGAATACATAAATTACTTCTTTATTCAAACGGCTTCAAGATCCTTTCAAATGGGTCTCGGGTAGGTCCTATGATTTATCATTTTGTTTTCTTTGAACCGAATCAAGAAGGAGATTGAAACATTTATGTTTTGATTTTCCTTATAAGTGTTCGGATATAAATAGAAGCATGGTTTTCATATAGATCAGTGATGAAGTAAGTTCCACAAGAAAATCTATAAAAGATTATAAAAATTGGAACATATTCAGAGATCATTTGTTGTTTTATTTATATATATATATATATATATATATATATATATATATATATATATATATATATATTGAGAGTCTTGAATGAGAGAGTTGATGGAGTTAGGTTAGTATGGAGTTTGGAAGTTGAAGAGGATTATTTTTTTAAGTCGAATATGTTTTTGTTCTTGGCATCTCGTTTTAATTGGACTGATGAGGGTTGAGGATACCTGAAGTTGCTTTGAGTCTAGATGGTATTTGGTTTGGTCAAGGTCTTGTGGTCATTTCTTTTTCTACCTTTCTGTCAAGTCGCTTAAAGTCACAAGTCGCTAGGCTCAAGTCGCTACCATGAGTCAAAACTCATGACAAGTCGGTACTTCATTTTCATGAGCACAAGTCGCTTCACTGTAAATACATTGAATTTGAACACCTGAGACAACTCGCTTACATGAAAAATAGCAAGATTTGACCATTTTAATTTTTCCGGCAAGTTATCCGACCATGTTTTCGTTCATCTTCAAAGTTACCCAGAAAAAGTGACAAAAACTGCTTCTTTTGACCCCATGAATATGACCAGTTGACCACTTATTTCACGTTTTTTGGTACAAAAGTCATATAAAAATAATGTATAACCTGACTTGGATAAGAAGAGACACAAGACAAATAAACTTTGATGTACCATGACTTTTGTTTTTTGACCAAACTAAAAGGATACAAAAACTTGTATAAACTGTTTACCCACAAGATAATACCAAAAGGATACATAAAAATAAACTTGTTAAAACTATTTTCCCAAAAGATAACAGAAAAATAAATTTTCCGATCAACAAAATAGTACCAAAACAGTTTTAAACAAGATACAAAACCACAATAAATCATCAAAACACCATAACCTTGATACGAAACCACACAAATCAACACAACACAATAACCATGGATCTTGATACCATTTGTAGGATCGTAAATATTGTGTTATTTGATGATTCGGGTGGTCTTGGATGATGGAAATACATGTTAGCCATTTAGAGAGAGAAAGATAAGAGATGGGTGTTCTTGTTAGAGACTTGCTTAACAAAAAATGAAAGGTTAGATTATGAGAAACACCACCCCTTCCAAGGATGGAAGGGGTATTTATACTTACAGACTACACGACCTCCTGACGGCCTGTGGATCAGGTATACAGTAGGTAAAGACCCGTCCTTCCTCCACGGTGTTACACTAAACTAATCTACGCTACAAACTAACAAATAAACTACTAAATAATGTAAACAACGACAAGTCTACGAGCTAACATATGCTAGACCATAATTGGGGTGACCGACACTTTAACATGGAATTTCCAATTCCTAACAGGAAGAGAACGAAGAAATTTGTCTCATGGCAAATAACTCAATCGAGGTATGTCCCGAATCTCTTTATTATAGTAGCTCATCATTAGATGATGAATCATTACATCGTGAATATGATAAACTTTGCAAAATTAGTCTAAAGGTAATTAACAAAAATAAGATTTTGAAAAACAAAAATGAACATTTAGAAAAGGAAGTCATGAGTTAAAAGATAAATTAAAACGTCTAGAAAAGGGAAAGAAAGTAGATGGTGAATGTGAGCTTTGTGTTCAACTTCAAACGTTAGTTGATAATCTTGATTCCAAGATTGCTAGAATGAGTACTAATACACTTGATATAATACTTGATAGTGTCAAAACGGGAAATAATCAAAAGGGTTTAGGTATTCAGGAACTTAATGCATCAACTAGCGAGATTAAAGAAACACAATTCGTTAAAGCAATTGAAAAACAAGCTACTGTAGTCACTGATCCCACTATCCCTTGAAAAAGTAACCGTCTAGTGTAAAACCAAGGATCCGTGGGTCTGTACCAGCAGACAGTAGAAATAATGTAACTACATCATCTAGAACCGGCTTTGTTATTGTTAACAAGAAGAAACCAACCCATGTTACTGTCAAACAACCACCTCCACTAAAACAAAATCAAAGTTTTATGAAAAATAAAGGTCCATCGTTTTCTAAATCAAACACATTGATAAGAAGACCACATAATGTTTATCCGAGAAGTAACCACCATCAAATGGGATGGAATCCTAATGTACAAAATGGTTTACCATTTCAAAACTTTACACCGTGGAATGCTTTCTCACCTTTTTCATTAATGCCTAACATGAATGATATGTATAACACTAATGGACCCATGAACAAATGGGGACCAAACTTTTGAGTTAATTGTTTTCTTAGGTGTGCTTAAAAGTAGACTTAGATCCGGATGAATGGATCAAGGATAGCGGGTACACGAGGCACATGACCGGTAACAAAGATTCGTTTTCCACATACGAATCCTTCAATGGAGAAAATGTGGTGTGTAATACCCCCAAATCTCGGTACAGCGGAAGACTTAATCAAGTTTTCGGGGCGTTACTATTGGATTGGTATCTCACACAAGTATAGCAAACAAGATAGTCATTTTCATTCAAAACCAATCCCAAATTTAAATATTTAAAACATTAATCCAAAAGTATAAATATTAGGCCCAAAACATGATTTAATAAAATAGGTCCCCATAATTTATCAGAGTAGAATATGATCCTTGAACCATGCCTTCTTGCCAAGCTTCCACCGATCACGTATTCCAAACATCATTCAAATACCTGAGAAAACATGCTAAAAGGTCAGCTTACGCTGGTGAGTTCATATGTTTAAATTCAATAAAATCATAGTGGACCTGTAGGAATTGATTTGCTATGCAAGACCTAAGATAAATAAACACTGTTCACAACCGATCCTAACCGGATCACCAACCGATCCTACCCGGATCACAATCCATATCCCGCATCCAGGGATCACTCGGGCCCAGCGACTCTAGTCCAGCACTGTCGTGGCAAAATCTAGAACAATTGTCAACCCCGGAGTAGGTCAAGGTAGAAGTCTATTCTTAGCTAGGTAACGGTACCCTAGTCTAAGGCAACAACTACCGCACATCTATCTAAACAGTCAAGCACATAAGCAAATACAAATAGTTTTAACGGTCCAAAAACAGTAGCATGATTCTCACCCCAATTTAGTTAAAAACGTAGATAAAATTGGGGCTATGAAACTCACCTCAAGCAAGCAACGTACAAATAAACACTAGCAGAAGATAACAGGTAATCACGGCACAACAACTATCGACTCGGCACAACCTATTAATTTAAACCAATTTTAATATATATTTCCCAAAATCAACGTTATCTACCCCAATGTATTCCATTTCGTTATTTCCAAAAATGTCTCGTTTCACCATTTAATCCTAGTGTTTGGTATCCTCATGTGGGTGTATCGACTCAATATGATGCCATGAATGCACTCAAATAACCAATATGTGACTCAATGCAACACAATAAGACATCTAAGCGATAAGCTCCATAGTCTAATAAGTTTCGGAATAAATGGTAGACCTTATCGAATTCGTCAACTCGATAAACTCAATTATTTATTCGTGTCACTTATTATCCCATAAATCAGTCGCATCCTAAAGAGTCATAAGGATAATTCACCCATTAATAAGGTTACCCAACATACCTAGCGGGCTCTTATTAGATTCGTCAACCTAATAAGTCCGCTACCCACGTGGATCAACACTATTAATGTTAGGTTATCCGTAACCCATGCACACAACGTAAGTAAATAAATACTTGAAACTAGTATTAAATGCCCATAATTGGCATATTTCGATAAACGTGTACTCGAAACATTAATTGCTTATTTATTATAAAACTTTTCCATGTTTAGTCGTTAGTTTCTATTTAAAATAGTAAATAACAAGATAAGTCTTGTTATCGATATTTTTCGTATAAAAGTCCTTTTTATTATTTACATTTCATAGTCTATTAGCATTTTCATATATATATATATATATATATATATATATATATATATATATATATATATATATATATATATATATATATATATATATATATATATATATATATATATATATATATATATATATATAGACAGGCGTTCATATGAGAAGTCTATTTTTTGTGAGAACGCGAGAAGAGATCTGGACCGTAGGATCAAATGAATCTCATCTTAATATTAGTTTGGGCGGAATGGCATTTTCGTCAATTTTGGGGGTCTAACTGAAATATTGTCATTTGCTTCCCCCCCAAAAAAGTATCCCGATTTCTCTCTCTCGGTAAACAAAACACACACACACCAACCACACCTCATCTTCATCTATCCAGTTATTAATCACACTTCAACTTCATCTCGCTGGTTATTAACAGTCATCTCCTTCATCTCTTCGCCGTCAACAATCTCCGGCATTGACTGCGGCGTTGACTTTTGTAATTGATTCTGATTCAATTTGATATAAATTTTAACTTTTTAACAATCTTTTCATGATGAATCCGTCTGTTAATCATTTGGAACAGTGTTCTGTGAATTTGAATGCTAATATTGGTACTTGTTTTCAACTAATCAATGTTTTTACTGTTTGTAGTTATAAAATATGTGTTTTGTACTGTGTATCTATTGCGTAACATATCAAGATGTTATATGATGCTCTATGTAATTGACTGATTAGATATGTCGCCTTTTTGTTTTGATTTTAGTTGAAATTTAGTGTCTGGTTAGTTGTGACCTTAATTTACGGCGTTTATTGTGGTCTCCATTTAGTTTTATTGTTTTAGGCATTATCGTTGCTTCCGTTTAATTTGATTTTTCATTTGAAATTTAGTGCGGAGCTTAGGTATTGCGTTGATTTATATGTTTTGTAACTTTTCGCATGTGAAGATCTTATATTATTCTTTTATGTAGTTGAACGATTAGATATGTTATCTTTTTTGTCTCTCTTTTATGCTTTTATGTTCATATTCGAATACCTTCACATGTGAAGAAATTAGGTATCGAATACCTTCACATGTGAAGAAATTAGGTATCGAATACCTTCACATGTGAGGAAATTAGGTATCGAATACCCTCACATGTGATGAAATTAGGTATCGAATACCTTCACATGTGAGGAAATTAGATATCGAATACCCTCACATGTGATGAAATTAGGTAACGAATACCTTCACATGTGAAGAAATTTTCTTATAATTCGATTCGTGTCAAGGGCTTAAAATAAGGTATTGAGATTTGAGAGGCTTTAAATAAGGTATCAAATACCCTCACATGTGATGAAATAAGGTATCGTATACCCTCACATGTGAAGAAATTTGCTTATAACTTGATTCGTGTCGATGACTTGAGCATATATCTTCTACATTTCAGCACGATACTAAGTCATGGTTTTATACATTAGTTGAAATTAACCGTCCTGTTTGTTGTATTCTAGTAGGCTTGATTAATGTTTCCTTTTATTTTCAACTTAAGTATTATGCTTTTATGTAGTTGAACGATTAGACATGTTTCCTTTTTTTTCACATGTGAAGATTGTGAAGAAAAACGTAGCTATGGTTGTTTTGAAAGGATTGCTAAAACTAGGATTGGAATTATGGCTAAAACTAGGATTGGAATATGGTTAACTTAAGCGAAAGATTGGTGTGCTTGGTCTGCACCCAGGATCATCTAAAACTAGCCTTTGCATATCACTCTGTTTGCACCATACTGTAAATTTGCACCATTGTCCGGCATTATGACTATGCCAACGAGTTCAGTCACTTGTTTGTCTAGGATCACTGAGCCACATCAGCCACAGAACTGTAGTACAAAGACATGTAAGTTTGAGGGATGTGAAAAAAGAGCAAGAGGTGCTTCAATAACAATAAATATTCTCCCATATTTTCATAAAATCAACGCAACAACGAGAATTGTACTCGTGCAGCAAGGGGGAAATCTGGGTTTTGCATAAATTTTATTCATATTTGTTCACTGTTTATATACTTTAGTTAGTTGTATTACACATCACAAATTTTAGTTTTGTATTATTGTTTTGGACACCTTATATAGGTTGTGCTAGTTCATTGTAAACATCACGACACATGAATATATTTTATGCTTCTGTTACACATTGTGTAGCTAGAATTTGTTGCTTATTCCTGAAAGCTTAGTTTTCTTTCTTATTTGTTCTCATACTTTATCCTGCATCACTCAAGATGCGAATCGGTGATTTAATAGTTACATCACTGATTTTCTCTCTTGCAATGCTCCTGAAATTCTCTATATATAAATTAATGAGAATTTTACTAATGAAATTTATACAACTTGCTATACAACATAAACATTTTTTGTTCTTTTGCTGTTGCACTGAAATCACTCACGAGGGACGTTGCATTACATAGCTTGACCAGATTCTGCTCAATGGAAATAACATAGAAATTGTAAGTATAAGGAAATATGGACTTAATTTTAGTGCTAATGGTTGAAATTGGTTAATACAGAAACTTGACTAAAAGGGTAACGGGTCAAATGGGTCAAAAGTTACCTGTCCTGATATCATGTTTGTCAGAAGAAATGGATCATTATTGTAATACTAGGTTCTGTGATCACATTCAATTGCAAACTTATTTTGACACTTTACATAACCATATGCCCATAGATATTTCAAAATCAAACACAAATAGACTGAAAAGTTCTTTTCAAATCCCCTTTGAATCCAACATTGCTTTGTTATCATGATGCAGTTGGTTCCTAGTGGTTCTCAAGATTCGGAATGAGCATATGACACCAAGTTAATTGGGGAAGCGGAAAAACTATGTTACATATCAAAGGTGTGAGGTTTTTTGTAATGAACAATATACAAAGTTGAAATCAGATTTTTGGGTGTCTTAGAAGTCAAGCTTATTCTCGACACAACAAAAACTGCAAATAAATTTTTAAACAAGTCCCATCATGGAATTAGAAGATGGGTTCATAAGTTGAGAAGATGCCTAGAGCATAATTATAAACCTTGTGGGAGATTGACATTGATCAATATCATCGGTGTCCCTGTGTCATGTTGGGTTGAACCAGTGTTTAGGAAGATTGGTGCATTACATGGTACTATTATGGGAACATCCAACTGTAGTTTAATAGGTTATCAAAACATCATATAGCTATCAAATTATCTGCCTCATAATAGTTTTCTTGGTGTCCATGTGCCCTTTTTTAAGCTTATGAGCACATAAATATAAGCTCATGGCTTAAGCCATGGTCTTAACCTATCATAAGCCCAAAAAAGTGAGCTTATCGGCTTTTTCAGATTTCAAAAAGCCCAAAAAAGTGAGCTTATCGGCTTTGTCATATAAGGGGTGTTTGGAAAGCTTATTAAAATAGCTTACAAAATTATTTAAAAAACTTCTTAACTTATTTGGTGTTAAAGCACAATGTTGGATTGCCGTTTTAAATTAATTATAATAATTTAAAGAAAAGAAAGAAGCTTTATTTTAGGTAACTTATGGGAATACCCTAGACACGGTGTCCAGGATGGCTTTTTGAAATGACTTGTCTGTTTTATTAGTTGTATCAAAACGTAGAAGCTAATAAGCACTATAAATAAGCTTTTAGAGAACATTTTAGTTACATCTAAAACGGGTGCATTGTTTTGAACTCCTTGGTGTCACTGGTAGCTTCGTATACATTAATTAGTTTGTGGTTGTAGTTAAAATTATTCGATAATTATTACAGTACTATCTAATGATGTTTCTTTAGGCAGGTGGTAGTACTAAAACCGATCTTCCTGAGATGGAGAAGAAAAAGTTTAATTTTCAGAAAAGAAATGTGCGGAGTAATTATTGTTGTTTCTTTGAAGGATGAAGTAGTTGGTCTTATTGAATCAAGGAATTCTGTTTAGACATTCCTTCCAGTAGAAAACGGGGAGGCGATTCGAGTACTGCATTATGAGAACGGTAAAAAATACTTACCCCAGGCTGGGCAACACGGATGGTTTTTAAACAAATGCAATCGGTGTTTGCAGCCATGGCGGTGTTCGAACCCTTTTGTTCGATTGCTTCGGCTTTTTCGCATACTGTTTTAATTGAGTTATAGTATGCCATACATTTTTTTTTTTTTTTTTTTTTTTTTTTTTGTAAATTTGTGTCTTTCAACTGTTGGGAATTGATGATGACGAAGTTGCTGATATGAAAGAGGGTAAGACATCTTACAAGGTGCGTAACCCGGTAGATACTGATGTGGTCGACCAGACCTTAACCAACCACAAACCAGTTGCAAACTCATCAAGTTATGTTGCATTTGAGATGCATACAGTAGGTATTGGTATAACTGTAGCCAATGACGCTAATATTTGGTTGGTTGGTTGGATATATGTTAGCTTTTTAGTTATAATAACCTTTTCCAACGAACTGCATAAAATAGGTTGAACTGCTATGATATATACACAACAGTTATTGATATATGTAACATGTTTGATGCCTAATCTTTAGTATTACACCAAGCTGCTGATCTTTAGTAAAATATTCCAAAAATTTTTTGTTACACCTCATGGATTACGGTAGTCCCTGTAGAAGCGATTTTAGTAAAATATTCCAAACATCGATTAGCAGCCGACAACCTGCTGATCTTTGACAATGACTGAAAACTCAGAATTTTTTCATGCGAAAGGTTGGTATTGATCTTTGCACCAGCCAGGTTGGAACTGATCTGTGATGTATAAAAAACAACCGACGCGTTTGGTAATGCTGGAAAATGCGTATTCTTTGCATTGATCAAAGCACCACCATATACTTGAAAGAAAGCAACTGATGGTCTTTTTTAATATCAAGACACCACTTTAGTTTTGTTTTGTACATTTCTGTCACACTGTTACTGTCAAAGCTTAGACTAGCACTATTTTTTTCATTATACTAATGTAGGATTTGTTTTTCTTTTATTTTGTTAGGCAAGCCTATGGTTGTGTCTTTTCAAGCCTACTCCATGGATCAGATCATCATGATTCTCAAACAACGGTTGATGGAAAGTATCCTTTGCCTCCTTTCCAAAACTGAAGTATCAAATTTAGCAATTGTCAAGTACAGGAGACAAACAGGTATTAATGATTTTAAAATGATCACATGGGAGAAATAAAGATTTAACTTTGCATCGTTTTAGCTATCAGAAGTGGGTAGTTAACTTTATAAATTTATAATCAAGATTCAGTGTACCAATTTTGCAAGTTTCACCCATCCAAAAGCTGTTAGCTACTTATATAGCTAGCTATAGTTGGGTGATTCCAAATGCTTTTAGAAATGATCTATGCTAATGAATTAATGGTTTTTGCTTCATGATTCATTTATGGTTGCTCGTTTTCTCCAAAATCTCTTATAGTGAATGTTTTGTTCCATCAGGCACTTCCTTACAGTCTTCCAACCACAAGCACTGGAACTCTATGCACGGGTGAGTACACCAAGCTTTCATTTGTTTATTTATCTTTGCTGTTAACATCAGTATAATCATATAATTCAATAGTCTTCCGTACCCCTTATAGACTGTCACTGCAAATATCAATGGCCAGTAAAAGTTTGCTTGGCAAATATAATATGACGCATTTTGATTATTTGCAGAAAGTAGCTACATCATCTGTTGAACGAAACCAAATACCATGTGTGATGAAGATGAAGATGAAAAAGAGGATGTGCACAAGATGAAACCAAAACAGTTATGGCCTTAGCCTTCCCAAAGCTAAATATGCAGTAGGTCAAATATTAGATGTATCATATGCTAAATTCTAATCACCACTTTTCATTAGTTACTTTGTGTATGGAGGTGCAAGTCTTTTTGTGAATTTGTAGAAATATACAGCAAGTAACCACTTTTGAGAACCTATGGTCTTTTCAGGCCTACTCCATTTGAATGCATAACCGGCGCTCCGCCGCAAGGCAGCGGGTTGCAGTGGACCTTGTTACTTCAATAATACTATAATAAATTAAATTATATTGATTTGGGATGTTTTATGCAATATAGTGAATGTTGGGTAACTTTCTAAGCTTATGACCCATCGTAGCTAATATATTTTAAATAAGATAGGGTTTGATTTCGCTTGTAACTTGACAGCAACTTGTAAATAGATGTGTACAATTTAGGACATAAGATGTTTAGTGCAAAACTATCAAAGCTAGGAGATCTATTATTATTATTATTATTTTTATTATTATTATTATTATTTTTTAATTGATTGTAGTCTCATTTTTAAGGATAGCAGGAGGTACTTTTCTTGCTTTTTGGATAATCATTACATGCGACCGACTTGTTCAAGCATCTTAAAAAGCTACGAGATAAATATTTTCACATGTGACCAATATTTGTCTTGAGAATATACTTTTTTCTTCACGAGTGAATAAATTTTCATCACTAGTGAATATATGTACATTTATACATGAGCGTATATGTTTTTCCTCGCTTGTGAATACATTTCTTTAGTAGTTAATACACATACATTTACAGATTAGCATATACTTTTTTCTACAATAAACACTAGTAAATACATGTACATTTATAAATGAACAAATATTTTTTTCTTGGAGTGTTAATATACAAAGGTACACGTAAATTTATACATGAGCATATACTTTTTTCTTCGCATATGAATTAATTTTCATCACTAGTTAATACATGTACATCTACATATGAGCATATATTCTTTCTTCGTGTGTGAATAAACTTCCTTCACTAATTTATACACGTATATTTATACATGAGCATGTATTTTTTTTCTTCACGTGCGAATAAACTTTCTTTACTAGTAAATACATGTATATTTATAGATTTTTTTTCTGCGTGTGTAAATAAACTTTCTTCACTAGTAAATACACGTATATTAATATACTTTTTTCTTCATGTGAGTAAATACACATACATTTATACATGAACATTTACTTTTTAATACTAAAAGTGAAAAAATAAATATGTAATAGATGATGATTTAAGTTTTTTTTAGAATATATTCGCGTGTGAAAATTATGAGCAATGATTAAATCGTTGATGTATTTTTTATGCTAAAAGTACAAAAATAGAAGATATTGATGTTTAATAGATGAATATTTTAGTTTTGTAATAAATATCTTCGCGCGTGAAAATTATGAGCAAGGATTGAAACTAAAACCTTACTAGCGTACTTTTTATAATAGGAGTGTAAATATAGGAGATATTTATGTGTAATAGACGATTATTTAAGTTTTGTAAGAATATCCTCACATGTGAAAATTATGAGCAATGATTGAAGCTTTGATCTTACTAGCATATTTTTTAATAGATGATTATTTAAGTTTTGTAAGAATATCTTCACATGTGGAAATTATGAGCAAAGATTGAAGATTTGATCTTACTAACATATTTTTTATACTAGAAGTGCAAAAATAGGAGATATTGATGTTTAATAGATGATTATTTAAGTTTTGTAAGAATATCTTCACATGTGAAAATTATGAGCAAGGATTGAATCTTTGATCTTATTAGCATATCTTTTATACTAGAAGTGCAAAAATAAGATATATTAATGTTTATTAGACGATTATTTAATTTTTGTAAGAATATCTTCACATGTGAAAATTATGAGTAAGGATTGAAGTTTTTTAAGTATATCCTCACAACTTGGTCACATGTGAAAATATTTATGTCGTAGCTTTTTAAGATCCGTAAAAAACTTAGTCACATGTGAAGATATTTGTCCGTAACTTGGTCAGATGTGAATATATATGTCTCGTAGCTTTTTAAGATTCGTAGACAACTTTGTCACATGTGAAAATACATGTTTACATCTCGTAGCTTATTAATAAGAGTAACTTGAAAATATATTTTCACATGTGAAAATATGTCTTGTATGTGTCTTGTAGATTTTAAAGACGCGTGATCAACTTAGTCACATGTGAAAATTTATTTCTCGTAATTTGTCACATGCGAAACTATATGTCTCCTAGCTTACTAAAATGCGTTAATATCTTGGTCACATTTGAAAATATATGTCTCGTAGCTTTTTAAGATGTGTGAACAACTTTGTCACATGTGAAAATATATGTTTATGTCTCATAGCTTATTAAGATGCACGAACAAGTTGGTCACATGTGAAATATGTCTTGTATATTTTAATGATGCGTGAACAACTTGGTCACGTGTGAAAATATATATCTCCTACATTTTGAGATGCGCAAACTACTTAATCACATATAAAAATATATGTCTAATATTCTAATAACTTGGTCACATGTGAAAATATATGGCTCGTAGCTTTTTAGGATGTGTGAATAACTTGGTCGCATATAAAACTATATGTTTCGTATGCCTCTTAGATTTTAAAGATGTGTGAACAGCTTGGTCACACGTGAAAAGTATATGTTCATGTATAAATGTTTGCATATGTACTAGTGAATAAAGTTTTTTCACACGCGAAGAAAAAAGTATATGCTCATCTATAAATGTATGCGTATTTACTAGTGTTTATTCACACGCGAAGAAAAAAATATTATATACTTATGTATAAATGTACGTGTATTTATTGTGAATAAAAGTTTATTCGCACGAGAAGAAAAAAAATATTATCATGTATTAATGTACGTATATTGCTAGTCAAGAAAGTTTATTCACACGTGAAAAAAGGCATATGCTCATTTCTAAATGTCGGTGTATTTACTAGTGTTCATTCACACGCGAATAAAAAAGTATATGATCATGTATAAATGTACGTGTATTTACTAGTGTTCATTCACAAGCGAGAAAAAAAATATATATTGTCATATGTATAAATGTGTGTGCACTTACTGGTGTTTATGCACACGCGAAAAAAATCGTATATGCTCATATGTATAAATGTACATTTATTTACTGTGTTTATTCACATGCGAAGGAAAAAAGTATAATACTCATATATAAATGTACGTGTATTTATTCATACGCGAAGAAAAAATTATATGTTTATGTATAAATTTACGCGTATTTACTAGTGTAGAAAGTTTATTAATACGCGAAGAAAAAAGTATACGCGCATGTATAAATTATTCATTAGTATGTATCCGGGGTCGGATAGGTCTCTTGCTTTGTCTCTGCAAATTTAAGATTTGCATTTCTCTCGGCCTCTTCTTTATCGAGTAAAGCTTGTTCTTTCATGGCTTGCATAATCTGCTTCATTGTTTTTTCCTCTTCTTTAAGATTAGACAGATGCAAGGGGTGCTATTTTTCATTCAACTCATCATACTTATTTGAAACGCACCATAGTATATCAATCTATTCATCAGCAGAGGCTTGATACTGACTTTACAAGGAGTATTTTACAAAACATAACATGGCATATATTAGAATTTTAACATGGCACCAACTAACATCCTGACATATAATAGGTGCAAGATCCCGACAACCGGTGGATAATTGAAAGTTCTACTTGGTGAGTACACAAACGGAACAGCCTAACTGATTACCATTAGTGTTCAAAGAACAAGAAAAAACACTAATCCAATCAACTCGTTTACAATAAAAAAAACCCTAATGATATCCACCTGTTGGCACCTCACATGAGTGTTTCTTGATGCTTATTAGTTCCAAGATTGACCACCACTGTAACCTCCGACCACGATGTCCTGCTCGAGACACAAGTAAATATAGAGTTAGTTCCAAGCAAAATCAGCTGCTAAACTAAAATAACTTGTTTAAGTAAAATATTTGTCATCATAACGTATTTCAATCTTTGAAACAAACAAGCACGACCCGATTGAGCATAGAGTAGCAATTTCAACCAATCAACATATAAACGGGCTTATTCAAGTAATATCTCATCTCTATCGGGTCAAATGGGTAACTAATATAGTAACAGGAATGGGTAAAAAAAATTAAGTCAAATGAGTTGAAAGTTGCCCAAGTGTATTTTAATGCATGAAACACCCTAAATCATTCTATTCAAAAACTATTATTAAAATACCAAAGATTTTTTCATCATGGTTGACATGATTGATAGTTCATAAAAAGTAAGATTTTCGACAGAATGTAATACAGGTCAACCTGAACCGTTCAGCATATACCTTAAAAAAAGAAAGAAAAAAAAAATAAAAAAAATCGATAGTTTGACCCATTACACAACCACCCAGCAAGCCCATTTTGCCACATCTACTTGTTTCACGGCTCCACCAGCCATATCAAATAGTAATTTTGTCCTTCACACAAGAAGAGTTAAATAAAAGTTGAATCAACCAACCTGGAGGCGGAGGTTGACCACGACCCATTACTGCTAGATCAGGATTGACTTTCTAGCCGGCCTCCTGAAGTTTGGCAATAAGTTCTTTAGCAAACCTGGGATTTGCTGCAGTAAAGAAAGTGTAGGCTGTCCCTTTGGCCCTGATTCTTCCTGTTTGACCAATCCTATGAACACAATCTTCAAGTGAACCCGGGAAATCATAATTGATCACATATTTCACGTCCTTCACATCTGCAAGTAATTCATAATCATAACTGATCCCATATTTTCACGATTGGAGATGGTTTTCTCAATGGCCTCTTTGACTCAATAGCAATACAAATTACAGGATTTCATAGACTTCAGTCACCACCGAAAGTTAAATAAAATATATAGAGGTGGTAACTTTGGCCCAATTACTTATAAACAGGTCGACTGGGGTTGTATTTAAGCTAAATGGGACAAATCAGGAAAATTGGCTAAAAGAGAAAAGCGCAAAATGGGATGAAATCAAAGTCCACTTTTTCAACGGCTCCCACCTCTTAAATTGTGTTATCCAAAAATTAAGGTTACTATAGCTTTTGTTATCATAACTAATGCATAAACTATATATAATTAGAATAGGACATCAACCACAACCCAATCATTTTGACACGTACTAAATTTGAATCGATTCAAGCCAAACGAGTTTCTATTACAAATGTAAAAGTTACTAGCAATTACTAATAAAACAAAAAACTTGAAATTATTAAGTATTGATTTCAAATCAGTTCATTTTTTTAAACATCAGATGGTAAACTCAAAAATTAAACCAAACTCATCTCATGTGAAAGGAGATGACAAATTTATTATTTCATATATGAAGCATTTTAATATTAACTAAAGGCACACAATGCAAATTCTAATTCTAACATACAAATAAAGGATACCTCGTAAACCTGCATCTTGGCACTTTGACCTAAAAGCATGAGCCAAAATTTTATTCGTGAGCACTTTGTTAAAACTGGTATAAACTTCCATGTCTTTTTAATGAAATGTTGCTTCTCCATCTTGACATGTAGCTTCATACCTGCGATTCGCACAGGGCTTGGGTGGTGCACAGCTTCTCAGTGATTGGATTTACTCTAATTGTGTGAAGGGGTATAAATGTCATAGGAGGAATCCTTTGATCTTTCAAATACTGCACAAACAAGTGAACACAGAAATGCAAACAATTTATTAATGTGCTAATTATAAATTATAAAAACAATATTATTACATAATATACTATACATTAACGATTTAGGATGTTGTATGTACACAAAATAGACTTTTGTTTGACTTCAACCTGTTTGACCCGTTTCCCCTATTAACTAAATTGTTTTCTATGACCGAAAACTCATTCAATAGTAAATAGGTCAAATCTGCCACCTCAAATTTTCTGTAGCTTTTAATTAACCTGATGTCACGAGCCCAGAAGCCGTTAATATCTGCTAAAACAATAAAAATTGATCAGTATGTAAAACGAATACCATATGTCATGTTAAATGTACGCTTCTTCTTTTTTTTCTGTTTTTCAGAAAACCAGGCTATAATCTTCTATGAACAATTGCTAAAATTTGATGTATACCACATCGACTGAAGGTGACATTTAATTTTGTTAAAAATTTAACATTAATATGACAAAGTGTCACTAAACATTCTATATAGATTATTACTGATCAGTATGTTAAACGAATACCATAAGATGTTTGACACAATAACCATCTGGAATGTTACCAAACATGCTCAAAATGAGTAAAACATAGATATAAATCAATAATAAATTCATTAATGTAGCCTTCGTAACCATTTTTTAAACTTCAACCGTAGAGTTCAAGAAAAGGTAAGACAAAAAGTGTTTGTGGGTCAACCCAACCCATTCCAGTTTTGACCCATTTTGAGACCCATTGAATCAGCCCGTTTCACCACCTTTTCAGCATGATCGTGATTCATGTTGGGATCAAAGATCCTTCAAGGTATTGTGGGCGAAGGGTCTAAGTATCAAACGGTATAGTACATGTTACGGTAGCACACAAGAAAAGCTCTGCTGCAACCTACGTTTGGTATTGTATTTATTTATTTTGTAAGATTGGTTTTCTACTTTCACTTGTCAGCCTTTAGCGTCGTAAATATTAAGTTATATACCAACAATGTAAATGTGATTGTTTACATTCGTTATCAGCGAAATAATTCATATGTCAAAAGGTCTTCTAAGTGCTATAATTTAAAGATGATTTTTAGGACCATTGTCGTCCAAAATCTAAATACTCATATGAAGAAGTAATTATTTCACCTTATTTATTCTAACAAATAAAGATAAACATAGCGTAAAATGTTCAAAATTATGGCTGATTGGTTGTATTTAGCAAAACAAAAACAAAGGTAACATTGAACTCTTCTGAATAGCTGGTAGTTGTTTTAGTTATCTACAGATCTTATATACCAAAAAGGCAAGAACATATGAGGACTAAAGACCACTTACAGTCAAATGAGAGCGTTCTCCAGAAACATCGGTTAGTGCTGCAAAGCTAAGGGTGATCGTCAGTACATGTCATTCCAACTACGGGTGATAGGTGTATTTGGAGTTAAAAGGCTTTCCAATCAGTACGATTGTAGAGGAATGGTGTGATAAATATATCTTACCATAAAAACTGATGAGAATGTTTTCGATTGTTTTATGAATCTTATCAGAGAGCATGTTAATGCATCCGTTCATATATTTTCCACGTTTATAGTATGGACATGTATAGAATAGCATTACCTGGATCGCCAACAAGAAGAAGATGAGACTCGCCTCTGACTTTTGTCCCAGAAGCATCAACATGTTGTACTCCTCCGATAAGTGTCAATGCAACTACATTGGAAGAATAATTGCATTCATAACAAACAAATTTGTCAATTGATCTTTGAATCTAGCAATGCAAAATCAAATTTTAATGATGAGGGAAATTTAGAGCAAAAGCTACCTGCTAATTTCACAGTGAAGAGACCGTATACTTGTGGACAAATGGCACGAAGAATGGCATTCCTACCTGTAGATTTAATACGTTGCAAATTTATCTATATTAAACTCAAATAGAATATAATAAACTGTTACCATCAAATCTTACATTCTCACCTTTCAAAGGTGTGTCTTTAAATTCTGACCAAAAATTCTCAAACTGCTGACGAATGTCATCAGTGATTTCTATATCCAGCTTTATCTCATTGATTCGCCTAGAAAAACAAAATCGAAAGTTAAGGCAAAAGTAAAGAAGAAGAATATATGTGACAGGAGAGAACCAATTATCAAGTATTTATTGCAGGTTGCATTGTTTTACACTTTTACACTTGCGATGGTTATTATTTCTTTAACGACTTTAGCATCATATATATATTATCAATCAAACAACCCTCTCGACTGTTTTTATCAGGTCAAGGAGTGGTAATTGCAGACATGTTCGTCTCCCTTTAAAAATTCTTGCTCAATTTCACTTGTGTTCATTATAGATCCTTTGAGAGATGAGAGTAAGATATAGAATACCTCACATAGTTAGCCACCAGTACAGGTTCAAGGTCACAGCGAACATCTTTCAAATCTGGAGACCATTTAGCTATCAAAACTCCTGTGACAATCACCTCATCTGCAGATGATTTTACAAAGAGTTAGCCTCCCGGCTTCAAAGATGAAGAAAGCTTTCACAGGGTGACAGTAGCAATTATGTACATTCAAAAAAATCCATTACTTACGGATAATTTTCACACGTGAAGATAATATAACTAAACTTATATGCACTTATAAGCTCAAAAATCCATTACTTACGGATAATTTTCACACGTGAAGATAATGTAAAATAAACTTAAATCCGCTAATTGCATCAAAGCTTCATTCCTAACTGATAATCTTCACATGTGAAGATAATATAACTAAGCTTATATGCGCTTATAAGCTAAAAAATCCATTACTTACTAATAATTTTCACACGTGAAGATAATGTAATCCAAACTTAAATCTGCTAATTGCATCAAAACTTCATTCCTAAATGATAATCTTCACATGTGAAGATAATATAACTAAACTTGTATGCATTTATAAGCTCAAAAATCCATTAGTTACGGATAATTTTCACACGTGAAGATAATGTAATCCAAACTTAAATCCGCTATTCAAAGCTTCATTCCTAACTGATAATCTTCACATGTGAAGATAATATAACTAAATTTATATGCACTTATAAGCTAAAAAATCCATTACTTACTGATAATTTTCACACGTGAAGATAATGTAATCCAAAATTAAATCCGCTAATTGCATCAAAGCTTTATTCCTAACTGATAATCTTTACATGAGAAGATAATATAACTAAGCTTATATGCACTTATAAGCTAAAAAATCCATTACTTACTTATAATTTTCACACGTGAAGATAATGTAATCCAAACTTAAATCCGCTAATTGCATCAAAGCTTCATTCCTAACTGATAATCTTCACATGTGAAGATAATATAACTAAGCTTATATGCACTTATAAGCTAAAAAATCCATTACTTACTTAAAATTTTCACACGTGAAGATAATGTAATCCAAACTTAAATCCGCTAATTGCATCAAAGCTTCATTCCTAACTGATAATCTTCACATGTGAAGATAATATAACTAAGCTTATATGCACTTATAAGCTAAAAAATCCATTACTTACTTAAAATTTTCACACGTGAAGATAATGTAATCCAAACTTAAATCCGCTAATTGCATCAAAGCTTCATTCCTAACTGATAATCTTCACATGTGAAGATAATATAACTAAGCTTATATGCACTTATAAGCTAAAAAATCCATTACTTACTTAAAATTTTCACACGTGAAGATAATGTAATCCAAACTTAAATCCGCTAATTGCATCAAAGCTTCATTCCTAACTGATAATCTTCACATGTGAAGATAATATAACTAAACTTATATGCATTTATAAGCTCAAAAATATACTTACTCATATTTTTCACACGCGAAGATAATGTAATCCAAATTTAAAATCCGCTAATTGCATCAAAACTTCATTACTAACTTCCTAACTGATAATCTTCACATGCGAAGATGCTCTAACTAAAACTAATTACACTAATACAATAATAGAATTAAAATCAGTTCACATGCGAAGATTCTCTAACTAAACTTAAATCTGCTAATAATTTTCACAATTCAAAACAATTATTTATAAAAATTAATTAAATAATAATAAATTATGATAATTACTTGATATCTCTGTGTATTCCGGTGATATCACTGATTTCAGTTTCTTGTGGTTCAGAGTCATCTAGATCCATATCTTCTTCATTAATATTCCTTTGATTATTGTGGTTGAACGACAGTGATATACAGCGGTTGAACGACGGTGGCATAATGTGATTGAACGGCAGTTGATCGGCGGTTTAACGACGGTGATGATTAATATTCCGGTGAACGAAGGTGGAAGAAGGTTGTAGAGGTGAAGAGGTGAAGGATAATTGTGGAGGAGTGATTTGGTGGTTCGATTTGGCGGTGAAGCAGTTGGATTGGAGAGGATCTATTGATTTTCACCTTATGAATGTGTGATATGTGTGTTTTTTTTTTAATTATATATTACCGGTGATTTTTAGCTTCAAAATAGTAGAGAGTGCAAATAGTGCTTCAATCTAAGCCATTAGATCTAAAAAAACAAGGGATTAAATGGAGTGTTAGGATTTCTTCTCGCGTTCTCACAAAAATTAGACTTCTCACAAGAAACACCCCCTATATATATATATATATATATATATATATATATATATATATATATATATATATATATATATATATATATATATATATATATATATATGTATGTATATATTTCGTCAAATTCCAATATTAGTTTCATATCGTTATTCATTTCGAGTCCACAAGCACGAGTCATGACTTCTCGGCTTTTAATCAATCAATAGTCCAAACTATACTAAAGTCCATGTTACGGCGTTGCCGGGGTCATCTATTGACTAAAAAAGTCAAAGTGACACCGACGTCGCTCAAAGTTGACAATTATACACATCAAGTCCAATGAAAAGTCATAATAGCGCAATTCAATCACAAATCAACTCCAATCAATCTTGCCAACCAATCAACCAACCAAAAATACCCGAAACCAATGTTATGACCCTAATGGTCATGACACGGTCACGGTTAAGACCACATGAACCAAACAAGATCTAGAAGCTTTTCGGCTCCACGCGTCTCATCCAAACACCAACAACATCAACTCACAAGCTACCATGACAACTGAACCCAGACCCATGATCCATATGGGTCACGTACGCAAGCCAAGGCTCACGTACGAGCCTTATGTGGCTCGTACACCTCTCCTTTCCCAACCAAACAATACCAAATCACTTCCAATACATCCAAGCACAATCAATCATCCTCCAATCATCAACCAAACATCAAACCCAACATCTATTCTAACCAAAAACATAAAACTAGACCTAAAATGCAAAGACCCAACAATATGATACACCACATGATTCCAAAACACTAGCTACATGTTTATTTAAGTGTTAATTAGATTTAATCCCACGTTTAAACCCAAAGCCCTAAATTTTACAATATGGTCGAGCCATATTTATGCCATACGTGGCTTTACAAGGCCAAAACAAGCATGACCCATGTTCCATTTACCTTATTCAAGCCCGATCTACAATATTTGATGAAAACCCTAAAAGTACGAATCTTAATCTTAAGATTTGAAGGTGTTATTGTAGGATTTTGTGAGAGATTTTTATATGAATAGAAAGAGGATGAAAAGATCTACAAGATGGTGGTGGAGGTAAGATACCACTCGCCGGTGGGTGGCCAAAATTTGGCCGGAAAGGGGCGGCGGTGGTGGGTGGTTAGGGTTAGGGTTTTTATTTTTGAAGAGAGAGAGAGAGTTAGAGTGAGAAAGTAATGTGTAGGTGAATTTTAGAGAGAGAAATGAAAGAGTGGAATGAGAAGATATGAAGGTATTTATACTAGGACACTAGGGACTAAATAAAAATTATGGGGGGAGGGGAGGGGCGCCGGCTCAAGCAAAAAAAGAGGGGCCGAAGCCGTCATTTTTCGTAAAACGTCCCGTTTACCCATTCCCGAGCTCATATATTGTCCCCCGGGTGTCCCACGACGTTCATTCGACTTTCTAATATCATTATTTATGTTTTTCCACAAGTTTTGACTATTTATTTGCCAATTTTCGAGTTACTGTCTAAAATTTACAATATTTCTCTTTTTAGGCTTTTCTAGTGCCGAATCGAATAGTGCCTACCAAAAAGGGTTAAAACTCATACGATAACTCGTTCAATAATGAATTAAACCATAAAAACCAATAGAAGATATAAAATCAAGTCACAGTTGATAAAAATAGTGTTAAAGGCAAAAGCTCATTTTAGTTTAACGTAATGCGGTTACCTAAAATAGACTCCCTAAATTGCCAGTTGTCACAGCCTCCCAGCCTCAGAAGAAACCCGTCCCGGGTTTCACTCCGAGTTGCTTGATGTCATGAAAAGTTTAGGATACTTCCTACGGAAAACGTCCTCACGTTCCCAAGTGAACTCCGGTCCATGTCGGGAGTTCCAACGAACTTTGATAATTGGAATACGGCTATGCTTCAGCCGTTTAATCTCACGATCCATGATCTCAATCGGTTCCTCAACAAAATTCAATTTCTCATCGATACGAATATCTCTTAAGGGAACAACTATGTTTTCCTCCGAAAGACATTTCTTAAGATTACTAACATGAAAGACATTGTGTACACTGCTCAATTTCGATGGTAGCTCCAGGCGGTATGCTACCGGTCCGATTCTTTCCAGGATTGGAAAGGGACCAATATATCGGGGGTTGAGTTTTCCACGCTTTCCAAATCGAATCACTCCTTTCCAAGGGGAAACCTTTAACATAACACGATATCCAACCTGAAATTCTAAAGGTTTACGTCTCCTATCGGCATAACTCTTTTGTCTATCCCGAGCGGTTTTCAAATGGTTACGAATCTGAACTATCTTCTCAGTGGTTTCTAGGACAAGTTCGGGACCTGTAAGTTGACTCTTGCCAACTTCAGCCCAACAACAGGAGAACGACATTTTCGGCCATACAGTGCCTCAAATGGAGCGGCCTTAATGCTAGAATGATAACTATTGTTGTAAGAGAATTCGGCCAAAGGGAGATGTCTCTCCCAGCCTTTGCCGAAATCAATAACACAGGCTCTAAGCATATCCTCTAAGGTGCCGAATGGTTCTCTCGATTTGACCATCGGTTTGAGGGTGATAAGCAGTACTCATATCCAGGTTTGTTCCTAACGCTGACTGTAAGGATCTCCAAAAGTGGGATGTAAAACGGCTATCTCGATCGGAAATGATAGATACCGGTACTCCATGACGCGATACTATCTCCTTAAGGTACAGTCAAGCGAGCTTATCGAGACTATCGGTCTCGCTAATGGCTAAGAAGTGAGCAGACTTACCCAGATAGCGTCATTGCCGCTAGCTGTTCTTGGTAATTTGGTGATAAAGTCCATGGTGATTCACTCCCATTTACATTCTGGGAGTTTAGGTTGAACTAAGAGTCCTGAGGGTTTCTGGTGTTCGGCCTTTACCTTAGAACAAGTCAAGCACCAACTGACATACTAAGCTATGTCAGATTTCATGTTAGGCCACCAGTAGAGTTTCTTAAGGTCCTGATACATCTTATCGGTTCCGGGATAAATAGAGAATTTTGATTTATGCGACTCGTGCATAATCAACTCACGGATTCCACCATGAAATGGTATCCAGCTTCTGTCTTTGAAGCATAGGGTTCCATCGGAACGCTTCAAGAAGCCGTTTTCACTTTCTACCATTCCATGAAGATTCTCGTAAGGACGATTCTCTTCCGTCAATCCTGCAGCCTGGACGGCAAAGATTTGAGATGGTAGAGGCGAAACAATGGTCATTCCTAGGGATCGAACGAGCAATGGTGGAATGTTCTCCTTACGACTAAGTGCATCAGCCACAACATTAACCTTACCAGGATGATAATGAATCTTACAGTCATAATCACTAAGCAATTCTAACCAACGACATTGTCTCATGTTCAATTCCTTCTGATCTAAGATATGCTTTAAGCTCTTATGGTCGGTAAATACTGCACAATTAGTTCCATACAAATAATGTCTCCAGATTCTAAGGGCAAACACTATAGCACCTAACTCAAGGTCATGGGTGGTGTAGTTCTTCTCATGCTTCATAAGTTGTCGGGATGCATAAGCAATCACCTTCTCCCGTTGCATCAAAACATCACCTAAGCCTTTATGCGAAGCGTCTCAATACACGACAAAGTCTTCACTTCCTTCAGGAAAAGCTAGGATAGGCGCACTACACAACTTCTCCTTCAGAAGTTGGAATGCTTATTCTTCCTTTTCTCCCCATTCATAATTAACGTCCTTCTGTGTCAGTTTGGTCAGCGACTTAGCTATTTTGGAAAATCTCTCAATGAATCTCCTATAATAGCCTGCTAAACCTAGTAACTGGCGGATTTCTGATGGGTTCTTAGGAGCTACCCATTCCTTAATGGCCTCAATCTTAGCTGGGTCAACATGAACACCTCGACTATCTATCACGTGACCTAAGAATTGTACGAATGGTATCCAAAATTCATATTTAGAGAACTTGGCATACAGCTTCTCTTCTCTCAACAATCCTAAAATGAGCCTCAAATGCTCTTCGTGCTCCTCACTACTCTTGGAGTATATCAAGATGTCGTCTATAAATACTATCACAAACTTATCCAGATATGGCTTACATACTCGGTTCATGAGATCCATAAAAACTGCTAGCGCGTTGGTCAAACCAAACGACATCACTTGGAATTCATAGTGTCCATATCGAGTCCTAAACACCGTCTTAGGGATATCCTCCTCTCGAACTCTAAGCTGGTGATAACCAGATCGTAAGTCGATCTTAGAAAAGATACTGGCTCCTTGGAGTTGGTCGAATAGGTCATCTATTCTAGGTTACGGATATCGGTTCTTCACCGTCAACTTATTCAACTCCCTATAATCAATACACATCCGAAACGATCCATCCTTCTTCTTCACAAACAACACCGGTTCTCCCCACGGTGACAAACTTTGTCGAATGAATCCCTTCTCTGACAACTCTGCCAACTGTTTAAACAGTTCCTCCAATTCTCTTGGAGCAAGTCGATAGGGTGCCCGGGCTACGGGTGCAGCACTGGGTATCAACTCTAGTTGGAATTCCACTTGTCGGACAGGTGGAAGCCCTGGCAGATCATCGGGAAACACATCCGGAAATTCTCTAACGACGGGTACATCATTAAGGTATCTTTCACTCTTCTCCTCGCTTTTCTTTTCAGAAATTCGAGCCAAGAAAAGACAGCCTCCTCTATCGATGTACTTCTGGGCCTTAATACAAGAGATGATGCTCAACCGGGAAGGACTTCCACAGTCGCTCCGATCTCCTTGTATGCTCAGAACTTTTCCGCCATACGGTAAACGCACGATCTTCTCATCGCAGATGATGTGTGCACCATTTTTCGACAACCAATCCATGCCGATAATGACGTCAAACCTTCCCAAGGTAACTGGCAATAGTTCTATGCTAAACGGGCGGTCTAAGAAACTTAAGGTACAACCTCGAACTACGGTGTCTATCTTCTCCCTATTTCTGTTAGCTAATTCCACATCGTAACTAAACCCTAGACGTGTTTGGGAGATTCCTAGTAATGGTATAAAGTCGGTGGATACAAAACTCATATCCGCACCAGTATCAAACAGTATGGAAGCATAACAATTATTGAGAAGGAACGTACCCGTAACTATGTTAGGGTCCTCACCAGCTTCCTTCCCAATAGCATACACAAGCGCTGTTCCCATGTCTCTCTGCTGATTCCTAGCACCATGGTTTCCCTGGTGCTCCACAACCTCACGCTTCACAGGGTTTAAGCCATTATTTCTGTCACACCCCCAAATTACCTGTTTTGCAGCGAAATGGAATTCCTGGGAGTGACTGCCATAGCATCACAGTTAAAGTTATATTGAACGACCTAAAGTGTCATTTTGAAAACACATCGTTTGATATAATAAAACATTCAGAGTTTACAAAAGATAGGTCCCAAAAAGGTAATCAAAATTTGCGGAAATAAGTTTGTTATAATCCAAACGATGTTTTAAAGTGCATAAATTCCATGTGAGACGCGTCGTCACCGCGACTCTATGATAAGTCAACATGCATGCCATGAAGTATATACCTTATATACCTGAAAATACATTGCTAAAAGTGTCAACACAAAGGTTGAGTGAGTTCATAGAGTTTATGTAAATGTTTTATACGACTACCACAAGTATAGGCCATGTATGACAAATATGTCACATAAAAATGTTACAATTGCTATAAGCACATGACACCGAAGCTAGACTGATCATGATGTTCGCCCCAACAGTGTTTTGCCAAACAACTCAAATAATGATATTAAATGAAATGCATCCGTTTGACCAGTTGGGACCACCAACCCGGATGGAGGAGTCACCCTCAATAGATCTATTCACTCACCCTCGCTTCTTCCGGAATTAACAGTTCATGATTATGAAATGGGGACATTCAATTGGCAATGAGGTAACTTAAGCAATATAAATGAATTTGATATACTTGGTATCGTAATAAAAATGATGTGCAATGTATTCTCCCCCGTAGGTTTGAAATAATGTATAAACTTGTAAAACGGGGCTGTGAAAACTCACTTGATACAATGATATGATGGCAAAAGTGGGTACACTGAAATGTGGCGCAATCTCTATCCGCGACCTATTATGAATGATATGTTTCTAATATAAGTAACGATGTCATGTTATGCATGCAAACTCATATGATATCCATACCACTTGTGCATTTTTGAAAATAAAGTTTATCGTCAAAATATAAGTTTATAACGTATTGGCAAGTTATAAATTACTTTATAAGTATTTACGTTGAAATGATATCCTACGATAGTCATTTAGTGATTTATTAAGAAATTATAGTTTTTCGTCGTAAAACAATATAATTTGACAATTCATGAAAGTGACTAAATGGCCTCGAAAAGCTAGTCGTAAAATAGTGAATATCATGTGTTAGGAAACAAACTCAATGGTTTTGGAAAGCTTGTAACATTATCTCAAAGTATTAGCTTTTAAATTTTTATCATAGAGGTCTCGATCATGGAGAAAAATATAGATGAAGTAGGGTACGTGGACTAAAATATTGTTTAAGGTTAATTTTTGGCAAAGTTTGAGTGACCGTATTTTATTCGTTACAACTCCGTTTGATGAACGGTTGAATATTTTGGAAAATAGGCTAGGTGAACTCACTTTTACTTGTAGACATCGTTTTCTCAAAAGTATTCTATCGATATGAAAAATGAATCCAGACATGGTCACTTGCGACAACTATTTTGACTAATAGCAAATATATATAAGTGTTTATACTTGTGAAAATACGATAGATGAGAATATTTTACAGCAAGTGGTTTATCAAACAGTACATAGTCTTAAGTCATAAAGATCCGAAAACTAGGAAAGACATAAACTTAGTACGACATAGTGCATAAGGAAATAAGACTGCTAAATTCTAAACTTCATCAGTCTGTCGCATTTTTGAGACCATGGCGAGCTTCTCCTCCTTCTAACATGCATGCTTTCCCATGAGCACCTTCAACTTGTTGACCTTGGTTTTGGGGACATTGGTTCCGATAGTGTCCTTGCTCCCCACATCCAAAACATGTAATTATGGCTTTACCTCTACAATCCCTGGCGAGGTGTCCCAGTTTTTGACACTTGTGGCACTTGACAGGGCAAGGACCTGAGTGATGAAACTTACAACGATTACATAGTGGGTGAGTTCCAAGATAACCTTTGCCTTGTGTTGGTGCAGTGACATAAACCATTGCAGCTTCTTGTCTTCTATTTTGTTGTTGAAGATGGTTAGTGTTACAGTTTTGGTTGTTGTTATTATAACCTTCTTGGTCATTTTCCCATTTCCTTTTGTTGTTGTTAGTTTGGTTGTCGTTGTTGTTGTTGATGGTGTGATTGTTGTTATTGTTGTTGTGGTTACTGTTGATAATGTTTTCCCTCTTCATAACTTGAGCCATGAGTATTTGAGTTATCCTAATAGTCTCTTCAATTTTTTGTGGATCGAAAGAAGTTACATCTCCTTGAATACATTGTGGAATTCCTCCAATGAAATTTTCAAGTAGTTTCTCATTGTCCGAAACCATAGATGGACATAGAGCAGCCAACTCTTGAAACCTTCTGATGTAGGTCTCGATGTCATAACCAACAGTCACTAACTCATAAAGTTCCGTTTCCAATTTCTTCACCTCAGTGCGCGGATAATACTTCTTAGTCAACAACCTCTTGAATTGATCCCACGTGAGCTTGTAAGCATTTTCCATACAAATAGGCTTCGCATAAGAATTCCACCATGACATTGCCCCATCTAAGAGTGTACTAGTAGCGAACTTCACCTTGCAGTCATCTGGGCAATCGCATAGAAGAAATAAAGACTTGATCTTTTCAAACCAACGGATCATAGCAATGGCTTCTTCCGTGCCTTTGAACTTTGGGGGATCACCGCTCTTAAAGTCCTTGTATGTACCATTTCGAAATCCATACCTTCCTGCAAGTCTGCAACTCCTGTAACAGCAGCAAGTCTAGCATCTTCAGCAGCAGCCGCGACCTCGGCAGTAGCAGTTACCATTGCTCGTTCTTTCTCTAGTGCCCTAGCTATACTATCCTCTACATACTTTTGGATAGCAGCTTGTGTCATAGTTGGTGGAGCTTTCTTCGGCGTAATAACTTTTCGAAATAAGAGGAAGGGTGAGACGTAGCAAAGTCCTATGTTAATAATAAACGCTCTAAAGAGATGTGATAGGAGGTGATAAGTTTGAGGTTATTTTTCAAAATGATTGATGAATTCCTAGGAGATGGGTTATGAGATGTCATAAGTGCTTCAAATGTATGATGGTTTAGTGACTCAATGTGTGAATAGCGTGTAACTCGACATGTTGATAGTGAAACAGATGAGTGAGAGCGACGTCACCCTCCTTGAAGGTTTTGTCTCGGCATTCGATGTTATCGGTGATGAGTCAACTGATATTAAAATTATGATAGGGAATGACAAAGCATTCTCCACGTTGGAATCTGAAGAAAGGATAATTGAATGGGTATCGGAGGGCATCAATGTGACAATTGATTTGAAATGAAAGTAAATAACCCGTCAAATGTATGTATGAAACCGCATGTATAGTGAATATGCACTTATGATGAAATGATGAGATGGTATGATGATGTAGTTATAGTCTAGGGTCAATGATACAACCTAGTTCTTTATAACTGAAGCTCTGATGCCAATTTGTCACACCCCCAAATTACCAGTTTTGCAGCGGAATGGAATTCCTGGGGGTGACTGCCATAGCATCACAGTTACAGTTATATTGAACGACCTAAAGTGTCGTTTTGAAAACACATCGTTTGATATAATAAAACATTCAGAGTTTACAAAAGATAGGTCCCAAAAAGGTAATCAACATTTGCGGAAATAAGTTTGTTACAATCCAAACGATGTTTTAAAGTGCATAAATTCCATGTGAGACGCGTCGTCACCGCGACTCTATGATAAGTCCACATGCATGCCATGAAGTATATGCCTTAGATACCTGAAAATACATTGCTAAAAGTGTCAACACAAAGGTTGAGTGAGTTCATAGAGTTTATGTAAATGTTTTATACGACTACCACAAGTATAGGCCATGTATGACAAATATGTCACATAAAAATGTTACAATTGCTATAAGCACATGACACCGAAGCTAGACTGATCATGATGTTCGCCCCAACAGAGTGTTTTGCCAAACAACTCAAATAATGATATTAAATAAAATGCATCCGTTTGACCAGTTGGGACCACCAACCCGGATGGATGATTCACCCTCAATAGATCTATTCACTTACCCTCGCTTCTTCCGGAATTAACGGTTCATGATTATGAAATGGAGACATTCAATTAGCAATGAGGTAACTTAAGCAATGTAAATGAATTTGATATACTTGGTATCGTAATAAAAATGATGTGCAATGTATTCTCTCCCGTAGGTTTGAAATAATGTATAAACTTGTAAAACGGGACTATGAAAACTCACTTGATATAATGATATGATGGCAAAAGTGGGTACACTGAAATGTGGCGCAATCTCTATCCGCGACCTATTATGAATGATATGATTCTAATATAAGTAACGATGTCATGTTATGCATGCAAACTCATATGATATCCATACCACTTGTGCATTTTTGAAAATAAAGTTTATCGTCAAAATATAAGTTTATAACGTATTGGCAAGTTATAAATTACTTTATAAGTATTTACGTTGAAATGATATCCTACGATAGTCATTTAGTGATTTATTAAGAAATTATAGTTTTTCGTCGTAAAACAATATAACTTGACAATTCATGAAAGTGATTAAATGGCCTCGAAAAGCTAGTCGTAAAATAGTGAATATCGTGTGTTAGGAAACAAACTCAATGGTTTTGGAAAGCTTGTAACATTATCTCAAAGTATTAGCTTTTAACTTTTTATCATAGAGGTCTCGATCATGGAGAAAAATATAGATGAAGTAGGGTACTTGGACTAAAATATTGTTGAAGGTTAATTTTCGGCAAAGTTTGAGTGACCGTATTTTATTCGTTACAACTCCGTTTGACGAACGGTTGAACATTTTGGAAAATAGGCTAGGTGAACTCACTTTTACTTGTAGACATCGTTTTCTCAAAAGTATTCTACCGATATGAAAAATGACTCCAGACATGGTCACTTGCGACAACTATTTTGACTAATAGCAAATATATATAAGTGTTTATACTTGTGAAAATAGTTACGATAACTCTATTTAAATCACGTGTAACTTAGTCGTTATAAGTCCGTTTTCTACGTTTTATATATTCTTAGTTTCGTGTTAAAGTATACTAATATATTTTTGATAAATCGACTCATTTAGATAACGCTTAAAACTCATTTTTGAACTACGAAAAATTCTGGCCAGCATGCAGTTTTTCTGAAAATATAGTTTTCGTCGTTAAACTTGAAAATAGCGTAACTTCTTCGTTATAAATCCGTTTTAACCCGTTCAAGCGACCACGGTTTCGTTTGAAAGTATATTTTCTGAATATCTAGCCCAAAATAATTTATAACCTGTCGAATTTTCCAGATTTTACAAAAATGATCAGACCTTATTTTTAAGTTGTCGAAAGTGATTTTTCTTGTAATACTTATTCTAACCACTTCAAATCAACACCAAATCTATTCTAAACCTACCATACACCTTCTTAGGGTGTCATGGGTTCCTAAAAATCATTAATAATGATATGTTTCAAGAGATTAATTATAGGATGATATATACTAATAATAAGTACCAAAAACAATATAAGTGGTATAGATACACATGAAACTTGCATGTTTTCTTTCTAGCATGATAAAAATAACATAAGTATGAATATGAAAGAGTTATAAAGATCATGAAATGCTTACTAGTATGATGATGAGGTTTATGGACTAGGTTACCTAATTACTCCTAGGTTTTTATTGCAAAACCTTAAAAGAGAGTATACTAGTATTTATAAAATAACTTGTTCTTGAAAATCTTTGTGTTTCTTCCTTGTTTTTCTTCTTGGCCGGTTCTTAGAGAGAAAATGGGAGAGAGTTTTTATTTTTTTTCACCTTTGAAAATGAGCTAGTATGTGTATTTGATTAATTAATATACGTATATAACAGATATCAAGCCTACTAAAGGTTATGTGTACATGCTAGTTGAAGATTTTTATCAAAACATATGGTGTGTCATGGGGGAGGTCAGAAAGGGACAAAATGGGAAGGGTTTTGTTGAGTTTTGTTAATTAAATGCATTTAAATGTAAGTATAATGAGTATTTGGTACAATTAATTAGGTATTAAGTGTAACGTTAGCTAGAAATCGATTTTAACGGAACAAAATAAAATATATCGAAGTTGTAAAAATTATAAAAATACATTTCTCACAAGAATTGAGTGAATAAATAATTATCGAGTTGAATTTACGAAAACCGTCGTAAATATATGTATATAACAATTTATATACAAAATAAATTTAAAACATCGGGTAAACTAATAATATAATTTTTATAGTCTTAAAATGAGTATAAAAATATATTAGGATTATTTTTGGAAGTATCGGATCAAATATTCAAAATAAATGATTATGCGATAGCGTTTATTTAATAGGAAATTATACGTTAAATGAAATATGCAAACCCATGCATGAACTAATATGATGATGATATTACTGATGATATGTAGACTAACTCTAGTCTATATGAAGTGTCCTCAATGATATGTCATGAATTCACAGCTAAACCCATACGGTTACGCGAATTTGATACTCGTAAACCTAGTTTACGATAAATGATGAATAGTGAAGCATGAATAGTGATTTTTCTCCGGGAATGAATAGTGTTTCGTGAATAGTAAATTTTTGAAATACGCTCTTAGAATATCAAATCGACTTCAAAAATAATGAATAGTAAAATGATGAATAGTAACCAATGAATAGTAAATTCCCAAGATGAATAGTAAATTTGAGAAATGACCTGAAATTACGAGTTGTCACAATTTCCCACACCTCGGTTAGCTAATCCTCCTACATTACCGGGATTTCCTCTCATCCACGGCTCTCGGCACTCATTCTTGAAGTGTCCCTTCTTTCCACATCCAAAACAGGTGACAGTGGCCTTCCAGTCCGCTCCTTGTGCAGTTTGAGCTGCAGCAAGTGGTCGGGATCTACAGTCTTTGGCCAAGTGTCCTACCTTAGAGCACTTCCTACACACGTTCGGGCACAGTCCATGGTGGTGTCGGTTGCAACGACCACACATGGGTCTACTACCTTCACAACCTTTCCTTTCTCCATTTCCTATGGCGAACACCCTGGCTGTCTCATGCCATTTGTTGCCATTCCCTTTAACAACTTTGTTCCTCTTCCTCTTATCGCTCCTATCATTCTTACCTTTGTCTCCTACTTATAATACATGAGAGTCCATCAAACACTGAGCCACAGTAATTGCCTCATGCAAATTAGCTGGCTTCGCAGCGATGACATCATTCCGAGTAGCTAAAGGCAATCCATCAGTATACATATCAATCTTAAGGTCGTCAGTGCGAACCATATCAGGGCAAAGCAACGATAACTCTTGGAAACGACGATTTTAAGTCGTCATGTCAGTACCCTTAACCTTATGGTTCCAGAACTCAATCTCTAACTTCTTAACTTCATTCCTAGGACAGTAAGTCTTGATCAGGAGAGTCTTAAACTGAGTCCAAGTCATGCTATAAGCTACATCACTTCCTACTGATCTGTGATAGTTATTCCACCAGGTCAACGCTTCGTCCTTCAAGGTGAATGTTGCATACTTAACCTTACAATCCTCATTACAATTACTAATGGCAAACACAGATTCAGTTTTCTCCAACTACCTAGTTATGTAAACTACTCCCTCAGTTCCTCCGAACTCGATGGGACCACATAATCGGAACTCTTTGTAGGTACAACCTTGAGTTTGATTCAGCATTGGGGTTCCACCAGAGGTGTTAGAGAGGTTAGTCTCAGCTAGCAGTTCAGCGACACGCTGCGTCACTAGCTGGTCAATGTGGGCTAGGTTCACAGGTGGAGGGTTTTGTGGAACAGGACCATTCTCAGCACGGTCGTTCACATTCGGGTTTCCTACAGCTGGGTTATCAGTGTTCAGGTTCTCAACAGGTGGAGTGGTCGGGGCCGGACGACGACCTCGATGGACAGGGGCAACCTCAACAGCAGGGGTTGTTCGGTTGTTCCTAGACGGGTTTCGTCTTCTTGCCATCATTCTGAAGGCAAGAATAACAGTTTCATAAGTTCACAACTCACGCTCTAAAAGATAGAGTTGGGTTCTAAGGATCACCAAATAACACTCGCATACATAATCAAGGTCAACAAGGATAACGCTATTCCATAACAAAACAATCATAGACCGAATCATAACTAAAGGATGCACGTTCCAATAACCATAACTCATAGGTTTCAAGGTGGAATACATGAAAGGATACAGGGAAATCAAAAACGATCCTAACAACGATACTAATAAGATAACTAGGATAAACCTACATCTCGAACCAAGTACTACTTAGTTTCAAGATGGTACAAAGCCATGAATCTAACACTATCTAGCCACGATTACGGGCACTCCTAAATGATCTCCAAACATCATCCATCACTCTCTATAGTGACAAAATCCCCAAACGCTGAGAGTCCCAATCTTCCCTAAGATTCACGAACTCCTTCTCCAACCCGTCGACCTTGCGCCGAAGCGCTTGGTCTGCCTCTAAGGCTATCAAACATTCTGCTTGCCGGTCTCCTACCTGCTCATAAAGTCCCGTCAGATCCTCTCTCAGGGCCATCGACTTCTTCTCTATCTTAGTCAAATCTATCTTCAAATCCTCTACACCAGTCCTCGTCACTCCTTCTAATCGATCCGAAAACCTACTGAGACTAATATTCTGGGATATAATCCTCTTTCATATCAGACTCGTACCTCCATACTCCTCGGGCTCTAAAACAATCTCCGATGGTATCTCAGATCCTAACGGGCTACCTATCTCAGGTGAATGTGGAGGTGAATCAAAACCAAAAGGCTGTCCAGGGGAATAAGGCTCAGGCAAAGGAGAGCCTGATCCTGGAGAATGTGCAGGACTCTGCAATGGAGGAGTACCCCCTTCTGGGATATCCTCATCATCCTCCTCCTGAGGACCCTCATCCTCATCTACATACTGCTCCTCAATCTCATGCTCCTCCTCGACCTCATGCTCCTCCTCGCCCTCATCCTCAGAGGGAGAGTCCATGAGCCGGAGTCTCTGTGTGAGTAAATCCTGAGGTGGTACAGTAGGGGATCTAGGTCTCTAGGACATGGTGATGCTGGTGGTGATGACAGAAGAGAGTGGGCTGCTAAACGGATAGGTGATGATGGTGGTCTCACGGACATGCGGGCAGTACTATAAGCAAGCCTAGGAGTCTGGGCTCATGCTAAGACCTGATGTAAAGTGACTTGCCTAGATGAGCTAGGGCGATCTGATGATGATGAACTAGAGTGACGGGCAATCTCATAAGGATCACCCTGCGCAACCTTCATGAGAGTCAATGCTGGGGAACTAGCTACAACAAGGACCTCCTCAGACACATCAAAAGCTAGTGAAGGCATAGTCTGTGACAATGGCATAGGGTAGGTATAAGTGTTTGAAAACAACTAGTTTATATAAGCGCATCAACTCAACCAAAACATGTATCACATAATGAAAGTTTTAAAAGTAGAGGTACCACATTACTCAAAATATGCCTTTAAATACAACATGTAAGTTCAGTTCTATCACATAATCCCATATCAAATCAATCGAGTTCAAAATCTCAAAATCATAACATATCAATAATTCAAATCAAATCCGTAATACCTCGATAATCGCATCACATTTACCCAAAATCAATAATCATATCCCAAAACATATCATCTCATAAGTCAATTCGTAGTTCATACCATAATCAAATAAGAAGCTTCGGCTTGGCAAGCGGGCGTGCGTCGGTCGAGGATCAATTTTCTTAAAAAGTGGTTATAGTTTAGGGTTTATAAAATACCTAGTTCTCTATAACCTTGAGCTCTGATACCAATCTGTAACACCCCCAAATCTCGGTACAGCGGAAGACTTAATCAAGTTTTCGGGGCGTTATTATTGGATTGGTATCTCACACAAGTATAGCAAACAAGATAGTCATTTTCATTCAAAACCAATCCCAAATTTAAATATTTAAAACATTAATCCAAAAGTATAAATATTAGGCCCAAAACATGATTTAATAAAATAGGTCCCCATAATTTATCAGAGTCGAATATGATCCTTGAATCATGCCTTCTTGCCAAGCTTCCACCGATCACGTATTCCAAACATCATTCAAATACCTGAGAAAACATGCTAAAAGGTCAGCTTACGCTGAGTTCATAGGTTTAAATTCAATAAAATCATAGTGTACCTGTAGGAATTGATTTGCTATGCAAGACCTAAGATAGATAAACACCGTTCACAACCGATCCTAACCGGATCACCAACCGATCCTACCCGGATCACAATTCATATCCCGCATCCAGGGATCACTCGGGCCCAGCGACTCTAGTCCAGCACTGTCGTGGCAAAATCTAGAACAATTGCCAACCCCGGACTAGGTCAAGGTAGAAGTCTATTCTTATCTAGGTAACGGTACCCTAGTCTAAGGCAACAACTACCGCACATCTATCTAAACAGTCAAGCACATAAGCAAATCCAAATAGTTTTAATGGTCCAAAAACAGTAGCATGATTCTCACCCCAATTTAGTTAAAAATGTAGATAAAAGTAGGGCTATGAAACTCACCTCAAGCAAGCAATGTATGAATAAACACTAGCAGAAGATAACAGGTAATCACGGCACAGCAACTATCGACTCGGCACAACCTATTAATGTAAACCAATTTTAATATATATTTCCAAAAATCAACGTTATCTACCCCCAATGTAATCCATTTCGTTATTTCCAAAAATGTCTCGTTTCACCATTGAATCCTAGTGTTTGGTATCCTCATGTGGATGTATCGACTCAATATGATGTCATGAGTGCACTCAAATAACCAATATGTGACTCAATGCAACACAATGAGACATCTAAGTGATAAGCTCCATAGTCCAATAAGTTTCGGAATAAATAGTAGACCTTATCGAATTCGTCAACTCGATAAACTCACATATTTATTCGTGTCGCTTAGTATCCCATAAATCAGTCGCATCCTACAGAGTCATAAGGATAATTCACCCATTAATAAGGTTACCCAACGTACCTAGCGGGCTCTTATTAGATTCGTCAACCTAATAAGTCCGCTACCCACGTGGATCAACACTATTAATGTTAGGTTATCCGTAACCCATGCACTCAACGTAAGTAAATAAATACTTGAAACTAGTATTAAATGCCCATAATTGGCATATTTCGATAAACGTGTACTCGAAACATTAATTGCTTATTTATTATAAAATATTTCCATTTTTAGTCGTTAGTTTCTATTTAAAATAGTAAATAACAAGATAAGTCTTGTTATCGATATTTTTCGTATAAAAGTCCTTTTTATTATTTACATTTCATAGTCTATTAGCATTTTCATATATATATATATATATATATATATATATATATATATATATATATATATATATATATATATATATATATATATATATATATATATATATATATATATTTCGTCAAATTCCAATATTAGTTTCATATCGTTATTCGTTTTGAGTCCACAAGCACGAGTCATGACTTCTCGGCTTTTAATCAATCAATAGTCCAAACTATACTAAAGTCCATGTTACGGCGTTGTCGGGGTCAACTATTGACTAAAAAAGTCAAAGTGACACCGACGTCGCTCAAAGTTGACAATTATATACATCAAGTCCAATTAAAAGTCATAATAGCGCAATTCAATCCCAAATCAACTCCAATCAAGCTCGCCAAACAATCAACCAACCAAAAATACCCGAAACCAATGTTATGACCCTAATGGTCATGACATGGTCACGGTTAAGACCACGTGAACCAAACAAGCTCTAGAAGCTTTTCGGCTCCACGCGTCTCATCCAAACACCAACAACATCAACTCACAAGCTACTACGACAACTCAACCCGGACCCATGATCCATATGGGTCACGTACGCAAGCCAAGGCTCACGTACGAGCCCTATATGGCTAGTACACCTCTCCTTTCCCAACCAAACACTACCAAATCACTTCTAATGCATCCAAACACAATCAATCATCCTCCAATCATCAACCAAACATCAAACCCAACATCTATTCTAACAAAAAACATAAAACTAGACCTAAAATGCAAAGACCTAACAATATGATACACCACATGATTCCAAAACACTAGCTACATGTTTATTTAAGTGTTAATTAGATTTAATCCCACGTTTAAACCCAAAGCCCTAAATTTTACAATATGGTCAAGCCATATTTATGCCATACGTGGCTTTACAAGGCCAAAACAAGCATGACCCATGTTCCATTTACCTTATTCAAGCCCGATCTACAATATTTGATGAAAACCCTAAAAGTACGAATCTTAATCTTAAGATTTGAAGGTGTTATTGTAGGATTTTGTGAGAGATTTTTATATGAATAGAAAGAGGATGAAAAGATCTACAAGATGGTGGTGGAGGTAAGATACCACTCGCCGGTGGGTGGCCGAAATTTGGCCGGAAAGGGGCGGCGGTGGTGGGTGGTTAGGGTTAGGGTTTTTATTTTTGAAGAGAGAGAGAGAGTTAGAGAGAGAAATCAAATAGTGGAATGAGAAGAGATGGGGGTATTTATACTAGGACACTAGGGACTAAATAAAAATTATGGGGGGAGGGGAGGGACTAAATAAAAATTATGGGGGGACGAGAGGGGCCGAAGCAGTCATTTTTCGTAAAACGTCCCGTTTACCCATTTCCGAGCTCATATATTGTCCCCCGGGTGTCCCACGACGTTCATTCGACTTTCTAATATCATTATTTATGTTTTTCCACAAGTTTTGACTATTTATTTGCCAATTTTTGAGTTACGGTCTAAAAGTTACAATATTTCTCGTTTTAGGCTTTTCTAGTGCTGAATCGAATAGTGCCTACCAAAAAGGGTTAAAAATCATATAATAACTCGTTCTATAATGAAACAAACCATAAAAACCAATAGACGATATAAAATCAAGTCACGGTTGATAAAAATAGTGTTAAAGGCAAAAGCTCGGTTTAGTTTAACGTAATGCGGTTACCTAAAATAGACTCCCTAAATTGCCAGTTGTCACATGGTTTTTGGTAATAGCAAAAGCAAAATCATCGGTAAAGGTACAATTTCTCACAAATCCTTAACCATTAACGATGTTTGTCACGTAGAAAACCTAAACTTCAATCTTCTAAGTATAGGACAAATATGTGATAAAAAAGTGCAACATACTTTTTAGTGAAACCGGTAGTAAAATACTGAAAAACGGTATTAATATAGGAAGAGGTATTAGAAAACATGGAGTCTATGTCATTAAAATCGGCAATGAACCAAAAGACAAACTTTGTCTTACTTCTATGGATGATACTTCGACCTTATGGCATCTAAGATTGTGGGTCACGCAAATATGCGACTTCTTCAATCTCTATCATCTAAAGAACTAGTAAGAGATCTACACAAATTAAAATACGAACATCATTTTTGTGATGCTTGTAACGTAGGAAAGCAAGTCACAAAGCAAAAAATACGGTCTCTACTACTAAGTGTCTAGAACTACTTCATGTGGATTTATTTGGTCCATCCTCTATTCAAAGTTATGGAGGTAACTTCTATACTTTGGTTATGGTGGATGATTACTCTAGGTACACATGGACTAAATTTTTAAAGAATAAAACTGAAACGTTCGATTACTTTGAAATATTAAGTAAGAAAATCCAAAGACAACTAGGAAGTCCTATAGTGTCTATTAGAACGGATCATGGTAGGGAATTTGATAATGAAGTGCAATTTGGAGCTTTTTGTGATGCTAATGGTATTACTCACTATTTCTCGGCTCCTTGCACTCCACAATCAAATGGGGTAGTTGAAAGGAAAAATAGAACCCTACAAGAAATGAGTCGCACCATGATTAATGAGCAATCTATTCCTCAAACATTTTGGTGCAATGCCGTCGACACATCAACCTACATACTTAACCGTGTCCTAATTAGACGATTCTTAGGTAAAACTCCATACGAGTTACTTTGAGGCAAAAAGTCTACGTTAGAACACTTTAGAGTCTTTGGTAGTAAATGTTTCTTAACATTAAAGATTGCCTAACTAAATTTGATCCTAAATCAACCGAAGGTATCTTCTTAGGTTACTCTCCTAATAGTAAAGCTTATAACTAAATAAAGAAACAATGAAGGTTGAAGAATTCTTAAACGTTAAATTTGATGAAAGTCCACCTAAACCTATCCAACCTCTTGTCGATGACGAAATAATCGAAAGTGAAGCCATAGAAATCAAGGAAAATATAAATAAAGAAGATGAACCATTAAACAATGAAATCATCAATATTAAAGAGTCTAAAGATCATCCCGTAGAAAAGGTTATAGGAAAGTTAAATGAAAGAACCTTAAGATCTCAAGTCCAAAACCAAAGTAGTTTATTTTGTTTTGTCTCAACCATAGAACCTAAAAATACGCAAGAAGCCATAAAAGATGAAAGTTGGGTAATGGCTATGCAAGAAGAGTTAAATAAATTTGTTTCTAATGATGTTTGGATGCTTGTCCCTCCACCTAATAACCAAACCATAATCGGAACTAAATGAGTATATAAAAACAAGTTAGATGCAAACGGTGTAGTGTCTAGAAACAAAGCTAGACTTGTTGCCCAAGGGTATAATCAACAAGAAGGCATAGACTTTGATGAGACCTATGCTCCCATGGCTAGATTAAAGTCTATAACAATACTTCTTGCTTATGCTTATGCTTGTGCTAATGATCTTAAGCTTTTTTAAATGGATGTTAAAAGTGCTTTTCTAAATGGTTTTATTAATGAAGAAGTCTATGTAGCTCAACCTCTGGGGTTTATCAATTTCAAAAAACCTAACCACGTGTACAAACTAAAGAAAGCTCTTTACGGTCTTAAAAAGGCTTGGTATGATAGACTCAAATCATTTTTAATAAAAAATGACTATACCATGGGGTTAGTTGATAATACACTTTTCACAAAGAAAAAGGAATCACATATAATTATTGCTCAAATATACGTGGACGATATTATATTCGGATTGACTTGTCAAGACATATGTGATGATTTCTCAAAAATCATGCATGATGAGTTTGAAATGAGTATGATGGGAGAATTAAGTTTCTTTCTTGGTCTAAAAATCAAACAACTAGAAGATGGTATCTTCTTTAATCAATCCAAATACATAAAATAAATGCTAAAGAAATTTGGTTTAGATGAGTCAAAACCCATAAGAACACCAATGTCATCCGATATAAAACTTACCAAAGACGAAGATGGTAAACTCGTTGATAACACCAAATACCGTGGCATGATTGGTAGTCTTCTCTACCTTACGGCGTTGGCCAGATATAGGGATGAGCACGGTACCGGTCCCGTACCGATCCCATACCGAATTAGTGGTACCAATTTTTTCCCGAGCATAAATTAGTGGTACCGGTACCGTACCGAACGGGATTCGGATATCGGTACCGGTACCGAGAAATCAGGTTTTTCCAGTTTTTTTCGGGAATTTCCCGATTTGGTATCGGTCCCGTACCGAATTAGTGGTCCTGATTTTTTTTCGCTATATTTCATAGTCCCGGTACCGTACCGTATATAGGGAATCGGTACAGTTTTGGTACGGTTCCGGTACGGTTCCGGTTCGGTTTCGGGATTCGGGTCGAAATGCTCATCCCTAGCAGGATATAATGTTTAGTGTATGTCTATATGCTAGGTTTCAATAAGACCCTAAAACTTCACACCTAGAAGCCGTCAAAAGAATATTTAGATACATTAAAGGTACTACTCAATTGGGATTATGGTATCCTAAGGGAACGGGGGTAGAAACAATTGTATATGCGGATTCTGACCATGAAGGTGATTATGTTGACCGAAAGAGTACAAGTGGTGTATGTACTTTTATGGGATGTTGTTTAACATCTTGGTTCTTGAAGAAGCAAACAGCATTGGCCATTTCAACAACCGAAGCCGAATATGTCTCCACCGACAAAGCATGCCAACAAGCATTATGGATGAAACAAGCGTTAGTTGACTATGACATTCATCTAAGTGACATAGCCATTTTATGCGACAACAAAGGTGCTATTGACTTATGCAAGAATCCGGTTGTTGGAATCACTCCTAAACCTTAATCAAGTGTTAGTGATTCACATGTAATAGTTAGCTTAATTATGGCCTTTATGTTTGTTATTAGCCTTAGGCTTATGTAGAAGGCCTATAAGCCTAGGCCTAGCCCAATAAGGAAAAGGATGGGAACTAGGAGTGTTGCCCTAGCTTCCCTCCTATAAATACCTCATGTAAACCCTCACTTGAGGGTTGGTTGTTCAATTTATCTCTTTCACATACTCTACGCCTAACCATTCTTCATTTATACGTGTATGTGTTTGATAGTTGTTCATCCGCCTCTTCTCTTCATCTTATCTCTTTTATTGTTACTTGTGTTGCATATTTGGGAACCTATCACCGGTGTTGCACTCTCGCACCAAGCATACTAGAGATTCGTCATCACTTCTTAAGAGACAATGTTCAAAAGGGGAACATTTCTATTGAGAAGGTATCATCTGAAGACAACATAGCCAACGTCCTCACCAAACCGTTGAAGCGAGAACAATTCAACTTGCTTCGTCTTGGTCTTGGTCTTATGGAACAATCGTTGTAAAATGATTCTCATTCTACAATGTATGTAAGCATTAGCCTTACCTTCTTTTCTGATTCTAGGATCACTATTTCACACACAACTCACAAACATTCAAACAATATGGGGATTTTCAAAGCTCAAGATAAATTTTCTTTTACATGAAACTTTTTCGGAATACTTTCTAAAAGGATACTTCTCCCCGTATCATTTTCTTAAAAACATTCTCACGTCTAGGACAAACCTTTTCATTATTAATACAAAGTAAAAACCCGTTTTCTTTGCATCTCATGTCTTTTGAATGCTAAAGGGAACACATAACTAATATGTGTTTTTGGGTACATTCATTAAGCAAAAATGAATTAAGGAGCACTCGGGTTATCTTACATAATAATATGCTTTTTCACTTCTTCGTTTATTTTTCTCTTTTTAGAAGTCGAGATAACCGCAACTCCAAATGGTTTGCATATAGGCACACACTAGGCACCATTGTTTCCATAAGGAAATTTTTGAGCTGCCTGAGATCACCAGTACCACGGATCCCAGCTTTTACGCTGAACGGATCCCTAAAGGATCGGATCCGTGGGAACCGTGGGACAGAAGCAAAAATTTTCTTCTATTTTTTTCACTTTGTTAGGCATGTAGTGTTGGGATATGAAAGTGCTGAAGATTGACAAAGTACTGAAGATTGATAAAGTACTGTAAACTACAAGTACTGGAAAAAGTCAAAGAGTCAAAGTACTGCTAAAGATAAAGTCAAAGTACTGCACATGAAGTCAAAGTACTGCAAGAACAAAGAACTGTTATATTCGTTTATAGAAAGTCTTGTAATTCTAGAACATTCAGTATTAGATTACTTGTCGTACAAGGATACAAATTGTAAACCGACTAGGGATATCCTTGAGCCTATAAAAGGACCCCTAGATTGGCATTAGAGGTACGAGTACATAAGTCTTAGAGTTTACGATTGCTTACAAGTTATTATTTAGAGTTTTAGAGAAGTTCGATATTCTTAGAGTTGTTGAAGTATCTGCATAATAAGCAGATTTAGAGTTGATAATAAAAGTTATTCTTCTTAGCTTTGTTAAGTAAATTCCGCATACTTAATAGAGTTTGCTCAGTGTTTATTTGTTAATAACTTAGGATTTATCCGAGGTTGTTAAACCTTAAACAAGCTATTTAAGTTAGTTTGGTTAGAACAAGTGGTATCAGAGCTTGTGTGGAAACTCTGACTAAGAAGAAACCCTACTACACCAAAACCTAAAGATGTCGACTGAAGCTATTCCACCACCCTCAATCACCTCACTCAGAATTCCAATCATCAAGAAGGGAGAATATGACCTATGGTGCATGAAGATGAGGCAGTATATTGCCATTACAGACCATGCTCTATGGAATGTAATTGTTAATGGCAATGAAGTAGTTCCAGATCCTGTAGAAATTCCTGGACAACCTAAACCACCCAAACCAGTCTTACCAGCAGCTACATTAAGGAATCAAGAGAAAGCTCTTAACATTCTCTTGTCTGCTATACCTGATGGACATCTATTGAAGTTTCATGATGCTAAAGATGCAAATCAGCTCTGGGTTGCTCTTAAAACTAGATTTGGAGGGAATGAAGCTTCTAAGAAGATGCACAGAAATCTACTAAAGCAACAGTTTGAAACTTTCACAGTTGGTGAAAGAGAGAGTCTTGATGTTGCATATGATAGGTTTCAAAATCTCCTCAACATGTTGGAGTTATATAAGGAAGAAGTATCAGTTGAAGATGCTAATCTGAAGTTTCTAAGGAGTTTGCCATCTACATGGCATGTTATTGCTACAATGATCAGAGGACAACCAGGATTGGATGTCATGGATTTTGATGATCTCTACAATCATCTAAAGGTGTATGAGCATGAGATGAATGGTCAAACCAGTTCCAAATCACACAGTATTGCTTTTCTGTCATTTGAAAAGAAGGGCAGTACTTCAACCAAAAGTACTGCTTCTCCTCAAAGTACTGTTGTTTACACCCCCCCCCCACCTATGCTCAGCAAGCTCCCCCAACTACTACCATGCACTCAGATGAAGTTGTGTACTCATTCTTTGCACATCAAGCTAGTTTACCTGTCACTTATGAAGAAGATCTAGCACAGATAGAAGAAGATGCACTTGAAGAAATTGACATCAGGTGGCAAGTTGCTATGATCACTGCAAGAATCAAAAAGTATATGAAGAAGACAGGAAAAAGCATTGATTTCAAACCAAAACAGGGAATAACTTTTGACAAATCTAAAATTGAATGCTTCAATTGTCAAAAGACTGGACACTTTGCAAGGGAGTGCAGGTTTGCTAAGTATCAACCCCCTAGGCCTGATGTTTCTCGTTTTGGAGTATACAGTCTAGAGTTTAGGAAAAAGCTAGTTGCTCAATCTAGGTCTGAAACCCCAAAGGAAACTGTTGAAAACAATGTTAAAAGTCAAGCAGTACCTTCAAATCAAAGTACTGTTCCACAAACAGTACCTTCAGGAAAACCTTTTCAAAACAGTACTGCTAAACCTTTTTGGGATAAATTTGGTCAAAATAGGTTTAATCATGCACCTAGAAGGCAAAATAGTTTTGGGCATAGACATAGAAGAAGTCACTTTGGAAGTATGGGTCAAAAACTGTGTTTTGTGTGTTTTAGTCCTACTCATTTAATCAAGGATTGTGAACATCACTCAGAATACCCTAGAAAATTTCCAAAGCATAGGTCCGCCAACCGAAACCTAGAGAGCACAAACCAGTCTGGAATAATTCAAATAGGGTCAATCACGAAATTTCTCACCGGATCATAGCTACCCACACCAGAGACGACCTTTTTCAAAACCTTCAGATTCACAAGATACTTTCCAAAGTATGTTAATTCTGACCAAGACTTTCTCAAAGTACTGCTCACCAAAAACAAGGTACTGATAACACTCTTTGGAATAGGAACCCTAGGAGATCTCATTACTATCAACCTAGAAGGTATTACAATTCACATAGGGGATCTAGATCACAAGAACCAAGTGTTAAAATAGAATGGGTTAAGAGGGAAAGTACTGCTGAGGGACAAACAGTACTTTCAACAAAAAGTGAATCAGATGATTTTTTGATACTAGAAAAAGAGAATGAACTTGTAAAAGAGAGTTGTGTTGAAAAACCGTAAAGTTTTGGAAATTCACATGCTAAAAATCAAAAGATAATTCTGGATCATGTTTTGAAAAACAGTGGAAATGACATACTCAAAGAATTTGAGTTTGTAACTCCACAAGGGGAACACAACTCAGTAATGGCTTGGGTTCCTAAAGATCACTAACTCTTTTATTTTTGTACAGGGCAACCCAGAAGAGGAGCTTAAAGATCATCTTATTGTAGATAGTGGTTGCTCTGGAAGTATGACAGGAGACAAGGAGATTCTGTCTGATTTTAGAACTATTAGTGGAGGAAGAGTTGCATTTGGGAATGATCCCAATGGTGGAAGGATTACTGGAAAAGGAACTATCAAAGCAGGGAGAATAGATTTTGAGAATGTTAGATATGTGAAGGAGCTTAAGTTCAACTTATTATCAGTCTCTCAAATCTGTGATAAAAAGCATCCTGTGTTATTCACTGACACAGAATGTCTCATCCTTTCCCCTGAATTCAAGCCTGTTGATGATAACTTGGTAGTTCTTAGAGTACCAAGAACAAATGACGTGTATAGTTTAGACATGAAGAGTCTACACTCTTATGGGAGAGCCACATGTTTAGTGGCAAAAGCAACATCTGAAGAGGCACATCAATGGCATAGAAGATTGGGCCATGTAAATTTCAAGAATATCAACAAACTGGTCAAAGGCAATTTAGTTAGAGGTTTACCTTCAAAGACTTACAAGAATGATCACTCATGTTTGGCATGTAAGAAGGGTAAACAACACAAAGCTTCATGCAAGAAGCTTGAGGAGAGGACTATTAGAGAACCTTTGGAGCTGCTACATATGGATTTGTTTGGACCTGTCTCTGTGGCAAGTTTAATCAAGAAAAAGTACTGCTTAGTTGTAACAGATGATTGCAGTAGATTCAGTTGGGTATTTTTCTTGGGATTTAAAGATGATACTTTTGATGCTATTCAGACTCTCATAATAGCACTTGAAAACCAATTGAGACTCAAGGTTAGAGGTATTAGATGTGATAATGGGACTGAATTCAAGAACAAGCTTATGGATGAATTTTGTGCAAACAAAGGAATTAAGAGGAGTTCAAGATTGCAAGAACACCATAACAGAATGGTGTTGCAGAGAGGAAGAATAGGACTTTGATTGAAGCAGCCTGAACAATGCTAGCAGATTCACAACTACCTATTCAATTATGGTCGTAAGTACGCTTTGCTATGTACTTAAAAGAGTCTCAGTCACCAAACCACAGATGAAGACACCTTATGAGTTGCTGATGGGCAACAAACCCAATATTCGTTTTATGAAGCCTTTTGGATGCCCTCTCACTATTTTAAACACAATTGATACTCTGGGTAAGTTTGATGGCAAGTCAGAAGAAGGATATTTATTGGGTTATTGTACCAACAGTAAGGGATTTAGAGTGTACAATAGAGTCACTAAGAAGGTTCAAGATTGTCTTCATGTTGAGTTTTTAGAAGATCAAAACAATGAGAAAGGTAAAGGTCCTGATTGGATGTTTGATCTTGAAGTTTTAACTCCTTCCATGAACTATGCACCTGTTAGAGAAGAAAATCAACCTGTGCACAATGGAGAAGATTTACAATATGTTGTTCATGGAGTTCATATTAGACCTGATGTTGTCCCTGATGAAGATCCTGTTAGTCCAAAGCAAAGTACTGATGTTCCAAAACAAAGTACTGATGCTCCTAAGCAAAGTACTGTTGCACCACAATCCTCATTGTCTGCTGAGGATCAATCTATTCAAGAGGAACTTAATCAGATGCTTCTTCAAGATGTTTTAGCACATTCTTACACCGATGAACAAAGGAGAGCTTATGAAGAGGCAAAGAAGAAGAACAAGACTGCAGAGTACTCTCACAAGTACTTTGCACAAGATTTTCGAACAAAGTACTTGCACCGCTGACGATACTTTAGATGATTTAGAAGATCCTACCATGCCTGGATTAGAAGATACTGATGATGAGTTTGAAGATGAAGGTATTTTCTCAGATTCCAATGAAGATGCTGATTTTACTAATTTGGAGGATACTTATGGAGTTCCATAGTCTCCAAGCTTAAGAATTCATAAGAATCATCCTTCTGATCAAATCATTGGTCCTTCTACTTTTGGAGTGATGACTAGACACAGAGCCAATGTTGTAAAAATCGGCCATGGCGGCCGCCTAGGCGGCGCCATGGCGGATATCGGTGGTCCACCGCCACGATATTTCCCAAATCGGTCTAACATGGCGTTTTGGTCAAAATCGGTCAGAAATCGGAGCTTGGCGGTCAAAATCGGCCTTGGCGGCGGTTTGGTCAACGCCGGTCAACGGCGGTCAACTTCAGATCTGGGTTTTTTTTTCTTCAAATTCACGGCAATTAACTCCGATTTTATTGATTTTGTTCTAATTTAAGCTAGTTTTTATAATTAATCTTGCTAATATTCATTTCTTTAATAAATTCCTTTTTAATTTAGGGTCACCGCCATGGCGCCGCTATGGCGGCTATGGCGCTTGGCGGGGGTCAACCGCCACGGTACCGCCGAGCGATTTTTACAACCTTGCACAGAGCTAAGACTTTTTCTACACCTTACAATGCTTTACTTAGCTTTGTGTATAAACAAAATAGGCTGAATCATAAGGACCATCAAACCTGTCTATTTACTTGTTTTATCTCTCAAGAGGAACCCAAGAATATTGCTCAAGCTTTGACTAAAGAGAGCTGGGTTGAAGCTATGCAGGAATAACTTCTTCAATTTAAACGTCAAGAAGTTTGGGTTTTATGTGATCTTCCAGAAGGAAAGAGAGTTATTGGAACCAGATGGGTTTTCAGAGTCAAAAGAGATGAAAGAGGTAATGTTATCAAGAATAAGGCAAGGTTAGTAGCACAAGGCTATAGACAAGAAGAAGGAGTAGATTATGATGAAGTGTTTGCTCCTGTGGCAAGAATTGAAGCTATTAGAATCTTTCTTGCTTTTGCTTCTTATATGGGATTTCAGGTTTATCAAATGGATGTCAAGAGTGCCTTTTTATATGGCAAGATTACAGAGGAAGTTTATGTCAAGCAACCTCCTGGTTTTGAAGATCCTAAACATCCTTAAAAAAGTCTACAAAGTTGTCAAAGCTCTTTATGGCTTACATCAAGCACCAAGAGCCTGGTATGAAAGGCTCTCTACATTTTTATTGCAACATGGTTATAGAAGAGGAGCCATTGGCAAGACTTTGTTTATCAAGAGAGATAAGAAGGATATCATGTTAGTTCAAGTCTATGTTGATGATATCATCTTTGGAGCTACTAAACAGTCTATGGTCAAGGAGTTTGAGCGTACTGATGCAGAAGGAAATTCAAATGAGTTCAATGGGAGAGTTAACATTCTTTTTGGGACTTCAAGTTAAACAGTCAAAGGAAGGAATTTTCATAAGTCAAGACAAGTATGTTACAGACATACTTAAAAAGTTCAATTTTGATGACATGAAGCCTGTTACTACACCTATTAAATCAATTAACTCATTGGGCAAAGATGAAGATGGACAACCAGTTGAAGTCAAGTTATACAGATCAATGATTGGCTCTCTTATGTATCTTACTGCATCAAGTCCTGATATCATGTTTGCAGTTTGTTTATGTGCAAGATATCAAGTCTCACCAAAAATCTCTCACATGAATGCAGTGAAAAGAATTTTCTGTTATTTGAAACAACAACCTAAGTTGGGGTTGTGGTATCCAAAAGAGTCACCTTTTCACTTAGAAGCTTTTTCAGATAGTGATTATGCAGGTGATAACTATGATAGAAGATCAACAACTGGTGGATGCCAATATCTTGGAAGAAGATTAGTCTCCTGGCAATGTAAGAAACAAACAATTGCAGCCACATCCTCTAAGTGAACATGTAGGTGCTGCAAGTTGTTGTGGACAAGTTTTGTGGATGCAGAATCAACTCTTGGACTATGGGTTCAATTTCAAGAATACTCCTATCAATATTGATAATGAGAGTACCATTTGTATTGTGAAGAATCCAGTTTATCATTCCAAGACCAAGCACATATAGATTAGGCATCACTTTATCAGAGATTGCTATGAGCACAGGCTCATTAATGTGGTTAAGGTTCACACAGATGATAATGTAGCTGACTTACTCACCAAAGGCTTTGATGTTTCAAGATTCAATCACTTGGTGGTGAATATTGGCATGATTAACTACTGAGCTACATTTAAGGGGAGGACTATTTAGTATTAGTATAATCATGTGCATTGCTTGAGGTGAGGATATTTATGTATACTTAGCTTATACAGCGGAATTTGGAAAAGTACTGTTTTTTGTGAAAGTACTGCTTGGAAAGTACTGCTTGGGAAAGTACTGCATACGTGGAACGTACTGTTTGTCTTATTAAAGTACTGTTCCAACGGTAATATTGAGGGGTAATTAATTCTAACGGTAACTTTGTTATTATGGGCTGTGATTTTTTAAATCTCACCTATAAATAATTACTCTCCGATTTTCCCTCTCATATTGATACTTTAGAATCTTTTCCATATTTCTCTCATCACCTCTATATTATTCGATTATATCTCTTATTGTGCTCACATATTCAACAAATGGCGAATCGTCCTACAGTTTCAAAGCACAATATGGTGGCTAATTTAGATAAGACTGAAGCGAATGCACTTTTTCATGATATCATTGATTATCTTATTGGATCGCCAATCAGTTATGCTCTTTTGGTGGAGCCGGATATAATTGAGCCCTGGATTCAAGAATTTTGAGCTACTGCTATGGAAAATATGGAGAATGATGAATTTTATATTAGAGCTACAGTTGCTGGAAAAACTGTGAAGATTACTGAAGCCTTCATTAGAGAAAACTTAATGTTTAATGATGAAGATGGGGCTATTCGGTTTGATAAGCAGTTGATTTGGGATACTTTTGGACATATTGGTTATGAAGGGTCTTTAAATGAACAAACATTTAGGAAACAACCCTTTTGCCCTCAATGGAAGTTTTTAGTGCATGTGTTGTTTCACTGTATTAGTGTAAAAAGTGCTTCATGGGAACAATTTGGATCAAACATAGCATCTGCTATTGTGGGCTTGGCTACAGATCGTGTTTTTAATTTTTCAAGGCTCATTCTTGATAGAATGCTTTCCCACATCACTCATGGTTCAAAATGGCTAATGTATCCAAGGTTTGTTCAAGTATTTCTCAAAAAAACAACTTTCTGATGTTCCTAAGCCAACAGATCTTTTACCTGTTGTCGTTCAACAAGCCAGAATTTTCACCTTTATGGCTAGGAAGAGTGATTTATTCACTGGAAGGGACACTCCCTTAACTACTTCTATGATGGAAGTTGTTCAAGCTGTTCGAGCTGATGCTGAAGAAGATGAAGATAGTGAAAGTACTGCACCTGCAAGTACTGCATCTGCAAGTACTGCTTCTCAAAGTGCTGCATCTCAAGAAGGTATTGCATCTCCACAAGGTACTGCTTCCCCAAGTACTGAAGTTCAAGAAGATGTTGCAGTCTCACCTTCTCCATCTATTCAAAGATCTGTTCTTGATTCTCAACCAGAGGAACATTCACCAATTCAAGGAGATGATTCACATACTATACCCCCTGAAGAACTGACATTGGATAATTATGTTTTGACAAGGGAGTTAGTTAAGTTGAAAAATACTACTGAGGTTCAAGCCAAACAGATTAAGAAATTGAAGCACAAGTTTAGAAGGCTCAAGAATTTTGTGTGGCCATTGGCTCAAGAATTTCGTCTTTGGGTAAAATCTAAAAAGAAGGAACAAAGGCAGTTTAAAAAGACAAAACGTCAAAAGGTTCACAAACAATCTTCTGTCCAATTGGGGAGGAATTTAGAAGAAAGGAATTTGAAAGAAGATATTGTTAAGGAGGATGAACCTCAAGGTACTGAAGAACATGAAAAGACTGAAGAACAGATCATTCAAGATACTAAGGAGCAAGTTCAAGTTCAAAGTACTGATGATCAAGGTACTGAAGATCAAAGTACTGCTTTTCAACAACAAGGATCCTACAGGCAAGAATTGTTAACTCCAAGGTTGTTGGACTTTGAAGAGGAAGCTGGTCCTTCAACAACTGTACATGAAGAAGTTGTTGGTCCTTCAACTGTTATACAAGAAGAGGAAGCTACACCCAAACTTATTCATACTGCAAGTGATGATGAAACCATTGCTGTAATGTTGCAAGTTTTATCACAACCAAGGGGTGGTGTTAATATTCCAGGAGTGCAAGAAGAGGAACAATCAAGAATTTCTCAACCTGCTATTGATCCTAAGGATAAAGGAAAAGGTGTTTTGGTATAAGTAAAGAAGAAGAAATTAACTTTAGCACAGATAAGAGCTGCTCAAGATGCTTTGAATGAACAAGCAGCTAGAAAGATTCAAGAGGAATTAAATGCTAAAGATAGAGAAGCTCAGGAAGCTGAAGAAGCTCAGAGTAGAGAAGCAGCTAAGAAGTTGCAAGAAGAATTGGATGCTGAAGCTGCTGAACCATTACAGTCACCTACTCCTGTTAGATTTATTCCAAGAAGACCTAATCTAGCTAAAGACAGAAATGCAATGATGGCTTATTTAAAAAGTCAAGGGTATAAAGGATTGCAGAGGTTAAATTATGTTGAGATGAAAAGATTGTATGATGCTGCTAGGGAAGCTTATAAGAAACATGTTGAAAGCTTCAAAGATTTTAGAGATGAAGCTACTTGGACTGAAGCAGAAAGAAAGAAAAGTTTAAAAAGAAAAAGGAAAACTGAAGTTGAAGATGTACAGTTCTCAAAGAAAGAAAAAGTTGAGTTAAGATCTGAGACTAGGGATGAACTAAGAAATTATCTCAGAGTAGTAGATTTTGAATACTCAAAAGAAGATGTTGATATGAAGATGAACAGATCTCAGATTAGTGCTTTTGAAGTTGTGGAATCCAAAGAAGGAAGTTATCTGATGTTTCATAAAGAAGATGAAAGTTTCAGGGTGTTCAACAGATTATGGGATTTATTGCACATCATAGATAGAGTGGATCTATTCTATTTATATCATGTGGTGCGAGCTTACTTCGAACATAATCCATTAGAAGGAATTGGTTTAGTTCTGCTTGGAGATCTCACGACTATGTGGGAAACTGAAGAGCAAAGCACTGATGACATTTGGAAGAATCAAGAGAATTGGGAAATTGTTAGCTGGAGATTCTTTGAAGAATCTGGAGTTCATGTTTTAGAGCTGGAAAATGGAACAATGATTCACATGTTTGCAAATAGAAGATACCCTCTTACAGTTGAGCTTATGAGGAGGATGCTAGAGCATGGAATGGAAGTAGAAGAGGATAATGAAACTGCTTGCATGGTCATCAATCTGTTTATCAACTGGACTACTATTGCTGATGATGATGAATAACTGGTATGAATCTTCATTGAATAAATTATTTTTGATAAAACAGTACTTTATTCAAAGTACTGCTGATCAAACAGTACTTTAATCAAAGTACTGCTTGCAGCTTTTAACCAGTTAAATGATTTTTGAAAGAAACCTTTTGTTAAGTAACAAATATTTTGAAACAAGGGTTGAATAAAATAAATGATTTTTGAGATGACAACATCAATAGGTCATCAATCCACCATGGTTACAAAAGGATTGGCTAATCCATGAGCAAACGGCTCTGGTAAAGATATTTCAAATCCGTTTTTAGTTGACAACTTGCTAATAAGTTGTATGGTAATCAACTCACCATATCAGTTTATGTGAAGAGTTGGCTAGCCCACAAGAAAATGGCTTGTGGTAAAGGCTGTAGAAAAACCATTATTGGTAATTAGTTCACCATTAGATAAAAGAACTAACTAGTCCAGAAGGGTACAACTTTTGGTAAAGACAACTCAAATCTGTTGATAGTTGATGATTTGCTAAAAATCATATGGTTATCAATGTACCATGGTCTTACACACCAAAACATTTGGCTACTCCAGAGTTAATGGCTTTGGTAAAGAGATCTAAATCCATTAAATTTTCAATGATTCACCTCTCACAGAGTTAACACACCTATAAGTGATGAGAATAGTATGCAACTTAAACTGAATTAATGTACAAATTGTCATATGTTGCTGTGTTGTTGAAAAGATGGAGCTTGCTGGATGATGCTGTAAAAGAATAATTCTAAAGATACTTTGACAAGCACAGAAACTACAAAGATAAAGTTCAAAGACATAGAAACAATCTGTCCTTAAAGATGAAGCTGTTAAAGATAAATTCACAAAGGAACTTGAAGTCAAGCTAGTAGAATTCAAGTTAGGGGAGGATTGTTGGGATATGAAAGTGCTGAAGATTGACAAAGTACTGAAGATTGATAAAGTACTGTAAACTACAAGTACTGGAAAAAGTCAAAGAGTCAAAGTACTGCTAAAGATAAAGTCAAAGTACTGCACATGAAGTCAAAGTACTGCAAGAACAAAGAACTGTTATATTCGTTTATAGAAAGTCTTGTAATTCTAGAACATTCAGTATTAGATTACTTGCCGTACAAGGATACAAATTGTAAACCGACTAGGGATATCCTTTAGCCTATAAAAGGACCCCTAGATTGGCATTAGAGGTACGAGTTCATAAGTCTTAGAGTTTACGATTGCTTACAAGTTATTATTTAGAGTTTTAGAGAAGTTCGATATTCTTAGAGTTGTTGAAGTATCTGCATAATAAGCAGATTTAGAGTGATAATAAAAGTTATTCTTCTTAGCTTTGTTAAGTAAATTCCGCATACTTAATAGAGTTTGCTCAGTGTTTCTTTGTTAATAACTTAGGATTTATCCGAGGTTGTTAAACCTTAAACAAGCTATTTAAGTTAGTTTGGTTAGAGTACATCGATCCAACATGTAGAGCTTAATCTGAGTAGATTATTAGATGCACATGTTCCCTTTTCTGCCTCATTATCTGCTGCACCATTTATGTCCCAAACAACCATATGTTTTTTTATTTTTAATTTGTTCAATACTTGGCTCTATGATCTGAAACTTGGTATAATTGATAATTGGTTGCTTGTCTATCTGATTCCTATTTTTCCTATTTTTCTCATTAGCTTCTAGATAGTTTTTTATAAGCTCAAAAAGTGCCTCCATGTCGTTTAGGCTGTTGTTGCAGTAGTTTACATTAAGTGCTTATTGTCCTTTAGCTTGAGCTTATTTGATCTAAATCAGTTGCATTAGGTTGATATTAGTTACTTTTAGCTTATTTTAGCTTTAGGTAACTTCTGGTACCTTATAGTAGTATTTAGCTTATTTTTAATGGCTTATTCATAATCAGTTGGTTATCAAATTGCTTAATCAGTCTTCCTTAGTTGCTTTTTATAATTTTCCTAGATTCACAGTTTCATTTAGGACTTTTCTGCAATTTTTCATAATTTTCCAAGTTCAGTTATTATTTTTCTAGATTTAAAATCAGTTTTTTAGCATTTTTAAATAGCTTTTAATTCAAATAAATCAAAAAATGGTCACAAAAATGTATAGTTAATTTTCTTAGGTTTAGAAAAATCAAAAAGTCATAAAAAGTATTTTTCCTGATTTTTCCTAATCAATTTAGTATTTTATAAGACATTGTATTAGTTTTAAATTCATAATAAATAGAGAGAAAGTCAGAAAAATACAATTTCAGTTTTAGAAAACATTTTTAGTTTATTTAGATTTTTGAAAAATAGTTTGGTAATTTTCTTGTAAATGTTTATATTTTCTAGCTTTTTAAATCTATTTTAAAAATACAAAAATTGTTTTTAATTCAAATAAAATTGAGAAAAACCAAAAAAATTAGTTTTAGATTTTAGATAATTTTTAAATCACATTTTTAGCTGTAGAAAAATATTAGTTCATTTTTAGAAGTTAAAATAGAGTAATTTGCATTTTAGTATATGTTTTAGTTAATTCGTAATTTGAGATTTTAGTTAATTTGGCATACTTAGTTGTAATTTCTTATTTGCATAATAGATTTAGTAGATTTAATTGCTTTTCATTATAATTGTTTGCCCACTAAAACCCTTTTAATTATTTGAAACCCGAATAAAGCGACATGAGTTTTTAACTGCATTCATCCTTCGCAGGAACAATCCGGAATTCAAATCTAATACATTTGAGTTACCCAAAATTGTAATTGGTTTTCCTAAATCAGATTATGAAATTAGGGTAAAATTCGAACATGGAAATGGAACGTAGGAGGATGATTAGACACGTGTATGTGCTTCTTCTTCTTTAAAGTTTTAATTGTTTGAATAATAATTAATGTTGAATGGTGAACAAACAGGAAGCCGATCGATTACAGCAAGATGAAACAATTCACCAACGATGAACTTGGTCTGGACAGTCCTGAGAGGAGACGGTTTCTTGAAGAACAAAAAGCCAGGGCTCCATATTGGGACCACTATTTTGCTACTGTAAGACTCTCAAACAACGATTTACTATGTATTTATTAGCTCTTAAGGATCTGTATTATTTATGTAAGCTTAGTATATATATACAAGTTGCCGGAAAATAAAATAACACCCCCTTAAAAGTTTAGTTGTGGATACTTTTCTCATCTCGAGACAAGGGTTGGAAATTTAGAAGCTTTTCCGAATCTTATAGGTTCAAAACTTGATAAGTGCGCTAGTTTTTCAAAATTTAGAAGCTTTTCCGAATCTTATATATGTTATTGTTTGTTTCAATGCCATTAGAAGAAGCACACGTCTGATTATATGTCTGATATGCTCAGCTTGACTTATCTCACCTTGGAAGCAAGGTAGGGGTTTCATATCAAAACTCAAAGAAATTACGTAAGCTCATTAGGCAAGCAGCCACTCTCAAGAAGCGTTTGGAGGCACACACGAAGAACCACCACACCAACAAGGATTCTGAAAAATTATTGGACTCTCTTGGACACGTCATTCGCATTGTTACTCGCTACTACGAGGCCACCAGGGATCTTCCTTTTGACTGGATAAAGTCTGTGTTTCATGCCTTTATATCTGCACTTTTGAATTTTCACATAACAAACTTATACTGTATATATGATGTCATTTGTTTTTTTAATTGATTTTGCTTTGTGAATTTGGTGAACAGGAAGTCTTTTCTACCAGCACCCCTGAGGGGTTCAAAGCTTTCTTATCCGGATGTAAGAATAAACAACATTACCTTTTCTTTGTTCTGATCATCGTGAATCTAAAACAGTCGTGTTCTCGGCTAGCTTAGATTTAATATCATAAACAAACTCAGATTTTTCTCTACAGTGAAAAAGTAGAAAGAGAAAAAAAAAAAAAAAAAAAGCATTAAGTTTTCCAAAAAAAAGAAAAGAAGAGAGTCATCATTGTGAAGTCTTTACACTTAATATTATTGTGATACCACTCTAATACTTCCTGTTTGTGACATAACGATTGATGTTCTAATTGATAACTTATGAATGTATTTCAGGCGGAATCAGATAATCTACTCGTGGGTTCAGAACCAGAAGTTAAATGTGTTTCGGTACATGCATACACTCATCTATTTAGTGCAATGTTTTGTTCTGGGCATTTTTATGACAATACACATGCTCCAATTCTTGCAAACGTAATTTCTTTATCAATCACATATCATGATCTTCTAAACCGAATTTTTCGAGTTAGGTAATTCTTTACATTTACCCTGAAAATTATAGTTTTGTTGTAGCAACTTCGCCCCTGTTTCAACTCCTGATCTAGTTATTTTGGCGAACAGTTTTTAATCAATTATCAGTAATAGCCATAATAATAAGAGAAAAAGAAGGATAAGAACACGAGTATCAGGTTTCTCTGACATAGTATAATTTTATAATCCTTGATACGTCAAGGTCTAGAGGTAAAGGAAACTTAAACTAATTTTGAAATCAATACTTTTTTAACCTTGAATTCAAAATGACCAAACATAAGAAAAAGATTATAATTAAGAGAGGACACATTTGTTGTTGACTGCTTGAAGTAAATATAAGCTTAATAGGTCATGTCATTGTTTGTTTCTATAGACATTATATTATACGCTTTTCGGATTATGTGAATAATGTTTTTACTAGATTGCAAATGACTTGATATCATTGGTTCACGTCTATGCCTTTTACTTTGAAATAGACTTGTGTCTGCTTTCCTGTCTCCCAATGACAGTATATCCCCCATCTTAATTGATAATTATTACAGTCAGATGACGATGAATGCGAGACTGTGAATGGAAACGAGACTGTGGAGGGACATTTTAAGGGACCAAATTTTTCTACACTTGGTAGACTCTATCCGGGCGTCCATGACCTCGTGGTTTATCAGTGTTTGCGGATAGGAGATGGTATTCATTTCTATTTTTCTGTCTGGCAATATTTATATCGATTGATGTTGCTTGTGCTTAAAAAGCAATTCAGTAAGATCATTTCTATTCTTCTGTTTGGTATGCTCATGGTAAGTTTTCCCCTTCAGGTATACAGCACTTCCCTAATGAAAATGAGGAGAAAATCTGGGAGGAGTTTCGCAATTTTGAAAAGGGGACTGTATGTATATATATTATTTCGTCTCTCTTTTTGTTATGATATATTTATACACATATGATTACGGTTCACGTGTTCAATTGGCAGCGTGAAGCTGAGGTAACAAATCCTGAGTTTGTTAATGAGAAGATAAGGTCAATTGAAGCTGATCATCCGATTGTTAGTGTGGTTGGCAACTTTGCCGTTACTGCCTTTAACAAGGCTTGCAACAAGGTATAGTGCCTTCAGCAATGCCTTTAACTTTTTTTTTTTTTTTTTTTTTTTAATCTTTACTAATTATAAAAAAATATGTTGATGTTAGCATGTTAAAAAGGATGAACACGAGAACCTCCATGATTGTGAATTTATGGAGTGCAAATACGTAAAAGCATACCAGTTTTATCATTTCTACCTGATCATAGAGGGCATCGAAGAAGGAAATATTGGCACCTACTTGGCTGAAGTTGTTTGCAATAGCTTTGATGGTGTGAGCGTGTTGTGCAAGTTTGTTCTTACTGATTGTGAGCCATCAGGTATGTGGTTATTTCTTGATTTGGTTATGACTGATTGAACCCATGACTAGAGCCGGCAATATGGAACTGAACCCTTAAATTGGGGTTAACTTGGGTTGTGGGTAATTCTTTTGTGGGCATTGGGTCCGACCCAAAATCAAATTATATTAAAGAACGGGTTGATTGGCGTAAGGCTGGGCGGGAGTGGACAAGTGCATGCATTCAGCCCGCAAAAGGGCCACGTTCTGTATTGATTGATATTCTTTTAATTTTTGTTTGTTACTTAAATTCCATTAAACATAACGTATTATAATTGATATATTTTCTAAATTTTATGAATCACTTTCTGTAGCATTGTTATTTTCTACAGTATTTATTTCTGTAGCACTATATCAGTTTAAGTTACATTTCATACTCCGTATTATCACTTTCTGTAGATGTATGATTATATCATGTTCAAACTTGTTTTTTGATATGATAAACTGAATCAAATTATAATACAGTATCTTTTATATTATAATTCTGTGGGCCAATTCGATCTGATCCAAATCCATCTGACCCGAACCCATCTTGGCCCGTCTTGACCCGAACCCATCTTGGCCTGCTACCTAACCTGTCTGTTTTGCCACTTCTACCCATAACCCGTAATCATACCAACCTAGTGCATCTGTGCATGTGATACTACACAAATTATGCAACACTTCTTATATGCGTATCAATTGCAGTTTAATTTTCCTCTTGCAATGTCAAAACAATTCTGGCAGTTTTGACCTAAAAAGGGGGTTGCCTTAAAATTATACAACAGGCAATGTGGGCTTATGTAAAAAGCTTTTTTTCTAAAAAAGATACGTGTCAAAAGGGATTGCCTCATGCTCACACACTCCTATATGTATTTATTATAAAAAGCATCATTATTATTATTCTTATTATTTTAGTGTAGGTTTTTATTGGTTTAAACTGAATACATGTAAGTATAAGTATATAACTATATATAAATTTCCAATAATAAAATGCACAAAATTAACGTATGTGCAGGCCACTGCAAAATCCTGTTTAAAATTATATACCCGGTACCGAGTACCACCTCAAATAATATCTGCACCTAATAGCATTTTTATTTACTTGTGTTTAAATATCCTTTCACTTTTGGTTGAAAATCAATGTACTTAGAATGCAATTTATTTTTACCCTTTTTTTATACATTTTCGGTGTCTTATGTCTTTATACCTTATTGTTTATCCAGGTACAAAAGCAATGGCAGCATCTTACTTGTCTTGCCTGGAATCTATACACAAAACTATGGACGGTTAGTCGGTTTTCCATGTATTAGATCAATCGCTACATTCTCTTTTCTTTACCATAACTTTCACGTAGATAAAAAAAAGAATCACAATGCGTTGCACATTAATTAGGACTACTTTTTGGCTACATTCTTTATTAACATTTAGGTTTTTGTGCAGATCTCTATAATGAGAAGCTGAGTAGGTTGACAAAGTTAGAAGCATCTTTGAAAGGTTTTAATTCTCCCTTTGCTATGTTTATGTTGTGAAATTGAAATCTTACTCAGCCAAACATATTATTCCTAAGCTTTGTCGCCAACTGGCATGATTTTTCTGGGGTAACTGAAAGCATCTTAGAGGGAATGGGTCTCTCACTTTGTCTATATTTTTTTACAGATCCTCAACGAATTGTGGCGATGGCTGAGAGATATCGCCTTAAATATCGCCATGCTAAATTATGGGAAGGTTAGTAGTATTCGACATCAAGTGTCAACATTGCAACATATGACTCATCAGCAAAAGTTTTTTTACCTTTTAAACGGAAAAATCTTAATTATAATTTTTTTGTGTATATTTATTATACCTTCCTCTTAGAAACGAGCTACCATGTGTTGTTTACACAATAGGTCTTATCGCTAAACGTGGTGAACACACTAAGTTCCACTTTCCGCCAGATTGTGAACGAAGGACTGATCCAGGTTAACTGACCTAAGCTTATCCCAAGTTCTATTTATTCTCCTTTTTATTATTTTTCTTATTATTATTCTTATTTATAGATAGATGGTTTTTCTTTCTCATAAAATATGTATGTTCTAATTTTTAAGTATTTAATGAATCTTTCTGCAGCTGAATGGTCTGACCCTAATTGCTGTAGTGGGATGATGCTTAGGGCCGAGGGTACCACTTGTAGTGGTTACGACTACTACAACCCATATTTAGACGGGATCAGGTAACCTTTGTATGTTTAGTTGCTTATGTTCCCACCCATCATTGTTGTAAGCATACATACTGAACTTGTCTTTTGCTACATGATGATGTTATCTTTTTTTGTATGCATTTCAGTGCTTGGTATTTCTGAAACGAAGCAAGGGAGCTGATGCAAGGACAGACGCTATATGATTTTAAAGAGCACAGAAACTTTTTAGGTTGTAACCTCGGCGTGTTGTAGTTTGTTTCACGGTATCTTAGATATGTTTTGGATGTTTACCTGATCTTTAAGAATTTGGATGCTTCATCGTGGTGTTAGTTTGGTTCTCAAATCTGCATTTTCTTGTCCGGCTAGTGTGTTAGTTTTGATGGCATTATGGATCACATAGTTTGATATCTTTAATCAATTTCCCTATTTTTAAAACACCAATAAACGTGACGTGAACTAAAGATTAGGCTAGGGACTAGTGCGCCTGTATATGTAGCAGGTGTTTGATGAAATCTTAAGTTCAACACCCGCCTGCTACATACCTTAGGTAGTTGTGGTGATTTCGGTAGGATATAGTAGCAGTTGGAGCAGCTATTTCGACGAGGTTTAGATGATAACTTGTCCCTTAAATTATTAGAGCATGGGGGTATGGTTGGTGCTATTGGTTTGATGCTGCTAAAAAAAATGTTGTCACCTCATCACTTTTTTATAAACATCTGAATCTATTATTCACAAACACATCTCCCTACTATAAAAGTAGTGACATGGGTAAAAGTGATACTATGGGTTCACACAAAACCCAATAAAACACAAATAAAAAATAATAATAAACAAAAAAATAATAATAAAAATAAAAATAAATAAATAAAGGCTCACCCGTGATGACGCGACCCCCCATTGCGTGAGAGACAATATGATTTGTGCGCCATAGGTTGGGCCGGTGCCATGGGACGGAGCCACCAGCCAATCGTATCCATGCTCTTAAACCTGATAGCATGAAGAGCACAATTATCGAGATTTGGATGACAATTTGCATAATTCATGAAGAATATTTATTGTTTTCCAAGTCTCTCTTAAGTGATAGGTTAAGACTTAAGTCTGTTTGTGAGTGTAGAGTCTATTTAGCTTTAAGGTTACGATTGCTTCTCAGATATTATCACAAAACTAATTTGCTATGACTAGTTTTGGCTAACTCTCAATTATTTTCTAGGCATTTCGGCTTGGCGGACATTAGCAAGCTTGTTTTTATCTCGGTCCAAGTATGTTGAGGAAATTCTTGAACGACCACATGTGCAACATTGCAACCCCTGTCGAACTCATGTGGATACCAAGTCTAAATTGGGTCCCGAGGGTGACAACGTTTCAAATCCTACAATTAGACTCGCTTTAATCTACCATCTAACAATCTTTAACCGAACCGAATTTCATTTTCAAGTTGAGAGCTCACAGTCAAACATTTAATAGAGTAAATTGCATAAATGGTCCCTGTGATTTGCTCAAATCAATGTTTTGAAACCCGGGTTTGTGATCGACCCGGCCAAGACACCGGGTCACCGGGTCACCGGGTCAACCGGTTCAACCGCCGGGTCAACCCGGTTAGACCCGGTTTTATGCATATGTCCAAACATCCATTTCTAATTGTCCAAACATTAGTTTGGCAGTGAAAAAAAAGCAAAGAACCATTTTTCATGCTCTAAACAACAAATCAAAGGTGGACAAGGATATAAACCTGCATAATTTTCTAAACAACCATAAATGCTACGGGATTACATGTTTCATACTTCAAAAGGCATAAATCCTACGAGATTACAAGTTTCATACTTCTAAAGACATGCATCCTACGAGATTTACAAGTTTATTTTTGAGGTTTGTATTTAAAAAAAAATTGATAAAACCAAACCCCGGGTTTCAAAACCGGGTTGACCCGGTCACTTAAAACCCGCCGTCTAAACGGTTGACCCGTTTTTAAAACCCGGTTTTTGACCCGTTTTAGTGTCCGGAACCGGTCCAACCGGTTAACCCGGCCGGGTCGACCCGGGTTTCAAAACATTGGCTCAAATTGCAGATTTTGTCCCTGAATTTTCGAAAGTGCAGGCGGCCTCCCTGAGAGGAAAAGTTGAGTTCATTTTCGCCCTCGATCAAATTGAAATGACTGAAATACCCTCGTCTTCATCCCCTTTGAATTTTCAGGGACGAAATCTGCAATTAGAACAAACCACAGGGACCATTTATTTTTTTCCGAAAATAATTTTTTTTCAAAAGTTCTGAAACAAATCCGAAAAGTCACAAATACAAAATATTTCGAAAAAATTTAGAAAAAAATTCGAAAATATATATATTTTTTTCAATATGTCCAAATTTCGAAAAAATTATTTTTGTAAAAAGAATTTCGAAAAAAACAATTTAGAAAAAAAAATTCCAATTTCTTTTTTTTTTTTTTGAAAAACAAGTATTTACGAAAAACATTTTTTTTGGAATTTTTTTTTCCAAATTTTTTTTCGGATTTTTTTTCTCCAATAAATTTTTTTAATATTTTTTTTGGAATTTATTTTTTCAAATTTGCGAAAAAATTCTAAATTTTTTTTTTTGGAATTTTTTTTTCAAATTTTTTCAATTTTTTTTTCTTTTTGAAAATTTTTTTCAAAATGTTGAAATATTACAAAAACAAATAAAAACGTAAGAAAAACAGACAAAATGTAAGAAACACGGACAAAAAATGTAAAAAACGAACAAAAAAACGGGTAAAAACGAATAAAAATAGACAAAACTTAATAAAAATGGATAAAAAACAGACAAAAATCTAAAAAAAAGATAATAAAAACGGATGAAAACTGATAAAATTATTTTCGGAAAAAAATATTTTCGAATTTTTTTTTCGAAAAAAATTATTTTCTGAAAAAAATAAATGGTCCCTGCGGTTTGCTCAAATTGCAGATTTCGTCTCTGAAAAATCAAAGGGGATGAAGACGAGGGTATTTCAGTCATTTCAATTTGGTCAGGGACGAAAATAAACTCAACTTTTCCTCTCAGGGAGGCCGCCTGCACTTTCGAAAACTCAGAGACGAAATCTGCAATTTGAGCAAACCACATAAACCATTTATGCAATTTACTCCATTTAATATATAGAAATCATAATCACGTATCAATTAAGTCTTAATTGTTCTCTTCAAATTGTGATCTGACATGATATCTATCAAGGAATTGGTGTTCAAGCAAATTTCCGTAAGTGCTCTTTAGTCTTTGGCCCACCTCATTCGGAGATCTTGCAGCTGCTCCTTCGTCCCTAGGCTGAAATAAGACAAGACATAGTTAGCTCGCCCGGGTTTTTAGTCCGAGACCAAGCTCCGGCGTGATAGTAAGTATTTGCTTGATATGAGTAAGTGTAGTGAGAGACAGAAAGTAGAGAGAGAAAGTGAGTATCAGAGTCCTCGTGAATGTGTCGTTCAATCATGTAAACATAGTACTATATACTATCGTAAACTGTTTACTCTTAGTAAAACAAGGTTTCCAATAGTAATACATCCAATCTCTTGTTCATGTCAAATTGTGAAAGACTTGAAATTAATAGTAAAACGAGGGCATTTTTATCTTTTTATTATTGCTCACATTAGTACAATATGTTATCAAACAACATACTGTGATTGGCGTTATAATGAATATTTTTCCAACCTTTTTTAAAAGAGATATTCCTGGTTTCATTGGCATATGTTGTTATTAGGCTGCCCCCTTGACGCATGAAGGGGCTGTGACCACCCGTCTTGCTTGTTACGGTGGTGACAAACAATGAATGAAGGGTCCAAAAATTAGGTGGTTTGGTCATATGCATGACCGAACCAATTTTCATTGTTTGTGTGTCATAATGTATTATGAGGAATGTACGATTTTAGTGGCGTATGTTTGTGTGGTTTGGTTTGATGGTCATCACAACGAGTGTTTGGCGGTTGAATTTGTGAAGGGAGTGAATGGTGAGGAGGTTGTGGTGTTGGGTATGATCTCCATTAAGTACATCCGGTGTTAGTGATAAAATATTGTGATTTAGCGCTGAATGAATTAAAGAAACTGAATGATTTATAGGTGCTGAATGAGCCTGACTCTGAATGAAAATGGTAGTTTGATATCTGTTTTAAATAATATCCTGAATCATAGTATATTACCATTTTAATCTTTTATACAATCCAGTAAGTGAATATACTTTTCGATAAATGTTAAGAATTGATATATTGTAGTGCAAATAAAAAGGTTAGTGACATTAAATAACCAAAATTTTTCTTAAAGTGTCAATATTTGTGCATCTTTTGTAATGGAGACGAACTATTTTAGCATGTACTTGTCATTATATCAATTAGTTTTAAACTTATATATTGTGGACATAAGTAATAATATTCATTAAAAGAACAAAAAAATTGGACATCAACGCCTCTGAATGAAAAGGCTGCCACCTATGCCATGTCCCATCCAGTGTAAAAATTGTCGTTCAGAGCGTTTGCAAATTTTTATCAAACGGCAATTGCACTGACCGATTCCTTAATTCATGCTTAATCATCTCAATAAGTGCCTATCAAACACCCCCTTATTCTCCCATTGAAATCATTATTCATTTACTTAGTTTTCAAAGGGCAAATCACCTAGAAATGTAGTTAACTTGCCACTTTTTTCCGTTGTATGTAGCATTTTTTTTTTCTCATTCTGTCAATAAACTTCTATCGTTAGTCCTTTGTGTGTACCCGTTACCAAAAAAACATGCATCGTTAGTCCTTTATGCTAACGACCGTTAATAAATAACTTAAAATTTGGTTATCTTACGCTAAACTTGCGCCGTTGGTCCTTTATAGTAACAATCGGTAAAAAATAACTTAAAATTTGGTTTTCTTAAGTTTCCGTCCGTTTTTTTTTCACGTTTTTACACGTTTTCATTCTTTTTAACACGCATTCGTCTGTTTTTTCACGTTTTTATCAGTTTTTACACGTTTTCATTCGTTTTTACACGTTTTCATCTGTTTTTCCCCGTTTCATTCGTTTTTTCACGTTTTTACACGTTTTTGCACATTTTCATTCGCTTTTACACGTATTCGTCCGTTTTTACACGTTTTCTTCCGTTTTTTCACATTTTCATGCGTTTTTACACGTTTTCATCCGTTTTAACACATTTTCGTCCGTTTTTGCACGCTTTCATCCCTTCTACACGTTTTTTGTCCGTTCTAACACGTGGTCCGTTTTTTCACGTTTTCATCCGTTTTTACATGTTTCATCCGTTTTACACGCTTTTCGTTTTCGTTTTCACGCTCGCCTTTACACGTTTTGGTCCGTTTTAACACGCTTTCATCAGTTTTTTCGCGTTTTCATCCGTTTTACACGTTTACATCCGTTTTTGCATGTTTTTGCACGTTTTTGCACGTTTTCATCCGTTTTTCACGTTTTCGTCCGTTTTTCACGTTTTCGTCCGTCTTTACACGTTTTGGTCCGTTTTAACACGCCAGTAAGTTTTCACGTTTTCATCAGTTTTTACACGTTTACATCCGTTTTTGCACGTTTTCGACAGTTTTTGCAAGATTTCGTATGTTTTTACACAATTTTTTCTGTTTTAACACGTTTTTTTCCGTTTTTCTCGTTTTCCACGCTTTTCATCAGTCTTCTACACGTTTCGCTGTTTCACGATTTCATCCGTTTTACACAAAATGTGCAAACACGAACGAAAACATGAAACAACGGATGAAAACGTGTAAAACGGATGAAAACGGAAACAACGGATGAAAACGGAAACAACGGACGAAAACGCGAAATAACGAACGAAAACGCAAAAACGGACTAAAACGCAAAAACGGATGAAAACGGAAATAATAAATGAAAACGCGGAAAAACGTGACGAAACCATGTTAAAACGGATGAAAACATGTAAAATAGATGAAAACGTGAAAAAAAAATAGACGAACCCGTGTTAAAACGGATGAAAACATATAAAAACGAACGAAAACATGCAAAAATGGACGAAAATGTGTAAAATGGATGAAAACGTGTAAAAACGTGAAAAAAAGAATGAAACGGGGAAAAACAGAAGAAAAGTGAAAAAACAGAAAAACGCGTAAAACGAATGAAAACGGTAAAACCGATAAAACGCGGAAAAACGGACTAAAGCGTTAAAACGAACGAAAACGATAAAACGCATCCGAAAACGCGAAAAACGGACGGAAACATAAGAAAACTAAATTTTAAGTTATTTTTTAACGATTGTTATTATAAAGGACCAACGACGCAAGTTTAGCGTAAGATAACCAAATTTTAAGTTATTTATTAACGGTCGTTAGCATAAAGGACTAACGATGCAGGTTTTTTTGGTAACGGGTACACACAAAGGACTAACGATAGAAGTTTATTGACAGAATGAGAAAAAAAAAATGCTACATACAATGGGAAAAAGTGGCAAGTTAACTACATTTCTAGGTGATTTGCCCGTTTTCAAACTTCCATTTTTACAAAAACAAGAGAACTAAAATAGATTAACATTGTGCTGAGATAAACCTTATATAATTTTCACAAAATCCTGCCTAGTGTTCATTTACATTTGTGGTCCATCTGTAATAGATGTTTAATTGATTGGATATGTTGATTTAACTTGTTCAGCTCGGATCAGCAAGTAAAAAAACCTACCAGTTTCAGTACCTTAATTTAAAAAAGAAATAAAAACAAGATTCATAGTATCATAAGAATCCATTTGGGATGGGCCTGTATCAAGTATCAACACTTAAAAGCACCTATCTATGGAAGAGCTGGAGCTGCCCACAACTTCAATTTCTTGTCATCGCCCAATGTAGCTAATACACTGACATTCTTGTCTCCTGTAAGAAAAAACAACTCCTGGATTAGGGCGTCATTAGTAGTTTGCTAAACTCAGAAACATCAATTGCTCAATTCTTTGCTGAACGTACACAGGCCTGGTTTAGGCCTTGTAGTGTGGTTAGACAAGTGTAAATACTTTCTATAAACTTCAAATTAGATTATTCTTAAAATATATATAACGGACTTCTAGACAATGGTTAGCATAATCTGTATATAAAGAAAAAGATGAAATGATACTAACCAATAAGAATAGGTTGAGGAGCCCATATGACGCTTGTGATATCACCTGCATAAGTATACATGAGCAAATGTATATCAAGAACAAGAAGTTTGTCAAACAAAGTAAAACTGGAAATATTCTTGTATTAGAGGAAAGTCAATCCACAAGTTCAATTGATAATAGTGTCACCTGTCTATTTTAAATAAATGTTTTTTTTTTTTTTTCTTCTCAAAGTTTTTTTTTATTATTATTATTTTTTTTTACATTTAAGCGGAAAAAGGGAATGTTCTTGTTACAAAAAAGTTACCAACTATATAAAACCATAGGAATTGCACTTGTTTTGGGACAAAATTGTAGATTTTTTGTTTGTAATACCTTTTTTTCTTTCAGGAAAAAAGAACATTTTGACTGAAGTAAGCATGATGCAACATAATTACTTAATTAGATTATAAGGGAAATGACAATACCCTCATGTGCACCGTCAGCTGTGTCTAACACTTCCCCAGTTTCGAAAGATAACCATTGTAGTACGGAATTCTGAGTAACAGCCAGAATCTTCCCATCAGGGGATATCGCAAGATGGTCATAATGTAATCTAGTATTTCTCACATTTTGTGGAATCGGAATCTTCTTCAACACCCTTGATTCTGAAACATCTTCATCTGGAACTTTAAAAAAAAAACAATTTACATATTTTAGAAAAAGGATGTACAATATAACAGTAGTCATGAATAAAATAAGTCACAATAATCAAAACCACAACATATGTAGAAAATTGGTGATCAGTTATGTCCTACTTAACAATATTAAAGTTCTAATCTTAATGCAAACTATAATCTAATTCCAGCAACTTGCATCACAGACCATTATCTAGTATTATTTTAAACAGCAAGATGATTAAACGAAGAGCTAATCACAGATAAGCTTCATGGGATAATACACACCATTTATGTTCCACACTCTTAGCACGCCATCCAGTGATGCACTAATGATCCCATTTGAGTCGGGTGTAAAACACAGCCATGTTACAGCACCCTGGAAAGAAATCACAACGCATGAGGAACATCAAAAAATATCAAGGAGTGCATAGAAACTTAGTCACTACTAAAGATTGAAAGAAATTTTAGAATGGAAAAGAAGTAGATGAAATTAATATATTTAAAAAGGTGCGCTGAGAAAGGGAGAGAACTGAGAGGAAGCTAGATGACCTTATGGCCTGTCAGTGATTTAACTTTCGTAACTTGAACTTTCATAACAGCTGAACTAGCATCCAATTCATACTCTATCTTCCAAACCTGTAGCAATAGTTCACAGTATGATATTAAATACACATCACCTTAACAGTGATGCACCCTGTAAGATAACTTAAATTCTACCTATAATATAGCTGTATTTTTAAAATTTCTGCTTATCAGTCGGCCTTCGGTTCAGTTAAGGCACAATCTATCATTTCATAAAGATTAAGAATACTAGAAACAAGCAACTAGCTGAAGAAGTGCGCATATGTCAAAAATTGGAATGATATCTTAAAGGAAGTATAAATAAGTAAAGAATCTCATGTATAATACAAATCAATATTGAATTGCAGAATCTCATGGATGTAAAAGAGTTCCTTTTGAGATTTGAACAGTGCACTTAGGATAGTCAATCAGCGAATTGTTCGTTTTACTTTATCTGTAAAGAAGAAATTTACGATTCCTAATTTGAAAGGCCACGAGAAAGGAAATATACATCAGCAGCAACAAGCCTCGATGACCTTGTAAATTGTGATATCTTGTAGGACCAGAGGGTACAACACAGTGCCACCGAGGACTCAAGAGTCCCACAAGTATATGGTCACCAAAAGTGATACATTAGAGTTTATCTCATATAGTCTAACAGCAATTAACCCCCTTAATGCTACCATTATCAGATGCCTAACAAGAAATGGACCCGGGGTGCAAAATAAATCAGTATAATTCTAGCCCTACAATTTCTACTGTTATATGTAAGCACAATATGTAATTAACTACGTAGTATTTTACATCGAGACAAATAAACACCCTACATGTGAAAAGTTTTTAGCCTTTCTTTCCTCCTGTTCACGACAGAATCAATAAAGTAATATAGAGCATTTCCAACAGAGTATCATATGTCTAATTCACAGGCAAATAGCATATTGTGTTAAAGTAACTGCATAGATTATCTCATTTTAAGGATTTATTTTGCAAATAATATCCTATAGCCAAGACGATGAAAATAAATAATTTATTTAAGCATGTCACCTTCACAGTATACCCTAAAGTGGCTGCAGCAATATACTGCCCATCTGGAGATATTGTAGCCATGCTATTCTTGCCCTGATTCGTGTCTGTATTTCCCAACCGTTTTCCCGACTTCCCTTCCAAAAGTCTGATATCCGTTCCTGTTGAAGGCAAGAGTGACTGAAACCTTTGTCTACACTAATAGGATGCAGATTTACATGCACTACGCCAATTTTGGGCTTTGGGGACGCCAAATTTTTAGCGACTACACAAATAGTCGCAATAGGCGCACAAAACGACAAAAATCTCACTTTCTTAGTTCCGTCCTTGACCTAAACTTGTAGCGACTACAATTTAGCCTGTAGTGACGACGTGTAGTCACTACAGATACAGTAGAAGACAAATTACTAGTCCGCAAATTATATTGCTTTGACTATCACTTTTTGCGACTACATGTAGTCGCAATAAGTTTAGACACGAAGAAATTTTAGTCAAAGTCAAAAAAGTTACTTTTCTGCTTGGCGGGATTTTTTGCGCCAAATCTTTAGAGACTACATGTAATCGCAACAGGTTCCGAGACGAATTTTTTTTGTCCAAATCCAAAAAAATTTATTTTACCGGCGAGGGAATTTTTGGCGCCCAATTTTTAGAGACTACATGTAGTCCCTAAAGGTTGCATTTTTTTTAATTGATTAATAATATTATAATTAATTATAAGTTATTTAAATAAATAAATAACGGTTTCTAATTAATTTAAATTGCTTTTTTACTAGACAACGAAACGAAAGACGAATGTGGATTACATTACAAATCAAAGTAAACGGATGAGTCGAGTTATTATAGATATGCATAACATGTTAAATGGATGAGTCGAGTTGCTATAGATATGCGTAACAAGTTAAACAGATGAGTCGAGTTGTTATAAATATGCATAGCATGTGCTTTGATTTATAAAAATACTTGAAAGATACATACGAATTAGTTAAACATACATATTTTTTTAGGGAAGTTGAGACCAGTAGTAAACAATATCAGTATGTAAAAGAAGTTACTTTGTTTAATGCTAGAAGCTTTTAAGATGATACATATATCATAGCACCTCGACTCAGTCGTTTAACATGATATGTATACCATAGCACCTAGACTTGGTCGTTTAACATGTTGCGCATACCTATAGCACCTCGACTCGGTCGTTTAACATGTTATGTATAACCATAGCACATCGACTCGGTCGTTTAACATGATATGTATACCATAGCTCCTAGACTTGGTCGTTTAACATGTTACGTATACCATAGCACATCGACTCGGTCGTTTAACATGTTATGTATAACCATAGCACATCGACTCGGTCGTTTAACATGTTACGATAACCACGGCTCGACTGTCGGTCGTTTAACATGATATGTATGCCATAGCACCTAGACTTGGTCGTTTAACATGTTACGTATATCATAGCACATCGACTCGGTCGTTTAACATGATATGTATGCCATAGCACATAGACTTGGTGGTTTAACATGTCACGTATACCATAGCACCTCGACTCGGTCGTTTAACATGTTACGTATACCATAGCACCTCGACTCGGTCATTTAACATGATAGGTATACCATAGCACCTAGACTCGGTCATTTAACATGTACACGTTTAGACTAAAACGGGTGAAATGGGTCAAAACGGGTGAAAGATGTACTAAAAAGTAAATTAGATGTTTATATTACACTTGTTTCACCCATTATAGCCCAAACATGTACAAATAAGTAACTTTATTGTTTATTTGAGTCATTTCACCAGTTTTGACCCATTTCACCTATTTTAGCCCAAACATGTACATATTTAGGCTAAAACGGGTGAAATTGGTCAAAACGGGTATGATATAAACGACATTCTTATTAGTTTACGTTTGGGGTGAAATGGTCAACTATAAGTTATTTTCATTTTGTGAAATTAACTTCATTGTTTTGTGTCTTTGAGAATGAGATGATCACGATCACGGAGAGCGAAGGACAAGAGATAAGGATGACTGATCAGCGGATTATAAGCCAAGTTTGGGAGTGAGTCGAGCATTCTATCCGGGTCGAGGTAGGCGGTTGTCGTCCGGTTCATCCTCGTCACGTTCTCAGAGCTTCACGCCAACCACCGATATCTCGGTCGGCATTCGCTAGGTATGTTGCGGCTAGTCAGCTTCAAGTTCAAGAGATGTATAATAATTTTATGAATAATAACAACACCACCCGCCGCCACCCGCCGTTCTTGACCCGAAGTCGGTTTTAGATCTTGATGAAGATGCTCTAACAAGAAGATGATGTCGGCCCTTCAGGTGAGTAGGAGATGTTGTTAGGTTGGTTTGTGGAACGTTTAATGCTTTTGAACAACTTATGTCGGTCGTTGAACAATTTAAGCTTATGTTGTTGTCGTTGAACAATTTAAGTTTATGTTGTTGAACAATTTAAGTCTATGTTGTCGTTGAACAAGTGATCATTGAACTTTAAGTGAATGTAATTTGTATGTTTTAAGTTATTATTTGTGTTGAATTGATTTGCGTTGAAATTCGAAAATCTGCTATGGAATAGGTCGAATGACACGGAAAAACAACTGGAAACAACTTGTACTGGTATGTGCAGTAGTTACACTAGCGACTACATGTAGTCGCTAAAGGTTCCATATGTAGTCGCTAAAAGTTATTGCTATTTTATGTGCAGAACCTTCTAGCGACTACATGTAGTCACAAAAATTAATCGCTAAAAGCATGGTCAAAAAGTCAACTATCTGTGTTGTTATGGGTAGTCGCTAAACGTAGTAGCTAAAGGTCGTCGCTAAAAGAACGAGGGAAAAATTAAAAAAACATATAGCGACTACAAAAATAGTCGCTACAAAGTGTGTCCTTAGAGTTTTTTGGTCAAATTTCAGAAAGTCAAAGTCAACAAATAGTAGTCGCTACAAAGCGAGAGCGGTAGTCACTACAAACCTGTAGCGACGAGGTATAAGAGATGGTAGTTTTTGAGATTACATGTAGTCGCAACAGGTTTATAGCGACTACATGTAGTGCTTTTAGCGACTACTTTTGTAGTCACAAAAAGCGGTTTTTGTTGTAGTGATGGAGTGTCACAAATTCAATATGCTACAACAAGTGTTACATGTTCACATTTTGAAGAGAAAACCGATATGTTGAAGGCAATTAGAAGCCCAATCAAATAGGAACCAGTCTATTAGTATTTCGTTTTTCTGTGTTTTTGCACACAATGGGAAAATCACTAAGCTAGATATTTATAAAGTATGAAAGTCGCTGTGAGTGTGTGAGCCACCAACTTAATGAAATGTCAGGAATAATGATGAAGTACGAGGACCCTACATTATACATTATTATGATTATTAAGTATCATCTAATTTATTCGTTTGAATTTTATCTACTTTAGTATCCCTTCCTTAGTTCCTTGTGATCCCCAAATCATCACATTCATTATTCTAAATGTGAGTAAATGACACTTAGCATGTCATAGGAACATACCCTCGGAACTTGAAACAAGTAGCGTATTCCCATCAACACCAGCAACTTTAGCTCCGTATAAAGTGACGATGTGCTTTTGATAATGGACCTCATGGATCTCATTCTGAAGATGGAACTTTGGGCTATCATCGCCACCTCTCGAGTTGTCTTTTCCATATATGTATAAAGAGCTTCCTTTTCTAGCAGCAGTTTTACAACCCACCACAGCTGATGCATCGTCATCTTTACAAGCCACAACTGATGCATCGTCAACAGCTGATGCATCGTCAACAGCTGATGCATCGTCATCAGCAATAGCAACACTTTTACAAGCCACAACAACTAATGCATCGTCATCAGCAAATGCTACTGCAGTTGGATGACATCCAGCTTTGAGAATGATGATGTCCATACTTGAAGCGACACCCACATGAAATATTCGGATTACACCATCATCACATGCTGCATGTACGTACAAACAACAAATAAGTCAGACAATAGCTCCAATTTTTTCGTAAAAAGTACACCACCGAGATAAACTATACTTAAAATTAATACTATATGACCAATTAAATGTGACTATTTTATTGTTTAGAAACAAATGAAAGGAAGCTACAAAGCATACTTGTTAGCTGCTAACATAAGTCAAACACTTAGACAGGAAAAAGAATTAAACAGAATGGATAGTTTGTCATAATAGCTGCTAGTCACCCACGATATCAAATGAATGATACTTGATATTCAAAATTTGCTTATTCTTAATAATTAGTTGAGCAACTGATTGAACCGCTCCAGCTAATAATATGGAAACAAAACATGTGTGATTAAGGGAAATAACAGCAGAAGTTAAATGGTTTATAAGCAGCACATGAGGTCACTCTCCCAACCTTATTTAGTTCATTTGGGAAAGCGTTTTTAGCATGCCCACATGGAAACTCACCTAAAGTGTAAATCTTTCTAGTCAATAGCCTAAGAGATTACCAATTTACAAAAAAAGATGTTACAGTTTGTAAATAGTTATACTGTTTTAATTTTTATCAGTAACAAAGTTGATAACATCCAATCATAATAGTGAATGCCGCCATGATTAAACATGGGTGCAGAAATGAGAGATGACACGGGTGAGAAAACAAAACTGGAAAAAAGGGACATGTGTATATTTAAGATACTTGTAACGATAATTACCAGTTGCCAATCGATATCCATCATCCGAGAAGCATATTCCATTAATGGAATTCTCTTGACCTATCAAAATTTTCAACTCTAACGGATGATGATGCTGGTCCACTTCCTGCATGCACATCCATCGTGGTATGAGTTGGGGAAAATTATTGATAAACAACTAATCTAAGACGAATCAAGAGCATCCACATACACTACAAATACACATTCACCTTCACACACATAAGCACATGCATCTAATACAACTACCCTGATGCTATCTGTTACTTAAGGAGCAACCAAGATCACATTAGAGTTTTAAAGTTATAATTTCTTCTACAACATGACGTTATACAGTGTGTCAAAATAAACCAGTGATTAGTGGAAACTTTCTAAACTTGGTAGCTTGTTTATAACCATAAGCAACCAGTTGATTCTTTATGTTGGACATCACATGAGGTAAACGACCTCAAAAAGATTAGGATTTGTGCCAAAGGAAATGTAATATTCTGGCCAAACATAAAATACTTATGCCTCACATTTTAGCTGTCAAATCTACAAGTTTGCAAACATCACAAAGGCCATGAAATATATACATAGGACCATGTTTGAGAGACCCGTGAGTTTTTAACAACACGATATCATGTTATGTGTATACATACATATGTACGCACATGTATACATAGGTTTATTGGTCACAATTGATCCTGATTGGAGGCGCCTTTCTGAACTTATAAGTAGCTTGCTCGAACCCATATGAGCATGGTGTCACCGGTGCAAGAATTGTCCATCTGAATTAGATGGTGTCACCAGTGCATCCGATTCAAACCTACAGTTGGCCTCACAAGCCGAGCATGAGTTGTTCCGGTTTCCCTTAGGCAAGACACAACTGGATAAGCCTAACATTTCTTTTGAAATTTTAGTCCTCGTCGATGACTAATTCTTAATGTGTAATTAATTTTGTGTGTGTGCGTGTGAGCGCCTAATTGTGACACATTGTCCCTTATAGGCCGAGATAGACCAATATGTAAACAAATGCTTTGTATGTACTTGATGCTATTGTGGATTTTGATTACAATGACGGAGGGGCTTCCAGAAAAGCATTGAAGTATATTACAAAGGATGGTTATATAAACCAATGCTGGGGTAAGCGTTCACACATCTTTTTCTTCTTTCTATGGAATTTTTTTCTAATAACATTCTTATTCTGCAATATTATGTATAACAAGTCAAAGTGGTGCTACCTTGATATAGAATCTGGAGATTATGAACTTTGGTCATACAATATAACTCAACGGTGAGTTTATAGCAATTCTCTAAAGGAGCTAGTGGCTTCACCCATGAGACCTTTAGCAGATGTAATATACGGATTTGGTAAGTAAAGTTGACACGTTATCGCAGAAGGATCCATGTTAATTATTGGTACAATCTAATGAAATATCTCCATTAGCACAACTAGTAATCTTGTTTATTACTCCATATATGTGATGTTCAATCTAAAGGGTCACTTATAAAAAAACAAGCTAGCTACTATGCTTATAGGAAGATGCTTCCAGTGTCTATCAATCAGCGTGTTTTCAGAAAATGCTTATATAGAAATCAACCCCCCATTAATGAATATCATACATAAAACATTGAAGCTAATCATCAAAAGTGAAATTAAGATAAATAAATTAAAGGTAATACATACATACCTCAACATCGCCCCTCAAAACAGGTACCAATAAGCGGTCGATGAAATGGTAAGTCACCTTTGAGTAGCCCCCTGCTCCCCATTTTCCCCCCCACGAATTTTTGATTTCTAAGATATGCTCTTCCTCATAAAGAGACGAGGTGTCTAATCCTGTTATGATTACCGCGTGGCCCGCCTCATTCGCGATCCTCTCCTCTTCATCATAATTAAATACCCGAGCCTCTTTCCCACGATCTCCAGCTCGTCTAAAAGGAGTCTCATTCCAAGCAAGAAGTGCCTCCGCGCGACCAAATCCTTCCATCCTAACCCCAGCAACTATAGGGTATTTCGGACCCCATGGCCCGAAATTCCATTTCAAAGCAGCTACAATCTTATCCCAACCAAACACCAGCTTTAAATCTTTTAATGTATAATGATGGCCCGATTGGTAGTTAGGTAACCCTGCTATGTGTATAAATTGATAGTTACAGTGTTGCTGTAACCCCAGGTCAGGGTTAAGAAGGCACTTATAGGCATCATTAAAATTTCGAACATGGCGCTCAAGTAATGGTTGAGGTGAAAAATCAACCATGTAACCATACTTGATCCTAAAAGTTACGGTTAGCGCGTCGGCCAAAGCAGTTGCTAAGCAAATGCCTTCGTTATCTTGGTTGTAGATTGTTTTAAACATAAGCCGAAGTGAACACCTAAACCTACGAGGGTCTCTTTCGACTATAACAAACTCCATTTCCATGGATTTCAACTTAACCTTACTTTTTACTTCGATCGGTGTAGCTAGGTGGTGTATTTATGATGAGGGTTTCCTTCTTTAATGTGATCGTGGTGTCAAAGGGGGTTGGAGGGTGTTTATTTAATTCGGGCTAAACGGATTGCTCTCATTGGGCTATCCCACTCTCAAGTCTCAAACATACACATATATCTGGGGACTTGGAGGAAATTAAGAATCTAGGGCTTGTTTGTTAATTTTTTTTTTTTTGTGTGTTTGTTTCATTAAGATGTTTTGGGTCACATCTTATTGGTAAGAGGTGGCTAGAAAGTCTAAATCTGAACGAAATAATGTTGTTTATTTTTGTATAATTGTCCGAATGATTTTAAGTGCTCGTTTTTGCAATTTGTTTATTAAACAAACGCAATGCGATAATAAGTAACTTATGTAAATATGAAACAAGGCTTTTTATCATAAATATAACATAATTAATAAACAATCAAATATATTATATAGAGTTTACAAAACGAATAAGAGATGGAAGACACTGTGCTCTCTTACTTAGTAAGATGGTATATGTCGAAAGTAACTGTCTTACTCAAAAAGAAAAAAAACAAGCAAAAGAGAAAAGTTTTATCGTCTGTCCCTATAACTTAAAGCGGTACAGAGTAAGAGAGCTAGTAAGATTTTTTTTTTTTTATAAAACAAACACACCCGTTATTTTAAATTAAGAGATGACTTAATGCAGACACTCTCAGTTTTATTGCTTATTATTTTCAGTCATCTTTCTCTATTTAGTCACAAACAAACAGTTTTAATATGACTTAATGAATTCAGTTTTTTCATATTAAGTCAATTAAGTCACAAACAAACACTACCTTAGAGGATTAAGTGGGGTGAATACTTTCAATTAAGCCATTTAGGTTGCACGGGTGTCACATTATTTTAACACTTACATTTTAAAATATGTCTCACTAACTAAACACAACACAATTATTTGAGCCCTACTCACCTCCAATTTTATTTTCTTTTTCATTTTTCTAAATAATCCAAATTTCATTCATTAAAATAAATGCAACTTTTATTTATAAATTGAAAAACTAAAACATAAATAATTAAAAACATAGACGTACGAAATTAAAAAAACTAAAACATGATTAGAGCTTTTATACTATGTAATTGTTGATGAAATTCTTGCTTAGAAGCAATGCTACCCACCACTTCTTCTCTTGTTGCCCTCAAGTAGGTTGTAACACGCACATATGCTTCGGTGGCCCTAGAAGCGTATGCAAACCATAACTGTTGATAGCCTGGTCGAGTGGCAATGAATGCACCCTCGTCAATTATTTTTAAATACCATAAATGATAAATTATGGAACTACACTGCTCTTGCTTGGTTTTCTTATTACATCCCCGTGATCTTCACTACTTAGTTACATACTCTTTCCGTCTTAAAATAATAATCCATGTTTCCTTTTTGGATGTACTTTTTATCACTTTATATTTTCAGTCATATTTCTCAATTAACACATTAACAAACAATTAAGCTATAGGAAAATTGTTGCAATCCATGCACAGTGATCATTAGAGTCAAATGTCTCAATTGGCGTGTCCTCCTTAGCATGCATGCCGATACAAGAATAGGAACTTAAACCAATTCAAGTAAATCTAAATATTGAAAAGTAAAATGCAATAACGTTAAATTAATTGTTTATACGTGTGGTACAAAGTACAAACAAACATCTAAAGTTTAAGCAAAACGAGCAAAATAAAAGATTCATAAAGCAACCATATAATATACTGATATATGCATGATCAAACTTAATTAGAGCATTAACGCTCAGTTCTCGAGTTAAAAAGGAAGAGGAAATTAAAGGAAACGGAAAGTATTTTGTGTTCTTGAGTCTTTTTTAAAGGAGGAAAGGGAAACGGAAAGGAAATAGAGAGGAAGATTTGACAAGTAAATATTCCTCCCACTTTTGAGAGGAAAGGGAAAGAAAACGGAACCATATGTTGTGTAAAGACTAATATGCCCTTTTTAAAACATTTAACATTAATAATTAAAGGGCATATATGTAATTTAACCAAGTTATTTTCCTTTTCCTCTCACTCAAGAACATGATTATGATTACTTTCCTTTTCCTTTCCTCTATCTTAAGAACATAACAACTAACACTTACTTTCCTCTTCCATTTCTTTTCCCTTTCCTATTCTTTTCCATTTCCCTTCCCTAAAAACTCGAGAACTGAGCGTAAGTGTAGTTACATACCGTTTTCCCAAATCAAAATCGCTTTAGCAATTCACATTTTACATTCACACACCAAAATTAACCCTTCTATAATGACTCAAGTCGTTTGTCATTTTTTGAGCCCCACCAATTTATTTTATTTTTTCAAACAAATTAACTTTTCGTTCATCAAATAAAAATATAAATTATTGAGCACTCACACAACAAAATAGCAGCATATCGGTTGATTTCAACACTTTCATATATTTTTCATCAAAACTTAACCGCATCTTTCACCACCACTTTAACTTCTCAGTTGTACTATAACTTTTCAAATCATAATATATTTACGTTTTTTATTTAGTACGTTTACGTTTTAATTATCTATATACCGTTTTTAATTTATGAATAAAAGTTTTACTTGTTTTTAATAAATAAAATATAACTGGTTGAAAGGTGAGGTACGTGGTGTAACTATTGTGGTTGAAAAGTAAGAGAGGGTAAGGGAATTAGGGAAGTTAAATGGAGAGAGGATTATGAAGTGACGCTAAATTGAAAGGTAAAGAAGTATAACCATTGTGAGTAGTCAAAACCAGTGTTGTAAATATCGGTCTTGGCGGCCGATATATCAGTGATATATCTCTTATCGGCGGTCCACCGATACGATATTTCACTTATCGGTCAAATTTATCGGTTGGTCAATATCGGTCAAATATCGGTCAATATCGGTTATATCGGTCATATCGGTCAAATATCGGTTAAATATCGGTCAAATATCGGTCAAATATCGGTCAAATATCGGAATATCGGTCAAATATCGGTTAAGAGTGGGAAATACATAACTAAATGCATATACAATGTAAAATTTGTAATATTTATATAAAATATATAATTAAAAATATTAAATATAAAAATAAAACTAATAAATATTTATAAATATGTATATAAAATATATAAATACCTATAAAAAAAATTAATTTCTTTATAATTTAGGGTCTCCGTTATATCACTGATATATCGCCGCCAAGACCGATATGGCGCTTGGCGGTGGTCGACCGCTGAGGGACCGCCAAGCGATATTTACAACACTGGTCAAAACCATACGCATTTATGTATGTTCAGTGGAGGTATTTTTTTTTTAAATGTTGTCTGTACATTGTAGATTTATTTTCAACAAAACATAAGGGTGGCTGTGTAGACTAGGGGTGAGCATACGACCCGAACAGACCGGACCAACCGTCGGACCGACCGAGACCGGACCGGACCGACCACATTCGGTCCGGTCCGCGGTCTCAGCTTTTGGACTAATTCGGTCTTCGGTCCGGACCAAAACCGGCTAATTTGGCCTTGTTGGACCGGATCGACCGAAGGACCGACCGGACCGAGACCGGACCGACCACAGTCGGTCCGGTCTCGGTCTAAGCTTTTTGCCAAAATCGGGTCTCGGTCCGGTCCGGTCCGGTTTTTGGACCGTGCTCATTGGATCATTTTTATCTTCTGATTTAAACTATCAATTTATTTTTTATATCATAGGAGAGTAATTAAATGTGGATGTGACATTGTGTAAAAAGAGTGGCTATAGGACAAGATGGGCATGGTTATTATTAATCTGATGAAAGGACATGATGGGGTGAACGAGGTATGGTCTTCTCATAGCAACTTTCTCTATTTTCGTTTGCACTTTTTTTTTTTTTTTTAGTTTAATGTAAGCGACTTATAATAATTTAGTCTAATTTAACTTTTTAACCTGTGCGGGTTATTAATACAATAATTTTCGGATATCCTTATTTAAACTATAAGCCATAAGTCGTCGTTGCATTAGTCGTTCATAAATTTATAAACTCATGTAATCATTTCCATACCGCAATAACACGTGTTTCTCTATTTATCTCTATTGTAAAAATCGGCCCAGACGGCCGATTAATCCTCGCATAGTCGCTGATCGCTCACTAAACGTCTTGATTTATCATAATCGGCCTATTTAATCGGTTTGGTCAAAGATCGCTTAAAAAATGGTCAACAAAACAATTAATCGGACAAAATCGGTCTAATTGAATTAATCGGACAAAATCACTTAAAAATTGGTCAACACATCGCTTAAGAATCGGTCAACAAACTGATTAATCTGTCAAAGATCGCTTAAAAATGGTCAACAAACCGAGTAATATCTATGTTTGACTTCGAACTTTGAAGAATTATGTATTATGTTTATATTTGAACACTTGAAATATTTGAACTTTGGTGCAGTATGCTTATCTCATACATATAATATAATATAATATCTAAAATTACAATTTTGTCCATAAAAGTTCCAATCTGATTAATCCTTGATTAATTCCCGCTTAACCGATTAATCGATAGGCCTTACCCGACCGCCTCACTAGCGCCGAGCGATTTTTATAACATTGCTATTTATATGTATTATTTCGTGCAAACATAAGTTTAATATATTTATTAATAATAGTTTTCATAGGTAACAATAATATTTTTTAGAACGGCAGAAATTTTATTAAAAAACTAGCAAGGAGCTAGAAAGAAATTACAAAGAGTAAACCACTAACGGGTTTTGAATCCAGTTATTCCAAGAAATATAAGACAATTTACTTCTAGAGGAATACCATCTAAAAGAGAGATCCACAATCTTATCAAAGAGCATGCTTCGAGTTGGTTGAACGGAACCAAAAATCACCTCGTTTCGAAAGTTCCAAAGAGACCAAAGAGTAACGCCACAAACGACTTCCAGAATATCTTTTCTGCTTGACGGCATGTGCAGCCCATCGATCCAAGAGAATAATCCGAGTAAACTGGATATGCCAATAGGGGAGAGATCCAACCAGTTTAAAGTACGCGTCCAAACTGCTTTCGCTAGGACCCAAAGAGTATGGAAAGTAAAGTCAATACCATTGTCACAATTCGGGCAGGAGATAGATTCCACCTCAATACCTTTACGACTAAGGTTCCATCTAGAGGGAAGACGGTCCCGAAGAGACCTCCAAATAAAGATGTTAATCTTTTTAGGGAGAGTTCTATTCCATCTTGTTACAATGCCATCTCCGGGAAGAATACTTGAATCTATCTCGGCGAGCACTTTTCACCGTGAAAAAGGAGAGTCAATAGACCGACCCAAACATCTTGAGATCATTTAACGAGACATCAGCAAGCATGTTTAGAAGAGAAGCCAATTGGATCGCATTTGTACCCCTTGAAACATTGCGAATCCAGTCAAGATGCCAACCGTTATCCCAACATTCCCTAATCAGACCATCTCTTCTAGTTGATAAACGAAAGAGCCGAGGAAACTGAGACCAAAGCGGGGTAGATCCAAAATAAGTATCATACCAAAACTTAGTGGAGGCCCCATTATTAACACGTCTTTGGATGGAGGAGAGAGGGATAAAATTCTTCTCATGCATACTATTGATAGAGCCAACGATTCTAGACCAAACACCTTTGATCTTTATGTGACTAAAAAATTAGCGAGAATCTTCATTCGGACCATGGATATCAACAATCACCGAGTCCGAGAGCTTGCGGATTGTTGAGAAATCTCAACGCCATTTTTAATAAGAGCATGGTTCAAAGAAAAAAGGCTACCAATACCTAAACCCCCTTTATCTTTAGAAGCGAGAGCTAGGTTCCAGGATATCCAAGAAATCTTTTTAAGATTTACATCGCTTCCCCAAAAGAAATTTGATCTAATCGATTCCAATTTCTTGTTAACCATAGAAGGCATAGGGAAAAGGGAGAAAAAGTATGTACCAATTGTGCCCAAAACCGAGGTGATGAGGGTAGTTCTACCTCCAATGGATAGAAGCGAAGCTTTCCATTTGGAGAGACACTTTGTGAACTTATCACAAATGGGATCCCAACTTTTTATAAGCGCCATGTTGCAATCAATAGGGAGACCTAAATAATTGAAAGGAGACACCAAAGCGTTACACCCGAATCGAAGCCAACAAACTAACTTCTTAAAAGGGACGCCAACGCCAAAAAGCTTGGATTTGTGATAGTTTATCTTCAAACCCGAGACCTTATGAAAACAATCCAAGATGGCAACCAGACTTTTGACATTATTACGAGACCACTGACCAATAAATAAAGCATCATCTGCAAAAAATAAGTGAGAGAGATTCAAAGAATTGATTTTGAAACCGTTGTAAAGCCCTGCAGACATAGCGTCTTCCATGGCGACATGAAGACCTTCCATGGCAATGATGAAGAGAAAGGGAGATAAAGGATCTCCTTGACGAAGGCCTCGATGAATATTAAACTCTTGAGTAGGGCTTCCATTGATCAAGATCGATGAAGAGGCAGATTTGAGGCATCCATCGATCCACTTGATCCAAGTATTGCTAAATCCCATGAAGCACATGATTTGAAAAAGATAGTCCCAAGAGATAGAATCGAAAGCTTTCTCGAAATCAATTTTAAACACCATAAGCTTGGACTTTTTATTCTTGCACCATTGGATCACTTCATTAACCATCAAAGGACCGTCAAGAATCTGACGATGCTTTATGAAAGCAGATTGTTCTTGGCTGATTATAGAATCAATAACACGAGCCAAACGGTTAGCCAAGATTTTAGAGATGATTTTGTATTGGGCCCCAATGAGACTAATAGGGCGAAAATCACTAATCACAAAAGGGATTAGAGGACTTTGGAATAAGGGTGATGAAAGAGGTGTTACAACCTCTAGGGATGATTCCAGATTTAAAGAAATTTTGAACAAAATCAACCACGTCTTTTTGAATCGTATTCCAGAATTGTTTGTAGAAAGCAAAAGTAAACCCATCTGGACCCGGGGATTTATCAGAACCACAATCCCATATAGCACATTTGATCTCAGTAACCGAAACAGGAGAATCCAGGAACATGTTTTGATCATTACTAAGAGAATTGTAAAAGTGACTCCTATTAATGATTTTAGATACCTCAATCTTTTGAAACTTCTGATAATAGAAAGAATGAAAGGCATCTTTAATCCTAATAAGATCGTCAATCCAGATTCCATCAACTTTAATACCTTGAATAGCTAAGTACCTACGTTTTTTATTGATAATCGTATGGTAGAATTTAGCGTTCTCATCTGCTTCGATACCCCACTTAATTTTGGCTTTCGAGAAAAGTGCGTGGATTCTTTATCTTCTATGTTACGAAGTTTGTCAATCCAGATGCTCGTTGGTCGTCAACCGGAGATCCGTAAAACGAGAGGTAATATTAGCATCATATTCACGGAGTTTTTGATGAGATCCTCTTTTCACAATTCAGGCAAGATTCCTATTCAAAGACCAATCCTTAATGACAGCTTTTAAGGCTTTCATTTTATTCTTGAAAGAAATAATAGGATTCATGCAATTAGTAGAATGACTAGCCCAGAAATCATTGATAATGGATTGAAGATTCTTATCAATGAGCCACGAGTTGTAGAACTTAAAGGGAGTTGGTCCGAAATCAATGGACATTGGCGAGAGAAAGATGGGCCTATGATCAGAAATATGACAGTCCAAAACAAGGGCAGTACACTTCTGGAACACCGGGGCAAAAGAGTTTGAGCAAAGAAATCGGTCAAGCTTGCTAAGTTTATCCCCTTTTTTGTTTAATCGAGTGAACAAGTGACCTCCAAGAGGAATATCCCAAAGATTATTTCCACGAATGAATTTATTAAAAGCATGAGCAGATGTAGAGTTAAAAACCGTACCAATCCTTTCGAATCGCGGACGAACCTCGTTGAAATCACCAAAGATCAAGTGGTGACCCGATTATTATTAATAAATTCAGTAATATCATTCCAAAGCTTTTCTTTATTGCTGGCTTCTTGAGGGGCGTAAACATTGATCATATAGCAGTGAGTACGTGATGCAATCGGTAACCTTCAACAACAAGGAAATTCTCTGACATGTAGTCATTTCTTTTTTGGAAAACATTCGGATCCCATATAGAGACCAAACCACCTGATTAACCGTGAGAGGGACGCTCCACATAATCAAACTGAAAGTTGCCCCATGAACTTTTTATTTTGAAAGGATCTAATTTAGAGACATGGGTTTCTTGAATGCCAATAAAAGAAACCTTATGTTTATTGCAAAGTTTGGCGATAGCTTTGCATTTATTCGCTCCTAAACCACAGGAATTGAAAGACATGATATTCATGATTTACCATGATTTTCACCAAGACTATCGATGTATTTCTTGAGGTCATTTTTACTTCCCTCCATATCGTATCCCAAGACCTTACCCATCTCAATATGTGAGACAAACGCTTCAATCATAGACCCGTGATTATTGAAAGATTTCGATTGAGACTTACTGATTCTTGAGATCTTAACAGGAGCAGAAGAAAAATGAGAGGTTTGTTTAAAGCTATGGTGAATGTTCTTTGAATTGGAATTCTTGTTGTTACTATTCAATGCTTCAAATCCAGGTGGTTTTGAAAGCGAGTTTGAATCTTCTTTTTGTGCTTCATTTTTCGACATAGGAGAGTGTTGCATATCAACAAACGGATCCTCTTGTTTCCTGCCAATGTTTTCGGGTTCAGCGCCATCAGACCATTGATTAGCAACGAACTAAAGTATTATTAAAAAACCTCCTCCACTTTTAAGTCTTGTTTTTACAAATTTGACGTTTTAATTTTTAGCACATTTTATAAATTTAGACGAAGTATATAGTTTGGCCAAATGAGGGTTTAACTTTGATTCACGTTGCTCGATTTATCACGTGTTAAAATGAAGTAACCTGATTGGTTTAAGTTTTTTTTTAGTCGAATTATTTTGTCAAAATTGTTCTAAAAACATGCAATTCTTTTATTTATTATATAATAGAAGATTTAAATACCAATGTTATTTTTCTCTCAATTGAATATCAAAAAGATCTTGTAAGGGTTATAATAGTAGGGGTTTTTTTTTTTTTTGAACGTAAACATGCATTAAAGAAAATCAAAAATCCGTACATATCACTCCTCGAAAGTGAGGTAAGTTCTTCAGGGAAATTGACATCCCACCTAAATTCTAAAGAGTTTGAACGCATAATGGGCAATCCAGTGAGCAACTTGATTTCTTCCTCGGTTAACCCATGAAAAGGATATCTGCATATTTTTTGCCCATAAACGAATGTCCTTCACTAGAGCAGCTAATATTAAGTAGCATAAATGATAAATTATAGAACTACATTGATCTTGCTTGGTTTTCTTATTACATCCCCGTGATCTTCACTACATACATGCCAAATAAAAAAATAAAATAGTACGAGCAGCTTAAAAAACAAATTGTTCGAGTCATGTTGAAACTTACATGCGTTGTGATTAAAAAGTGTTGTTTTGTATTCTGGGATTTGATATTACGATAATGGACATATCTTTTGACAGGAAAATATGGTCATAAAACATGGTGAAAGACAAATAGTGAATAGTAAGAACGAGCGGTAATCCCGCGCGTTGCTGCGGAAGTGTTGTGACCCCGTTATATTTTTATGTAACGGTCCTTTAAAGTTTAATTATGGTACATCGTTAGTTTTTGAAGGACCTAATTTGCAAAGACAATTAAACCTTAGGGACTATTTTCGTTAAATGGCTATACATACTAATTAATGCTACAAAGGACTTACTTTGCAAGGGGCACTTAAACCTTAAGGACTATATTTGTCAAATTGCTCTAGATAGTAATTAATAGAAACTTACAAAGGACTTAGTTTGCAACGATAACTAAACTTTAGAGACTATTTTTGCCATTTTGATATAAATAGCAATTAATGTTTAGGAAGTTACTGTAGCATCAACTTTCCTCCCCATCTTTAGTATATATATAAATAGGATTGAAAATCATGTCAAAAAGCATTGTGAGAATGGTGTTGCTGCACATGACTCAGATTTTCAAATTTGATTTTTATTTACTTCTTTGTATTAGAAATAAAAGTAAACTACACCATTCGTCCTTGTGGTATACGTTGACCATCAAAGATCGTCCTTTGACCAAAAAAATTGCACCGTTAGTCCTTAACTGCGAAACGTTACTCAACGTTGGTCTTTCACTTTAACGGGTCACACTAACTCTCGTTATTTACTAACACGTGATACCCCAAGTGAGGGTATTTTGGTCTTTTTGCTCCATCCTTTTGACTTCATCTTTTTCATTTATGCTTATCTTTTATCCATCATCATCACCCACCACCAACTCATATACTTTCTTTTTTCTTCTTTCATCTTCTTCCTAATCACCAATCAACCACCGATCCAAATACAATACTTTCTTTTTTCATCATCTTCACTCGGCACCACCCCAAATACATCACCAAAACATTAAACCCGCAATTAACTTTTACATATTTAATTGTAAACTCATATAAAATAATACCCAAAATAATTTACATGTAAGCACATGTTCACATTCCCAATCTGATATAAAAACCCAATGATGCCACTTATTATTCTTTCACATACATTAACTACTACGATCTAAACAAAACTACAAAAATAAATGTAATCAAGTAATGAAGAAAATGGGTTTTTGGATCTATTCAAGGAGCCACGACACTATCATAAACCTTGATCCATTTCGTGGTGCGGGTCGACGGTGATGGTGCGGCTCAGCGGTGGTGGTGATGCGTGTCGACGGCGGTGGCTGAGAAGGATGGTGGTGGTCTTATGGAGGTTTCGATCTGGTTGGCCGTTTCATGGGTCTATGGTGAGGGTGGTGGTTGATGAAGGTTTTGAAGAAGGTTTTGATGATGGTTTTGTTGTTTTACTTTTAAAGGTTTAGGATCAAAGGATTTGATGAAAATGAAAATGAAGATGTAGAAATGGGTTATAAGAGTTTGATGAAATTGAAGGGCCTGAAATTAATGGTGTCTGAATGTTATGTAGAAGATGAAGTAGATACTGATGATCTATGCATATGAAATGGTGGAGACTTTATATAATAGAGATGAAAGCTGAAAAGTTGTTCCTTTTGATTATATGTTTTGTGATCTTTAGTACACTGGTAAAGAACTTGAAATCTGTTTCTAATTATACTTTAGGCCTTTAAATATTACTATGTTTTTAGGATTAAAAATGTTGGATTTTTTGGATGGAAATATGCTCTTGTGTTTATATGATTGTGTATATATATGTGTGTTTGGATATTAGAGGTATAAAATTTTTTGGGTGAAAATCGTTATAGAGAAAGCCACAGATTTGTGGTTTTGAGTTTATAAATGAAACCAAAAACTCATCGAGGCTGATTTTGTTGGTAGTTGATTCTTTCGATGAAGTTATATGAATTAAGTTGGTTAAAGATTAAAGTTCTTGATTTAATTTAATTATTATTATTATTATTTTTTTAAAAAGGCTTTTAAAGCTTATGATTTCTGGAGAATGTGGAGTTTGTGTTGATGAATAAGTGGAGAAGATGAAGTAAAGAGAGAAGTAATAAAAAGACCAAAATACCCTTGCTTGTGTAGATTTAACGCCCGTTACTCACGCCAGTTAGGGTAAGGGACCAACGCTGAGTAACGTTTCGCAGTTAAGGACTAACGGTGCAATTTTTTTGGTCAAAGGACGATCCTTGATGGTCAACGTATACCACAAGGACGAATGGTGTAGTTTACTCTAGAAATAATTGTAGGTTAAATATTACCTATCTTTTAACAAATAATCTTACCGTAAATGCTTGTAAAGACATATACGCGTACATTTATTAAAAGTAAGTAAAATATAGTTTAAATAATGTGTTCTTTTTTGTTTGTAACAGATGAACCGTGACACAAAGTGAATGAAAAAAATTGGACGGAGGTGGTGATTGTACTATTGTCTGGTACACTTTTAAGAAATTAAACGATACTACAAACAAAATTTTAAAGGACCAAGTACATTTAAAAAGAAAGTCAAGAATTTTTAACAAAACTAACTCTACGACACATCGACACGACAATACATGGGTGTTACGAGACCCGCCCTGGTTTATACTATATAAATTAACACGTGGAATCAAAAGCCTGTTATAGTACTTTGTAAGCACATACGATTAGTTACTAACGAGAAATTAGGCTACTGCATGTTGCGTTATAAGGCATAGTGATGTGTTTGTGTAGTGTGTTTGAGTGTGTTTTGGTTTTTGTGTTTTGTTTTTGGTTGCCGGTGGAGCCGAGCAATATGATTTTATTGTTTCCTGAATCAAAGTTTCCCCGAAATAGTAAAAATTTCAACTCGGGGAAACTTTAATTCGGTAAAGAATATAACTGCTTATTATAACAGAATATTTCGGTAAATATCAATCTCATAGCTACTAGCTGTGCATTTCTCTATTCTTTTGCATAATGATTCCTTTACCAATGTAATTAGTGATTTATATAATTTCAAGTTATATTTTTAGAATTTTATTTTAACAATAAGCAGTTATATTTTTACATGTCATAGTAACAATTTTGTTTTTTTGCATTTGTAAATACTTTCGAATTACATTATTTTTATAATTAACAATGACAAGATATTCTCAGAGAAAAGAAAAAAAAAATAGTCGTAGTGTTACCTCTTCTTCATTCTTTGTTTGTTCTCGAAAGAACCAATCGAATTATTTAATTAAGGAGATTTATGATTTTTCTTTTTGAATTACTATTTTTAATGTTCGTGTATGCATGAGTTTGAGATTTAAGTGCAACTAATAGTTATATTTTGATTAAATTCATGCGACATGTACTTATAATTCATGTTTTCATTTGATGACACACAAAAATTTGAACTTAATTTGTGATTGGGATTGTGCGGAAACATGAGTGTTAGTAGTGTGTTACTCATTTTCGATCTTTTGACCAAAGCATACCTTATTCTTCTCATTAAGTTTTTAGATATGAGTCATATTTAGTTTAACATTTTAGTTTAATGTACGAGACTTATAATAATTTAGTCGTATTTAACTTTTTAACATGTGCGGGTTATTAATACAATTATTTTTGGATATCCTTATTTAAACTATAAGCCATAAGTTGTCGTTGCATTAGTCGTTCATAAATGTATAAACTCGTGTAATCATTTACATGTCGCAATAACACGTGTTTCGCTATTTATATGTATTATTTCGTGCATATACATAAGTTTAATATCTACCTATTATATAAGTAGAAGAGCAATTTTGACTGTAGAGCCTTCAGAAAAAGACACGTCGGCATCTGTAGAGCCTTGAAAAAAAGGCACGTCAGCGTCCGGTATTTAGCTAATGTTCTATGTCAACTTGCTTCAAGCAACCTTCACTCTACGGTCATTTTGCTTGCAACAACCATAAAGGACAACCCCTACTCTATTGCACCTACTAGAGTTACCAACTACTTCCACTTTCACTCCCTCACGCCATCCTACTTCATTTCTACACAACATCCATTTCAACAATCCCCATCCTCATCTACATCAATCAGATAACTTTTCTATATCTTCATCTGATTCATCCCAACATTTTCATCTATATTGTGAAATTGTTTTGACTGATGCTCATCAGTCATCACTTTACATATATAATACTCTTTATTTTTAGTGCATTAGTTTTTGATTATTAAATTTTACTTATCGGCTCAAAATCTCGATTTGAAAATAAAATGTATATTTCTTCATTTCACGCTCCACCTGTCATTATATCTTCAATGTTTTTGTTCATAATCACATCTCAATTTTATTTTTTTTATTTTTTATTTATTTATTTTTTTTTTAATTTTTTATGAAACAGGCAATAGCAGGATTGACGATGTTAATCTTTAAGTTTCACTCATTTCAGCCGCAAGTTTTGTTTGCTTTTTATATACAGCTCTTGTTATCTTGATAAAAGTTGAGATTTATGATTGGGAAAAATATATGAAAAATGTCTCAAGCTATTTAGTGCGTGCATGTTTAGGTAAGCTTATTTGAGAGGCTCGATAATTTTTTTGTATTCAAAAAGCTTTAAAGTACTTTGAGGGCCCGTTTGGTTCAGCAGAATCCTAAGGATTCTGGTGGAATTGGAATCCAATTCCATTTCATAACGTGTTTGGTTGAAAAATTTTAATAATTTGGAATCTGAATTCAATTCCTTACTGTGTTTGGTTGGCAAACGGAATGGAATGAAATTCCTTAAAAATCCCATATATATGGAATTCAGCATTCCATGGCAATATAAGAAGTATTGTTTACAATTCCATGGAATTCATGATGATGATGATTATGATGATTATGATTGTGATGATGATGATGATGATGATGATGATGATTATGATTATTTTAATTTTAATTTTATTTTATTTTTATAAAAACCATCACTTCATTAGAAAATCAAAAGGATATTATAAAAAGTTTGTGGGAAACCGAGACACTAGTTGGGCTCCCACTCCTTTCTGAATACAAAAATTTAGCTTATGAAAAATAAAAGCCCCACTCTTGACATTATTTAAGTGGTTGACATCAATAGTCTTGATACGTGAAAGTGTATCCAAGGCTTCCGCATCAAGCTCCCTAAATGTGGACGATCATTTAATTATTATTGTTATTTTAAACGATCATTTAATTATTATTATTATTATTATTATTATTATTATTATTATTATTATTATATTTTATTTTTATTATTATTATTTTTATTTTAAACGATCATTTAATTATTATTATTATTATTATTATTATTATTATTATTATTATTATTATTATTATTATTTATAAACAACCACGTTATTAAGATTTAAAAATTATTATTTGATTAAAATTGAATAAAAATTATTATTTATTTAAAAAAACTATTATTATTATATTTAAAAATTATTATTTATTTAAAACTAAATATAATTTATTTATAGCTTACTTTTTTTAATTTATACTTTAAAAAATACAATTGTATTTTATATAAAAAAATATTTATTTAATATATTAGTTTATATAACATTATTTAAAAATTATTATTATTATTTGATAAATAATTTATTTATTAAATAATATTTAGTTTATTAATCTTAAACTAAACAAAATTTTAAATATTTTAATATAATTGTTTTTTTCATTTCATTCTTCCAACCAAACATGCGCTAGTATTTGCAAATTTCAATTCCGTCAGATTTTAAATCCTACGGATTTCAATTTCTAACATTCCATTCCTTCACATTCCAATTCTTTAAACAGATTCCAATTCCGTCAAAAACATTCCGCGAACCAAACGAGCCCTGAAGGTGTTCGGGTAAGCTTATTTGTGTGAGCCTTAATTTTTTTGGTGGGAAAGAAGCTAATAAGCATAGGCCTCTTGATTGGTGCAAAACCGTCAAGTTATCTCACACAAGCTAGCCACTTGTGAATGGCTAACCGTAAGAAACTTAAAACAGTTCAAACACTAATGCAATTAAGATCAGAGGAATATAGTGGATTCCTGGGTCGTTAAGTCCCACGGAGGATGAATGGTGTTAAACAACTTCAGATGTCGAATAATCACTAAAGATAGTGATCAGTAAGGATTTTGGAATATTTATACCTAAAGAGACAGTTTATAAATTACAGCGACTTAAATGCAAATTAAAGGAAATTAAAAAGTTAAAATATATTAAATAAACGCTATCACTATTTTTACAATGATGTTTTTGTGATTTTATAAAACAAAATAACTTAAATAAACTATTTTAACTAAAATGTAAACTTAAATTACCTAAAAACGTAACTTAAAATGAAAACGTGCGTTATTTATAAAAATTACGCGAGTGCGCAAGCAAAAACGTAAAATTTATGAAATAAAAGTCCTACAAGTGTAAAAACAATTTTCTTACGTAGTATATGACAAAAGAAAATTTTAGAAAAAAGATTTATTTTTTTTTTTACTTTTATATTTTTTATTATGAATTAAATAAGTTTTTACACTAATTAAATGTTTAAAAATACTAAAACTATTAAGAAAAATCTGAAACTTTTTTACAAAATACTTTATACTAATACAAATTTATGAAAAATACAAAAGTTGCAAAAGCTAGTTTAAATAAGCTAGAAATAAGCTAAATTAACCAAATAAGCTAAACGGGACAAAGAGGGGTTATATATTAAATTGTGCACGAGATAACCAGTCAAAGACTCAAGGGCAACTGCTATCCAGGTACACACTAACGCTCTCAAAGGTGGGAGGTCTCGGTTCGAGCACCTCCCCACCTTTTGCAAAACATTTTATTTTTTGATTTTCTTTTGCAACTTATTAAGCACAAGAAAATAAGCAATTTTTACAACTACCACTTTTTATGAAAATGACTAATAAGCTCAGTTTTGAGCTTATTATCTTATGATGGCTAGAAAATGGATTTAAGCACAAGATTTTAGCCAAGTGGCTTAATAAGCTGAAAATGAGCAAAGGCTAATTGAAATAAGCTAAACTAATGATTATAAGCTAAAATGAACACTGAATAAACACAATTGTTTATGAAATAAGCACTACAAATTCAAATAAGCACTTGTACTAAAACTGAGTAGCAAACAGGTCCGACTAGCCAACTTCGGGCCTTGTGGGGCCCACAGGATAGATTGGAAGTCCAAACAAAAGGTGAATCCAATAAGCTGAGCTTATTGGCTTTTCAAAAAGCTAAAGTACTTACTGTTTTGTTCACTGGAGAGCTTTTGAGAAGCTTATTAAAAAGTGGAAAACACTGAATGCTCAGTGGACTAGATGAAATGGACAAATATAAAAAGCTATTGCAGGCTTATCAAATAAGCTACAAATGGAAAAATAAAACTTGGAGCCTTGAGTCAGCTAGATGAGCTTCTCAAAAAGCTAAAACACATAAGCTAGAGGCCATGAATAAGCTCTCTAAGAGCTTGTGAAATGGGGTACCTACAACGTGCAGCAGGGGCACTCTTTTTGACAAGGGGTCTTAAATAAGCTAAGTAATAAGCTAGTAAATAAGCATTTTAGAAAATATAAAAAATACTAGGTTAAAGATAAGCAACTCTATTTTAATATCCTAGAAACTCAAATATTGAAACTTAATATATAATCCTATATAAAATAATCTATTTTATTCAAAACGACCAAGGAAAATTTTGACTTTTTACTTACTATACTAAGTTGACTTTTATGAGATTGTAATTGATCCTAAGCACTGATATTGATGTATTAAGGTGTATTAAGACTAAATTGAGCAAGTATAACAACTTATTAACACAAAACCATGATCATAGAACTTAAAAATCCAACAGTGAACAAGACAGATATGATCAAATGGTATTTTGACTTTTTAATGATCAAGCACTGGTTTTTCTTGTTTCTTTGAGTTATTATGGACCAATGAGACACAGCACAACAATGAGCAATAACACAAAAACTCTTTAACTCAGTTAAACAAGCTTCCCCAAAGTCCTTATTGAGGCTTTTGATGTTTTCAAGGCAAAACACAGATTTGGACCATGTAATTGATTGCAGACCTAATATAATCACTTACTAGGACTAAAGGAACACTAATCAACATCATTAACATCATAAAACTGAGGTATAACAACTATGATCTTTTGACTGTTAAAATGAGATTTTTGATAACTATAAATTTAAAAGAACAATCAACTGGTTTTATTGCTTAATTATATTTAACTAACACTAATGAACATGAAGACACAAGTTTTTAAGCTTATAAACACTTAAACAGTAGAATGCCAAATTGGATCAAAAGAGCTTACAAATGGATTCCAAATGAAAAATGATACCCAAGGTCTGAGAACAGATCCTATAGCTTCCCAAGAAGCACTAAACCAATAAGCAATCCAAAATCAGCTCTTCACCAGTCTTCTTGTACCTTCTTCATTGATTTTTTATTTTCTCACTATTTTTTAGTATTTTTATGATTTTTCTGTTTTTAATTCTAAACTGCTTTTAAAAGTTTCTAATAGCTTTAATAAGCTATTTAGGAGCTTATGTGATCTATTTCAGTCCTTAATAACAACAAATAACAATATTTGCATAAATTGAGATTCTTTTGAAGTTGAGATTTCACATAAACTGTGAATGAAAAGGAAACTTGAAATTTATGATTGATAAAGATTCACTTATACTTAAAAACACTTAAACAAGAACTTGAAGGTTTAAACATACACAGGAAAGCTTGAAAATATTAAAACGACATAAGCTTAATTAAATTATGTCACAATTCTCATTTTCCGGTCATTTCTCATACTCCATATTCATCATTTCATAACGATTCATTCATGATTTTTGCATCTCACCTTAAACGCGTAAATTTTATATTAAATAAACGTTATCGCGTGAGTTATTATTTTGAACATTTAATCCGTTACTTTCAAAAATGATCCCAATATATTTTTATACTTATGTTTAGTTTATAAAAAAAAAAAAAAAAAAAAAACTATATTTTGACTTTACCTAGTGTTTTAAATTTATTTGGTATATAAATCGTTAAAGTTATATTATTATGGCGTTTTTTAAAAACTACACGAAAATTTTTATATCACTCAAATTTCACAAGGAATGTATTTTTACAATTTTTATAATATCATTATACTCTATTTTGATCTATTAACAATTACTTTTACCTAAAAACTACCATTTACCTTTACTTGTACATTTTCCTACACATCTTACTTATACACTTTATCAAATATTTACACAAGTATATTTAGAAAAAAAATATATATATATATATATATATTGGGAAGCAATAGCCCCAAAAATCCGGCCCTATGGGGTTGGCATTAATGAGTTGGTGAGAAAAATTGTTACATGTATAGATATAAACACAATCTTCAATTATTTCATTCATTCATCTCATACATTATTCAAGTAGTAAAACTTTTTGCTCTCTTTGTTCTTCACTCCATAAAACCGGTTCTACAAGGTTTTTACAAGGGATTACAAAGTTTTTCTCAAGCTCAAGTTAATTACAATCTAGATCACACTCTTTATAAGGTTTTGAAATAAAAACCTAGAGTGATTAAGTTTAACCTTGGTTCTTTGCACCTCATCATAGTACTTGTAAGCATATCATTTACATATTTCATGTTTCCTTTTCATTTCATATTTATCTCTTCATTTTTGGTGCAAGCATGCAAGACTTGTGTTGTTTATACCATTTTCCATGATTTTTAGAGTTTTATATATATAAGGTCATCCTATAATTATCCCCTTGGTATATGTTGGTCTTGATGATGTCTAGGATCCCATGACACCCTAAGAAGGTGTATGGTAGGATTAGAATAGCTTTGGAGTTGATTTGAAGGGATTGGAATAGGGTTAGTACGAGAAAAACTATTTTCGACAAGTAATAAAAGTGTTCTGTCCTTGTTTTGATTTTCTGGAAAATCCGACTGTAGGCACGAAATTTTGGCCTAGATATTTAGAAAATATACTTTAAAACGAATCCGTGGCCTCTTGAACGGAGTAAAACGGAGTTATAACGAAGAAGTTATGGGTTTTACAAGTTTGACGACGAAATATATATTTTTTCTGAAATTTCAGCATACTATTTTTACTTTATTCGAGTCAAAAAACGAGCCTTAAGCTTTACAAATTATTTCGACTTATCAAAAATATATTAGTATACTTTGATACGAAGCTAAGGACGTATTATACGTAGAAAACGGATTTGAAACGACAAAGATATGCACGTTTTCATAAAATTGCCGTAACTATTATTTTCTGAAAAACTATATTATTTTTACGAGACAAGTATTACGGTAACTAAAACGACCATGTTGGAGGCTGTTTTTAACTATGATGTGGAACTTTTTGGAACGAAATGTCTTCTAATAAAATCGAGATCACCAAGCATATTTTTCAAAACGACCAACCGTTTGTATAGCGGAGTTGTAATAAATTAATTACGATTGCTTAAACTTTGCCGAAACTCATTTTTTTTACACAACATTGGACAAAATCACCATCTTTAACCCTTATTATCTTTATGTTCGAGACCTTTATGACGAAAACTCTTGAACTGAAACTTTTAGATTTTGATACAAACTTTCCAAAACCGTCGAGTTCGTTTTCTAACGATCGACGTACACCGTTTTACGACTAGTTTTTCGAAGCCATTTTTGTCACTTTTATGAAATTTCCGACGACATTGTTTTACGACGAAAAGTGATAATTTCACTATAAATCATTACAAAACCATTGTAGGATGACATTTTGACGTAAATAATTGTAAAGTGATTTTTGGATGGTCAAGACGTCAAAAGTGTATTTTTTCGACGAAGAGTATTATTTTTTTCAAAATTCACAAGTGGTATAAATAACATACGAAATGCATGCATAACATTACATCATAACTCATTGAGTATCATATCATTCATTTTAGGTCGCGGATAGTTTCTGAGCCTCATTTTCTTGCACTTCATTTTGTTAGCATATCAATCACACCAGGTGAGTTCGTAGCCCCACTTTCTATTACTTATTTGTCTTACAAACTCTTTGGGGAAGATACATGCTCAAACTATTTTCATTTACTTTCACAAATACTCTAAACGTTTACTGATTACCGTGAGTTTTCATAGCCCCATTTTCAATTGTTTTAATGCTTTTATTAAACTCTTTGGGGAGATACATGCTCATCAACTTTTATGACATTCATGATTATTTGAAACTACATGTTTATCCGAACTGAATGTTTAGTCATACGAAATATGATTTGCCATGCTTAGAATTGTCATATCAAAATTCATTGGGTGATGGTCTTGGTATATTCATTGGACTGATGGTCTTGGTATATTCATTTGACTGATGGTCTTGGTATATTCATTGGACTGATGGTCTTGGTATATTCATTGAGCTAATGGTCTTGGTATAATCAGTGAACTAATGGTCTAGGTAGAATCATTGGACTAATGGTCTTGGTACAATCCTGAATCATTGAACATAAACTATACATATTTTGGCAATGGGTTGTAAACACACAGGTTGCAAGTTTTGTATGGGGAACTTGGGCTGAGTGGATTTGCAATGCCTTTCTTTATAAACGATTTTGAAAGTCTTTACATTTCAACACAAACTCTATGAACTCACTCAACCTTTGTGTTGACACTTTTAGCATGTTTTATCTCAGGTATCTAAGGCATTCACTTCATGGCATGCATTTGGACACATCATGGAGTCGCGATGACGATGCGTCTCACTTGGGTTTTACGTACTTTAAAACATCGTTTGAATTGTAACAAACTTATTTCCGCACAAGTTGATTTTCATTTTGTAAACTCTGATTGTTTTATTAAATCAAACGATGTGTTTTCCAAACGACACTTTAGGTCGTTCAATATAACTGTGATTTTGATGCTATGACAGATCAATCCCGGAATTCCATTCCGCCGCAAAAACAGGTAATTTGGGGTGTGACAGATTGGTATCGAGCTTCATTATAGAGAACTAGGTTGCATCATTGACCCTAGACTATAACTACATCATCATAGCATCTCATCATATCATTATAAGTGCATATTCTTTATACATGCGAACTTATGACTCAACACCAAACATCATATGAGTCGATTAGTCCAAGCATTGCATAGTTACTCCTAAATTATACATAGCATGATCACCTATGTCTAATTCAGGAAGAATCATGCAATGAAGGGAGTAGTAGTCTCATATGAGTAAGCAATTCCGTAATCGAGCCAAATTTTCAAAAGATTTTCTTCAAACCACTTGTTTCCAGGTTTGATCCGTGGCAGTTCTTGTTTGATGAGTTGCAAGGATCAAGCTAGAAACAAGTTGTTACCTAAACCGATTTAGCCTAATCGTATGACAGTTCTTGTTTGATGAGTTGTGGGATTAAGTAAAAATCGGTTACCAAAAAGTCTTTTAAAAATTTTGCTTGAGAATGGGAAAGCCTGCCTCATCGAGCCTAATCATAAGGGAGCATGTCTTTAGAATGAGATATAGTCACGACATATGCATGAGCATTGACATAATCATTTAGACCATACATGAGCATAAACTTTTAGAACCCTTGTCGCGTTTTGAGCCATAGTATCATTAATCGAATCACGAGGACGTGATTCCGCTGACATGGGAAGAATGTCACAATTCTCATTTTCTGGTCATTTCTCATACTCCATATTCATCATTTCATAACGATTCATTCATGATTTTTGCATTTCACCTTAAACGCGTAAATTTTATATTAAATAAACGTTATCGCGTGAGTTATTATTTTGAACATTTAATCCGTTACTTTCAAAAATGATCCCAATATATTTTTATACTTATGTTTAGTTTATAAAAAAAAAAAAAAAAAACTATATTTTGACTTTACCTAGTGTTTTAAATTTATTTGGTATATAAATCGTTAAAGTTATATTATTATGACGTTTTTCTTAAAAACTACACGAAAATTTTTATATCACTCAAATTTCACAAGGAATGTATTTTTACAATTTTTATAATATCATTATACTCTATTTTGATCTATTAACAATTACTTTTACCTAAAAACTACCATTTACCTTTACTTGTACATTTTCCTACACATCTTACTTATACACTTTATCAAATATTTACACAAGTATATTTAGAAAAAAAATATATATATATATATATATTGGGAAGCAATAGCCCCAAAAATCCGGCCCTATGGGGTTGGCATTAATGAGTTGGTGAGAAAAATTGTTACATGTATAGATATAAACACAATCTTCAATTATTTCATTCATTCATCTCATACATTATTCAAGTAGTAAAACTTTTTGCTCTCTTTGTTCTTCACTCCATAAAACCGGTTCTACAAGGTTTTTACAAGGGATTACAAAGTTTTTCTCAAGCTCAAGTTAATTACAATCTAGATCACACTCTTTATAAGGTTTTGAAATAAAAACCTAGAGTGATTAAGTTTAACCTTGGTTCTTTGCACCTCATCATAGTACTTGTAAGCATATCATTTACATATTTCATGTTTCCTTTTCATTTCATATTTATCTCTTCATTTTTGGTGCAAGCATGCAAGACTTGTGTTGTTTATACCATTTTCCATGATTTTTAGAGTTTTATATATATAAGGTCATCCTATAATTATCCCCTTGGTATATGTTGGTCTTGATGATGTCTAGGATCCCATGACACCCTAAGAAGGTGTATGGTAGGATTAGAATAGCTTTGGAGTTGATTTGAAGGGATTGGAATAGGGTTAGTACGAGAAAAACTATTTTCGACAAGTAATAAAAGTGTTCTGTCCTTGTTTTGATTTTCTGGAAAATCCGACTGTAGGCACGAAATTTTGGCCTAGATATTTAGAAAATATACTTTAAAACGAATCCGTGGCCGCTTGAACGGAGTAAAACGGAGTTATAACGAAGAAGTTATGGGTTTTACAAGTTTGACGACGAAATATATATTTTTCTGAAATTTCAGCATACTATTTTTACTTTATTCGAGTCAAAAACGAGCCTTAAGCTTTACAAATTATTTCGACTTATCAAAAATATATTAGTATACTTTGATACGAAGCTAAGGACGTATTATACGTAGAAAACGGATTTGAAACGACAAAGATATGCGCGTTTTCATAAACTTGCCGTAACTATTATTTTAGAAAAACTATATTATTTTTACGAGACAAGTGTTACGGTAACTAAAGCGACCATGTTGGAGGCTGTTTTTAACTATGATGTGGAATTTTTTGGAGCGAAATGTCTTCTAATAAAAATCGAGATCACCAAGCATATTTTTCAAAACGACCAACCGTTTGTATAGCGGAGTTGTAATAAATTAATTACGATTGCTTAAACTTTGCCGAAACTCATTTTTTTTTTTTACACAACATTGGACAAAATCACCATCTTTAACCCTTATTATCTTTATGTTCGAGACCTTTATGACGAAAACTCTTGAACTGAAACTTTTAGATTTTGATACAAACTTTCCAAAACCGTCGAGTTCGTTTTCTAACGATCGACGTACACCGTTTTACGACTAGTTTTTCGAAGCCATTTTTGTCACTTTTATGAAATTTCCGACGACATTGTTTTACGACGAAAAGTGATAATTTCACTATAAATCATTACAAAACCATTGTAGGATGACATTTTGACGTAAATAATTGTAAAGTGATTTTTGGATGGTCAAGACGTCAAAAGTGTATTTTTTCGACGAAGAGTATTATTTTTTTTCAAAATTCACAAGTGGTATAAATAACATACGAAATGCATGCATAACATTACATCATAACTCATTGAGTATCATATCATTCATTTTAGGTCGCGGATAGTTTCCGAGCCTCATTTTCTTGCACTTCATTTTGTTAGCATATCAATCACACCAGGTGAGTTCGTAGCCCCACTTTCTATTACTTATTTGTCTTACAAACTCTTTGGGGGAGATACATGCTCAAACTATTTTCATTTACTTTCACAAATACTCTAAACGTTTCCTGATTACCGTGAGTTTCCATAGCCCCATTTTCAATTGTTTTAATGCTTTTATTAAACTCTTTGGGGAGATACATGCTCATCAACTTTTATGACATTCATGATTATTTGAAACTACATGTTTATCCGGCTGAATGTTTAGTCATGTGAAGTAACAGATTTGCCATGCTTAGAATTGTCATATCAAAATTCATTGGACTGATGGTCTTGGTATATTCATTGGACTGATGGTCTTGGTATATTCATTGGTCTGATGGTCTTGGTATATTCATTGGACTGATGGTCTTGGTATATTCATTGAGCTAATGGTCTTGGTATAATCAGTGAACTAATGGTCTAGGTAGAATCATTGGACTAATGGTCTTGGTACAATCCTGAATCATTGAACATAAACTATACATATTTTGGCAATGGGTTGTAAACACACAGGTTGCAAGTTTTGTATGGGCGGAACTTGGAACTGAGTGGATTTGCAATGCCTTTGCTGCATAAACGATTTTGAAAGGCTTTACATTTCAACACAAACTCTATGAACTCACTCAACCTTTGTGTTGACACTTTTAGCATGTTTTATCTCAGGTATCTAAGGCATTCACTTCATGGCATGCATTTGGACACATCATGGAGTCGCGATGACGACGCGTCTCACTTGGGTTTTACGTACTTTAAAACATCGTTTGAATTGTAACAAACTTATTTCCGCACAAGTTGATTTTCATTTTGTAAACTCTGATTGTTTTATTAAATCAAACGATGTGTTTTCCAAACGACACTTTAGGTCGTTCAATATAACTGTGATTTTGATGCTATGACAGTCAATCCCCAGGAATTCCATTCATTTGCAAAGCAAGGTAATTTGGGGGTGTGACAGATTGGTATAGAGCTTCGTTATAGAGAACTAGGTAGCATCATTGACCCTAGACTATAACTACATCATCATAGCATCTCATCATATCATTATAAGTGCATATTCTTTATACATGCGAACTTATGACTCAACACCAAACATCATATGAGTCGATTAGTCCAAGCATTGCATAGTTACTCCTAAATTATACATAGCGTGATCACCTATGTCTAATTCAGGAAGAATCATGCAATGAAGGGAGTAGTAGTCTCATATGAGTAAGCAATTCCGTAATCGAGCCAAATTTTCAAAAGATTTTCTTCAAACCACTTGTTTCCAGTTTGATCCGCGTGGCAGTTCTTGTTTGATGAGTTGCAAGGATCAAGCTAGAAACAAGTTGTTACCTAAACCGATTTAGCCTAATCGTATGACAGTTCTTGTTTGATGAGTTGTGGGATTAAGTAAAAATCGGTTACCAAAAGTCTTTTAAAATTTTGCTTGAGAATGGGAAAGCCTGCCTCATCGAGCCTAATCATAAGGGAGCATGTCTTTAGAATGAGATATAGTCACGACATATGCATGAGCATTGACATAATCATTTAGACCATACATGAGCATAAACTTTTAGAACCCTTGTCGCGTTTTGAGCCATAGTATCATTAATCGAATCACGAGGACGTGATTCCGCTGACATGGGAAGAATGTCACAATTCTCATTTTCCGGTCATTTCTCATACTCCATATTCATCATTTCATAACGATTCATTCATGATTTTTGCATTTCACCTTAAACGCGTAAATTTTATATTAAATAAACGTTATCGCGTGAGTTATTATTTTGAACATTTAATCCGTTACTTTCAAAAATGATCCCAATATATTTTTATACTTATGTTTAGTTTATAAAAAAAAAAAAAAAAACTATATTTTGACTTTACCTAGTGTTTTAAATTTATTTGGTATATAAATCGTTAAAGTTATATTATTATGACGTTTTTCTTAAAAACTACACGAAAATTTTTATATCACTCAAATTTCACAAGGAATGTATTTTTACAATTTTTATAATATCATTATACTCTATTTTGATCTATTAACAATTACTTTTACCTAAAAACTACCATTTACCTTTACTTGTACATTTTCCTACACATCTTACTTATACACTTTATCAAATATTTACACAAGTATATTTAGAAAAAAAAAAAATATATATATATATATTGGTAAGCAATAGCCCCAAAAATCCGGCCCTATGGGGTTGGCATTAATGAGTTGGTGAGAAAAATTGTTACATGTATAGATATAAACACAATCTTCAATTATTTCATTCATTCATCTCATACATTATTCAAGTAGTAAAACTTTTTGCTCTCTTTGTTCTTCACTCCATAAAACCGGTTCTACAAGGTTTTTACAAGGGATTACAAAGTTTTTCTCAAGCTCAAGTTAATTACAATCTAGATCACACTCTTTATAAGGTTTTGAAATAAAAACCTAGAGTGATTAAGTTTAACCTTGGTTCTTTGCACCTCATCATAGTACTTGTAAGCATATCATTTACATATTTCATGTTTCCTTTTCATTTCATATTTATCTCTTCATTTTTGGTGCAAGCATGCAAGACTTGTGTTGTTTATACCATTTTCCATGATTTTTAGAGTTTTATATATATAAGGTCATCCTATAATTATCCCCTTGGTATATGTTGGTCTTGATGATGTCTAGGATCCCATGACACCCTAAGAAGGTGTATGGTAGGATTAGAATAGCTTTGGAGTTGATTTGAAGGGATTGGAATTGGGTTAGTACGAGAAAAACTATTTTCGACAAGTAATAAAATGTGTTCTGTCCTTGTTTTGATTTTCTGGAAAATCCGACTGTAGGCACGAAATTTTGGCCTAGATATTTAGAAAATATACTTTAAAACGAATCCGTGGCCGCTTGAACGGAGTAAAACGGAGTTATAACGAAGAAGTTATGGGTTTTACAAGTTTGACGACGAAATATATATTTTTCTGAAATTTCAGCATACTATTTTACTTTATTCGAGTCAAAAACGAGCCTTAAGCTTTACAAATTATTTCGACTTATCAAAATTATATTAGTATACTTTGATACGAAGCTAAGGACGTATTATACGTAGAAAACGGATTTGAAACGACAAAGATATGCACGTTTTCATAAAATTGCCGTAACTATTATTTTCTGAAAAACTATATTATTTTTACGAGACAAGTATTACGGTAACTAAAACGACCATGTTGGAGGCTGTTTTTAACTATGATGTGGAACTTTTTGGAACGAAATGTCTTCTAATAAAATCGAGATCACCAAGCATATTTTTCAAAACGACCAACCGTTTGTATAGCGGAGTTGTAATAAATTAATTACGATTGCTTAAACTTTGCCGAAACTCACTTTTTACACAACACTTGGACAAAATCACCATCTTTAACCCTTATTATCTTTATGTTCGAGACCTTTATGACGAAAACTCCTGAACTGAAACTTTTAGATTTTGATACAAACTTTCCAAAACCGTCGAGTTCGTTTTCTAACGATCGACGTACACCGTTTTACGACTAGTTTTTCGGAGCCATTTTTGTCACTTTTATGAAATTTCCGACGACATTGTTTTACGACGAAAAGTGATAATTTCACTATAAATCATTACAAAACCATTGTAGGATGACATTTTGACGTAAATAATTGTAAAGTGATTTTTGGATGGTCAAGACGTCAAAAGTGTATTTTTTCGACGAAGAGTATTATTTTTTTTCAAAATTCACAAGTGGTATAAATAACATACGAAATGCATGCATAACATTACATCATAACTCATTGAGTATCATATCATTCATTTTAGGTCGCGGATAGTTTCCGAGCCTCATTTTCTTGCACTTCATTTTGTTAGCATATCAATCACACCAGGTGAGTTCGTAGCCCCACTTTCTATTACTTATTTGTCTTACAAACTCTTTGGGGAAGATACATGCTCAAACTATTTTCATTTACTTTCACAAATACTCTAAACGTTCTTGATTACCGTGAGTTTTCATAGCCCCATTTTCAATTGTTTTAATGCTTTTATTAAACTCTTTGGGGAGATACATGCTCATCAACTTTTATGACATTCATGATTATTTGAAACTACATGTTTATCCGAACTGAATGTTTAGTCATACGAAGTAACAGATTTGCCATGCTTAGAATTGTCATATCAAAATTCATTGGACTGATGGTCTTGGTATATTCATTGGACTGATGGTCTTGGTATATTCATTGACTGATGGTCTTGGTATATTCATTGGACTGATGGTCTTGGTATATTCATTGAGCTAATGGTCTTGGTATAATCAGTGAACTAATGGTCTAGGTAGAATCATTGGACTAATGGTCTTGGTACAATCCTGAATCATTGAACATAAACTATACATATTTTGGCAATGGGTTGTAAACACACAGGTTGCAAGTTTTGTATGGGCGAACTTGGGCGGAGTGGATTTTGCAATGCCTTTGTTGCATAAACGATTTTGAAAGGCTTTACATTTCAACACAAACTCTATGAACTCACTCAACCTTTGTGTTGACACTTTTAGCATGTTTTATCTCAGGTATCTAAGGCATTCACTTCATGGCATGCATTTGGACACATCATGGAGTCGCGATGACGACGCGTCTCACTTGGGTTTTACGTACTTTAAAACATCGTTTGAATTGTAACAAACTTATTTCCGCACAAGTTGATTTTCATTTTGTAAACTCTGATTGTTTTATTAAATCAAACGATGTGTTTTCCAAACGACACTTTAGGTCGTTCAATATAACTGTGATTTTGATGCTATGACAGTCAATCCCCAGGAATTCCATTCCGTTGCAAAAACAGGTAATTTGGGGGTGTGACAGATTGGTATCAGAGCTTCAGTTATAGAGAACTAGGTTGCATCATTGACCCTAGACTATAACTACATCATCATAGCATCTCATCATATCATTATAAGTGCATATTCTTTATACATGCGAACTTATGACTCAACACCAAACATCATATGAGTCGATTAGTCCAAGCATTGCATAGTTACTCCTAAATTATACATAGCCGGATCACCTATGTCTAATTCAGGAAGAATCATGCAATGAAGGGAGTAGTAGTCTCATATGAGTAAGCAATTCCGTAGTCGAGCCAAATTTTCAAAAGATTTTCTTCAAACCACTTGTTTCCAGTTTGATCCGCGTGGCAGTTCTTGTTTGATGAGTTGCAAGGATCAAGCTAGAAACAAGTTGTTACCTAAACCGATTTAGCCTAATCGTATGACAGGTCTTGTTTGATGAGTTGTGGGATTAAGTAAAAATCGGTTACCAAAAAGTCTTTTAAAAATTTTGCTTGAGAATGGGAAAGCATGCCTCATCGAGCCTAATCATAAGGGAGCATGTCTTTAGAATGAGATATAGTCACGACATATGCATGAGCATTGACATAATCATTTAGACCATACATGAGCATAAACTTTTAGAACCCTTGTCGCGTTTTGAGCCATAGTATCATTAATCGAATCACGAGGACGTGATTCCGCTGACATGGGAAGAATGTCACAATTCTCATTTTCCTGTCATTTCTCATACTCCATATTCATCATTTCATAACGATTCATTCATGATTTTTGCATTTCACCTTAAACGCGTAAATTTTATATTAAATAAACGTTATCGCGTGAGTTATTATTTTGAACATTTAATCAGTTACTTCCAAAAATGATCCCGATATATTTTTATACTTATGTTTAGTTTATAAAAAACTATATTTTGACTTTACCTAGTGTTTTAAATTTATTTGGTATATAAATCGTTAAAGTTATATTATTATGACGTTTTTCTTAAAAACTACACGAAAATTTTTATATCACTCAAATTTCACAAGGAATGTATTTTTACAATTTTTATAATATCATTATACTCTATTTTGATCTATTAACAATTACTTTTACCTAAAAACTACCATTTACCTTTACTTGTACATTTTCCTACACATCTTACTTATACACTTTATCAAATATTTACACAAGTATATTTAGAAAAAAAAATATATATATATATATATATTGGGAAGCAATAGCCCCAAAAATCCGGCCCTATGGGGTTGGCATTAATGAGTTGGTGAGAAAAATTGTTACATGTATAGATATAAACACAATCTTCAATTATTTCATTCATTCATCTCATACATTATTCAAGTAGTAAAACTTTTTGCTCTCTTTGTTCTTCACTCCATAAAACCGGTTCTACAAGGTTTTTACAAGGGATTACAAAGTTTTTCTCAAGCTCAAGTTAATTACAATCTAGATCACACTCTTTATAAGGTTTTGAAATAAAAACCTAGAGTGATTAAGTTTAACCTTGGTTCTTTGCACCTCATCATAGTACTTGTAAGCATATCATTTACATATTTCATGTTTCCTTTTCATTTCATATTTATCTCTTCATTTTTGGTGCAAGCATGCAAGACTTGTGTTGTTTATACCATTTTCCATGATTTTTAGAGTTTTATATATATAAGGTCATCCTATAATTATCCCCTTGGTATATGTTGGTCTTGATGATGTCTAGGATCCCATGACACCCTAAGAAGGTGTATGGTAGGATTAGAATAGCTTTGGAGTTGATTTGAAGGGATTGGAATTGGGTTAGTACGAGAAAAACTATTTTCGACAAGTAATAAAAGTGTTCTGTCCTTGTTTTGATTTTCTGGAAAATCCGACTGTAGGCACGAAATTTTGGCCTAGATATTTAGAAAATATACTTTAAAACGAATCCGTGGCGCTTGAGGGGTAAAACGGAGTTATAACGAAGAAGTTATGGATTTTACAAGTTTGACGACGAAATATATATTTTTCTGAAATTTCAGCATACTATTTTTACTTTATTCGAGTCAAAAACGAGCCTTAAGCTTTACAAATTATTTCGACTTATCAAAAATATATTAGTATACTTTGATACGAAGCTAAGGACGTATTATACGTAGAAAACGGATTTGAAACGACAAAGATATACACGTTTTCATAAAATTGCCGTAACTATTATTTTTAGAAAAACTATATTATTTTACGAGACAAGTATTACGGTAACTAAAACGACCATGTTGGAGGCTGTTTTTAACTATGATGTGGAACTTTTTGGAACGAAATGTCTTCTAATAAAATCGAGATCACCAAGCATATTTTTCAAAACGACCAACCGTTTGTATAGCGGAGTTGTAATAAATTAATTACGATTGCTTAAACTTTGCCGAAACTCATTTTTTTACACAACATTGGACAAAATCACCATCTTTAACCCTTATTATCTTTATGTTCGAGACCTTTATGACGAAAACTCCTGAACTGAAACTTTTAGATTTTGATACAAACTTTCCAAAACCGTCGAGTTCGTTTTCTAACGATCGACGTACACCGTTTTACGACTAGTTTTTCGGAGCCATTTTTGTCACTTTTATGAAATTTCCGACGACATTGTTTTACGACGAAAAGTGATAATTTCACTATAAATCATTACAAAACCATTGTAGGATGACATTTTGACGTAAATAATTGTAAAGTGATTTTTGGATGGTCAAGACGTCAAAAGTGTATTTTTTCGACGAAGAGTATTATTTTTTTCAAAATTCACAAGTGGTATAAATAACATACGAAATGCATGCATAACATTACATCATAACTCATTGAGTATCATATCATTCATTTTAGGTCGCGGATAGTTTCCGAGCCTCATTTTCTTGCACTTCATTTTGTTAGCATATCAATCACACCAGGTGAGTTCGTAGCCCCACTTTCTATTACTTATTTGTCTTACAAACTCTTTGGGGGAGATACATGCTCAAACTATTTTCATTTACTTTCACAAATACTCTAAACGTTTACTGATTACCGTGAGTTTCCATAGCCCCATTTTCAATTGTTTTAATGTTTTTATTAAACTCTTTGGGGGAGATACATGCTCATCAACTTTTATGACATTCATGATTATTTGAAACTACATGTTTATCCGAACTGAATGTTTAGTCATACGAAGTAACAGATTTGCCATGCTTAGAATTGTCATATCAAAATTCATTGGACTGATGGTCTTGGTATATTCATTGGACTGATGGTCTTGGTATATTCATTGGACTGATGGTCTTGGTATATTCATTGGGCTGATGGTCTTGGTATATTCATTGAGCTAATGGTCTTGGTATAATCAGTGAACTAATGGTCTAGGTAGAATCATTGGACTAATGGTCTTGGTACAATCCTGAATCATTGAACATAAACTATACATATTTTGGCAATGGGTTGTAAACACACAGGTTGCAAGTTTTGTATGGGCGGAACTTGGAACTGAGTGGATTTGCAATGCCTTTGCTGCATAAACGATTTTGAAAGGCTTTACATTTCAACACAAACTCTATGAACTCACTCAACCTTTGTGTTGACACTTTTAGCATGTTTTATCTCAGGTATCTAAGGCATTCACTTCATGGCATGCATTTGGACACATCATGGAGTCGCGATGACGACGCGTCTCACTTGGGTTTTACGTACTTTAAAACATCGTTTGAATTGTAACAAACTTATTTCCGCACAAGTTGATTTTCATTTTGTAAACTCTGATTGTTTTATTAAATCAAACGATGTGTTTTCCAAACGACACTTTAGGTCGTTCAATATAACTGTGATTTTGATGCTATGACAGTCAATCCCCAGGAATTCCATTCCGCTGCAAAACAGTAAATTTGGGGGTGTGACAGTTGGTATCAGAGCTGATTATAGAGAACTAAGTTGCATCATTGACCCTAGACTATAACTACATCATCATAGCATCTCATCATATCATTATAAGTGCATATTCTTTATACATGCGAACTTATGACTCAACACCAAACATCATATGAGTCGATTAGTCCAAGCATTGCATAGTTACTCCTAAATTATACATAGCGTGATCACCTATGTCTAATTCAGGAAGAATCATGCAATGAAGGGAGTAGTAGTCTCATATGAGTAAGCAATTCCAATGTCGAGCCAAATTTTCAAAAGATTTTCTTCAAACCACTTGTTTCCAGTTTGATCCGTGTGACAGTTCTTGTTTGATGAGTTGCAAGGATCAAGCTAGAAACAAGTTGTTACCTAAACCGATTTAGCCTAATCGTATGGCAGTTCTTGTTTGATGAGTTGTGGGATTAAGTAAAAATCGGTTACCAAAAGGTCTTTTAAAAATTTTGCTTGAGAATGGGAAAGCTTGTCTCATCGAGCCTAATCATAAGGGAGCATGTCTTTAGAATGAGATATAGTCACGACATATGCATGAGCATTGACATAATCATTTAGACCATACATGAGCATAAACTTTTAGAACCCTTGTCGCGTTTTGAGCCATAGTATCATTAATCGAATCACGAGGACGTGATTCCGCTGACATGGGAAGAATGTCACAATTCTCATTTTCCGGTCATTTCTCATACTCCATATTCATCATTTCATAACGATTCATTCATGATTTTTGCATTTCACCTTAAACGCGTAAATTTTATATTAAATAAACGTTATCGCGTGAGTTATTATTTTGAACATTTAATCCGTTACTTTCAAAAATGATCCCAATATATTTTTATACTTATGTTTAGTTTATAAAAAAAAAAAAAAAAAAACTATATTTTGACTTTACCTAGTGTTTTAAATTTATTTGGTATATAAATCGTTACAGTTATATTATTATGACGTTTTTCTTAAAAACTACACGAAAATTTTTATATCACTCAAATTTCACAAGGAATGTATTTTTACAATTTTTATAATATCATTATACTCTATTTTGATCTATTAACAATTACTTTTACCTAAAAACTACCATTTACCTTTACTTGTACATTTTCCTACACATCTTACTTATACACTTTATCAAATATTTACACAAGTATTTATACAAGTATATTTAGAAAAAAAAATATATATATATATATATATATTGGTAAGCAATAGCCCCAAAAATCCGGCCCTATGGGGTTGGCATTAATGAGTTGGTGAGAAAAATTGTTACATGTATAGATATAAACACAATCTTCAATTATTTCATTCATTCATCTCATACATTATTCAAGTAGTAAAACTTTTTGCTCTCTTTGTTCTTCACTCCATAAAACCGGTTCTACAAGGTTTTTACAAGGGATTACAAAGTTTTTCTCAAGCTCAAGTTAATTACAATCTAGATCACACTCTTTATAAGGTTTTGAAATAAAAACCTAGAGTGATTAAGTTTAACCTTGGTTCTTTGCACCTCATCATAGTACTTGTAAGCATATCATTTACATATTTCATGTTTCCTTTTCATTTCATATTTATCTCTTCATTTTTGGTGCAAGCATGCAAGACTTGTGTTGTTTATACCATTTTCCATGATTTTTAGAGTTTTATATATATAAGGTCATCCTATAATTATCCCCTTGGTATATGTTGGTCTTGATGATGTCTAGGATCCCATGACACCCTAAGAAGGTGTATGGTAGGATTAGAATAGCTTTGGAGTTGATTTGAAGGGATTGGAATTGGGTTAGTACGAGAAAAACTATTTTCGACAAGTAATAAAAGTGTTCTGTCCTTGTTTTGATTTTCTGGAAAATCCGACTGTAGGCACGAAATTTTGGCCTAGATATTTAGAAAATATACTTTAAAACGAATCCGTGGCCTCTTGAACGGAGTAAAACGGAGTTATAACGAAGAAGTTATGGGTTTTACAAGTTTGACGACGAAATATATATTTTTCTGAAATTTCAGCATACTATTTTTACTTTATTCGAGTCAAAAACGAGCCTTAAGCTTTACAAATTATTTCGACTTATCAAAAATATATTAGTATACTTTGATACGAAGCTAAGGACGTATTATACGTTAAGCGGATTTGAAACGACATAGATATGCACGTTTTCATAAAATTGCCGTAACTATTATTTTCTGAAAAACTATATTATTTTTACGAGACAAGTATTACGGTAACTAAAACGACCATGTTGGAGGCTGTTTTTAACTATGATGTGGAATTTTTTTGGAACGAAATGTCTTCTAATAAAATCGAGATCACCAAGCATATTTTTCAAAACGACCAACCGTTTGTATAGCGGAGTTGTAATAAATTAATTACGATTGCTTAAACTTTGCCGAAACTCATTTTTTTACACAACATTGGACAAAATCACCATCTTTAACCCTTATTATCTTTATGTTCGAGACCTTTATGACGAAAACTCCTGAACTGAAACTTTTAGATTTTGATACAAACTTTCCAAAACCGTCGAGTTCGTTTTCTAACGATCGACGTACACCGTTTTACGACTAGTTTTTCGGAACCATTTTTGTCACTTTTATGAAATTTCCGACGACATTGTTTTACGACGAAAAGTGATAATTTCACTATAAATCATTACAAAACCATTGTAGGATGACATTTTGGCGTAAATAATTGTAAAGTGATTTTTGGATGGTCAAGACGTCAAAAGTGTATTTTTTCGACGAGGAGTATTATTTTTTTTTCAAAATTCACAAGTGGTATAAATAACATACGAAATGCATGCATAACATTACATCATAACTCATTGAGTATCATATCATTCATTTTAGGTCGCGGATAGTTTCCGAGCCTCATTTTCTTGCACTTCATTTTGTTAGCATATCAATCACACCAGGTGAGTTAAGTAGCCCCACTTTCTATTACTTATTTGTCTTACAAACTCTTTAGGGGAGATACATGCTCAAACTATTTTCATTTACTTTCACAAATACTCTAAGCGTTCTTGATTACCGTGAGTTTTCATAGCCCCATTTTCAATTGTTTTAATGCTTTTATTAAACTCTTTGGGGAGATACATGCTCATCAACTTTTATGACATTCATGATTATTTGAAACTACATGTTTATCCGAACTGAATGTTTAGTCATCGATTAACAGATTTGCCATGCTTATAATTGTCATATCAAAATTCATTGGACTGATGGTCTTGGTATATTCATTGGACTGATGGTCTTGGTATATTCATTTGACTGATGGTCTTGGTATATTCATTGGACTGATGGTCTTGGTATATTCATTGAGCTAATGGTCTTGGTATAAATCATGTGAACTAATGGTCTAGGCAGAATCATTGGACTAATGGTCTTGGTACAATCCTGAATCATTGAACATAAACTATACATATTTTGGCAATGGGTTGTAAACACACAGGTTGCAAGTTTTGTATGGTGAACTTGGGCTGAGTGGATTTGCAATACCTTTGCTGCATAAACGATTTTGAAAGGCTTTACATTTCAACACAAACTCTATGAACTCACTCAACCTTTGTGTTGACACTTTTAGCATGTTTTATCTCGGGTATCTAAGGCATTCACTTCATGGCATGCATTTGGACACATCATGGAGTCGCGATGACGACGCGTCTCACTTGGGTTTTACGTACTTTAAAACATCGTTTGAATTGTAACAAACTTATTTCCGCACAAGTTGATTTTCATTTTGTAAACTCTGATTGTTTTATTAAATCAAACGATGTGTTTTCCAAACGACACTTTAGGTCGTTCAATATAACTGTGATTTTGATGCCATGACAGTCAATCCCCAGGAATTCCATTCCGCTGCAAAACAGGTAATTTGGGGGTGTGACAAATTACACTAGATAAGTCTTCACATTCCTTCTTCTGCCCTTTATAATCATCTTTTGAGACTCAGTCTTTGTCTCTGAATCTTTCCCACCTCAATCCAACCATTGGATTGATCAAAGTAATCATATACGTCCATGTGGAGGTTTTGGCGCCAAAATAGTCAAGAGCAGGTTTGGGCAATTAAAGAAACTTGGGATGTTATGGAGGTGGAGGGGTAGTGGGTAGGGTGTAGAAGCGTGTGGTGAGGTGGAGAGGTGGACAAGTGGTGGTGAAACCACTGGTATTGGATTTACAGACATGATGAAGGGGATGAACAGTGCTAGTGGTTTTTGGCGGGTTGACTATATTTGACCAGATATTAATATGAAGGGGGTTCACAATTGGGGGGGTCAAGGGTATTGACAGGGGTTCTTTTTGGTTTTGGCTGGGTTCTAAATACAAAAGGGTCCTAATGGTTTGTTTAATATTACAAGGACTAATTTTGTAATTCTGCCAAACTTGAGGACTGATCTTGCCAATATTCCAAAGTTATCATAAGGACCAATCCTGCCAAATGTGAATAGTACAAGGACCATAGTGCATAAAATTCCATTTTTAATAAATCCAAGGACTATTTTTGTCATTTTCAAAACTTGAGGGACTAAAGTTGTAAATTGTGATTTTTTGATTTCAAGGGCTTGTTTTGACAACTTTAAGAATCCCTAAGGACTTAAAATGATATTTTTCTTTATTTTGCTTTACCAGGGACTGTTTTTGACAATTTTTAAAACTTGGGGGACTAAAACTGCCAATTATGCAAACTTGATATGTTTTTCACCAGATTTTGATATTTTTGCATTTAAAACACATAAAACACTTGTTTGTGATATTTTTATCATTTTGATGCATTTCTGAGTGTTTTCAGATGTTTTTGGCATTCTAAACAGTATAAAAATGATGAGTATTTAGACACTCATCAATCCCCCACACTAAGATATTGCTAGTCCCTAGCAATGTTTTAAGAAAAATTAATGGATTTCATCTCTTTACCAAAAGCCATTACTTCTGGAGTAGCCAATTGTTTTAGTTCAAGTAAGAACTTTGGCACAATGATAACCAAATGATTTTGAGCAAATCATAAGCTGTAAACGGATTTGATTTGTCTTTACCAGAAGCCGTTTGCTTCTGGACTAGCCAACTCTTAGATAAATTATCAATATTATCTTTGGTGAGTCGATTACCAATTATGGCTTTCCAACTGCCTTTACAACAAGCCATAAACTTGCGGGCTACCCAACTTTTCACTAATTAAAGATATGGTGAGCTGAACACCATACAATTTTGGGCAAATTGCAAGCCATCAACGGATTTGAGATATCTTTACCAAGAGCCGTTTGCTCTTGGATTAGCCAATCCTTTTGTGTGTTAGACATGGTGGGTGATTACCATTTCTGAGTAAGTGAAAAACACTTACTCCAAAAAAAAATTTTGGCCGAAAACGGGGGAATTGGGTGGAATAATTACATGATAAAATTCGTGAGAATTCCCCCCCACACTTAGAAATGAATATTGCCCTCAATATTCAAAGTACCGGCGGTTATGCCGAAACATAGAATATAAAAGGGAAATACTACGGCCATTATTTTATTTTTGATATATACACATTTTTTTTTTGAGAGAAGGGTTTATATACAACAGCGTGGGGCAACTCCCCCACACTAGGGTGATACTCATGGGTGAAAACCCATGTTTTGTGTGCTATTATTTTTGATTCCCGAGTCACTAGCTTGACTCGATCCCCGCATTTATTGGTTCATGGGGAAAGTTTGTAGATCCGGGACAATCACAGGTGGAATGTCCTCTCCAAAGTAGTGCTTTAATCGATGACCATTCACTTTAAAATTAGGACCATCGGGTTGAGATAACTCAATAGTGCCATAAGGATAAACCTTAGTGATAGTAAATGGACCAGACCAACGGGACTTAAGCTTTCCCGAGAAAATCTTCAATCTAGAATTGAAAAGAAGGACTCGATCACCAACGTTGAAAACAGCGGTTCTTGATTTTGTAGTCATGAATCTTCTTTGTCTTTTGTTTGTAGATCAAAGAGTTCTCGTATGCTTGATCACGGAGTTCATTTAGTTCATTCATTTGAACTTTTCGTGATTACCAGCTGTCTGAATATCGAAATTTGCATGCTTCAAGGCCCAGTAGGCTTTGTGCTCAAGCTCAATCGGAAGATGACATGCCTTTCCGTACACTAGCTTGTATGGAGTACACCCAATAGGTGTTTTGTAAGCTGTACGGAAGGCCCAGAGTGCGTCATCTAGCTTATCCGACCAGGATGCACGATTTTCGCCTACTGTCCTTTCTAGAATTCTTTTAATACCACGGTTTGAGACTTCCACTTGCCCACTTGTTTGGGGTGGTATGCGATAGAGAGCGGTGGGTTACACCATACTTTTGCATGACACGGTCAAATTGGTCATTGCAGAAATGTGTACCACGATCACTGATAATAGCTCGCGGAGCTCCAAACCTAGCAAAAAGAGATTTCAAAAATTTCACAACTACTCAGGCATCATTAGTAGGTAAAGCTTTTGCTTCAACCCATTTTGACAAATAGTCAACAGCCACGGTATGTATTTGTTACCTAGAGAAGATGGAAATGGCCCCATAAAATCAATACCCCATATGTCAAATATCTCACAAACTTGAATGGCATTTTGTGGCATTTCATTTCTTTGAGATATATTTCCATGACGTTGACAAGCGTCACAGGTTTTGACAAAATCGTGGGCATCCTTATAAATTGCGGGCCAATAAAACCCGGAATCAAACACCTTTTTAGCGGTGTAGTTTGGACTATGATGGCCCCGGTGGGTCCAGGCATGGCAAGCTTTCGAGAATGTTCGAGCTTCTTGTCCATAAACACACCGTCGGATGACTTGAGCCGCACAGATTTTGAATAAGTAGGGGTCGTCCCAGAAGTAATGTTTAACATCTTTGAAGAATTTGTTCTTCTGGTGGGTCGACATCCCTTTCACTATGAAGTTACCGCATGGTAATTTCGAAGTCGACAAACCATGGGGTAGAAAAGTTTCCACGAAAAGAAACCGCATTGAGTGTCTCGAGAGGAAATGTTTCATTTATTTCCTTTTCTCGAAAACATCTTGGTGAGGGTTTTCTAGACGGGACAGATGATCAGCAGCCAGGTTCTCGGCTCCTTTTTATCATGTATAATGATATCAAATTCCTGGAGGAGGAGAACCCCACGGAGCAATCTCGGCTTTGCATCTTGTTTTGCAAAGAGATATTTGAGAGCCGAGTGATCCGTATACACCACGCATTTGGTCAAGATTAAGTACGGCCGAAACTTCTCAAATGCATACACCACGGCTAATAGCTCTTTTTATGTGGTGGTGTAATGAGTTTGAGCTTCAGTCATAGTTTTACTTGCGTAGTGGATAGGCTGAAAATGCTTGGATCTACGTTGCCTTAGGACTGCACCGATAGCAAAATCACTTGCATCGCACATTAGCTCAAAAGGCAAATCGGTCGGAACAACGAGAATGGGTGATTCAGTAAGCTTTTTCTTTAATGTTTCAAAAGCTTTGATGCACTAGGGTGAGAAGATAAAAGGAGCATCTTTTTCAAGAAGATGGGTCATAGGCAGGGCGATTTTAGAAAAATCTTGTATGAATCTGCGATAAAAACCGGCATGACCTAGAAAACTCCTAATACCTTTGACGGTAGTAGGATGAGGCAGTTTAGCAATAACATCGACTTTTGCTCTATCTACCTCAATCCCATTTTTGAAATCTTATGGCCAAGGACTATGCCTTCTTTGACCATAAAGTGACTCTTCTCCCAATTTAGACAAAGATTGGTGTCTTCACACCTTTGGAGCATTTTTTCTAAATGGGAGAGACATGTTTGAAACGTGTCCCCAATAACCGAGAAGTAATCCATAAACACCTCCATTGTTTCCCCGATCATGTCGTGGAAAATTGCCATCATACATCGTTGGAGCGTGCGGGAGCATTATATAGGCCAAAAGGCATACGTCTATAGGCAAAAGTTCCGTATGGGCAGGTGAATGTAGTCTTCTCTTGATCATGTGGATCAATGGGGATCTGAAAATAACCCGAGAAACCATCCAGGAAACAATAGTACTCATTCCTGCTAAGCTCTCAAGCATTTGGTCCATGAAGGGTAGAGCAAAATGGTCTTTACGGGTGGCGTCATTCAACTTACGATAGTCAATGCAAACACGCCATCCGTAACCAGGAGTTGGAATTAACTCGTTATCTTCATTTGTGACAACAAAGGTAATGCTACCCTTTTAGGAACACAATGAATTGGGCTAAACCAAGGACTATCTGAGATCGGGTAAATCAATCCTGCATCAAGAAGTTTGATAACCTCTGTTTGATAACATCATGGATTTTTGGATTTACTCTTCTCTGATGTTGAGCTGCTGGCTTGAAGTCATCCTCCATCAAGATTTTGTGAGTACAAAATTCAGGGTTGATACCTTAATGTCGGAGAGTTTCCAAGCAATTGCTTGCTTGTGTGACTTCAAGACCTTTATGAGAGCGGTCTTTTCATCTTTACTCAAATCTCGAGCAATAATGACGGGTAATTTATCATCACCCTCAAGAAATGCATACTCGAGATGAGGTGGTAAGTCCTTAAGTTCGACTTGAGGAAATTCTTAGATTTTCTCAACTGACTTGACTTCCTTGTTATGAAGTTTGGCGGAGGGAGTGATGATCGATCATCATTAAGCAACTTCTCAATGAGAAGTATGTCCCCCTCGATGTCGATGGGAGCGTGATCAATTTCCCATGGGCTGAATCACTGGACAAGTATGCTTCAATCTCTTCTAAGATGAAGTCACTTTCCTCAAAAGGAGTGAGAGAAGGAGTAGAATTGGCAATGATGGGTTGAGATGAATGAGTGAGATTATCACTCGAAGAATTATGATCATAACCAAGAACTTCTTGAGAGTACTCTTTAGAAGCAACATCAATGATATCTATTAGTTAACCGATTGAGAATCATAGTTTGCGGAGTACCTCGAAGTTTGATCAAGGTTAAAGGTGACACTTCATTACCCACGCGTAATGTGATTTCTTGCTCAAATACATCAATGAGAGCACGGCCCGTTCTCGGGAATCCTCGACCAACAATGAGAGGAACCCGATGATCGGCATCAAAATCAACAACTAAAGTCAGTGGAAAATGGAACTTTCCTACTTTCACAAATACGTCCTCGGCAATGCCAAGAGGGCCGGATATGCGATCGCAAGCTCGAGAGTCATGCATGTAGGAGTGAGTTCGGAAGAAAGTTTCTTCCATCTTGAATAAGGCATCGATTGATGCTTGCACCAAGATCGGCTAAGGCAAAGCATTCAACCATCCCTGGAAATACACAAGGTAAAAGAAATTTTCGGGATCTCTATAACAACTCGTAAATTTCCCTACAGATTTTTCGCGACTATATTTTTTTTTCTTTCGTTTCGAACTTTAAACACGACAAGTCACGGGATAATTTTCACCTCGACCTTTATAATAAAAATTATATAAAATAAATATATAATAAACTTTTATATTTTATTTTCTATCGAGCCTCAAGCCCAACCCGATCCATCTTTATTTCATGCCTCTTGGGCTCGCGTGTTCAACCCGATCCAATTCCTTTCTCTTTAGGCCCTCGTGTACAAACCAAACCAAAACGACCAAGCCTAACTTTTTTTTTTTTATTTTTTTATTTTATAATAGCCAAATTATCTACATAAGTAAAAATTGAAAATTTTGTTCCTATGTTTCTGTGTTATCTAGGCGAGCAAAAGACAAATTAAAAACCAACTTCAACCTTTAGTATATTTTCTTAGCATATGCATGTGAGTATGTGTGTAAAAGTGAGACACACAAGAATCAATGGCATTCTACTTTATTTCAATGAGACAAGCCTACCTAAGCCCCTACTCTAATTTTATAATACAAAGCATGGCAAGTGAATTGTCAATTGTTTGTCAATTGTTTCATGTTTTGATCTTCTGTGATCCCACGAGTACAAGACCAAAGCAAAAGCAAAAGGCTCAAATATAAAAATTTGGTCCATGTACCTAGCGTGTAAAATGTGTGTCTATTGGGGAGAAAAAATTCAAACCAAGCACACTCTATATACTTGTTCTTTTTTTTATATTGTAAACACTGGCATGTGATTTCACACAAGCAAGACACAAGCGCATTTTAATCTTGTGACAAAGTTAGCAAGTAAACCATAACAAACATGACCCTACCAGAAGCTATGATGCGTGTTTGATTACATAACACATTTTAAAAGATAAAACGATGTCCGGCTTAAACACTATAAATTGGAATTGATCAACTAACACCCTATACACTGTTTCGATATCCTCATAGTTTACAAATATCTTGTCTATTATTTTTACTATATTGTATTCTTGATCTTATAAACACATCGCACTACGTACTTCTCCAAACGGAAAATGCTTTTGAGGTTTATCTAGCTTGCTTTTGTGTCCTCTAAAGCATGTGCTTCCATGTTTTTTTTCTGTGACCTAGCGAACTCAAAGCAGAAACCAAACTCAAAGGCATCTTTGGTCTTATATGTTGCATGCGTCCATGTGTGGTCAAGGAGACAAGCATCAATCTAGCCACCCTATACTACACAACATATGAATTCCTTTTGACTACAAAGACCTTGTTCCCCACACCTAATAGCTTGATAAGACCACTCTTCTTTCTCTTTGTTTTGTGCCATTCGAATGACAAGCCAAGACAACACCATGCCTTCTTTTCTTTTTGCCAAACTTTCATGCACTAGCTAGCTATTTAAATATATCAAGGATTCATGTGCTTGTGTCTATAAAATGAGACTAGTAGCCCCATTCTCTCTACTCACTAAAAATCAAAACTCAAACACATACATCTTGTATACTCACTGTTGAGCACACGAAGGAAGAAGAAGAAAGGAACATGGTTGGGTTACTTTCAAACAAGAAACACTTGGGTTTGTAAAACTTTCTTTGGGCTCTCTCCTTATTCGTCTCTCGCACACTAACAAACTCACTTAACCAAAACTTCTCTTCATCTCACAAAAACATAAATCGACTACTGTTGAAATAAACCAAGGAAAAACAAGGTCGCAAGGGTTCAATCATTTCGTTGGGTATAAGGAAAACAAGGGGAACACTCGAGTCGTTTGATCACGTTCATTCATTTCTTTCGAACCTCGTCACCACCCTTTTGGTGCCGTAAGTTCCTTATTACTCACTTTCGTTTCACTTTCTCGTTTTAACTTTTGTATCACACGTTGAACTTGTTTCTAAAATCTAAGTAATCTAACTATCAATCTAATAAACATGTTATCACAAAGAAAACAAGTCGTTAAGATCAAATAAATATGTTGTATGATAACTAAAATTTATAATACGAAGGTCGTGTCATTTATAAACTCTCGGCCTATTCTTTTAAAAATCTAAGTCTCATTACCCGGCCCGTTACGTTTAAAAATAAGCTCATAAGCCAAGAATAAGCTAGTACTATGCTTTTGTAAAAATTAAATAAGCCATGTGGTCGAAATGTATTTTTGGACTAAGTTTGAAAAATATATAGTTTTCGGGTTAAATATAAACATTATGGGAAGTTAAGGGTATTTATATATATATACGTATGCATGTAAAAGCCTAGGGTCTATTTTGTAAATATGGGAAACTAGTGTAGAAAGGAAATAATACATTTTATGTCAAAAATACAAATTTTGAAACTAAAAGGACTAAAAGTGAAATTACAACCTTTTGGACAAATTTCATGAAAACAAATTTTCGAATGACCAAAACTGTAAATTCTGAATGAGAAACATAATCGGGTACAAATTGTCATTTTTCCAAAGTTTGAGGGCCAAACTCGTATATTTTCAAAGTTGAGGGTGAAAAGTGTAAATTTGGAAAAATGTTTCGAAAACTTATAAACTTATACGACTTTACAAAAAGCAGTATTTTGACAACCTAGTGTTCATATATGAAAATTACTAAGTCGACAACTAATTAAACTTATATATATTTATAAGTATATAAATATATGAAAACACTACTCGATCTGACACAACTTAAAGAAAATAAACTAAACTCTCGACAACATCGTCACATCTATAAGCCAACACTAAAATCACTCTATTGAATAGTAAATTCAATGCTCTATCTTTAGATTAAGTAAACCAAACGTATATCATAATTACGAGACGTGCCATATTATATCTAGGTTTCGGGTTGAAGCGTTGTCATGTCGTACTTTATTGTTGTGCATTTTCCTACCGTATCACTAAGGTGAGTTCATAGCCCCACTTTTACTCTTTTAACTGTTTTATAAACTCCTTGGGGAGAATACATGCTACTACTGCTTTTATGATCACAATTGCTTGAAAAGCTGTTTACTGTACTCTTGATATTATGACTCTGCCTAAGTTGTTTGCCAAAAGTCCCCTACATCATGAACCATTAATCACTTGCGAGTGAACGCAAATATCGTGGATAGTACTATGGAGGCGGCGACCCGACTCGGTTATCGGAAATAGCGCTATATTTGATCTCTATGTAATTGGCTATTACATCTCGAGAGGGCAATTTTATTTACTTACACCATAATTAGGTGTATGCGAGTTAGTTTGGTGTCATGAGCTTAGTGCAATAATATCAACTTTCTTTTTATGGCGTATAACAACGTAGCCCATGGCTTCTTTTAAACTTGGAAATCTTGTGATCAACTGCTTTATCACTAAACCTATGAATTCACTCAACCATTGTGTTGACTTTTAGCATGTATTTTCGGATGAAAGATAGCTAACTAGATCTTTGGCTTGGGCATTGGCATAAAGTAATGTAGATGACTCGATTTATGAATTGGGACCACATTTGGTTAATGAGCTATTTTTCATAACAATTCAACTTTTGTAAACTTCGTTTACTACAATAAATGAAATATTTTCTGAAAAAGCTATTATTTCTCACTTGTGTTATGATCTAAGCGAGTAGCATCCCAAAACTTTTTCTTCCGCTGCAAACCATTTTTGGGTGTTACAATCTCCAAGCTTTTGGAAGCTTCTTCAGATAACTGCTGGCGGTTCTCGTTTAGAGGAGTTTTGCCATTTAAAACACTTTTCCTTGTTGCTTAGCATGTGTTTGAGAGTTGATGCAAACTTGGGCATCAGCATGATAGCATCCATAAAGCTTATGTCAAAATGTAGTTCTTGGAAAATTTGAAAAAATTTGTCCATTTGATGGTAGCTTTTGAAGCTTTTGCTCATGTAAACGTGATGGGTAAGGAATAGAAGATTTGGATTTGGTATTTTCAACGGGAGCTACAGGTGGTTCAAAAACAATTCCTGGATTAGACTTGGGTTTCTGGACAACTTGAGGATGGACATCATTGGTTCCTCCGTTATTAATAGGAAGTTCCTTGTCCTTTGTTGCCTCAGATTCACTTTCCACTACCTTCGGGAGAGAAGAAGAAGAAGAGGTAGTAGGAATAGCGGGTCCATTGTATGAAACACCACACTTAGTTGTGATCGCCTTTGCATCGCCTCTCGGGTTAGCGATCGTGTTGCTCGGAAGTTTTTACGAGCCCGAGGGTTGATCATTTAAAGACTTCTTAAGATCGGCGATCGGTGACCAACAACCTGTTCATTTCATCTTGGGATTTCATGAATTGCTTCAATAACTCATCGGATGATGGTCTTGGAGTACTTGGAGGAAATTTTGAGGTCGGATGTTTTGATTATGACCTTGTTATTGAAAATTCCCTTGGTTAGGATTTACATTTCCTTGAAATTGATTCCCTCGATTGAAATTGTTTTGATTAAGATTTCCTTGATGTTGGAAACCTTGATTGGGTCCGGAATAGAAATTACCTTGGTTTTGATAACCTTGGTTCATTCTAGGTTGGTTTTGATTCGGTTCGTATGTTAGGATTCTGGTTAAACGGGTGGTGCCGATAAGTGTTAGCACGGTAGTTTGGTTCATTTTGAGGACGGTATTGATTACCTCCCTGATTTGAAGTACCGGCTATAGCATTAGCTTCAAACGGACTACCATCAGTGGCAGTACAGTTGTAGTATGCATGAGGGCCACCACAAGTAACACAAACTTCAACTTTCTTCACTTCACCATGTGATGGTGTGCGTGTGGCGACTTTCTTTTGGTTTACAAGAACCAAAGCCTGAACAATATCCGTGAGTTTGTCAATCTTAGCATCGGTTCTAGATGTACTCACGGGTTTAGAAGTAGAAGGTCCAGCATTAGGCTGAGTCGATATGTCTTTGTGCGGAAAGGCGGACACTGGACTTGTTTTCAATAATTTGCAAGGCTTCTTTTGTGGTCTTGCTAAGGAAATTACCTCCCGCGGAGGCATTTAAAGAGTCTTGGTCACCTTGGTGCGGACCATTGTAGAAAGTATCCATTTGCATTAACTCGGTAAAACCATGATGCGGACACTTGCGAGCAACTCTTTGTAACGATCCCATGCCTCACCGAATGATTCGTCAAATCTCTGAGAAAATTTCATTATCTCATTCTTAAGACTTGTAGTTCGGGATGGAGGATAGAATTGTTAACAAACTTGGTGACTAGATCTTCCCATGTCTCAATAGAACGAGGGGTTGTTTCTCAAGCCAATTCCGGGCTTGTCCCTCTAGAGAAAATGGGAACAGAAGAAGCTTGATAGCTTCATGTGGGACATTCTTGTATTTGATGGTAGATGCAATCTTGTTAAACCATCGAATGTGTGCATGAGGATCATCCCGCTCAAAACCATAAAATTGGCTTTGGGTTACAAGATTAAGCAACCCGGTTTTGAGCTCAAAAGTATCAGCCACGATGGCTGGAACAACAATGGCATCTCCGTAACCCTCAATGGGTGCTTGGAGAAGCTCATTCATCGGCTTGTCTTCTTCCATTTCGACAGGGGGTGGTGGTGGTAGACGTTCGATCCGGCTGAAGGAGCGAACGTCCTCTACGCCTCGAGGAATATTTGCAAGCTCAGAAAGTGGACTTGTAAGTCGGAAGAACGAGAATGCATGCACTAAGTTTAAACATCAATTTTCAAAACAAATGCGAGGCAAAACGACAAGTGAACTTAACCAATAATCACAAATGAAATGGCTTCTTTGAAAAAGGTACACCAAATCACAAGGACACAAGCAAGTTTTAAATCGATGTTGGGAACTTATTATGGTCACACCCCAGTTAGTAGGTGTACTGCCTTGATTTGCGGTGGTTGATTTTTATGTATAAATTAAGTACGACTGAAAAGACGTAGGTAATGATTTGTGCAAAGGGGTTTAAAAACTTTTGGAAAATATTTTTGGTATCGTCTCGTTTAACCAAATCGTATCTCTTTAAGAATCACCTTAAAAGAAACACAAGCTAGAAAACGTTCCGATTGTTTTGTTGTTTTATATTGTTTTGGTGTTGTTAACACTTTAGGAAAAGTGTTAATGAACTTTTTGATTTATATTTAACTTCTGAACTGTTACAAGATTGGTATATGTGCAAGTAGTCTGAAAAACTGCTTAAAACACGCTTCAGACCTCCGGCGTGGCGTAAAATTTGATTGGTGCAGAACCGTCAAGTTATCTCACACAAGCTAGCCACTTGTGAATGGCTAACCGTAAGAAACTTAAAACAGTTCAAACACTAATGCAATTAAGATCAGAGGAATATAGTGGATTCCTGGGTCGTTAAGTCCCACGGAGGATGAATGGTGTTAAACAACTTCAGATGTCGAATAATCACTAAAGATAGTGATCAGTAAGGATTTTGGAATATTTATACCTAAAGAGACAGTTTATAAATTACAGCGACTTAAATGCAAATTAAAGGAAATTAAAAAGTTAAAATATATTAAATAAACGCTATCACTATTTTTACAATGATGTTTTTGTGATTTTATAAAACAAAATAACTTAAATAAACTATTTTAACTAAAATGTAAACTTAAATTACCTAAAAACGTAACTTAAAATGAAAGCGTCGTTATTTATAAAAATTGCAGCGGTCTTTCTAAGCAAAACGTAAAATTTGTGAAATAAAAGTCCTACAAGTGTAAAAACAATTTTCTTACGTAGTATATGACAAAAGAAAATTTTAGAAAAAAGATTTATATTTTTTAGACTTTTATATTTTTATTATGAATTAAATAAGTTTTTACACTAATTAAATGTTTAAAAATACTAAAACTATTAAGAAAAATCTGAAACTTTTTTATAAAATACTTTATACTAATACAAATTTATGAAAAATACAAAAGTTGCAAAACCTAGTTTAAATAAGCTCGAAATAAGCTAAATTAACCAAATAAGCTAAAGCGGACAAGAGGGGTTATATATTAAATTGTGCACGAGATAACCGTCAAAGACAAGGGCAACTGCTATCCGGTACATACCGCTCTCAAAGGTGGGAGGTCTGGTTCGAGCCTGCCTCCCCTTTTAAAACATTTTAGTTTTTGATTTTCTTTTTGCAACTTATTAAGCACAAGAAATAAGCAATTTTACAACTACCACTTTTTATGAAAATGACTAATAAGCTCAATTTTGAGCTTATTATCTTAACAGTGGCTAGAAAATGGATTTAAGCACAAGATTTTAGCCAAATGGCTTAATAAGCTGAAAATGAGCAAAGGCTAATTGAAATAAGCTAAACTAATGATTATAAGCTAAAATGAACACTGAATAAACACAATTGCTTATGAAATAAGCACTACAAATTCAAATAAGCACTTGTACTAAAAGCGGTAGCAAACAGGACTAGCCAACTTCCGGGCCTTGTGGGGCCCAGGGATAGATTGGAAGTCCAAACAAAAGGTGAATCCAATAAGGCGAGCTTATTGGCTTTTCAAATAGCTAAAGTACTTACTGTTTTGTTCACTGGAGAGCTTTTGAGAAGCTTATTAAAAAGTGGAAAACACTGAATGCTCAGTGGACTAGATGAAATGGACAAATATAAAAAGCTATTGCAGGCTTATCAAATAAGCTACAAATGGAAAAATAAAACTTGGAGCCTTGAGTCAGCTAGATGAGCTTCTCAAAAAGCTAAAACACATAAGCTAGAGGCCATGAATAAGCTCTCTAAGAGCTTGTGAAATGGGGTACCACAACTGTGTGCAGGGCACTCTTTTTGACAAGGGGTCTTAAATAAGCTAAGTAATAAGCTAGTAAATAAGCTGTTTAGAAAATATAAAAAATACTAGGTTAAAGATAAGCAGCTCTATTTTAATATCCTAGAAACTCAAATATTGAAACTTAATATATAATCCTATATAAAATAATCTATTTTATTCAACGACCAGGGAAAATTTTGACTTTTTACTTACTATACTAAGTTGACTTTTATGAGATTGTAATTGATCCTAAACGATATTGATGTATTAAGGTGTATTAAGACTAAATTGAGCAAGTATAACAACTTATTAACACAAAACCATGATCATAGAACTTAAAAATCCAACAGTGAACAAGACAGATATGATCAAATGGTATTTTGACTTTTAATGATCACAACGGTTTTTCTTGTTTCTTTGAGTTATTATGGACCAATGAGACACAGCACAACAATGAGCAATAACACAAAAACTCTTTAACTCAGTTAAACAAGCTTCCCCAAACAGTCCTTATTGGAATTTGTTTTGATGTTTCAAGGCAAAACACAGATTTGGACCATGTAATTGATTGCAGACCTAATATAATCACTTACTAGGACTAAAGGAACACTAATCAACATCATTAACATCATAAAACTGAGGTATAACAACTATGATCTTTTGACTGTTAAAATGAGATTTTTGATAACTATAAATTTAAAAACAATCAAGCTGGTTTTATTGCTTAATTATATTTAACTAACACTAATGAACATGAAGACACGGGTTTTAAGCATAAACACTTAAACAGTAGAATGCCAAATTGGATCAAAAGAGCTTACAAATGGATTCCAAATGAAAAATGATACCCAAGGTGCGAGCAGATCCTATAGCTTCCCGAAGCACTAAACCAATAAGCAATCCAAAATCATCTTCACGGTCTTCTTGTACCTTCTTCATTGATTTTTATTTTCTCACTATTTTTTATTATTTTTATGATTTTTTTGTTTTAATTCTAAATGCTTTTAAAAGTTTCTAACAGCTTTAATAAGCTATTTAGGAGCTTATGTGATCTATTTCAGTCCTTAATAATAACAAATAACAACATTTGCATAAATTGAGATTCTTTTGAAGTTGAGATTTCACATAAACTGTGAATGAAAAGGAAACTTGAAATTTATGATTGATAAAGATTCACTTATACTTAAAAACACTTAAACAAGAACTTGAAGGTTTAAACATACACAGGAAAGCTTGAAAATATTAAAACGACATAAGCTTAATTAAATTACACTAGATAAGTCTTCACATTCCTTCTTCTGCCCTTTATAATCATCTTTTGAGACTCGATCTTTGTCTCGAATCTTTCCCACCTCAATCCAACCATTGGATTGATCAAAGTAATCATATACGTCCATGTGGAGGTTTGGCAAAATAGTCAAGAGCAGGTTTGGGCAATTAAAGAAACTTGGGATGTTGTGGAGGTGGAGGGGTAGTGGGTAGCAGGTGTAGAGGCGGTGGTGAGGTGGAGAGGTGGGCAAGTGGTGGTGAAACCAGGTATTGGATTCTGAACATGATGAAGGGGATGAACAGTGCTAGTGGTTTTTGGCGGGTTGACTATATTTGACCAGATATTAATATGAAGGGGGTTCACAATTGGGGGGGTCAAGGGTATTGACAGGGGTTCTTTTGGTTTTGGTCGGGTTCTAAATACACAAAAGGGTCCTAATGGTTTGTTTAATATTACAAGGACTAATTTTGTAATTATGCCAAACTTGAGGACTGATCTTGCCAATATTCCAAAGTTATCATAAGGACCAATCCTGCCAAATGTGAATAGTACAAGGACCATAGTGCATAAAATTCCATTTTTAATAAATCCAAGGACTATTTTTGTCATTTTCAAAACTTGAGGGACTAAAGTTGTAAATTGTGATTTTTGATTTCAAGGGCTTGTTTTGACAACTTTAAGAATCCCTAAGGACTTAAAATGATATTTTTCTTTATTTTGCTTTACCAGGGACTGTTTTTGACAATTTTTGAAACTTGGGGGACTAAAACTGCCAATTATGCAAACTTGATATATTTTTCACCAGATTTTGATATTTTTGCATTTAAAACACATAAAACACTTGTTTGTGATATTTTTATCATTTTGATGCATTTCTGAGTGTTTTCAGATGTTTTTGGCATTCTAAACAGTATAAAAATGATGAGTATTTAGACACTCATCACCTCTCGAATGGGGTTCTAGAGGATGTATAACCTATTAAGCTTAAGTTTACCCAAACACCCCCATATCAGAGCTTCATGATCATGTGTCAAGAGCTTAAAGATTTTAATGAGATAAAACCTTTTATATGATTTCACTCCATAACATGGACTAACTCGAACAACTTAAAGATTTGAATGGGAAATTTATCCGATATCTAACCAAGGATTTTAAGTAAATAGTTGAGACTTGAGAATATGCCACACTGCTCACATGATCCGGTATGTAAATCTTTATTTGTTTTAAATTCCTATCAGTATCGTATAATCAAGAACACCTTATGTAAGATTGTTAGCTTTTTATGTAAATGAGATTTCACATGAGAATTGGTTCTCACAATGAACATCAGTTCTAACTATGAAAATTGTTTTTGTTATTGCTATATTGACAAGATTATCAATTCTTTCGTGCCGTAAATGGAACTCTTGTTACAATAATGAGTTAATCATGTGCAGACTTTATGAAAGTTGTTGCCGTGTGATAACTATGTCACTCGATATCAGAGCTACATGGATCATGTGCAGATTGTGTGATAGGTAATGCCACTAGAAAGACGACATTTACCTCCCAATTCGATACTTACTGAAGATCTTTATAGGCATTCCTCACTAGTAGTATCTTTCCGTGTCATAATTAAAGATTACCATATGTAAGAATGTTAGCTAAGTTGTATAAGATGAAGTATATTGATCTAAGAGTATTAATATCAGATTTGTAGTACTATATTGGGCATGTGTAAACTTTTTTTTAGAAGAGTACAAGTCACTTTTATACTTTAAGAAATCAAACGTTTGCATTCGTGGGTTGTGCAAAGTACAACCATCAAGTGTTCCTAAAAGTATATTATAAAGGGACACCCGATCTCTCGCTCCATACCATCTCTATATGTTATAAAACATAAGATATACAAGAGTGAAGAGTATCAAGAAGAAACTGAATAAAGTCACAATGAAAGAACTAAGTTTGAGCGACTTGCATTCCACATTTGACCTGATTAAAAGCTTATCATAATAGCTAAATAATATAGCGTTGGTTTAGGGGTATGAAAGTGAAAACAAATAGCTCATCAATGCAAATAAACACTACAACCATACACCATAATTGTTAAACTCTTAAGAATGAATATCACACATAACTCTTTTCATAGCATAAGTCGTCGTTCTTGATTTTGGTGGGTTGTGCGACTTCCTAGTATAATAATAATAGTTTTCTTAGATAACAATAATATATTGTTGTATTCTTTTTATGATTTATTAAATGTATACTATTGAAAATGAAAACTATTAATAAGTATTCTTTATTAAAACTTAACAACTAAAGTATTATTAAAAAACTTCCTCCACTTTTAAGTTTTGTTTTTACAAATTTGACAATTCACATTTTATGAATTTAGACGAAGTGTATAGTTTGGCCAAATTAAGCTTTAATTTTGATTCCGCGTTGCTCTATTTGGCACATGTTAAAATAAAGTAACCTGATTGGTTTAAGTTTTTTTTAGTAGAATTATTTTGTCAAAATTGTTCTAAAATGATGTAATTCTTTTATTTATTATAGAATAAACTACATTGTTCGTCCTTGTGGTTTGCGTTGACCGACGAGTTTCGTCCTTTAACCGAAAAAAATGCACCGTTCGTCCCTAAATGCGAAACATTATGTATCGTTGGTTTTTCATTTTAACGGGCCACACTAACTGCCGTTAAATCCTTCATGTGCCATACACATGAGAGTACAATGGTCATTTTACACTTAACTTCATCTCTTCCATTCAACTCATATCTATATCATCTCCAAAAAGTAATAGTCATCATCATGTTTAACAATCAAAACCATTTTCACATTCACCAAAAAAAATTAAAACAAAAGAACAACATCATTAGAAGGACAACCAAATTAAAATCAAACCTCATTAAAGCTTAATGAAACCATTTGCATACCCAAAAAATACCAAAATAACGCAGATTTGCATACCCAAAAACAACAAATTAAAATCATTCATATGATTTTGTTATGTCACGGTGCTACCAGCATTCACATACACCACGCCTCGTAATCACTACCACTCAACCCCGTCAAAACACCACCATCATCGAAAATATCAAAAATCCTTGAAGATCCTTAGAGATCTAACAAACACATCATCGATTTATCAAAAACAACAATAAAAACCTACCCGTGAATGATTAATCGAATCTATGTGGTTAAATTGATTTGATAAGCAACCACCATACTCTCGAGATCTGATTTGAAACAATCTAGAACCTCTTAAAATCAAGATTCGACCATAAATCTTGTTTGGACGATGGAGGTGTGGTGGCGGTAATGGTTCAAGGTCGAGCGTCGGTGGTGATGGCTGTGACATCTTGGGCTTTTTTGGATGGAAATATGCTCTTGTGTTTATATGATTGTGTATATATGTGTGTTTGGATATTAGAGGTATAAAATTTTTTGGGTGAAAATCGTTATTGTGAAAGCTAGAGATTTGTGGTTTTGAGTTTATAAAAGAAACCAAAAAGTCATTAAGGCTGATTCTTTTTGTAGTTGTTTCTTTCGGTGTAGTTATATGAATTAAGTGGGTTAAAGATTAAAGTTCTTAATCCAAAAGGATTTTTTTTTTTTTTTTTTTTTTTTTTTTTTAAGGCTTTTAAAGCTTATGATTTATGGAGAATGTGGAGTTTGTGTTGATGAATAAGTGGAGAAAATGAAGTAGAGAGAGAAGTAATAAAAATACCAAAATGCCCTTGCTTCTGTAGATTTAACAGCCGTTAACAAGGACCGTTAGAAAGGGGACCAATGATACATAACGTTTCGCAATTAAAGACGAGCGGTGCATATTTTTGGTCAAATGACGAAACTTGTCGGTCAACGCAAACCAAAAAGACGAACGATGTAGTTTACTCTTTATTATATAATAAAAGATTTAAATACCAATGTTATTTTTCTCTCAAATGGATATCAAAAAGATCTTGTAAGGGTTATAATAGCTAGTCTATATCATTTTAATATTAAGTACCATAATGATAAATGATCTTAACTTGGTTTTATTATGATTTAATATCATTTGAGGACAAAAGATTATTTATATATTAAGAGTCATCTCCACCATTCATTTTTATTTGATTTAATGGATGAGATTAATCCCAACAATTTAAAAACCCACTTTTATCCTTTTTTTTCAATTATTAATAACTTTCAAACCGTTAATCGTTAAGCGAAAAAAAAATATCATTGCGACAAGCATTTAATTGTCTTTTTATAGATAGGCACTTTGATATACTTTCGACAATTTTTTTTTTTTATATATTTCGTTTTTTAAGTTTTTAGTTTTCGTTCTTGAAATTTGAATTAAAAAAAATCATATATGATTAAACACTAATTTGAATATCACATGTTATATTAGTTTATATCATATATGATATTAGTGTTATATCATATATGATATGTAATATCACATGTGATATTAGTGTAATATCACATATGATATATATCATGTGATATCACATATCATATATGATTAACACTAATATCACATGTGATATTCAAATTAGTGTTTAATCATATATGTTTTTTTCATGCAAATTTTAAGTAATGTAAAAAAAGACAAAAGCGTATAAAAAGATTTTTCCTTTTTCAGAATATATCAAAGTGCCAGTCTATAGAAAGATAATTAAATGCCTTCGGCGTCGGTGTAAATATATTTTCTTAACGACTTACGGTTTAAGAGATATTTAAATTATAAAAAATAGATGAAATAATAAAATGTTTTTAATCTCAGTCATTGATTTCTTTTTAAATGAATTGTGGAGATAAATCCCTTAGTATCTGCAACAAAAGTTAGATATCTGAAAATAACTCCTCTTTTTATTACATCCCGTGATCTTCACTATACATACATGCCAATTGCCAAATAAAAAATAAAATAGTGCGAGCAACTAAAAAAATCGTTCGAGTCATTTTGAAACTTAAATTGGTCAGGTCATGACTGGGACGACGGGTCATCCATGCCCGCGTCAACTTTCTCCTCCAATGACGACATGACCCGGATGCCCGGGTCGATGACCGAAGGTTTTTTTTTTTTTAACATAAACTAAAATTTCATTAATAATTAAAATGTTACAATACTAAATAAAAACAATAATATATTAAATATAAAAACGATACGAAATACATAAATCATAAATCTAATCGAATGCTCAGCATGCGAGTCATACGAAGAGGCGGACAAATCCTGACGAGCCAA